>JAOEGL010000003.1:85719743-86919743 GCA_034509955.1 Urosaurus nigricauda
CACCCACCCCTGCGAATCCAGAAAAATGACGATATTGGAGTCCATATTGATTACAATGGTGGTACGCTACCAAAATTGAGGGACGACTATACTACTGGCCAGTATTCATATCTTCTTGGGACAGTAATGTGAGGAGCTCGAAAACTGGTTGAACACTCAATGCTGTGACACAGGAAGTGTTTCTGCTGAATGGCATTCTGGGGGAATACCCAGATGGATTAGTGAATTGTCTATGAATCACAATTGAATTGTGATTGCTTTTCAGATGTTCTGCAACAACACAAATGAATTGTGATCGCCATGCCATTCACACTTTTTTTATCGTTAATGGTTATTCCGGTAGCAAGACATTTCGATGATGTTGCGATAAAATTAGGAGGACGATGTCGTGTGAAAATCTTTCCCCTGATCATGCACGAATGATGGTAAAAATACACTTTCTTAACACTTTAAACCCCCTGTGATAATATTTCCTGTCTGTACAGGCCAAAGAGTCCTCCCCATTTCCTCTTGAACTAAACTGGTGTGAACAGTTTTAAATATTGTAATAATTTAATTCTGTTTTAATGTATTATTTTTGTATGATTTTAACTGCATTGTTTTCTTAATGCCGTGAGCACCCTGAAGGGGAGGAGGAGGAGGAGGAGGAGGAGGAGGAGGATAGATGGCACCATTTGAGTCAGCTCTCTTGTATTATCTTTTAATTAATTTGCATTCTCAAACCACCTGAAATTCTGGAAGAAATTAATATATATGTAACAAACAATAACATTAATGAAATGGACTGGTAGGTCTGGGTGATGAAAGTGATGTACTCAACTCACTATTAATGCCTCATGCTGCTCAAAAGAGTACAGGACAATGACTATCCATAGAAGCCTCTTAATTGCAGTAAAGTCAACAGTGTCCATAAATACAGTTCTTTACTTTTATCCTACCCAATAAGAATACAACCTAATAATTCACTTTTATGAAAGAAAGGAAAAGAAAAGAAGAGAAGCCTATTCATCAGAAGTGTGGATTTTCCCCCACATCTGGAGCTCATTCCCACAACAATATAAAGCGAATTTCTGATCAGTGAATATGACCTTTGTTCCCATTTGGAACCAGTTCTGATAGTGGTGTGACTGATTCCAATTGGAAGCAAAGCAAATGCAAGAATTGATTCTGTAGCATGTTTGACAAGTGGGTATGAGGGATCTGAATCACATCATTCTGGAGGGAAGGGACAAATGGCAGAGGGGTGTTTACCATCCCTCCTCAATTTTTGGTAGATCCACTATTCCCCCCCCCCACGCGCCCCTCATTGCTGCCTTTGTGATTATGGTGCAACCAATGGGTGCATTTTAAAAATAATAATAATAAAATTAATAGAATATTGGATTCACTGAACAGGTAAGTAGTTGCAAAACCAATGAATTGAATTTCCTATGAATTTTTTTAAAACAATATATCTATGCAGTCATCCCTCATGTGATCCAGGCATGGCAAGGGGGAAGCCCCCTGCTGGTCCCATCTGTACCCCGCCATGCCTGGATCACAAATCTAGGTATGGTGGAGGGGAAAAACCAAACCCCTAGCATGCCTAGATCACCTGATCCAGGCATGGCAGGTGTCTGGAGGGGACCCACAGAGTTCTTCCCTCTCCCACTCCTAGATCCCCCGATATAGGCACGGCAGAGGTCTGGAGGAAACCCACTAAGGTCTTTTTCCCCCTGCCACACCTAGATCACCCAATCCAGGCATGGTAGGGGTCTGGAGGGGACCCATGGAAGTCTTTTTTTTCCCTTGCCATGCCTGGATCACCTGATCTAGGCATGGCAGGGGTCTGGAGGGGACCGAAAGAATTCTTTTTCCCTCCTGCCATGCCTAGATCACCCAATTCAGGCATGGCAGGGATCTGGATGGGACCCAGAGAGGGAGGCTTTTAACCAGCCTGGCATGCTAGTTGCAATACCAATGAATTGCATATTCTGTCAATTTATCTGATGCACAGATGACTGACATGCATTTTGATGTGGCACAAACTAGTGGAGATCACAATCGTGCCAAAAAAGAAGCATTTACAGAAAAGATCCGCTTTCATAGTGGGAAAAATGGACCTTTTGTAATCGCTTTACCAACATGGAGTGAAGGCGAATTCCATGTTGGTTTAAATGGAATTGGGAAGGAGCCCCTGGTGGCCCTGGCTGTGGTCATCAGCAGTACGGCAGTCATTTTGCGAAAAGGATACCTGTATGCAAGTACCTTCTGGCTGTAGTGGTCAGCTCTCATGTTGGTGCAGGGGATGGGGCACCCAAGCGTGCAGACTGCTTTCATCCAATGTAAGACATATGTCTCAAAAACATAGGCAAATATTCCAAAATATTAAATTTCAGAGATGCTCAGAGAAGAGAAAATATGGCTTTAAAATGTTGTTATTCTGATATTCCCTTAGAGAGCCCAATCTTGGTAATACTGATTTGGAATCTATCTCTTATGAATCTGTCTCTAGGTTCTGAATAGGCCTAAATGTTCTGAAAGCATGAATTGCTCTTGGAAACTAAGCAGGGTCAGCCCTGATTAGTATTTGGATGGGAGACTGCCAACAAATACCAGGTGCTGTAGGCTATATTTCAGAAGAGTGAACTGGCAAAACCATGTCTGAATATCCCTTGCCAAAGAAAACCCTATTCATGGATTAAAAGGCAGCTTGAAGGCACATACAGTACACATAGGTTCTGAATATAGCATGTAACCATTAAGATTTTGGTTAAGAAACTTTTATCTTCATTTTTGCTGAACTTGAATACCCCAGACCAAAGTATCTGGATTGATAAACCCCAGGCCTGTATCAACATCTATCATTTTCTTTTAATCAAAATAGACTGTCTTCTCCTTAAAGATTGCTTTGTTTGTATTCCCAAGATTTGCCAAATGTCCTCACAATCAGTTTTTCATGACTGAAGCCATTACTATTCAAAAGCTTTCCCTGTTTCTCTAGAAGCAATCTGTCACTTAATCAAAACAAGAGAATATTACATACTAGGCAACTTATCTTGGATTATCTTGTATAAACAACATTTTCTCACCAGAAGAGCAGATGGACTAAAGTCAAAATGCCCTCACAAAGCAAACCCTAGTGAGACTTCTCTTGGCATTCAACTTGGCCTCATCTAATACACAAGTTATCTGACTGAATGGCTCTGCTGATGCCAACCTGTTCTATTGTCATAACCTCTTTTTAAACAACAGTGTCAAGGTGACCACACACAGAAACTCTGGGCTGCACACACAAGCACAGAGAAATGATGAGATCTGAATGCTTAGAAGTAATAATGCAGCCAACCATAATTTCTGGTAAGATGCCAAACCAGTATTGATTTAACTGACTGTATTCTTTTTTATTCTCAGATCTCTTGTGGAATTTTGTTATCAATATGCATTAGCAGCACAACATTGGCTGGAAAGACTACATAAATACCAATATTTTCCCTCACAGAACCGGTTCTTCTAAGAAACATAAGCCTCAGAAATCAAACTTGAATTAACACATGGTTTGCTTCTAATCAGCACATGCAAGGTTGGTAGGTGAAGAAAATTATGTACTATGACAATCCTTTTTGCTACCATTTGGGCACAAAGCACTGTAAAAAAAATTAAAGAAAAGCTCAACATCTAGTTTGAACCATGTATATCTGAAAGTATTTCCTATGTTTCATGTCTCAGTCCACAGCTGAGCCTTATGACTAGATGGAAATGGCACCTCCCGCCATAGGCGGGCAGGTGCAGTTGCTGTGGGGTCTGCAAGCCCCAAGCAGGCTGCCTGACCACCTGTGGCTCGTCCTGCCGGCGGGAAGCCTGTGGCGGGCCAGCTTCCTGCCTGTGGGAGGGTTGCAGTGCATGCATTCACTGTCCCGTGTTTGCCTGGCTCCCAGGCTCCTCGGGTTGCCGGATGAGCGCTGCTGGGATTGGCCAGGCGATCCCAGCCCCTCTTCCCATTGGCTGGTTAGACCTTGGGAGGAGGGCCAGTGTGCACCGCACCTTTTTCGCTTTCACTTGAGTCCCCACCCTGGGATTGGTGTTGCTTGTTACAATTTGTTGGGGCGGCAGCACAGGTATGGGATCTGGTGGGCTAGTTTCCAGGGCTCAGTAGCATTGGATCGGAAGTCTTTGAACCCAGAAAACATCATGGTGCGATATGGCCAACGGTGGGTCACATGGAGTTTATTCCGGTGACTAGAGGTTTTCCTCTGGTAGCTGTGTAATTGTGTAATTGCCTAAGGGTGTTGCGTTGTCTCGAAGTCATCCTGATGCTTGCCATACAAGCAACATCACGGTGTTGGTGACATGCAGTTCCAGACCTCATGCTTGTGGGCCAACCCTACCTTGTATTGCTGTTAATAAAGTTGTGGCCTTTTTCATACCAATCTGCTTCATGTCTTTCTTGGGGAGTGCCCACCTTCACTGCAACACCCCTATTTACTGATGTAAGTCAAGGCTGCAAATCTAAAAGAAGTATGTATATAAACATTCACATGGTTAAACCACATCTCAAGATGTAAAGCCTAGATTATTTCTTTTCTGACTTTTTTGTTTTTGTTTTTAAAAAGACACGTAGTGGATGGAGGGTTGGATGGTGTACTGAAAGATTCAAGTTCAAGTTCCCACTTCACCATGAAATCTAGAGCAGGGCACACACTGTCTTAGACTGACTGATTTCACAGGTTTGTTGTACAAATGAAATTCCTCCCCCCCCCCCAAAAAAAAAAAGCCATAGATGTTACCTGGAAGTCATTGGAAGAAACATCAGGAATAGGCATGATAGAAAACAGGCAAAGAAGTAAACAGATAATTTTCAAGATTAAATAAATTCTAAACTGTACATAAGCTGTGAGGTCTAAACATCTTTGACCATTTCTATATTTAGGTAGATCTGCCACCAAATATAGAAAATAATAAAGGGGCACTCTTACTACATTTGCCTCAGTCCAATCTCTACATCTTAAAATCAAAAACAAAAACCAGGACAACCTCCCAAAGTGACCAGATTCTTGATATTATTTTTGCATTAGTGATCTGTTTTGTTTTGTTGAAATGAACACTTTAATTAATGCACATTTTCTGGCTGATAGCATACAGATCCTTTTGGTAAGGGTTTTCTGGATAGTGGAAAACAATTTTGGCCTGTATTTCAATTGCTGTGTTATAGTGTTCCTATTGTTAGTAAGGAACACAGTACACCTTCCAGGATAGATAGTTCATTAGCACATTCATATGCAAAACGGACAGCTTCCATTTTTAAAGAACTTAATTAACATGTAAATGAGAGTGGCTCACTTGCTCACAGAATAGCTTAACTGTGTAATGTACTTGTAAGGAGCTGAGGAGACATACAACAGAAATAGGCATTTAAAAAAAGAGATAGGGAAAATGATTCAAAATGGAATACTGAAGGCATTGATTACATATTTTTATTCATAGACAACATGTCCTTTATTTTTGAATGCATACTTTAAGGGTGTGAAATAGAGCTTTCAGGGTCTCACATTCCTCTAAGTCAATTCCAATTCTGTGCAGAAACTACAAGGATAATACACTACAATGCTAAAGTCAAATTATAATATTCCACCAGGAAAGCATCAGGGGCATATAAATAGTCTGGTACACATTTAAGATAAATTTGAAGTGTTTAAGTAGCACCACTGATATATAAATAACCAGCTTATGGTATTCTCCTATTCTCACTTGCATGATGATAATCTTTAAGCACTGTGCTACACAATATTTATTGTTTATAATGGTAGCAGACACATCATGTGATAGCTCTTGGATTAAAAAACTTTCCTGACATATCTCCTGTTACATAGGGAAAATGTGGGGTATCTTATAACAATAATTAGTAGAGGTGATTCCTAGAAGGGACTTTAGTCTGCAGAGATCTTGAACCAAAACTCTGCGCATCAGTAAAAGTTTACAAATAATGTCCACAGAGTCTGGTGCCATGTTTGATTATTCCCCCCTCCTCCTTCTTCTAACATATCTATAATGGTTGCTCTTTATACTATAGGTTGCTGCCACACTGCAGAAATAAAGCACTATGTTTGACTCCACATTAACTGCTATGACTCAATGCTATGCATGCAGGTGCCAAAATAAACAATAAATCCCAGAATTCCATAGCATTGAGCCATTGTTACGATACCTACATTTGATATAAAATTTTGGGAGACATGTGGACTGTATCATGACCCCTGCTTGACCTATTCAAAGGCCCTCCATAAGTCCAAAGCGAGAAGGTCACATAGGCAGGCCCCACTTGGAGGAATTGAGTTCATAGCAAGAAACTCTCTAGAGGAAGTAGGGACTCACCAGACCGGTTTTTCCACTGCCCTCCGGAGTTAAGACAATAGCCTTGGCTTCATACTTAATGATCCAGTGATTGACTTAACCACTCAGCCATTAAGCCGGCTTCCCCTCTGATTTGTGTCCCAAACCTAAGCGCATTGTACACAGATTATTTGCTTTTGTCTTAAGAAAGCCCAGGCAATCAACACCTTTCTCTAGCATTGATACCTAGCCTCTGAATATATTCAGCACTATATAAGGTTCACATTTTGAATCGCTCCCTGATGCTATTCTTGGAGGACAGGCTGGTCCATGCCAGTTTGACTTCTGCCTATAGTTCCCCCAGCCAATCTCCCCTCATTCCGGCAGTTGTGTCCATCATCATCATCCATCTCAATCCGGCTTCCAGGAGAAGACTTCTATGGTAGATATTCCAGCGGTCTCTTTCTCTCGGATCTAACTCCCACTCTTACCCCTCCCTTTTCTCTAGCATTGAAAGTGTGTGTGTGTGTGTGCCCCTTTGCTGCGTGATATTTATGCCCCCTAATAAACTGTATTTTATTGGACTTATTTGGACTTATGTCACTTATCTTGGGCTTTGTCAGCGGACCTCTGGTAGACAATATCAGGACCCAATCCTGGCATAAAACTGTTAGGATCTTCCTCTCTGCATATTTGAGCTAATTATAATTCCCCTAAGTAAGAGACTTCCTAACACCATGACAATTAAAGTGGTGTCAAACTGCATTAATTCTGCAGTGTGGCAACAGTGTAGGTCATTATAAAACCTAAACCATGTTTTGGATGAGATGTTATAACAGTGCACATAAATGTCAGACAATTGTTTACGGTATTTGCCTGAAACTATTGTGCGGGAACAGACTTGCCTAATAATAATAATAATAATAATAATATGATTTATTTCTATACCGCCCTTCCATAGATCAGGGCGGTGTACAGCATATAAAAAACAGTAAGAGATAAAAACCATTAAAACAAGCCGGATTACAATAAAACAATAAAACAGTAAAATCGGTAAGACAATAAAATCACAATAAAATCACAATTCTCGATGCAAGTGCTAGTGCATATGCAGCAGCAGAACAGTGGGCGGCATTACAACAGGCTGATAAATAAAAGTCCATTCAGCGATAAGCCTGGTTAAATAAATAGGTCTTTAAGTCCTTTTTATATTGAGCAAGGGAGGGGGACAAGCAGAGATCGATAGGTAGAGAGTTCCAGAGACAGGGGGCAGAGATGGAAAATGCCCTCTTCGTTGTGGTCACTAGTCTGGTCTCCGGAACTCTCAGTAACCGCTGTCCAGAGGACCTAAGTGTGCGGGGCGGATTGTATGGGGAGAGACGGTCCTTCAGGTACCCTGGGCCCAAGCCATATAGGGCTTTATAGGTAATAACCAGCACTTTGTACTGAGCCCGGAAGCGAATCGGCAGCCAGTGAAGGTCTTTCAGAATTGGTGTTATATGGGCGGCCCTGGGAGCACCAGTGACCACCCGCGCTGCCATATTTTGCACCAGTTGTAGCTTCCGAGTGTGATACAAAGGCTGCCCCATGTAGAGCGCATTGCAGAAGTCCAACCGAGAGGTTACTAGAGCATGTACTACGGTTTCAAGGTCCCTCCGGTCCAGGTAGGGACGCAGCTGGCGAATCAGCCGAAGCTGATAACAGGTGCTCCTGACCGTCGCGTCCACCTGAGAAGTCAGATGGAGCGACGAATCAAGGAGCACCCCCAGACTGCGTACTGTGTCCTTCACGGGGAGCGTGACCCCGTTCAGGACAGGTGGAACCACCTCCATCCCTGGACCGGGAGAACCTATCGCCAGTACTTCCGTTTTCTCTGGATTCAGGCTGAGTCTGTTTTCCCTCATCCAGTCCATTACCGATTCCAGACAGGCCACGAGAGGAGCGACGCCATCCCTGGTCACTGCCTCAGTCGGAGACATAGAGAAAACTATTTGGGTGTCATCAGCGTACTGATAACACCGCGCCCCATGCCTCCGGATGATCTCTCCCAGCGGTTTCATGTAAATGTTAAAGAGCATGGGGGACAGAATGGCTCCTTGAGGAACCCCAGATGTAAGGGCCCTCTTATCGGAGCAAACGTCCCCCAGCTGCACCATCTGGAACCTCCCAGAGAGGTAGGACCGGAACCACTGGAGCGCAGTGCCCCCGATTCCCACCTCTGCCAGGCGTTCCAGAAGGATACCATGGTCGATGGTATCGAAAGCCGCTGAGATGTCCAAGAGCACCAACAGGGACACGCTACCCCTGTCGATGCCCAGACGGAGATCATCGACCAGGGCGACCATGGCAGTCTCAACCCCATAGCCCGCCCGAAAACCGGTTTGAAATGGATCTAGAAAATCCATTTTGTCCAAGATCGATTGAAGTTGGAGTGCAACCGCCCTCTCGTTCACCTTCCCCAGAAATGGCAGCAGCGAGACTGGCCGATAATTATTATGAACCAGGGGGTCGAGGGAGGGCTTTTTCAAGAACGGTCTTACTATGGCCAATTTAAGATGGTCAGGAAATTGTCCCTCCCTCAGAGATGTATTAATAATTTGGCGTAGCAGCAAGGTTACCGCCGATCCCCCCTGGGCCACTAGCCACGAGGGGCAGGGATCGAGAGAGCAGGTTGTCTTCCGAACACTTCTAAGGATCTTGTCCACATCCTCGATACCGACAGACTCAAACTGATCCAGTACAACAGAGTCCACGGAAGCTCTAGACGCCTCTATTCTGGGTTCTGCTTCAATTCTGGCGTCCAGACCTTCGTTTATCCGAGAGATTTTATCCGCGAAGAAGTTGTTAAATTGGTCACAGCAGGCCTTGGTTGGTTCAAGGATCTGGTTCGGGGCAGGAGGGAGCTGAGTTAGCTCCCTCACTACCCTGAACAGCTCTGCTGGACGCGACTCCGCGGACGCGATACGAGCAGCGAAGAACGAGTTCTTAGCTGCTTGTATCGCCTCTCCATAGTCCACCAAAAGGAGATCTAGGAGAGCCTTGTCGGATAAACGCTGGTGTTTCCGCCAGACGTGCTCTAGCCGTCGCAGGACCCGCTTCCTTGCCCGGAGATCTTCCGTGTACCAGGGCTTCCTTTTGGAAGCAGGCCTGAGAGGGCGCTTGGGAGCGATACTGTGTATAGCCCTAGAGAGATCCGTATCCCAGGTGTTAACTAGGGCATCAACAGTGTCGCCATCACTTCCAACCATAAACCCCTCTAGGGCTTCTTGGAACCTATCAGGTTCCACCAGCCTTCGAGGGTGGACCATTCTAATAGGTCCGCCACCCCCGGAGGGGATCTGGGTAGATGCCTTGATACTTGCCTCAACCAAGAAATGATCCGTCCATGACAGGGCGGAAATGTTGGTGATTTCCGCCCACGGATTTTCCATGTCCGTACAGAAGACCAAATCGAGTGTATTCCCCGCACAATGCGTTGGACCCGACACCAACTGAGACAGGCCCATGGCTGTCATGATATCCATGAATTCCTGAGCCGCACCAGATGGAACATTGTTGACCGCGAAGGGGATGTTGAAGTCTCCCAGGACTAGAAGCCTGGGGGACTCCAACATCAGCTCCGAGACCAACTGTGTCAGCTCGTTAAGGGAGTCTGTTAGCGCACGGGGTGGCCGGTAGACCAACAGAATCCCTAGACTGTCTCTAGCCTTCAGGGTCAGGTAAATACACTCGATATAGGTGGTCTGACGGACATGGTTCCTGGTTAGAGACAGGGTGTTTTTATGCACCAAGGCAACACCCCCCCCCCGCCCACCTAACCTGATCTGGTCCTTCACCGAGTACCCGGATGGGAGGACCTGAGCCCACACAGCATCCCCCTCAGGCCCGAGCCAGGTCTCGGTTATGCAAGCCAGGTCGCAATTGTTATCCTCGATTAAGTCATGTATGATGTGGGATTTGTTCTTGATGGACCTGGCATTGCACAGGAGCAGAGACAGGGTTTGTGGTACGGCTGGAGTGACCCTCAGGCCCCGTTGGTTAGGAGAAGGACTGGAAGGAGAGATAGATATTAAGCATCGATCTCGCCTTCCCCTGTAACGCCAGTCCTTTCTCCTACCGTCATACTTCCCGTTGCCCCACACAGCTTGGATAGGAGCCCCGCTTGTAATGGGACAGTTATCCCCTCCCTCCTCAGATAGAACTCCCTCTCCTTCCTTATTAAAATTCTCCATCCCCTCCACAGCAAAACAGGGTGATAGAGGGGGGGGATGAAGGAAAGAGGTATCACAGTCAATATAATAACCGGCTAGGCCTAAACCCAGTACAGGATGGTACATATGGATAGCAGCATGTGACAACAACATTGGACCAATGAGTAGAAGAAGGAAGCTGGTCAAACTCTGCATTAGTTCTGCTTCCCTTGAGTAGTACAACATTTTTTTAAAGCAAAATAAATAATCCAGATGTGTGTGTGTGCGTGCACACACCTCAGGCAGCAAATATACATTGGGCTGGCACTGCTCCCATTCCTTCCCTCACTGCGATTTCATTCCAATTGTTTAGTTTCATGTGCCTGGTTTAAAACCCAGCTGTAATATGAACTTAGTTCTGTGGTTGCTTACGACACAGAGATGTTTACAGCATCACTATTGCTAGAATCAATATTGGTGAAACTTAACCACTCAACATATATAGCTTAATTAAAGATATCATTTACTGCACCACATTTCAGTTGTTCAGTCTATTTGTGGTATTTTTATAATTAAGACAAGAAAGACTGCAAATTCCAATTCATAGTCACATTACACAGCATAAGTAAGGTTGGTTTTATAATGAGGCTGATGGTACATAGCGACCTATTCACTTGAATGTATAAATATTTCTTCATTCCCACTCTAGAAACAGAAATGGGACTCAGCGTTGTTGTAAAATGAAATCCTCTTAAAATTATAGCATTATTGGCAGAGAATCAGCAAAATCTTGGCTTCCTGTTATTAGTCTTTTAATTCCACATCGCCAAAGACCTGAACAAATATCAGACATGATTTTATATAAGAAAAAGAAAATTTAGCACTAATATGAATTTAGCACCAACCAATATAATACCCTACAAAACAGCTTTTATAATGTCTAAAATAGCAAATGAACTTTAACCATAGAAACACAGGTATTAAGATACTTGAGAGTGAGAGTTATAAAAGTGATCTATCTGGACATAAAGCCTAAATCTATGTGATTAAATATGTGCTTTATAATGTCAATGGAAAAACATTTGGTATTTGAGATATACTATGAATTCTGCTTAGTTTTAAGCATTGAGAGGTTTCTCTTTTAAAAAGTGAGAAAAAATCAGAAGTACAATTTTTGTTTGCAGTCTACAATTATTAATGTGAAAATTAACACATAAATACAGTCAGCTTTCTATATCCACAGATTTTTTTAATCCACAGATTCAAGCATCTATGGCTTGAAAATATTTTTAAAAAATATAAATTCCAAAAAGCAAATCTTGATTTTGCCATTTTATATACAGGACACCATTTTACTTAATGGTACTTGTACTTAATGGAAATTGAGCATCCAAGGATTTTGTTATCCATGAAGAGCAAGGTACCTTCTTTGATGTGTTTAGAAGCCTTTCTTTGAAATCTGTTACTACATCTACATGTCATCATCATCATCACCACCACCATCATCGTCACCAATCTTGTTTGAGACCTTAAAAATGTAGTCTGAAAAATTGGAATTCACCATCATTTAGTGCCCATACTTAGCTGGCAGAATATCATTATTTTACTTCCTAATGCTTTCTTCCTTGCCAATGCATCAGAAATGCAGTTTCATTCTGCAGATGGTGATAGCTTTGCAAGCACATCTATTGTTAGTTTGAAAGTCAAGTGATCATCTATGTAGGTGTATTTGTGTGGGAGCTGTGCAAAGAATTACAACAGTTTGCTTCCACATTGGAAATTCATATGGAAGAGGAAAGTCCACATAAGGCACTGTTGAACTGGTATTTTAGAGCATTTTGTTACAGCATATCACTTCCTGAGGAGTATATAGCTTGTCAGTCTCAGATGCAGATTTTTTTTTTGCTAAATGTGTTTTTTTTTAATTCAGTATGATTATAAATCTTTTATTTATACTAATATTTTATACACTTGTTTGGATAACAGCTTCATGTTTGATAAAAACCACTTAACTTGCATATCATCACTTGATAATACAATGTAAAATGTAAATCAGATAGGAGGCAAAACATTTTGCACTCTATGTATGTTTAATTCATATATTTGGGGGAAAACAATAACAAACAATACCAACAACATGAAAAAAATGCTTAGTCTGTAATTCTGCAGCTCAGCGATTCCCAGAGTGGGTGGTGAAACAATCCAGGGGGTGGTGATGGGAAAAGGAGGTGGTAGGGGGGCTTTGATCAGTATATTGGTGTTCAAGGAAAACAAAGGCAACCAGTGGTTTCAGGACCATGCTGGTGATGAAGGTTGCATGAAACATCTTTTTAGGGCCCCTAAAAACCACTGCACAGCCTCACTGTTGCTTTGTGAGGTGGTGTCCCCTACTCTTCAACTCCCCACATGACTTTGCTCCCTTAATCATGTCTTTCACTAGGCTTGGGTGCAGTGCAGCACTTCAGTGGCTTGGAGCAGTGTCATTTTGCGAAAAGCTGACTGACTGGAATGATGCATTAGACTACATAGCAGGTGGGGGAGAAGTGGTGCGAAAAAAGTAATTTTTAGATTGGGACCCTGCTTAAGCTTTTTCAGCTTTTCCAAGACTTGGCTGGCTGGTTGGAATTCAATCAGGTTGAGAGAAAGATAGCAGATGAAACAAAGTTTGTGTGTGGTGGGGACACTTGAAACTGTGTGGGGAAGGCACATATCTGAGGAAGGAAGGGGAAGAGTATCTGGGATCAATTCTTTTAAAAAGTCATTTGCCTTGGAGTGATTCCAGTAGTTAAAATCTCCACCTTTCCCCATTCATGCCAGTATCCAGTCCAGAGTATGTGGCCTCTGGAAACTCCCCACCAAACACACACACACACACACACACACACACACACTGCACTCCTGTCTGCCACAATGAAGAATGACTGAGAGTCCTTCCTCACTGGGAAGAAAGTTCTCATCTGGTGACCTTAGGAGCAGCAACTGAGCGGCTGGCTGAATAGCAACCAAGTGGCCTCTTGTCTGCACTGTTCTTTGCCACAAGGCACTGTTGTCAGTAGGACTGGTGTCACCTCCACCATTGACCTCCTTCCCTACTAGACCATAATATTTTAGTTTTTTTTTAATTAATGCTACACCTTAATAATTCTGTGTATTACTGGATATAATAGCATTAGTTGTGACATAAACAACTCATAAATAACTTCATGCAAGAATACATATTCCTGAAAGATGGGCTTCCATCCTCTGTTTAAAAATCTCCAAAGAAGGGGAATCCACCACTCTCTGAGGGAGATGTTCCACCACCAAGCAGTTCTTACCATCAAGAAGTTCTCCCTAATATTAAGTGGAATCACTTTTCCTGTAGTTTGACTCCATTTGTTAGAATGCTGAGATTCTATCAATTAGAGTATAGGTTGGGGATGATGGGGAAAGCTTTTGCTTCAGCTAGGGAATAGGATAGTGACCGGGGAAGACAGTTAAGAGGCCAGATGGGAGCTATCAGTTGGCAGCTTGCATAGACTTTGAAGTAAAGCTTCAGCAGCTTGGAATGTGGCAACTAATAGTGTTTGGTAAAGAGAGGAAAGGGGTCCAGGGGGGATTTTAGGATGGTGAGAACATAGTTAGTTCATGCGCTTTTGCTAGGGAGGGGTGGTGTAGAGCGAGGGATATAGGGGAAGGGCTAACTGGGAAAAGACAGCCTCAGCTTAGAAGCTGAATGGTGTGGAACTACTGTCTATGGACTAATGAATAAAGTGCTGTATATCAAAACAAACCTGACTGATTGATTCTTCCAAGAGCTGTTTCCCTGTTCTGACACCATTGCTCTCTGTTGTAGGAGTTCATCACCTGTAATTTTCATGCCGACCCAGGCATGGAATGGGATAGGGCTGGAATGGGTTAAAACTGATTTTACCATATGCAAAATTGCTGCTGTGCTGCGGTCCAGTCATCACCTGTCCTCCAGCAGTGCTCTGGTGGCCAAAATTGTAGTATTGAAATTGGCCACTAGAGCACTGCTGGAGGATAGGTGATGGTCAGTCGGCAGTGCAGTGTGTGGTAAAATCAAATTTAACCCATTCCAGCCCAATCCCACCTCGTGCCCTGGTCAGCATAAAAATTTCATGCAATAGTCTCTGGAGTAGCAGAAAACAAGCTTGCTTCATCCTCAATATGGCATCCCTTCAAATATTTAAACATAGTTATCGTTTCACCCCCTTAACTTTCTCTTCTCCAGCCTAAACATATCCAGCTCCCTAAGTCATTCCTCATACAGCATGGTTTCCAGATCTTTGAGTATCTTTGGAGCCCTGGTGGCTCAGTGGTTAAATGCCTGTACTGCAGCCACTCACTCAAAACAATAAGGTGGTGAGTTCAATACCAGCAAAAGGGCTCAAGTTTGACTCAGGCTTGCATCCTTCCAAGGTCGCTAAAATGAGTACCCAGATTGTTGGGGGCAAGTAGCTTACAGTTGTAAACCACTTAGACACTATTTAGGCGTTATGAAGTGGTATATAAATGAAGCTTTTTTTCTTTTTCTTTTTTTAGTATTTGTGTCACCCTCGTCCACCACCAATTTTGTTGCCCTCCAGCTTGTCCACATCCTTCCTATACTGTGGTGCCCAGAACTGGACACAATATTCCAGGTGAGTTCTGACCAGAATAGATTGGCATTATTACTTCCCTTGATCTAAACCAGTGGTCCCCAAACTCTGCTCTTTAAGGTATTTTGGACTTCAGCTCCCAGAATCTCAGACTATTGTCCAACATGGCTGAGGCTTCTGGGAGCTGAAGTCTAAAAGCTCTTAAAGTGCACAGTTTGGGAACCACTGATCTAGACACTATTGATGGAGCCTAGAATCGTATTGGATATGTCATATTGTCATGTGACTTCCTTCAAACCAGACTTACAGTTGAGGATCAATGCAGGAAGTTAAGTTGCTTTGTATCTATTTTGGTATGTTTCAACAAATCAGGAATGTGAATCAAAGATGGAAAGTTCATTCATTATTATTTGTTTCCATGACTAAAAACAGGTTTCCTAATAGTCACAAAGACTAACAGATGAATGATGATCTTGGTAACATTTCCCTCAGGATTCAATACGCGCAAAAAAAAAAAGTGAAGAAAGTATTTCACATAGAAAAACATGTGGTGGTTGTGCTTGGCGTGTGTGTGTGTTTGTGTCTTTAACCATACTCCTGTTTTCTGTGCAGAAAAAAAAGCCTTTGACTGCATAGATCATGAAAGGCTTGGAATGACCTTAAAGACATGGGAATACAAATACATCTGATAGTCCTGATGAAGAATCTGTACTCAGGACAAGATTACTGTCAGAACAGAACATGTAGAAACAGAATAGTTCCCAATTGGCAAAGGTTTCAGCCAAGGCTGCAACTTATCACCCTATCTGTTGACTTATATGCAGAACATATTATATGAAAAGTAGGCTTGGACACTGAAAAAGGAGGAGTGAAAACAGGAGAAAGGAATATTAACAATCTAAGATACACAGATGATACAACAGTACTAGCAGAAAACCTCACAGATCTGGAACAACTACTGAAAATTATCAAGGAAGAAAGTGCAAAGGCAGGCTTTCTGTTGAACATAAAGAAAATAAAAATAATGACATTGGAAAATCTGCACAATTTCAGCCCAGACAATGTGGAAATAGAAATAGTAAAGGAATTATCATACCTGGGATCAAACATTGACAGGAATAGTGACTGTAGCCAGGAAATCAGAAGATTAAGAATGGGGAGAGTGAATGTGAAAGAACTAGAAAAGATCCTAGATATACAAAGTTTTACAACTGAACACAGAAGTTGGAATCATACAAGCCATTGTATTCCCTGTTACCATGTATGGATGTGAGAACTAGACAATTAAGAAAGAAGATAGGAAAAAAAATAATTCCTTTGAGATGTGGTGCTGGAGAAAAGTGCTGAGGATTCTGTGGACAGCCAAAAAGACAAACAAATGGGTCATAGGGTAGTTCAAGCCAGAAATCTGGAAGCCAAAATGGCAAAACCTAGGCTGTCATATTTTGTACACATCATGAGAAGAGAGAACTCATTAGAAAAAAACAAGAATTCTGGGAAAGGTGAAGAGAAGTAGAAACATAGGAAAACCACATGCTAGATGGATGGACTCCATTAAGGAGGTCACGGGTATAAATTTGCAGGAGCTAAGGAGAGCAGTGGAGGAAAAGGAATCTTGGAGATGTCTCATCCACAGGGTTGCCATGGGTTGAGATCAACTCAAAGGCAGTTAACAAAAACAACAACGAAATAGTTGAGGATTTGCATCACTACTGTGAATATTAAATACATCTGGTGCAAAACAGTAGCAGATAAACGAATTAGATTCTGAGGGCAAACAGCACTGGAATGAGAAGAAATTCTGATTAATATGTTTGGTATTATCTTCAGTGGAGCAAAGAAGTGACATATGAATCCATTGCCATCTGTCCACAGTTTGCTAATATAGAAGAACGCAAACACAGATGCAGAATGTAACCCTGCTGCATATTTATTCTCCATTTGTGTAAGAGGGCATAATCATATTTACCTATTTTATGTTTTTTTATGAATTTCTGTAATACAGACAAGTAAACCCCAATAATTTATGATAAGTTTTTGCCACATTTACATTGGTACAGGATAGCCATATCAAATACAAACTGATTTTATGAGATGAGATTCATACTGAATCTGATTGCAAGTAGACCATTTGAAATGAATTAAGATGGAATGAATTAAATGGAATGAATTAAATTAGATTGAAATGAATTGAGATCTTAACAAAGGACAGAAGCCACAAAATGTAGGCATCTTACTAACATCTCCTTTTTTTTCTCCTCCTGTTTGGTTTGTAACATCTTTCCTGATGAAGAAGTGGTTCTTGTGCATTTCAGTTGGCCAATAATGGTATCACTGTTTGGTGGACTTTTGTTTGAATTTGCTAAATGGCCAACACAGCTAACTCTGCATATTTTCTAGGTTGATGTTAGTAATGAACAAGTAACTGCATAGATTTCAATTGGTGTACTTTATTCTAAACATGTCAAAGACAAGATACATTATATTTAATTTATTTTATGTTTCAGCTGTAGGACTGACTTTCCTAGGAGACCATACAGGGAAAGAAAATTTATCAGAGACATATTTACCTGTGGGGGAAAAATGGAAAGGAGGGGGAATTAAATGGCTGTTTTTGTGAAACAGCTTATAAATTATAACTGATTTCCTGGATTGAATATTCAAAAGATTATGACTGAATCATGAGGCACTGTTAGCTGATGTAGAATAATGTAGACTAGAATGTAGTCTCCTTGAATTAACATCTTAAATTCTTAGAAAAGTTATGAGTCTATAGTAGCAATTATAGCTCTTGTATGAGATAAACCTGTTTCTGGGGACTTTTCTTTCCATGATTGCTAATAATAATAATAATAATAATAATTATTATTATTATTATTATTTATTTATTTATTTATTTATTTATAACCCGCCCCTCTGAGCAAGCAATCGGGGTGGGGTACAACAATTTAAAAATAAATGCAATTAAAACATTACATCCCAATCTCTCCTCCCACAACTTAAAATGAGATTAAACTAGCACAAGGTTAAAACAGAAACAACAAAAACAAAAACAATACAACGTATCCAGTCAAGATTTATGGGGAGCCTCAAGGTGAATCTGATGTGGCTGTGGAGGCTGGAAAGGTGTCTTGGAGACCAGGGAAGGTTAGCCACTGTCTGGAAAGGCCTTCTGGAAGAGATGCATCTTGGCGGCTTTTTTAAAGCCATCCAGGGCTGTTCCACAGTCTGGGAGCAATGGCAGAGAAGACCCTCTGAGAAGTCTGAAACAGCCTGGTCTTAATAGGCTGTAGCAGATTCCTCCCAGAGGACCGGAGCATGCGAGGGGGCTCATATGGGAAGAGGCGGTCCCTGAGATAGGATGGACCCGAGCCATGTAGGGCTTTAAAGGTTAAAACCAACTCCTTGTACTGCGCCTGGAAACTAATCGGCAGCCAGTGGAGAGACTTGAGCATGGGTGTTATGTGTTCTCTCCTCGATGTTCCAGTAATAAGCCTGGCTGCCATGTTTTGCTGTGTCAAAGTGTCACATGATTTTCTTATAGAACAACAAAAATCTTAAATAAATTTACTGTGGGTATTCAATTGATACTATAACAAAAAGCCAAATGGCCTTCTCACTAAAGATATTTTATTTTATTTTAATCTAAGAGTGGATCATGAAGGTGTGAGTGTGTGGGGGGAGGTGACCCCATGAATTTCATATGTTTTTTGTTTTGTTTTTTGGTTTTTTTGTGGCAAGGGATTCTTAGAGCTGATTTTGCCAGTTCAAATAGCACAGATTTGATAGCAAATAATTTAAAAAGTCCCACCACCATCAGACGTCCAAGGACCAAGGTAACAGGGAGGTATAATGTCTTTCTTTCTGTTTGTCTCATTTTCAGGAAAGAAAATTCTGATCAATCTAAATTTACTTTTCACTCAGTAACCACAGAGGACGGTCATGTCTGCCAAGTGTGTCCCTATGAATTCCGTGCTTTACCTATTTCCAACTTGAAATTCTAAGCTGTATTTTTATTCTTTTTGGAATTTTAAAACAGACAAATAATTGTATGCATTTTGTGTGCATTTTTCAAATCAGTGCATTAATGGATGCAATCTCCTAGTGACTAAAACATAGTTATGTGCCTTTTAGATATGTATGTGTGTGTTTTGTGGGAGGGGGGAGGTTTGTATGTTTTTCCTCCATGTGCATATTATTGATCTAGGGTTGCTAATTTTTAAAAACAGAAGTAATGGACAGTCAAAATTAATGACATGCAGCGTTGACAATTAGGAACTGGGGATAATAAAAGAGATTAATCTTCATGGTGCTACAGGTCTCTTGTTCTATACCACCAACCATATTGTGAGTTTTTCCTTCACTGGCATTGGTATTATCACTTAGAACCAAGTTGCCTTGATATGCATTGAAGATCTTTCTGATCTTATATTTACAAACTGTACATATAAGACTATCTGCTGGGCTAACACTTCATACATCTTATGAATGGAACAGTATATAAAAAAGCTTATGAGATAACAAAATTAATTAGTGTCTAAGGTGCCACAAGACTACTATGGGGCAGAACAGTCCGCCCAAAAGGGGCGGTCTGTAGCAGCCCCAAGAAGCGGCAAGATGGGGCCAAGATTGCCACGCCGGCAGCCTCGGAGCCCCCATCCTGCCACTTCCAGAGGCCATGGGGAAGCGGTAAACTCAGCAGTTCTGATAGGGAGAACTGCTGCCGCGGCCCCTTTCTCCCTGGGTGGTTGGCGCGGATGTTTGAATGCCACAACAAACACCCAGCGCAAAAAAGGAGCTCAGTTCCATGGCTCAAAGTTGTCATGGCACGCGTAGCGTTTCTAAATGCTGTGCGCGCCATGACAACATTATGGCACACTCTTATGGATGCCACCATTTTTAAATGGCGGTGCCCATACGCTTTAGGGTTAGGCAGGGTGCAGACACTTTTCTAGCCCTTAAGGCGCCTCTTCATGCCCATGTGGTTCTGGCCTATCTGTTTTTTAACTGGTCTGACAGCCTTTTATAGAATTTATTAAGAAAAGAAGTTAGTACAATTTTAAGTTTTGAGATCTAAGAATGAATTCTTCTGTATATGGGGAAAGAATGTGTTTATACTTAATTTAAATTCAGAGAGGAGAAACTTTATGTATGAATTAAATACGTACATTAAATAACTGTAGTCAGTTAACCATGGGAAGTTGACTCAGGAAGGGGGAGAGGTTTATTAGCTGTGATTGCCTAGTGTTTTCTTCTATGTATTTTACATTTCTTTTTTCAGTTATCTTTGTGTATTTTCTATTTTTCTTTTCTGCAATAATTAAACTTTAATAAAACAATATATTTAAAGACTACTGTTTTAAACTGCATTCCACACCACGTTCTTCCTTCTCTGGCCTAGGTATTACCACTTCAGTTCAAGTTGCAAAGTCATTTGTCATTTATGAACCTTACCTAGCAATTAGAAAAACATTGTCCCTAGTTCCTCATTTCAGGAAGTGTAGGTCAGAAACATGTATGTATGTATATATATATATATATATATATATACACACACACACACAAAATTCTCTCTGTGTGTGTTTCTCTCTCTCTCTCTCTTTCTCTCTTCCCCAAAATGGTATTTTCCAGTTATTTTGACTATATATATATATATATATATATATATTGAACATAGCTGAATGACAGAAATGATAGAACCTGATGAAGAGTGCCAAGCTGGGGAACAAGCAAAAATGCACAACATAAATAATTATGTGAAGAAGGAAATTAATACTGGACTGCTGCTTTGTAGGTGAGCTCTGCTTTACATTTAATATGCTTCTGTGTCTGGAAAGGTGGAATAAGTCTTAAGGTACAGATATGAGTTAATGCAAAGGTTTCCCTCTTAGGTGTGTGGCTTAATATTCCTGCAAACTGAATCTGTGTAGAAAACTATTTGGCTTCCTGCTTGGTAATATGATAATAGCATGTGCTAGTCATTTATAATTTTTGAACCAACAGTGCTTTCTTTATACTAAGACAATGAAATGGAAAGAAGATAAAATAGATTTCTGTTAATTATATGAAGCAGAATACTGTGAATCTAATCACAGATATCTGCTGCTAAGAGGTTGCTAGGTAAATGCTATTAAGTCTTTAATAGTAAAAAAGCTACTTCATCATTACTGAATATCATTACAGATTAGTTCATAGAAATACAGTTTAGAATTCTGAGACTGTAACTGAAGACCACCAGCTGATTCTAAAGTATCCAGCTCCAACACAGATATGGGCAGGCCTGCATGTTCACAATAAATATTGGTCACTTATTTATACTCTTGTGAATGTGAGTACTGAAGCTTCTGAAGGACATCAGGTAGTCAGAACAAACCTGTGGAGTAAGTGGAAATGCATGTTTTAAACTTCCCAAAAATGGACTAAAGGTGCTTGAGGAATTAGATCTTCATATATTGTAATACAAACTGACCAGATCCTGACTTCTTAAATGAATATACAGATTGGATCTTAGTTGTCCAGCACATATTTTTGCACAACCTTGAGGAACAGGGTGTCATCGTTATCTAATTTTCCTCTGTAGGACAATAGACTGAATCCTCAAGAACTACTTGATTTATAAACACTTAACTTTTTATTCCAAAACAATTCTACTTTCTGTCCTTTGGAATTCCTTTCCTTCTTAAAACTCCAGTTGCAGTTCTCAGAAGTATGATAATGACAGCAGGCTATTGTGGTGGTGGTGATGGTGATGGTGGTGGTGGTGGTGGTCTAACCATGTAACACCATAGAATCTTACTCAGAAGTGACCCCACAAAGTTCAAAGAAAATATATTTCTCTCTCCCACTCTGCAAAATTCTAGGGGGGGGGGGGAAGCAGATAGAAGATCATTCAAATAAAACTAGATTAAGTTTTTCTGAAGTGATGTTTCAAAATTAGAAGTGGATGGCCCCCTGTAATTAATGGTTAACAATCACAAAGAGAGTTTAGGGTTCATATGGAAAAGTTACCAGTCTATTACTTGGATAACTGCAAAAAGAGTATGCAGACCATGTATATCTATATTTTCCTCCTGAACAGATAAACTAGAAGGAGACTAAGTAATCACATTGGGATGCTGATCTATATGCAATTCTTGCAGCAGTCAAGACAGTGTCAAAATAAATGGCTTCCCCTCATTTCTCTCAATCATGGTTACAGCTGCTTCCTTTCCCTGGATGATCACAGTCTGTGTTCATCTTCTGCATATGTTCTAAGATGATATGAAAATAGCAAGATGCTATCTGCTTTGGTGACAACAATGCACTGGCAAGACCTGTATAGCTATATATCTTGTTCTTACCTAAGAGAAGCAGCTGTTGTGATTATTCTGTTGTCCCAGTACCTGGATGAGATAATTATGTGGATGAAAAGCAGCTGAACAAACCCAGCTTGACTGAGACAGATGTGATGCTCATGGAAATGAGAAGTGCTCCAGGGCCTGGCAAAACTTCTGACCTCATACACAGAGGGGAGAGGAAAGGGAGAACAAGAGACATGGAGGGAAGATGATTTCTGCAATAATTTATCTAAACATAGTTACCACAGGTTTCCAAGGTAGTCTTCTGTTGTTGTTGTTGTTGTTTGTGCTTTTTGACAGTATCAGATGGATCCTTCAAAATGCTGTTCTGTTTATTTTTATTTTAAAATGCTTCCTTCATGTCAGAAGTTTGTAGCCTCCATGTAGCTTTGGCCTTTTTATATACATGCCTGCCCAAGAAGTGAGATTTCTTGGATGGGCCTTTCTCTTTGTCATATCAATCAGGGCAATACTCTCTGGGGGAGAAGGTCTTATTTACTGTGGCATCCCCTTGGAAGACTGACATTACTGTAATTCTGGCACCAAGTGAAAACATGACCATTTGCCTAAGTCTTTGGGACCAGATTATTTTTACACAAGCCCTCATGTGTACACGGTTTTAATCTATCTTTTAAACTTGTTACATTGTTTAGATAATGTATGTTTTATATTTTCAAATAATTTTGTATAGTTTTAAATTAGATCTTTAGACAGAAGGCTGGATGGAAGTAAATTTAATTTAATCAATTAGCTAAATTAAATACATTAAATAATTTTATGTAATGTAAATATTTAATTCATTAATATATAAATAGTTTGTTCCTGTCATTTCTGGACTACTTTACTGACATAGATTCTAGCTGAGCATTTGAGTATCTGGGCAAATAGTGAAAAATGCCCAAAGACTTCTATCTCTAGAAGAGATGAAATTGCCACAATTTCTTTGCAGAATATCTGATATACCTGGGATGGTTAGCAGGCTGTATTTCTTTCACAACTCCTGGGGATTAGTCACTCCAGTATATCATGGGGCCCTTGTGACCCTCTTGAGGCATTATTTAGTGAAGGGACTAATCTCTTGCCATGGTTGGGTTCTTCTTTTATGGAGTCAGCCGCTCGAGGCAGTTGGGCATTCCTTGCTTTGAATTAGGTTGAATTGCACAAGAGAATGGTCCAGATAATAACTGGTAATGCCCAGAAAATATTGTCTTTCATTTGTATCTTCCCATATTCTCCCAAGTTTTTTTAAAGAAATCCACAAAATACTTTGGAAAAGAAAAAATAACTGAAAAAAAATCAACCTTTGATTGGTGGGACTGGAAGCCAACTGTCTGTAATCACATTAGATTTATATTAATGATCAAAAGGATTGATATTGCTATGACAAATGATAGTTGCAAATAATTTTTATTTATTTATCTCTGAATCCAATACAAAGTGTTGAAACATTTCTTCTAATTATAAGAACAAAACTGGGATCTTCTGTGAGAATGAAAGTATCACATAATTGGATAAAATGGAGAAATGACCTTTTCTTTGTTACACAGTTCAGATGCATCATAGAATCATAGAATCATAGAGTTGGAAGAGACCACAAGGGCCATCCAGTCCAACCCCCTGCCATGCAGGAACTCCAGGTCAAAGCATCCCTGACAGATGGCCATCCAGCCTCTGCTTAAAGACCTCTAAGGAAGGAGACTCCACTACACTCCGAGGGAGTGTGTTCCACTGTCGAACAGCCCTTACTGTCAGGAAGTTCCTCCTAATGTTCAGGTGGAATCTCTTTTCCTGCAGTTTGCATCCATTGTTCCGCGTTCTAGTCTCTGCAGCAGCAGAAAACAAGCTTGCTCCCTCCTCAATATGACATCCCTTCAAATATTTAAACAGGGCTATCATATCACCTCTTAACCTTCTCTTCTCCAGGCTAAACATCCCCAGCTCCCTAAGGCGTTCTTCATAGGGCAAGGTTTCCAGACCCTTCACCATCTTAGTTGCCCTCCTTTGGACATGCTCCAGTTTCTCCACATCTTTTTTGAATTGTGGTGCCCAGAACTGGACACAGTATTCCAGGTGGGGCCTGACCAAAGCAGAATAGAGTGGCACTATAACTTCCCTTGATCTAGAAACTATACTTCTATTGATGCAGCCTAAAATTGCATTGGCTTTTTTAGCTGCCGCATCACACTGTTGACTCATGTTCAGCTTATGGTCTACTTGGACTCCTAGATCCCTTTCACATGTGGTCTCATTCAGCCAGGTGTCCCCCATCCTATATCTGTGCATTTCATTTTTCTGCCCTAAGTGCAGAACCTTACATTTCTCCGCATTGAATTTCATTTTGTTAGCACTGGCCCAGCTTTCTAGTCTATTCAGGTCATTTTGAATTTTGATCCTGTCCTCTGGGGTATTAGCTACTCCTCCCAGTTTAGTGTCATCTGCAAATTTGATAAGTATGCCCCCAATTCTGTCATCCAAGTCATTAATAAAGATGTTGAATAGCACTGGGCCCAGGACAGAACCCTGTGGGACTCCACTGGTCACTTCTCTCCAGGATGAAAAGGAGCCATTGTTGAGCACCCTTTGAGTTCGGCCAGTCAACCAATTACAAATCCATGTAACAGTTAACTTGTCTATCCCACATTTTGCAAGCTTGTTTGCAAGAATGTCATGGGGAACCTTGTCAAAGGCCTTACTGAAATCGAGGTATACTATATCCACAGCATTCCCTTCATCTACCAAGCTGGTAATTTTATCAAAAAAAGAGATCAGCATGACTTGTTTCTCTGAAACCCATGTTGGCTTTTTGTGATTATGGCATTGGCCTCTAAGTGTTCACAGACTCTCTGCTTAATGATCTGCTCTAGAACCTTTCCTGGAATTGATGTCAGACTAACTGGACGATAATTGTTGGGATCCTCTTTTTTTCCCTTTTTGAAGATGGGGACAACGTTTGCCCTCCTCCAGTCTGCTGGGACTTCTCCTGTTCTCCAGGAGTTCTCAAAGATTATTGCCAATGGCTCTGATATTACATTTGCCAGTTCTTTTAATACTCTAGGATGTAGTTCATCTGGTCCTGGAGATTTATATTCATTTAGGTTAACCAGGTATTCCTGTACTACCTCTTTACTTATTCTGTGCTGAATTTCCTCTATTCTGTCTCCATTATCCTTAGGTTGAGCACCCTTTGCCTTTTCTGAGAAGACTGAAGCAAAGAAGGTGTTGAGTAATTCTGCCTTTTCTCTGTCCCCTGTTAGCATTTTGCCATCTTCTGCACGCAGTGGCCCCACTGTTTCCTTCTTCTTCCTTTTGCTGCGGACATATCCAAAAAAGCCCTTTTTATTGTTCTTAACCTCTCTAGCAAGCCTGAGTTCATTCTGCGCTTTAGCTTTTCTGACTTTACCCCTACATGTGCTGGCTATTTGTTTGAATTCCTCTTTCGTGATTTCTCCATTTTTCCATTTCTTATACATGTTCCGTTTAAAACTTAGCTCAGTTGAAAGTTCCTTAGTCATCCATCCTGGCTTCTTGAGACATCTTCCACTTTTCTTCCTCATTGGAACTGTTTGAAATTGTGCCTTCAATATCTCCCTTTTGAGAAACTCCCATCCGTCTTGAACTCCCTTTTCTTTCAGTATTCCTGACCATGGGATCACTCCTAGTATTTCTCTAAGTTTATTGAAATTAGCTCTCCTAAAGTCTAGAGTGCGTGTCTGACTATGCCTAGCTTCTCCCTTCCACTGTATTACAAACTCCAGGAGAACATGGTCACTTCCACCTAAGGATCCAATCACTTGCTGTGTTTTTGTTAAGCATGCTATCTGTCCTGGTCAGTGACTTTATAAGAACCATTTGAAAGATCTCATTTCTTCCTCCTTGACTCAGTGACTAGGAACACTATAATAGAGTTAGGCTTCCTCTTTTCTCCTCTGCCTGGGAAATCTCAAATTTATTGGCTATCTCTTTCACAAACCGCTATAGTCTTGACATGTGGAAATGTTTATTAGGCTGGCAAATAATAAATCATTTAGTAATAGAATGCCTAAGATATTCCTGTGTCTCTGAATCATGAATCACATCTAAAAGCTATGTTAAAATATTAAACCAACATATATACGAGAAAACTACATCAGCAACAATCAAATCATCAGAGTTTTATTTAACCTAGAAACACAAATCTTCTGAAATTACTAAATGAGGCCTTGAGGGGCAAAAATTAACATAGGACAATAATAACAAGTTTCTACATTTTGTGGGGATTTTCAGCTAATACTTAGTTATACAAAATAAGATACCTGACTGCCTCTTGAGACTGTAAAATCCACAATTTGTATGAACATATTACACTGAGAGATGGAGTCCAATAATCTGTACAATTACAATGTTAAAAATCCACATGATAAAGCAACTACTGGACATTGTTAAATGAGTGTCTCCATAAAAACAGGTCTAGCAGTATTCATTGATGGTAGTAATTTCAATTTGCAGGGGAAGTGGGCTGCTGGATCCATAGAACTATTAAACATTGCAGAGTTAATGCAATTTGACACCACCATGGTTCAATACAATTGAATTTTGGGATTTGTAGTTTTGTAAACTATTTAGTCAGAAAGCTCTGGTGCCAAACAACAAAGTACAAATCCCAGGATTCCATAGGATGCAGCCACAGCAGTTGAAGCAGTGTCAAACTACATTAATTCTGCAGTGTGGCAGCACTATGTGTTATAAATTAGTTTTCAGTTCTTATATAATGAATTCCGTGGCTGAAGGACCTAACTCCGTAATAGTTTGTATGTTCAAGAATTTCAAATGTGGATTCTTACAGTATATAAACTTATTGTTGTAACTATAGAAAAACTGCCATGGGATTTCATAAATGTCTTGTGCTTGCTTATTTGTATATATTTTCACCAGTTCTGGCTAAGGCGAACAGGTGTCATAACCTCAAAGGGGAACAAGACACCTCAAAATGGAGGTTATTCAAGTAAAATGTAAGACATTACAAAATAAAAAAAACTAAGCACAATAATATAAATATAAATTCATTTCATGTGGTTTATTTACAGATATATAAAATGCACTATATTTCATTAGGTACTCAGCCATATGTTTATGATGAATTTATCTTCATTAAGGTGCCTTTTTGGCTTTCAGTTGTTATCAATATTGAGATATTCTGAAATTTGTGTGTGCGTGTAATTTTCCATATGTCCCAAGATGGACCCTGCCAGACAATCTGGCATAATTCCTAAGGTGAGGAGACATATACACACTACATCCAGGTGAGGTCAGCTTAATGGTATCTTTTGGGAACAATACCCCTGGGACAAACCTAGCAGATAGTTTGGGAGTTGCAAATGGGATGTTAACACCTCCACAATCAGAAGGATGTCTCACCAGATGAGCCTGATGGGCTTAATCAAGCACCCATTCCCACCTTGAATACTGTCAGGCTATGACTTCACCCATAGATGCAGAATCGCTTTTGCCCAGAGGCTAGATTTGGCCTATATAAGATCCCCCAAATCCTTGCTTAGTGTGTTAGTTTGGATTCCATGGGGAGACTCTGTATTTGTGAACCCTGGCTAGCTACAGCATGCTCGTTAACCTCCACTCATCAGAATGGCTATGTCTCAGTCTACACCACCCAATTTTGAGGTCTTTAAACAGAGGCTGGACAGCCATCTGTCGGGGATGCTTTGATTGAGAGTTCTGGCATGGCAGAGGGTTGGATTGGATGGCCCTTATGGTCTCTTCCAGCTCTGTGATTCTATGATTCAATGATTGATCCGGAAGCAAGCCTTGCATTTGTGTAAGTATTGCTGTTAGTTCAGTCTCCAGTGGTTTCCAAGCTAACCCCTAACTTCCTGAGCCTTGTATGAATGTGTGTGTGTTTGCAATTTGATCTGTGATTTTCCTCCCCAATAAAAGAAACATTTACTTATAAGAATTCTGCCTCTGTACAATTCCTTTGGATCCACTTTTCTCTCGGTATACATGAAGGGAGGTGATTTTGAGGGTTATTTGTGGCCTAACCTGTTCTGAGCTAAAGGTAAAATTCCCCTACATAGATTTTTGGCTGTACCGTATACCTATAAAATTCTGAGCAAAACAAATGCTTAAAATTGTACTTTACTAGCAACAAACCCTTGACTGAACCTACATTTAAATTATTCCTTTCATTTGTCAATTGTGCTGAAATTAAGAGACCCCCGCCCCCACCAGCACTATTTACATTATGCCTTCAAGCAGCCCATTGTCTAGTACATTTGCTCTCCTTTTCTCTGTCAAGAGAAAAACACACCTGGAGCTCTGAGAGCAAGTCCTGTCTGCTGGTGCTGCTCATAGTAGGAAAAAAGAACTGTAGAAGAATCCATTCTAGTCCCCTATTTGCAAGTGAGGACAGGTTGCCAAGTAGACCAATTTCTCAAAGGGGACAGTGAATTTAACGTTACTCAGTGGGCTTCTTAGTCATTCTCAAAATAGAGGACATTTTTAAATTCCTTCTGGATACTTCTGGAATTCTTTCTGGAAATGTAAGAGATGTCCTGGAAAAGAAGGATGTCAGATCACTGGTTGTGTCTCACATTTTAATAGTAATACACTTCTTTTGTGTTTAGGGCAGCAGTTCCCACTGAAGATTCACTGGCTGAAGGCCACTTGTGTTAGTGGAACACTACAAAAATATTCTAGTAGAACATGCCAGTAATTAACAACTTGGCCAGTGGAGCAAAAAAACATAGCAATGGAATGACTCACATAGGTGAAGTCATGAATAACAGTACTGCAGGGGAGGAATGCAATCATTTTATACCCACACTGTTGCCAGAGCAACTTTTAGAAGAGACCGGCAACTTTGGTATGGCCCCAATTTCCACCCTTTGCTGCAGGCCACAGCTTCAGATTTTCAGATGAAATTGGGCTGAAACCAAGTCGCAGAAGTGACCAGAGGCCAACTTCTCCTTTTAGCTTCTTGAGGTTTTTCTTACTCTTGAGGGAAACAAAATTTTAACTCCATTAATAACACAATTATATACTTCCTTTGAGATCTAGGATGCCCCTGTCCTTTGTGAGAATACAAGCCCTTTTGTTAGGAAGAGAGCATTGAATTTCTCAAGATGCCTCCATGCTTTTGGATTAGGAAAACATTTAGGTAAAACCTTCCAAATGCAATTGCAATTAAAAAAAAAGGTTACTACTGATAGAGATAGAAATCTCAAATAGTAAAGTCCTAGTCCATTAACTCCCTCTTTAGTGTTATCTTGTTGCAGCTAAAATGTGGTATCTTCACATATAGGAAACATATCTAGCCATAATTACTATATGGCAAAGTACAATAACATCAAAAATCCACAAAACAATGATACCTTTATTGGGATAAACCAAATGCTATTATTATTATTATTATTATTATTATCCTTTATTTATATAGAGCTGTAAATTTACACAGTGCTGTACATATAATCTTATAATTAGATGGTTCCCTGCCCTCAGGCTTACAATCTAAAAGACCTAACACGAAAAGAGAAGGGAAAGGTTGTGGGAAAGGGGATGAGGTCCTGTGGTTCTTCTCTCCCTTTGGGGCCTGGACCAAGGCAGATGGACTGGAGTGAGGGCGCGGCTTCTTAATACATAATTAAGACGAGGCATCCTGGGGCAGACAGCATAATCCTGGGAAAGCTTTCATAAACAATATAGTCTTTAACTCAGTTTTGAAACTGGTTAGAGAAGTGATGAGGCACACATGTGGGGGAAGAAGGTTCCAGGAGTGAGGGGCAGCAAGTGAGAAGTGACGAATCTGGGACAGGGCAGTGGAAATCCTTGGCTGGGACAGAAGAACTTGACTACCAGAGCCGAGGGTATGAAAAGGAGTGTGAGGAGAAAGAAGTTCAGACAAGGAGGAGCCAGTCCATGGAGGGCTTTGAAAGTCAACTACAAAAGCGTGTACTGGATATGTAAGGGGACGGGGAACCAATGAAGGGAGGATGAAAGAGGAGAAACATGGTCAAAGCGGCAAGCAGATGTGATAATCCGTGTGGCTGAGTTCTGGACAGAGATTAAAGGATGGAGGTGAGAGAGAGAAAGCCCTGTCAGAAGAAGGTTACAATAATCTAGTCATGATACCACTGGGCATGGACCAGAGTCTTGGCAGTGGAGGCTGAGAGGAATGGATGGATTTTAGCAATGTTGTAAAGAGAGAATCTACAGGCCTTGGTTGTGGCCTGAATCTGGGGAATAAACAACAGAGAGGAATCAAAAATGAAATTAAGATTGCGGGCTTGCTGAACCGGTTGAATATAAGTGGCATCAACAGAAACAGAAAAGTAGTATTGAAGGGTTGGCTTTGGTGGGAAGACAAGAAGCTCTGTCTTAGACATGTTGAGCTTCAAGCGCCGATGCCGCATGCACTGAGAGACAGCGGTCAGACAAGATGAAACTTGCTGTTCAAGCCCTGGTGAAAGGTCAGTGGTGGAAAGATATAGCTGAGTGTCATAGGTATACAGATGATAGGAGAAACCAAAATAACTGATGAGTTTACCAAGGGACAATGTGCATAGAGAGAAGAAAAGGGTACCCAGGACAGAGCACTGAGGAGCTCCAACAGATAAGCGAACAGAGGAGGAAGTCTGACCATCCATGACCACTACAAAAGATCTGACAAGTAAGATTTAAACCAGTCAAGAACAGAGTTGGAGTACCCGAGGTCAGAAAGTAAATCAACCAGGAGACAGTGGTCCACGGTATCGAAGGCCACAAATGAATCAAGAAGAATGAGAATAGAGTAGAGGCCATTTGCCTTAGCTTGCAACAGATCATTTGAGATCTTGGTAAGGGCTGACTCTGTAGAGTGCTGTGGGCAGAAACCAGACTGAAAGGGGTCAAGGATGGAGTTGGCTTCGAGAAACTCAAGACAGCGAGAATAAATGACCCATTCCAGAACAAAATATATGTTGCAAATTTTGAAGCTCCGCTGGCATCTACATCAAGTAAATTTCATCAGGCAAAATTTCTTGAGTAATTCAATGTTCTCTTGTAACCTCTCAAGGGATGGGGATATACTGGATCTCAGTGGTACTATCTTTTTCATAGAAGAGACCACAAGAGCCATCCAATCCAACCTCCTGTCATGCAGGAAGACACAATCAAATCACCCCCAACACATGGCCATCTAGCATCTGTCTAAAATCCTCCAAAGAAGGATATTCCACCACACTCTGAGGGAGGGTGTTCCACTGTTGAACAGCTCTTACTGTCAAAATTCTTTTCCTAATGTTGAGGTTTATCTCTTTTAATGTTGAATCTCTCTTGGATCCATTACTCCAGGTTCTGTTCTCTGGAGCTGTCCCTGTTAGTTCTGCTGGACCTCTCAGTGGCTTTTGATACCATCAACTATGGCATCCTTCTGGGTCACCTCTCTGGTATGGAGCTTGGAGATACTGTTTTAAAATGGCTCTATTCTTTCCTGGAGTGACAAACACAGAAGATGGTGCTGGAGGACTCCTGCTCGACCCCCTGATCCCTCATGCTTCTGTGTTGCCCCCTATGCTATTTAACATATACATGAAAATGCTGGGATAGGTCATCCAGAGTTTTGGGATGAGGTTCCTTCAGTATACCAATGACACTGAACTCTACTATTCCTTTCCACCTCAATCCAAGGAGGCTGTATTGGCCCCAGACCAGTGTCTGTCATCAGTACTGGACTGGATGAGGGCAAACAAACTGAAACTTAATCCAGACAAGACAGAGGTGCTCCTGGTCAGTCGGAAGGCAGATCAGGGAATAGGGATCCAACCTGTTTTAGATGGAGTTATGCTCTCCCTGAAGCCACAGGTTTGCAGTGTGGACTCAGCTTTGAACCTGGAGGCCCAGGTCTCTGCAGTGGTCAGAAGTGGTTTTGCACATTTAAAACCTATGCACCATCCGTGCCTATTCCTTAAAATGCCAGATCTGACCTTGGTGATACATGCCTTGATTGGCATCCTGTTTCAACTACTGCAGTGCACTCTACTTATGGCCCCTTTGAATAGTATTCGGAAACTTCAGTTGGTCTAAAGATATGTAGCCAGGCTGTTAACAGGGGCAGGTTACAGAGTTGAAACAGTTCCATTGGTTGCTAGATTGTTTTCAGGCACAATTCAAAGTACTGGTTATAACCTATAAAGCCCTGTATGGTCCAGGCTATTTGGTAGACTATCTAGATTACCACAATATACAGTATCCTTATAGCAATGCTATCATAGTTTAACTGTTCTGGCTGCCTCCTGTTGCATTCTGGGATTTGCAGTTTAAGGAGGGGCATTTAGAATTCTCAGCCAGAGAGCTCTTAGGCATCACTGAACTACAAGTGTCAGAATGCAACAGGAGGCAGCCAGAGCAGTAAAAGTGGAATAGAAGCACTATTGAGTGTAGTGTGGTAATGTGGCATATCTCCCTATGAAGACACACTCAGCTAAGATGGTGGCAGGCATGGGTGTGCTCCGCCTGTACCCTGGTGAAATCAAATCTTTGAAGTACCCCACAATACTTAGAAACTGAATGTAAAGTTAACAAAAGGGGAAGTCTCCTCCTCCCCAGCATTACAAAACTTGAAAAAAGGGTACTTTACAGCTTAGGGTTCTGACAATCTTCAAGAAGACACCCTTCTGGTAACGAACTGGTTTGATTTCCTACTTCGTGAAGCTGGTGCAGGGTCTTTCAGCTTCTTTGTCAGTAGTGTTTGGTAACTGCTTCGGCTTAAAGTGTAAGGAATTCCTTTCCCGCCTGCCAGGGTCTAAAACAGCCACCAAAAGTCTTTACAACAAGCTCTCTGTAGATTTGACTGAAACTGCAACCTAGTACCCAGCTTGCTTGGCTGGGGCAAACCAAAAACTGTAAAAGGGCAGGGGGTTCCTTCAACTCCTCCCACATGACAGTGTGCCATTCCTACACCAACACTCTAAGGGCTAAACCAAAATAAAGAAAAATGCAGGGGGAGATTAGATCAGTCCTTGCAGGACATCACACTCCCTGTATGAACTGGCTTTGGCCAGCTAACTCCAAGCCTTCAGCCTGCACAGAATCATCAAGGAAGAGAGATGGTGGGGCAGGGCAGGTTTTTGACAATGGAAAGTGGGTGTCAGATCATCTTAGTTATAATGTTTGCCCCAAATGTCCCTCCTATGCCTGCCTAGTCTAAATTCTAAATTTAAAATGTTTAACTTGATTATTTTAAATTTATTTATTTTAAACATTTAATTAATTTAAATTGTAATATGATGATTGTTTTCAGTTAAGGGATAAAGAATGAAATTTTCGTTTGTGCATGCTAGGTATTGTTCATGTATTTGATCTATTTTGCCTATGTAAATTGTTTATTTTATGTATTTGTTTATCTAATTTGTAAACTTCCTTGATCCTTGGAAAGATGGTGTATAAATAAATATTATTATTATTTCTCTTTTTTAAATGTTGTGAGCCACTCTGAGTCCTAATTTTGGGGAAAGGCTGGGATAACAACAACAACAACATCTCCGCCACATTACCAAAGTACCACACCACCACACTGCTTTTCTATTGAACATTTCTGTGTTTTGAGAATGTACATACAATGAACATAGTGTCTATTGGACATTATCTTAGAATAATGTGAATATAGGGTTGCTGTGCCCAGGCAAAAGATTGTATTAACACATGAATTTGAAATTGAACAGGTTTTACCAAAATCAAAAACAAAACTATTGGTATAAGTTCTTCAGGAAGTAATTACTTTTGGCACCTGGAAATACATTTGGAAACATTCTAATAATTTTCTCTCTTTATGTGAAATTGGACAGAGGAATGAAGATGAGTAGATAGTATGTGACACCCAACAAATTAAGGTAGTTGAATAACAAGACATAGAATGTGAGAAAGAAATAGGTACATTGTTCCATTTATGGTGAATCTATCATAAAGAGAAAGTGTACAGGACTCAGATTAAGATAGAGAAATCACTACATTAAATCCCCTGGAGGCTTTGTTTAGTTTAGTTTTATGATTTCCAATGCCTACCTTCATATTGCCAGCAGAGATTTCTTCCAGCTGTGAGAAACAGGTGAGGTAAACATGCTGTGTAAGAGAAAACCACAGGCAGAAACCTCTTGACATGAGAGGGTCCATTACAGCAGGGATGACTTGAAGAATGAAATCTTTGAAAATCTCTGTACAAAATGATTCACATGATGCCTCAAAGACTAATGTGTGGTTAGAACTCAGTTATCTATCAGATTTCACACTTGGTTGAACATTGGCAGTACTTGACAGTTTAAAAATATGAAGTGTGCAGTTGTTTCTCTGTGTGTGTACACATCTGGCATGTAAATATTTGACTATTTTGTCCTCACCTGTGAGGATAAATATTTTCCATAATTTTCTCTCCACTGCACATAGACAAGATGCATGTGCATGTGTACAGAAAGTAGCAATCTTCAACAAATAAAACTTGTAAAAAAATTGAATTTATTGTACAAGTTATTTTCTGAGTAAAATCCAGCAATCTTGCATGAAAAAAAATATTGTACAGAGAGGGAGAGCGAGCAAAAGCAGCAGCAGCAGAAAGAGGAAAGAAGGAATTAAATGGAAATAATGGAAATAACTGAAGAAAAGTGTGTAATTGCTTATTAGAACTATAAAATGAATGATTTTTTTGTCATGGAATGTTAAGGGCCTCAGTTCTCCATTTAAAGGAAGGAAAGTTTTCCACCTTCTAAAAACAAACAAACACAGAATGCTTAAATTATCTGTTTGCAGTAAACCCACATTAGAAATAAGGATAGCAAACTATTTAAAAAATCCAAAATTGGGGAATTCATAAACTACAGGAAATGAAAATAAGAAAAAAGGAGTGGCAATATATGTAGGTAAAAAATATTTGGTGATAAAGAAGGGGACCTTTTAGGAATACAAATCCAATTTCAGGAGATAAATGTAGTAATGATTGGGATATATGTACAATTGGAAAAGCAACAAAATTTTTATAAACATTTAACAGAAAAAAATAATGGAGATTGATTTTGAACATTTGGTTTTGGTAGGTGATTAGAATGGAGTCATGTACTCATAGATAGATAGGAATATTGAAAGTAAGAAAAAACACGGTAAGCTACCAAAAGTATTTTCAAGATAAACAATAATTTGACATTAGTAGATATATGGAGACTGAAGCACCTCAAAGAAAAAGATTTTACACTTTATTCTGATAGAGACCATCTGTGGTCTAGATTAGATATGTTTTTATTTCTAAATCTGTGTGTAAAAGAATAAAAAACAACTTAAATATTGCCAAAAAACATATCTGATCACAATCCGATAACACTACATTTAAGAGGTAGAAAATGGGAATATAATTGGAAATTAAAAGACAATTTGATACTGGCCAAAAAATTCTAACCAATGTGAAAGAAGATTTTGGAAATTATTTCAAATACTATCTAGATAAAGGAACCACAATAGAAACAGTATGGGAAGCATATGAAGTGGTAATGAGGGATTTCGTCATCCAAAATGAGAGTGAAATAAGAAGAGAGAAAAAGGAGAGAGGAACAAACATTATAAATAAAATCCAGGGAAAAGAGACAGAATTTTTTTTAAAAAAATCCACAGCAAACAAAAATAAGAGAAGAATTACAAATATTGAGGAAATAATTAGATCTAGAATTAATATGTGAATTAGAAAAAAAATTAAAAGTGAACAAACAGAAATACTTTGAATATTCAAATAAACTAGATAAATGGTTAGCCTATAGATTAAGAAAAGAACAATAAAGTAAGTTAATTTTACAGATAAAGAAAGACAATGTTCGGGAAAGCAGCCAAACAGACAAGCTGAATAACACTCAGGTAGGTAAAAAGCAAGGAAGCAGATAAGTCCAATAAAGCAAAACAAGAAGCCAGTCCAAGGTCCAGGGTTCTGGAGAGCAGGTCAACAAGTCCAGTCCACGGTCAAGAGTTCTAGGTCAATCCAAGGTCTAGGAAGCAAGGAGTCTGGCAGCAAAGTCCGAGGAAGTCAGAGAGAGAAGCTTTCGCCAAGGAAAACAGATAAGCTCAGACAAAGACACTTGGCATCTCACTGCTGTTTATATCATGCTGGCTCCTTATCACATCTGTTTGGTGATTAATGAGCATTTCTCATATAATGACCATTAACACCGAAGGCATGCCCTTTCTTGTTGATGAAAACAAACAGATGTGCGCAGTTCAAGCAATCTCCGATGCCTTCACAACTACCAGCGACCTTGGAGCTGTTTGGCTTTATCAGGATTCCTCCTCCCAGTTGTTGATGAAACAGACTGGAGCCAAAACTCTCTCCTCGGAGGTTTTATTCTTAAATTGTTGTATTTACAAATATATACACACTCGTCCAACAAATCTCTCCAACCAACCATCCACCAACTCCAACAACTACCCAACAACCCACACTGTGGTGTGCAGGCTATTTATAGACTTCTGCCATGCGGCCACAAACCCAGCCTCTTCTGGTGACTTTTCTTCCTGTGCCACCTGCAATTCTGTCCCCTCAGTCAGAAAGACTCTTGAAGTTTACCTTAGGCCTACGTAGCAGCAAGCACATATCTGACCTTGAGACTGTTTGCTGTTCCAGTCTTCAGTTGCATTCAATTCCAGGCAAGCAAACAGCAAATTACCCATAATTCCCATTTTACCTTTTGTGCACAGCTGTGCGTTATAAACTCAGGCCTCAAATCCTAACATTTCTGTCCTTCTCTGGCTAAAGGTAGGTACTGGCTCGTCCTGCTCCTCCACATCTCCCAGGCCTGGACTCTCTGCTGGGGGAAGGCTGGGCTGCTAAGGCACAGGCTCTGCTGAAGATGGCAAAGCAGAGCTAGGAAGTGGTTCAGCCAACTCTGCTGGAACAGGTAGAGCAAAATTAGGGCTTGGCAGGGCAGAGCTGGGGTCTGGCTCTGCCTCAGGTTCCACCTGAACCTGAGGGACCAACTCATCCTCTGAGTCCTCAGCCTGGCTGGCCATGACAGACAAAAAAAAATACAATCAAATCAAGATAAAATTAAACAAGCATTTTATGATTTTTATGCACAGTTATTTAAGGGGAAGAAAATTCCAGAAGAAAAGAAAACTCAAACGAGAAATTATTTGGATAAAGAAGAAATTCCAAAAATTACAGAAACACAAAAAAAGGAGATAAATGCACCAATTACAATGATGGAAATAATAGAAGCAATTAAAATATTAAATTAGGTAAAGCACCTGGATCAGATGGATTTTCGGCAATCTATTATAAAAAAAAAATTGGAACAGGAAATCTCTTTACCTCTATATAGAACAATTCTAGAAATAGAAAAAGAAAAAAGACCAACATCATGAGGAGAAGCATACTGATTCTGAAAGAAGACAAAGAAATCCTGGAAGTAAGAAATTTCAGACCAATATCCTTGTTAAATCTGAATTACAAAATATTTGTTATGATTCTGGCAGAAAGGTATAATTATTTTTTTAAAATGACTGGATTCAAGAAGATCAGTTGGACTTTCTTCCAAATAAATTTATGAGGGACAATATAAGAGTTGTACTAAATTTGTTGGAGTATTAAATAATAATAATAATAATAATAATAAGAAGAAGAAGAAGAAGAAGAAGAGAATAAATTACAATGATATTCCTAGACATTGTGAAAGCATTCGATAATGTGTATTGGGATTTCATAATAGAGGTATTAAATAGAATAGGAGTGGGAGGCAAATTTTTTAATTGAATTAAGATATATAGGGAACAATCTGCCCAAAATATAACAGACAGTGGGGGAAAAATGATATTGGCAAGGATACAAGACAGGGATGTCCCTTATCCCCTTTATTGTTTATATCAGTACTTGAAATATTAAGAAAAATCAGAAATGAGAAAGAAATCAAAACTCCAACAAACAATAGTTTAAGAGCTTTTGCGTATGATACTGTATTATTTATGGAGGAACCAAAGGAAAATATTACTAGATTAATTCAGATATTGGAAGAATTTGGAACATGGGTGGGTTTCAAAGTAAATAAAGAAAAAAACAGCCGTAATTACAAAAAAAAATGGATTAAAAAGAAGAAGATTTAGAGAAGAAAACAAAATTTAGAATACAACAAAAGTAAAATATCTGGTAATTATATAAAAATAACAAATTATTTAACAACAATTATCAAAAGATATGGAATAAAATTAATGATGATTTAATTAAATGGAATAAGCTAGGGATTTCTATACTAGGAAGAATTGTGGTGGTCAAAATGACTGTTTTACCAAAAATGTTATTTTATTTTCAAAATCTCCCTGTTATAACAAACAAAAATCCTTTCAATGATTTGAATAAGAAGTTGCAAAGATTTTGGGCTGGGTAAAAGCCTAGGATAAAATGGAAAAACATGCAAGATCTAAAAGAAAGAGGGAGTTTAGGTTTGCTGAACTTCAATCTATTTTTTTAGGTGTGCTATTTAATGTGGATTTTGGGTTGGATAACTTTTAAAAAACCTATTGTCTCTTGAAGGTTTTAATGCTTGTTTTGTTTTCATGCATATCTTTGGTATCAAAAAGACAAGGTGCATAAAAATTCCTAGATCATTATTTTAGAAAGTCACTGCTGAGGACTTGGATGAAATACTGTATAAAAGTAATTTGTTCCCAAAAATCCCAGTGTGGGTGTCCAGCCATTAAGCATTTTTAAGAAGAGAAAGCCTAACTTCCGAAACATGCCTGACTTATAAAGAAGTGGGTTTTTTAAAAAAAGAATGAAGCAATATACCAAATCAAAACTAGAGAAGAATTAGCTGAAGAAGGAATAATCTGTCACTGGTTTCCCTATAGACAGTTACCAGAGAGATTTAGAATGGACCAGAAATTAGAGGGTTGTGAAGAAACAAATTTGGAATTTTAATATTTAACAAAAATGGGATGTAAAAAAATAATAACAAAATTATATAAAATTAGACCAAGACCAGGAACTAATAAAAGATAATATGAATAAACAGGCTCAAAAATATTGGACATACTATTAAACTTGAAGATTGGGAAAGAGTATGGAATAAATACCTAAAATGTATTTTTTATTTTATTTATGAATAGTTGTACATTAAAAGAAATTTTTTATAAACTATATTTTAGGTAGTACCTGACGCCAGAAAGAATTGCAAAAATGTCAAAAAATATAAAAGATACATGTTGGAAATATGATAAAAATAAGAATTCATTATATCATATATGGTGAAAATGTCCGATAACTAAATTTTTTTGAAAGTGGTACACAAAAGCATAGAATTAATCTTTAATATCAGTTTCCCAATGAGCCCAGAACTATATTTACTGAATATTTACTGAATAAAAGCCCGCCCCCAACTCGACTGGCCCAGCAGCGGCGGCAGCGGCGGCAGAAGCAGCGTCCTGGGGCTGAGGGAGCCTTCCCTGCCCCCACCAATGCCCACAACAGCAGCGCAGCAGCAGCAGCGAGGGCCAGGGCGAGGCCTCAAAAGCCCGCCCCCAACTCCACCGGCCCGGCGGCGGCGGCGGCAGAAGCAGCGTCCTGGGGCTGAGGGAGCCTTCCCTGCCCCCACCAATGCCCACAACAGCAGCGCAGCAGCAGCAGCAAGGACCAGGGCGAGAAAAGGAGAAAAGCAGCAGCGCAGCAGCAGCATTGAGGTTTTTAAGTCCCCAGCATCAATTCCTCCCCCAAAGCGCGGAAGCGAGCCAAGTTGGAGGAGTACCCATATATTCTATAACAGCTGAGTAGCTGAGAGAGAGGTGAGAGAGGGAAACCCATAAGATATAGGTCCCTGCCCTTCTTACTACCCTCTTTATTAAAAAAAGAGGATTGTTCAAACTTAAAATGGGGAGGAGAAAACGAACAAGAATAAATTCTGGGTCACTCCAAATCAATAGAGCACCAAAACAATTAAAGATTGACCAACTGATTAATCAGAAAGATCCTGAAAATAATTTAAAGAATACTGAGAGTAATTTGCTCCACGCTTCTACCCCTACCAAAAGTAGACCTTCTTCCTCACTTCTGGAGTCAGTTTTACAATCCCAAGACTCTCTTGATAATGAAAGTAATGCGGCGTGTTTAGCATCATTAGTAGACCTGTCATTTACTATCAATCCTAAGCATTCTCTGGTAAAGAGTAAAAATCAACAAGCACATCCTCAACAGGATTCCTCATTAGAGTTGATGGCATCTCAATGTTTGTTGATGGCCCACACAGTTATATCAATATTTGAGCAGTTGGCCAAAATTAATCAACACATTGGAAAGTTAGAACACATGTTCGTCGAATTTATGGATAAGTATAACAAAGAACTAAAAATCTATCCTCTAGAGAGACTCCCTATCTAAGCTTAAAGAGCACAGATCCTAGATGTGGAAAGAGCTTTGAAAAATTAACAGTCGAGTCAGCTGATAAAAATATTAAGGATAAGATCTATCATCAATCTCAGCAACAAAAACATCCTTTACAACATAGAACTCCACTCCAATGCTCTACACAGTTTTTGTTACAAAATAAAATCGTGTTATTAATCAAAGCTGACAAGAACACTCAAAGGCACTGGACCTCTTTAAGTTCAGTAAGGCATACACTTAGTACGATTCTGAGAATTAACACATTTGCAACTGACATCATCGATGTAGAATGGCTACCGTATGTAGGAGGAAGTAAAAGAATTCTTTTAACTTTCCAAACATCCATTATTCCAACTATGTTGCTAAAAATGAAACAATTTCTCACCTCTCTACAAATAATACCAATTAGGGTCTTTAAAAACCCGGTGATACTCCCACTCATCCCATGTAATAATACGGATTCATCCTTATTACCTGTACCCACCTCACAAAATGCCGGTACTGCGATTTTCACCTCTGATAAAATACATCTCCCAACACCTCCAGTAAAGGGAAAAGAAATCAATCTGGACAATTTTAACAGTACTGCAACAAAAGGGAAAGAGGAGCTTTTTATACCTAAAGATCACTTAGAAAACAACACTCAACAGCTAAACTCAATACAGTCAGAAATATATAACAAACCAAAAACTTTGAAGACTCTGGGCCGCTCTGTTGAAATCAGCGCCAGACCCTTATGTGACTTGTGGCAACCCCTGGGTGGTGCTTCCCTTTAAAAAAACGATCATAATCCCTTATCTCCATACATTTCTCATAACAATGCTATGGCTAGCAAACACCCAAATCAACATGAAGAGATCATTCAAATAGCCCAGAGCTCTATGCTCATAGACTTGGACTCAGAGCATAAGCTGGAAATACCCTGTTCCTCTGAAACCATATCTGATGATCAATTAATCAATACAGCAAAGCTACTTACAGATGCTAATGAAATTTTTTTGGATCAGATGTTAATTTCTGTATCTCAGCCAAGAATTTTGTCTTCTCATGAACCCTCTAAACCTGCTAAGGAAAATCAGACATTGTTAACATTTAATCAGACTGGCCGGCTGATATTTTCACAGGAACAACTCAATCCCCAAAATTTAACAGAACATCGTCCTAGTATACAAAATATTAGATCGGCAGATGATGTGGTTCCTTCTCCTTCGTTTACAGCATGACGGGAAATACCCCAGCATGATCATCACCTCAACATACTCTGCTGGAATATAGCTGGATGGAGTAACAAACATCAAGATGACTCCTTTATAAATTTTATAGCCAAAGCAGATATACATCTCCTGCAAGAGACATGGCATACTGAGAATCTACGGCTGAATGACTTTATTTCATACTCCATCATAGCCTCACCTAGCAACAAACACGGTAGAGCACATGGTGGCCTAGCAGTTCTAATAAGTACTAAACTACAGGCTAAAACTATCGAACTACCCCCTTTACTACCACTGGCTATGGCAGTACTTGTTAATTGTAATGGGCTCTCTATACTTGTTACAAATGTATACCTCCCCCCACACCGGACAAAATCAGAAGTAATACATGATTGGGTAAGATTAGAGGAATATATAGATCAGTTAATTTCTCAGAATTCAAAAGCTACTTTTTTGATGGGGGGTGACTTTAATGCTTGGATAGCACCAAATGATAATGTGTTTTTCTCCCATATGCATAAAGCATCTTCAATAGTTGCTGATCCTCAACTTATCTCATCTAGATGCTTTAAAGATATGGGAATTAACCATGCAGTAACTATGTTATCAATTTTGACCAATAAATACAATCTGGCTATCCTGAACGGTAACATCAATGGAGACATCCCAGGAGAATTTACCCATCTAACTTCTAAAGGAGCCTCTATTATTGATTATTTTCTGGTTTCACATAATTTTTTGAAACACATAATTGAATTAAGGGTTGTAGACCAACTTGGTAGTGATCATTTTCCATTGATTTTGAATATAATATATAAAAATACCTTCTTTCATATAAACAATAGTGCTCCTATAGAACTGACGTCAGATTCAAGGGGATATCCTATCAGATGGTCACCTAAAATCGAGACTGTAATTGATAAAGCTTTGCAATCTCAACCTCTCTTGGAAAACCGTAACGATCTCTTAACAGCAAATAATATGGGGAAGGTTATAGAGGAATACCAAAAATTAACAACTTCTTTGGAAAAGATCCTGCTGAATAATGCATCATACAAACCCCAAATATCAAAGCACAGACCAAATTCTTGGTTTGACCAAGAATGTATTGATTTGAAAGAGTTACTTATTAAATGTTATAACAGATATAGAGAGAATAACATGCCCTCCATCCAAGAGTGGTATCTATTAAAAAAGAAATATAAGGCCCTAATAAAAATAAAAAAAAGAGCAAGCCCTAAGAACAACTTGGCAACGCTTAATTTGTGCCTGTCAGTCCCATGACACTTCTGCTTTTTGGAAAATAGTAACAGGTAATTCAAAAAGAAATAACCTCAGGGCTGATTGTTATATCTCAGCAACATTATGGGAACTGTTTTTCAGAAAGATTTTTACTAAAGAACAAATTACCAATTATGATAAATTGAACCTAAACAGTGATATATCAGAATGGCCTCCCGTCACAGAAACCGAGATATCAAAATTAATTGCTCTAGTAAAGCCAGGTAAGGCTGCAGGATGCAATAAAATTCCTCCTGAGCTTTTAAAGAAAAATCAAAAATGGCGGGCACCAATATTAGCACACTTGTTCACTTGGATAGATCGAACAGCAATTTTCCCTAAAGAATGGGCTGCAGCAATAGTGATCCCCATCTATAAGAAAGGAGACCACTCAGATCCTGCGAACTATAGGCCAATTAGTCTACTGAGTGTCATCAGTAAACTATATGCCAGACATTTGTACTTTAAGTTACTAGACTGGATAGAATTAGACAATATTTTGTTAGAAGAACAAGCAGGCTTTTTACCCGGCCGTTCAACTATGAATCAGGGGCTCATCTTGAAACATCTGTCCGAGAAATACATGGCCTCAGGTACAGGAGAACTCTATGCAGCATTCGTAGACTTCAAATCGGCCTTTGATTTAATTGACAGAGATCTATTATGGAAAAAATTGCAGGATCTAGCTATAGACAAAAGGTTGTTAATACTCATTAAGGGTCTGTATACGCACACGAGTCTTAAAGTCAAGTATAATAATAAAGGAAACCTCACAAATGCTATTCCTACTCATAGAGGTGTTAAGCAGGGCTGTATTTTAGCCCCTTTGTTATTTAATTTATACATCAATTCTTTAACAGAATTTTAAAAGGAAATTCTTTCCATTCACCACAATTGGCTTCCCACCCTATATCTATTCTGCTTTATGCAGATGATGCCGCCCTGTTATCTTACACTGAAATTGGTTTGAGAAGACTTCTTAGACAATTATCTATCTACTGTCACAACGAAGCTCTAACGTTAAATTACAATAAAACTAAGATATTAGTCTTTTCCAAAAAAAAAAAGAACCACTCATAAATGGCAAATAAATGGAACTCCTATCGAGCAGGTAAATAGCTTTAAATATCTAGGGGTAGTGTTTCAAGCCTCAGGTGCATGGAAACTCCAGGCAGAATTGGCAACGAAAAACGCATATAGGTGCATGTCAGCGCTGAGAACTTTCTTTTACACCAAAGGTGGGCATTATATACCAGCCGCTATAAAAGTGTTTGAAGTTAAAATTATTTCAGTCTTATTATATGGAGCACAAATATGTACCTACAATAATTTTGTTAACTTTGAAACAGTACAGACAAAATTTATAAGAAGTATTTTTTCAGTACCTTGCTCAGTGTCAAATGTAATAATGCGTCTGGAGGCAGGATTGATCCCTATCAGGGCAAGAGTCTGGATTTTGATAGTTAATTTTTGGCTTAAACTTATGTTTGTACCAAGAGGGTTGGCCCCTTTGACTCTATCTGATAATTTCCTTTCTTCCTGGAAAACAATGATTAACTCCATTTTGGGTAATTGTGGTTTATCACAAACTATTTTGATACAAATGGGCTATGAAAGAGCAAAATTAGCCTTCAAACAACAAATCTGGACATAGAACTACAGAATCATAGGGGCAAAATTAAGAACACCCCAATATTGGGAACTATGGAATTGTCTTTTGTAAGGCCATCTTATTTGATCAAACTAACTATACCCAGACTTAGAGTTGCTTTCACTGCTGCCCGTTGTAATGTCCTTCCTTCTGCAGTCCTGGAAGGAAAATACAAGAAGATCCCTTATGAGAACAGGTTATGTTTGTGCTCTGATACTTTAGTTGAATCACTCCAGCATATTGTATTATATTGTCCTTTTTATCAAGGTGTGCGCTCCATTTTAATTCATCCAATTTTACAAAAATTCCCAGGGCGAATCATTATATGCTATTGTTACTTGAGGATGTAAATCCACAAATAACGGAGAATATGGCTCGCTTTTGTGCAACAGTTATTGCTACATGTAAACAAATTGTTAAGGAGCATAACATCCTTTAAATGTTTGAAGTGAGAGAAATGAGGAATGAAATGTCTAAAGCATTCTCTCCTTCGATGCTGATATGAAGAAACTTCTTGAGGATAAAAGGGGTTTGACAGCAGAACACATTACCTAGAGTGGTTGTACTGCGCCTGCGCAGTCGAATTCGGAACTCTCTGGAATCACCGGGCAGAAAAAAAAGCTTGCAACTCTTTGCAACTTTTTGGTAGTAGCTCTGCCCCTCCTCTATATAAGCCCAGTTCCCACTCTTTTCCCCAGTTCCAAAATGTTTCCGCCACAAAGCAACGGAGGAGCAGAACCAATCATGAGCAGGACACTGAGGGGAGGAAGGGCAGGATTTGTATGTATTCACAGATGACCACTCAGAGAAATACCGTTACAGGTAAGCAACCTCTCCTTCTTCTTCATGGTCTCTGTGAATCATACAAATGGGTTAGACTAGAAAGCTTAGGTAAGCAGCGGAGGGAGTGTCATAACAACAGTTGTAATATTTTTTTTTTAATTGAACCAACACTGACTGGTGTTTCTCATTTTTCATATAGAAACCAGGTATATAGGTAGCATACTCATTAAACTGAGCAATAAACACATAACACACTCATAAACTGAGTAATCATATAGTGACTCTCGAACCTGAGTACACAACTGAAACCGAATATCATAGGTATGCAACTGAACCAACAATGCATTGACAGTACAAGAGGAGGCCTAAGGCCAAGTGTCTCTGATAGTGTAAACCAAATGTAAACAGTAATCAACCAGATGATAAAGCCTTGAAAGGTCTCTTTCTCTGGACATCTTGAAAAGAAGTTGGACAACTACCAGCTGATGATGCTCTAGCTGACTATCTGCATTAAAGTTGGATTCACAGAACAATGGAGTCCCTTGCAACTCTATAATTCTATTTGGCTTTCTAGATTGGCAAAAAGAAGTGTGTTCATGGCTGCATGACAATCTAGCCTTTAGATGAGAAAAAGGGAAAGTGTGCCATGAAAACGCTTTTTCTTTTTTTTCTTTTTTTTTGCGTTTTAGGGGTGAAGAAGCGCCTTTAAAAAGGTTCTGGTTTTTCCAGCTTCTTTTTTAAAAACTGGCGAACAGTGCAGCTCCATCTAAAGGCTGTGGTGCAGCTGCTAAGCATTAAGGAAAAGGCAACTTCATGTCACACTTTCCTGCCCATCTAAAAAGCCCCTATAAAACAGAACTGAGCAGAATTATGGAAAACATGCAAGTAAACAAGTTACACATGATAGGCAGATCTGCCAGTTCCTGCTTTATGGAACTTTGGCACTTTTGCAGTGGTGTTTGTATTCACCTGTTTTAAATCTTTTCCAAGGCAAGACAATGCTCACCAGAGGGGAAAGGTTATTCCTCTTTGTGGTGGTAGTGCCCCTCTTAACAAGTTTCGTTTTCACCAGGAGCACATCAAAAGCTAATGGTTCTTAACTGCCCATTCAGTTCACATCTCTCCCTCTGCCCCTGTAGTTTCTACCATAGATTTAGTAGCTCACAGAAAAATATTGGGAAAGTCATTTTTGCCCATCTACTATGAAAATTGCAGATAATCTCAGAGGGATCAGTAAAACTTGAGTAGTGAAGGATGGGTGTGAGTTGACAGTATTATCCCTGATAAATTAAAAAGTGATGATGGTTTGACCCTATTTTATGCGACTTCTGTCAGACTGAAGTAGCCACAACTACCGACAGACCAAAACAGTTGCAGACCACCAAAGACTGGAAGATGCTTATAAACTGCTTGCTGACATCTTATCAGCTTTCCACAGACAGGAGAGGATATATACACTTCCTGTAATTATTTAAGCCCAAGTAAAAAAATTAGAAGAAAAAGAAAAAGGGAAGAAATCAGAGAGATTCACAAAGTCAATACCAGCAAGAAAAATATACTTTGGAGTAGACTTACAGGCCTGTAGCCAGAAATTTTATAGTGTGGGGAGCCTAAGGGTACACTGATGATGGTGGGGAAAGCATAAGTCATTGTGAAACAGCAGAAACCTAAATATAGCCCTGGCATGTTTAAAGTTACTTTGGTGAATTAATTTAAATTGAATTAGATGTAAATGCCAGGCACCCAAGTGATTATCTTGGCCAAAACAGAGTGGTTATAGTTGTTTAATGCAGTATCATTTGGCCAAACAATTTTGATGTATCTCAAAAACAAAAACAAAAAAAGTCTCATTAGGAGTAGTAATTGTTGCTTCCAATTATATGGAAGATAACTAAGAGGATTCTAAACTGTAGGCAGAATTACAATAATGCATGTGTAGATCTATGTTATTTCTTATTTCTTTTCAATTGTAGGATCTGAGAAGAGTCTGGGTTATCATTTACTAAAAAGGAACAAGTAGAGGATGCTGGCGCAGCAAAAGACTTTGTAGGATGTCTATCATTACTTGACTGCCTTCTCTAATTTTACACATCACCTTCTTTTTAAACCTTGCCCTATGAAGAACGCCTTAGGGAGCTGGGGATGTTTAGCCTGGAGAAGAGAAGGTTAAGAGGTGATATGATAGCCCTGTTTAAATATTTGAAGGGATGTCATATTGAGGAGGGAGCAAGCTTGTTTTCTGCTGCTCCAGAGACTAGAACGCGGAACAATGGATGCAAACTGCAGGAAAAGAGATTCCACCTCAACATTAGGAGGAACTTCCTGACAGTAAGGGCTGTTCGACAGTGGAACACACTCCCTCGGAGTGTAGTGGAGTCTCCTTCCTTAGGGGTCTTTAAGCAGAGGCTGGATGGCCATCTGTCAGGGATGCTTTGACTTGGAGTTCCTGCATGGCAGGGGGTTGGACTGGATGGCCCTTGTGGTCTCTTCCAACTCTATGATTCTATGATTCTATGATTCTACATTTAGTAATATAGGTATTAGAAAGATATATAAACAAGAATTGCCTTAATGTTAGCTTCCCAAATCCTTGGGTAGCTTCTGGAGAGTATTGCCAAGTCAGCAATATTTCAGTCCTGATATTTTATATCCAAAACCTAATGATAGTGGGTGGCCCTTGTGATGTGGTAGGAGTAGGCATTTGCCTTGCTATCAGGAATCGATCCTTTTGATATAACATTGCTAGAACAAACCATGTTTGGGAGGAAGACTGAAACTCCTTCTAGGTCAGCTGATTGTGATTTGGGCATGACAGGCTTGGGTCCAAAATGTGATAAAATCCAGCTAACCAGATAATCAGGCGCTCAGGAGCTTGGGAGGAAGCCCCCCCCCCCTTTTGCCAGGCAACAAATATACAATGCAAGTGGTAACTGTAGCTATTGCTGCCATGACTGCTAGGGTTTGAATTCTCTGGCCTTGTTTATAGTATACGTACTTTAGGGTTTATAAAACAGGGTTTGTTTTTTAAGCAAGCACAATTATCCAACAATCAGGCTCATGAATTATAAATCTGCCATTTTATCCCTTCCCTTGGCACAATTGACAAGATGGATCAAAGAGCATGTACCCACTGGGTTGCTTCGCAGTCAACTCCTTGTGCTCCTAGCTTTCGGGGGGCACTGACATGTTCAAGCTCAACAGATAGACAAGTATTGTTCATGTCTGTGTATATGTGTGCGTGTGTGTAGGGGGGTGTCTGCCACCATCTGATAGTGATGTCTAGGTTTTAAAGCCACACAAAAAACAATCTTGCTTCTCCTTTGGATACTCTAAGATACATCTCCCCATCTGAAGAGTTAAAGAATCACAGCAATTCTGTAAGAGACCTCAGGGAGTGCCCTTAAACCTGACAAACCAAACTGATATCTGTGGGGACCTCAACAGCATATTCTTGGAAGCTGTGCTAGTAGCCTCCATCTTATGTTTTCCAGCTTCATTATTTCAGATGTTTCATTGTGCCACATTCAGTGTTTTTGACCAAGGTTCCACAAAAAGACTGCCTTTTGTGAAACCTCATTATGGTTGCAAATATAGCCACTGATGGCTACCCCAAACCTAGATGCACACACACCAGAGAAAGCTACAAAATGGCTTTGGAACTGGCTTTTGTTCTGAAACAGTTGTTCTTCACTTAGATCATTTTGTATATCATTCTATCCAGTGTGTCTTCCCTTCTTTCAAAAATATTCCCACTTCTTCACATCTCATCAGCAAAAAGGAAAATTGGCACCAAATTACTGTAGTTTCAGGGAGAAATATACCTGGTGGAAAATGCCATTATATGTAATGACTGTAATAAAAGATTAAATTAAATGTAATAATTTGTGCAAAAATCATATATGGAAGATCACTTCAACTGCAATAATGTTGTTTGAAAAATAGGATGGCTGAGAATTTTATTTGGTTAACTCTGAGATAAAAACTTTCCATAATTCATAAGTACAATGGTAAAAAATGAAAGTAAAGCATTTCAATCCAGAGAAAACAGACTGGTTTGCTAATCCAAACAAATTGTTCTGTACAGTTAGGTCTTAAAAGTCTGGCTTTGATTCCCTTCATGTTCAACTGTGTTTGTAGTGCTGAATTGGAGATATTACCACTTTCTATCTAACAGGATCCTCATTTTTTAATTTTTTTAATTCTATACTTTGGACAGGTAAAATAAAGTCCTCTCTAACCTGGGAATAGTGGAACTTATTGAATTTGCCACTTGTAGATGGGTGAGATTTAATTATATACATTTCTGAATAAGAATTTATCAAAAATTAATAAACGAGATAGGTATCAAAATGAGTGGATGAGAGAGAATGACAGCTTTCTTCATTCCTACTGAAAAATATTACTTTATTTGAAGCATGTTTAATAATTCAAACATTGTTTTCATTTTATTGTTTATATTTTGTGTGTGTTGTACACATCACCCTTTACTCTGTTTATTATATTGAAGGATGTGTGGGAGAATAATAAAACCAGAGAAACATGTTCCAAGGTGCAGAATAAGTTTGAAATCTTTTGGACATCATACTAGAAAAATATTCTGATTTACAGGCAATATATGACTGCTTTGCAATAGTATCTGCTTAACTTTATCCTTATTTTCTGTAGTGGTGACCTACCACAAATGTAATTGTTACCAGGATAATCATTGAATTGATATTGGAACATCAGTAAAAAGGTTTAACATTTTTTAACCATTGTGTGTGTGTGTGTGTGTGTGAGCATGTGAACACCTTTAAATCACCTATCAATTTATGAGAATTCCATAAGGTTTTCATAGGCAAATACGGTGGGCCCTTGTTATCCGGTGGGGTTTGGTTCCAGGACTCTCCATGGATAACAAAATCCATGGATGCTCAAGTCCCATTAAATATAATGGCACAACAAAATGGTGCCCCATATATAAAATGGAAAATCAAGGTTTCCTATTTGGAATTTATACTTTTTGGGGAATATTTTCAAGCCGTGTATGCTCATATTCGTGGATAAAAAATCCATGGATAAAGAGGGCCAACTGTAATACTTAGCGGCAATTTTTCCAGATTTAGCCTACAGCACCTGGTATTCATTGGCAGCCCTCCCATCAAACTAGTAATTGGACCTGACCCTTCTTAGCATCCAGGATCAGAGAGGATCTGGTGTTGAACCATTAGTTCATAGGACTTACAGATAAAGCATACTTTGAATGAAAACTTGCAAGGGACATATTTATTATTTATTTATTTAATTCCAAAATTTATATCCTGCCTTTCTCCCACAGTGGGACTCAAGGCGGGTCACAACACATTTAAAAAAGGTAAAAATATTGAGTACAAAAACTGAAAAACACTACTAACAATTAAAACATAGATAAAAACAGCCTAATTCAAAGCAATAATCATAAAACATTAAAACATTAAACATTAAAATATTAAAACAGCACTCAGACAGAATCTAGCTATCAAATGCCTGTCTGAATAAAAATGACTTCAGCTGCTGGCAGAAGGAGAGCAGGGAGGGGGCCAACCTGACCTCACATGGCAGGGAGTTCCACAATCTGGGAGCAGCCATGGAGAAGACTCTCTCTCGAGTCTTCATGAACTGGAATTGTGAAGGTGGTGGGGCTGAGATAAAGCCCTCTCCTGCCCATCTCGGTGCTCAGGCTGGCTTGCGTAGCAAGATATGGTGCTTCAGATAGTCTGGACCCAAGCTGCTCAGGGCTTTAAAGGTCAAAAACAGCACCTTTAATTCTGCCCGCAAATTGACTGGTAGCCAGTGTAGCTGTTTAAGCAAGGGGGTGACATGATTCCTGTAGCCAGCCCCAGTCAACACTCTGCTGCAACATTTTGCACCCGCTGCAGTTTCCAAACAGTTTCCAAGGGCAGTCCCACATAGAGTGTGTTATAGTAATCAAGCAGGATATAACCAAGGCATGTGTCATCTCATTTCTCAAAGAATGGGTGCAGCTAGTGCACAAGTTTTAATGGTGCAAATTCACTCCTGGAAACTACTGAGTTTTGGGCATCCAGGCTCAGAGTAGATTCCAGAAGGACACCCAAGCTGCAAGCCTGAGATTTCAGGGGGAGTGTAACCCCATCCAGCACAGGTAACATCCCTATTCCCTGATCTGCCTTATGACTGACCAGGAGCACCTCTGTCTTGTCTGGATTAAGCTTTAATTTGTTTACCCTCATCCAGTCCATTACTGAGAGCAAACACAGGTTCAGTACAGAGACAGCTTCCTTGGAGTCAGATGAGAACGAGAGATAGAGTTGAGTATCATAGGCATACTGATGACACCACACCCCAAAACTTCAGATGATCTCTCCCAGCGATTTCATGTAGATGTTGAGTAACATGAGGGATAGAACAAAACTGTGAGAGATCCCACAGGCCAACAGCCAAGGAGTCAAACAGGCATCCCCCAATACAACCTTCTGAATCCATCCCTCTAAGAAAGACTGGAACCACTGCATAACAGTGCATCCAAGTCCCATCCCAGAAAGGCATCCCAGAAGGATACCATGGTCAATGGTATCAATAGCTGCTGAGAGATCCAGCAGGACCAACAGGGTTACACTCCCCCTGTCCAGTTCTCTGTGTATGTCATCCACAAAGGCAACCAAAGCTGTCTCAAAAGCCAGATTGAAATGGATCTAGATGATCTGTTTCATCCAAGTTTCCCTGGAGCTGGGAGGCCACCACATGTTCTAACACTTTAACCAAAAAGGCGATGTTTGAAACTGGCCGATAGTTCTCCAGCTTGGTGGGATCTAGGGAAGATTTTTTTCAATAGTGGCCTCACCACAGAGACTTTTAGACAAGCTGGAAACCTGCCTTGCTATAGTGAGGCATTCCCTACTTCCCTTATCCAGTCAGCCAGTCCCCCTCTGGCTGCTTCCAAACAGCCAAAATGGACATGGAACCAGTATGCATGTGGTGGCTCTCACCTCTCCAAAGATTCTGTCCACATCCTTAGGTTGCACAAATTGAAACATATCTAATAACATTGGGCAAGAAGGTGCCAAGCTTACATCCACAAGACATGTTTCTACTACAGCATCCAAGGTCTGAGCAATTTTATCCGCAAAGTGCTGTGCAAACTCTTCACAGTGGGCTTCCAAGTGGTGTGCACATAATGCTCTTGAGAGGAGGAATGCAGAAAGTTCCTAATCACTGGGAATAGCTCTGCTGGATGACACTGTGCGAATGCAATGGTGGCCCCAAAAAAGAATTTCTTTGCCGCCACCACTGTCACAGCATAGACTTTCCAATGAGCTCTTGCCCGTGTTCAGTCAAACTCATTCCAAGTCTTCCGCTCATTTCATCACCCGCTTGGTTCCACTCTGTGGGAGGGGACACTTAAGAGCAATTGTGTCCACAGCCCTGGCCATTTCCCTGTTCCAGAGATCAGTCAAGGCTTCTACAGGATCACCTGCCAAGTCAACAGGAAACTTCCCAAGAGATGTCAGTAATCCATCTGGATCCATATGCTTCCTGGGGTGGGCAATCTTAATTGGGCACCCACCTCTGAAGAGGCTTTGAGTTTCAGTGAGTCTAAACCCCATTTTGTAATGATCTGTCCATGACAATGGAACTACTGGAGAGTTTCTCCACACCCAGATCATGAACATCCTGTGCTGCACAGAAAACTAGGACTAGAGTGTGTCAGCAACATGGGTGACACCAGATACCACTTGGAACAGCAGCATGGTTGTCATTGCAGACATGAAGTCCTGAGCCACTCCTGACAGAGCAGTCTCCACATGGATATTAAAGTCCCCCAGCACAATCAGCCTTGGAGACTCCAAGACCAACTCAGTCAGCTTAGGAAGGGAGACTGTTGAGCAGTGAGGTGGATGGTACACCAACCGAATCCCTATTCTGTCCCAGCCACCCACCTTTAAATACACACACTCATATGCAGTAGACTGTGGGAGAGAGTACCTAGTGAGGGAGATGGAATCCCGATAGACCACTACAACTCCACCTCTCCACCCCAGACCTCACCTGCTGCTATACAGAGAACCCTAGTGGACAAAGTTGGGAGAGATTAGCCCCCACCTCCACCCCACCCCACCCCAGTTTCATCCAGCCAGGTCTCTGTAATACAAGCCAGGTAAGTGCTCATCCAGGATCAAGTCCTGGATCAGTCATGTTTTTCCATTCACTGAGCTGGCATTGCACAACAGCATTTTCACCCCATGGGCCTATTGCCAAGGCTATCCATGCTATCTAAAGTGGGGGACCGTGAAGGGACACCCAACACTCTATGGTTCTCTCGAGTTCTCTATTGATGGGTTTTTCTCCCCATAATATATCTCTCCATACCTTTTAGAATTCCAATTGCTGCTCTCTTGGCAACCCTTCTTCCCAGACTCTCTGAAAACACCATAGCTATAGCAAATAAGGCAGCTAAGACAATTTGAAAAGAAAAAGAGTAATATAACACCTTCTTTCCACTCTTGAGAAAAGTAATCCCCCCCGCCCCACCACCACTCAAGCAGCCCCTTATATCCCTGTTAGGGAGGAAGAAAGGTGTTGCTGAATAGTTCTAGGTGGAATCTGGAGTCTGCTCCTGCTAGTAAGTAGACATCCTCTGCAGGAGCCAGGCCAACAGTCAGAAGCCTTGTAGAAGAAGGCCAGGAGTGGATGCTGAGACTCTTTCCTCTGCAGGCTCTTGATGGTGGTGGTGTTTTCCTTGTAGGGTGATGGTTTTTCTTGCTTCAGAGCTGGTGTTACTACCATCAGAGAGTGCTGCTATGCTTCGTTACAGATGCCTTCAAAGGAGCCATTGAGTTTAAGTTGCCTTCTCTAAGTTACTAGTTTTCAATGGCATACAAATCTCACAATTTCATTGCTGGCTTGGGATGCTCTAAGAGAACACTTCTACAATTTTTGTCTTTGGGGAAAGCTATCTTAAAACATGTATCTAGCAACTTTTGCAATTAATGTTTGGCACTAATCTGCTGAATCTCTTCTCTTCCTTCTGCTTCCTACTCAGTCTTGGCAACATTCATGCTGTTCACTCACTCTTCAAACATCAGGGACTGGTTAAGGGGGAAATGGTACAAAACTTGAAAAATTTCTGTAAAGATGCCACTAATATGCCCTTTAAAATAAAAATTTAAAATCACTAGAAAATATTACTTATTATAGCAAAACAGGTTTATGGCCACTTTTTATGCTATTTTTAAAAATTAAATTCACTTGTAACCTCAGTACCAGAAATTTACTGTTTCGGGTTAGTATATCAATGTATTATATCCTGTCTCTCGTTCTAAAGAGATTTCTTGGACAGCTGTTTATCATCCATAGTTGTTCATTAAGATGAGTTCTTTGCTATAGTGCCCCAATTGCTTACATTATCAAAGTTTGTAAAGGGATCTTTCAGCACTTTTGAGACTAAGGGGTGAAACAGGACACCCTGAATGAGCAGTCTGCCACCACCCCTTTGAACACCAGCATGCCACGGCCCTGATCTTGAGTTTTTCCAGCCCAAAAAAGAAGCAGCAAAACATCTCTTCTTTTTGGCTGAGAAAAAGGGCACCCATGCTGTGTGGGTCTTCCCTATTTCTTCAGTGCTGCATGTCTAAACACTGCACCAAATAAATGTCATGATGCCACCCACTTTCTGGATGGGTGGGCAGCATGATGCAACTTTGGGGGTACAGTCGGGGTGTGCAGCATGCTGTTGCCACACCCCCACTCCACCTCAACACCAGCTATTTTGGCTGGTCTTTACAGCCCCTAAGAGCCTTATCACATGAGAAAACAAAGCCAAAACAGAGTGGGAAAATAGCATCTTTTTCTGTGTCTCTCCACATGTCTTCAATAACACTTCCATTCTCTTCTTGAGAGAGGCATTAGTAAAAGAGTGTCTTTTGTCAAAATAATTTTTCCAGCATAACAAAGTTCACACTTTTACAATTCTCTCTCTCAGGAAGACAACGAAAGTGCTACAACTGCATGCAGAGAGGCATGGAGAAAGCTGCAAGATCCCTTTGCATATCAGTATTCCAGAATAATATGGCTATGTCTCTGAATATCATAGCATGAATGTGTGGCATGAGGGAGGGAGTGAAGGAGAGGCCTAGCTACACCATCGGACCCGGCCTGAAGTTGATGTGCCCTCTCTCTATGGCAACAGCATCAGACCTAGGGCTAGGAGGGAGTGAAGGAGAGGCCTAGCTACACCATCGGACCCAGCCTCAATTTGAAGTGCCCTCTCTCCATGGCAACAGCATCTGGCCAAGGAGGGAGTGAAAGGACAGGCCAAACTTCATCGGTACTGTCCTAGATAATGAAGCAGAGCCCTCCCTCAAGTCCATCTGCCTTGGCCCAGGCCTCAGAGGGAGAGAAGAACATTTGGTCCTGATCCCCTTCCCCGCCACCATTCCTTTCTCCTTTTGTGTCATGTCTTCTTAGAATGTAAGCCTGAGGGCAGGGAACCATCTCATCAAAATAATAATTGTAAGCCGCTCTGATAGCCTTTAGGGCTGAAGAGCGGGGTATAAATAAATGAATAAATAAAAATGAAATTTGAAGAAATAAACTTTTTTTCCTTGTGTGAAAGTCAATGGTGCTGGAGGGTCAAAAATTGTGACACTTGGACAAATTTATCTGGCACATGGCAGTTTAACAGCCTGTTAGCTCTGACCTAATATAATTGATTTCTCTGTATAATCACAGTGTACAGCATTGTGGCTTCACATTTCTGTCTCCACTTTCTCTAGTAAAGCAGTGCCAGCATTTTATACTATGTTGGCCTGTAAATCATCTGATAGCTATTTTCAGAACTACCTACCACAGCTGTTTGTGACTCTTCTTATTAACATTAACTATTCAGACATTTAACAATGAGAAAGCACTTGCCTGTATGAGAGCAGATACTGCACAGGTGTAGGAAAGAACAGCTTTATTGATTTCAGTAAAACTATGTTGATGTATACCAGCTGTGGAGCTGGCTTATAATGTTTGGCTAGTAAGCAACATAACCACAGTGATTAACTCTCTATTCATCTCATAAGTCTCTTTTGAACAGATGCAGTCATTCAGGATAATGAATGTGAAATTTTGAGCTGTTTTTGTGTATCACTTAGTATTTGGTGCATAGGAGATCACCCAACTCATTTATCCTTTTTTGATGGAAGCTCTGATTAAAAGAAGAAAAAGCTATACAATGCAGAAGGGCAACTATGTTGGCCCAGAGAGCATATAACTTGCCTTGTTTGTTTTATTCAAATAGAAACATTATGCCTGGGTTCACCTTGTCTTTGTTGTGGAATTAGACATCTTCAGAAATTCATGTGATTAATGAAAGTCAATGGGCATTTTAACTTTTAGATATAAATGTTTCCTTTTGGGCTTCCTGAAACTCCTTTTCTTTTAGAAAGGATGTTTAAACAGACAGAGCATCATAGAATTATGGAGGCTGTGGCTTGTGTGTGTGTGTGTGTGTGTGTGTGTTTTAGACAATTTCTTGGAACCAAGGTGGTATTGGCCCTTGTGCTTTGGAGAGCATTGTGTTATTAATGCCTAGTCTCAGGTTTGTTAGAAGCCCACAGATTATTTAGGATGACATTTTCTATGCTCACTGCAGTTTTAAACAATACAATGAAAGTGTGGACAGAATTAATTCTTTATCATTGATTTGAGGGTTCATTTCAGGGTGTGGAGACAAGATTAAAGAAAAAGAATAAGTCTTGCCTATGGATGATCCTAAGTAGAACTCTTCAAATTAGGGTAGATCCATTCAATCAGTGGGATTTATTATTACTGAGGATTTGAAAGAAAATACAGATTAGCTGAATATTTTATCGATGACTCCAATGAAAATATAGACATCAGCAATACATAGTCTTACCTATGGTTTCAGCCAACAAAGACTTAGCCACATAATACAAACAAAAAATCAGATCTTGGGGGAAAAATATTTTTTATTTTTTAGTTAATTTTATACCCATATTTAGTTAATAATTTTATACCCATATCTCTCTGTGGCAATTTTTCAACAGAAGGAAAAATGGCTTGAAAGAACCTCCATATGAAAATATGTTGTCGTAAAGCCTGCTGATCATAGATTCTAAACAATGTACATTGCATTGTTGAATCGGTATTATACATTACAGATAAAGGATGTAATTGAAGACAGTCTTCTGGACAAAGCAAAATCACAATGAACACACCTTTGAAATCCTAAGAACTGTCTAAACAAGAAATGTCTTAAAATGAGATGTCTGATCGCTTATAAAATTAAATCCAACTTTGAATGGTTTTACATGTTACCAAAAAATCCATAAAGACAAGAAATGCTGTTGTCTCAGGTAATGATACTAGCATGGTGTTATGGTGTGAGCACTGGAATATGACTCTGAAGACCAGGGTTTGAATCCCCAATCAGCCCTGGATACAGACTGGGTAACCTTGGGCAAATCACACTCCCTTGGCTTCAGAGGAAGGCAAAGGCAACCCCCTCCCCAAACAAATCCTTCCAAGAAAATCACACATTAGGATTCCCTTAGGATCACCACAAACCAAAAACAACTTGAAGGTGCACACAGCAACAACAACAATAGGTAATAAACAAGGATGAAGATATTCTATCTATATACTGTGATTTAAGTTCACAGATTATGGTAAAAAAATCCATCCCATCATATATTAATATATTATATTAAATAAATATATTTATTGCATCAATTCTTTTTTAGAACTGAATCCTTGAATAAATAGTATCAGTTTGCTAAGAATACACTTATTGAATTGTAATTTACATCTATCCATACCAATATACCACATTATGGTAGGAGTCAAACTGTAAAAGCATTCCTCAGTGCCAGAAGATCTTATATTTGGTGGAAAACACTGCTCTTAGCTACAGGGCACAGCTATGGCATTTACATCTCTTGTTCTTATGTGAATCTATATGGGCAAACTAAAAATTAACATCCTTAGAGAGGCTAGTGACAAAACATTGATAAAAAATAAATATATTTTTATTATCTGGATGAAGGGTAAGATACATCTAGATAAGTCTAAATATTGTAGTCACTCATAGTTTTTTGTGGAGCTTTTGGGCTATGTGGCGCTTTCAGGCTTCTAGGAATTCTTCTAGAACATGGTCATATAGCCCAAAAGCTCCACAAAAATTATGTATGCTGGCCATGAAAGCCACATTGTAGTAACGCCATTAATCCCATAAATAAATGTCCATATACCCTGTTTCCCCAAAAATAAGACATCCTTATAAAATAAGACCTAATAGAGGTTTTACTGAATTGCTAAATATAAGGCCTCCCCCGAAAGAAAAACCTAGCAAAGGTTTTGTATGTAAATATATATACAGTATATAATAAATGTTCAAATTCTTTTATTCAATAATAAATGTGAATTCTTCTTCATGGAAAAATAAGGCATCCCCTGAAAATAAGACCTAGTGCATCTTTGGGAGCAAAAATTAATATAAGACACTGTCTTATTTTCGGGGAAACACGGTAGTAGCATTACTGATCTTCAACTTATTTTCTCTCTCAACATTCAGTTTATCACTGAACAGCACAAAATTTTCACTGATTTTTATAATAAGGTTATTGATACCCACACTTATCTGGATTGAAATTCCTGACATCCCAAGCATGTAAAGAGAAATTTTATTTGCAGCTTGGCTCTCAGAACCAGATGTATGTGTAACAATGAAGAAAAATGTACTGTAAAATACCAAATAAGGGCCTTGTGCCAGCGTGTGGGCGGAGTCAGGGCTCAGTGTCCTTATGACACTTGCCCTAACTCCACTCCCATGGTGCTATGATGGCATGTACCATTCCAGAAGGTGTGCATCATTATAACGCACCTCCAGCACTGTGTCCAAATGGCGCAGCGCCAAATCGGCTCTATAGAACCACTTTGACATGGCTATGGTACCCCTTGGAGTGCACAAAAAGGAACCGCTTTTTGCAGTTTCTTTTTGCACCCTCCAGAGACGGACTGGGGCTGTGGCATGAGGTTGACACTGTTGGGAGAAATAGTCCCAAGGAAAATGTACAATGTGTATGGCCAAAGACCATTCAAGAACATCAGATGCCGGCTGGGGGAATTTGAACATTCCATTGACAGTTGAGTTTGGCAGTTAGGTTTTGACAGTTGGGCTGAAGATTCTGTTAGAGTCAGTTGACTGAGTGGCTTGTTCTGTAGATAGATGGCAGACTACATCGATGTTTATAAATAGCTCTGTATATATATATATTGCAACTTCTTCTAAGAATAAAAGCCTCATCTGAGAGATCTTTGTCTACAGTTTCTCTTCAGTTATTCTGGAAGAGGAGAGGTAGTTCTCCAACTCACAAGCTGCTGTCTACACTACAGTCACAAAGTTGATCCTGGCACCAAATGTAGCCGTCATCACGGACTGCGCTACTCAAACGCTAACAGCCACGACCCTGATCTGGCCAGGAAAGGGGCGGCATCCTGCCTCCCCTTAGGGTCAATCTGTACAGCCCCTAAATCTTTTTTAAAAAGAACCCTTGCTTCTATAGGATATTTTTCTTTTGGCATTAATTATACTGAAAAACAAGAAACCAGCTTTTCAAGAGAAAATCCTTCGAAAGATGTCATGCAATAGTGCATATCGTATTCCATTTGGATTCTATTTCCATTGTTTTCCAGCACTTTCTAACTATCACATCAGTTAATGAGAGCAATCATTGTTAACCAACTCGGAACATCATGCTAATGCAAATAATGTCTTCTTATAGCTTTCCTCCAACCTATGGAGATTGCTATGGAGACCCTTTCTTAAATCATCAGTCACCAGATCCTGGATCACAACTTTGGGAATTAAGTTTTTACATCATCTTTTTGTATCTGGAGAAAAACTCCAAGAGCACTGTCACTGGCAGGACCTACTGTATTAAACACATCATCTCCTACAGCTCCTACAAACTAATGTATGTCATTGAATACAGAGTGTTTTACATGTGTGACAGGATGATATTATGGTAGGGCTTTTTAAAGTAAATAAGGTAAGGTGTGAGAATTGGAAGAGGATGAATGTGTAATCATAGTACAGTGTTTGTGTGCTGGATGCTGAATGGCTGAAATAAATATGTGATGGCTGAAAGGGAAGTGGAAGAAATGACTGGTTTCAGTGTAAATGTTTGGATTTGAAGGTGGTTGGTGGGTAGTAATAGAAGGTAAATAATTTAAAACTGCAACCACAAGCTGATATGAACATGCTTTTGATCAACTTACTTATCTTAATATTGATGTTTCTGTTTTTGTTTTATTAAACAGTGCCTGTTTATTTGACTTGGATATTAAGGGTTGTGTCAAAGCAGGAAAAGCAAGATAGATTTTAGGATGTTGTGGTAGTAAATTACCAGGTAAAGTTAGAAATGTACATTGGTGTGTGTGGTTTTTTTAAAACAACAACAACAACCAATTCCAGCACCCAAGCAGTGGCATCAGTTAGAGTGGATATAACACAGATGTCCAGGATGCCATCTGCACTATGAAGGCAAACCAGCAACTGATGTATGTATGTAGTTCAGAAGCCACACTTCAAAAGTGTTGACTAGAAAAACAAAACAATCAGTGGGCAGTCATTTTAATTCTGATCAGAGATGATTTGTTGGTGGCTAGAAGTATCATTGGACACAATAACATTAGAGAGCAGGGTGAAATTCTTGATCTGTAGATTTGCAATTTTAGCGCCTCTTGGCTAAAGGATAGTATATAACAACATCCATTCATTTTTTTAATACTCCATCCTGTGTTATTCTGTAATTGCCACCTTAAGGGGAACCTTCCTTTTCAGAGAATTAAAGTAAGTAGAAACTGAGACATCTTGCCTTAAAATTAAAATATCACAGTTTTATTAGTCAATCTACAACATTCAGATCTTTACAGTATTTAGATTTGAATGTAATTACTGCTATCCAAAGAAAGGTGTGTGAGGTGGGGTCACCAATTGTGTCAGCACCATTTTAAATGCTGGGGAAATTAGCTTGAGATTTTCAAGAGGCTGGGTAACTTTGGTATTGTTTGCACCTCTGTATACCATTACTAATGTGCGAGAATTCTAGTTGTGAGTGAATTAAGAAGGTTTTATTTATGAATAAGAGTGCTGTCAAACACATGATAGTAATTCAGTCAGACAGAGCATTCAGAGCTAACCAAAATTGAAATATGGAAATTGGATAGCAGAGTTTGAGGAGTCCAGAAGGGTGATAATTACCTGTTCAAAGAGTAGACCACAGAAAGTGGGGGGAGTGGCTCAGACTGGGGCCTGAGGGTGACACCGGGAGTGAAAGATTATCTCTGTGCACAGGCTTTCGGACCAATATTTATATCTGAGATCATAACCTCAAGGGGTGTGCTATCTTGCAAGGTAACAAATCCTAATGGTTTTCTGAGGAACTGACAACGGTTGGACTAGTTGATAGCTTTAACTTTAAGTTTTCAAAAACAGTGATTGGATTAGGATGACCCCAGGTGAAAGGATAGGGAAGTTGGCTGGGAACATAGCGGGGGGTTAGTAGGAAGCCCTGACCAGCCAATGGGAAGTTGGCCAGGCAGGGCTATAAAAGAGCCTTGCAGAGAGTGATAGGAGGGGTTAGTTTTGGGGAAAACTACATCGAAGGGAGGGTATGCTCTTAGAGCTCTGGAGGGAACATTTTAGTTTTGTTTGGAGACCATGAAAGGGTCTTAAAAGTCCAAAGAGGGACTGTGTAGGCTTGGGGTGGCTAGTAGGCCTCTGTTTGATTCAAACCACGCTACCAAATATTAGTGACACAGAGGTACTGTGCTATCCTTAAGAACAGTGTTAGGGTGAAAGTTGGCAGGAGTCCTTTACAGAATTTGGTGTGCAGCACCGGGATTCGAAGAGTCTAGTTGCCAGAGCTGTGCTTGAGTTATATGGGTCTGAGTTGTAATTTGTGAGGAAAAGCAACGGTAAAGGTTGGGCATTGAGTCAGGGTAGTAATCTCTGAGGTAACAAAGAAAAGTTAATTGTTAAGAGATTACTTGGAACCCGACCACGCCAACGAATTATGTAAAGACTAGTCTTTGATGTAAACATACTGGGTAATTGGAGGAGACTAGTAGATAGAGGTAAAGACACACCAAGCGATTCCTGAGGTAAAAGTCTGGGTAAAGTAAGGAATCACTGGTCTGACTTTGAGATTCAAGTGAAATCTTTATATTTAGTGAAGGCACAGTTAAGTCAAAGTGATTCCTGAGGCAAAAGTCTGGTTAAAGTATGGAATCACTGGTGTGACATTGAGATTCAAGTGAGATCTCTATACTTAGTGGAGGCACAGTTGGATCAAAGTGATTCCTGAGGTAAATGTTGTTGGTAACATAGGGAATCACTAATTTGATTTTTAAGATCCAAATGAATTATTTGTGCTCAGTTGAGGCAAAGTAAAATAAGAGTATTTACTGAGGTAAAAGTTTTGGGTATTTGTAAGAAAATACTGTCAATATGCCTTCTAAGAAAGTCAAAACCCCAGCAGTGGTTGAAATGGTAGAGGAAGAGGAGGTTAGAGAAGAAATGGTGGCTAGTGTTGACACAGCTGTTTCTGAACCTCAAGAAAGTTTAGAGATTTGGAAAATCAAACTTGAGATGGCCAGACTCAAGGATAAAGAAAGAGAAATAGAAATGGCCAGGATAGAAAATGATAAGATTTTTGAGAGAGGTTTTTGAGAGAGAAAGAGATTGAATTGGCCAGAATTGAAACAGAAATGGATTATCCAATTAGAATGACAAGTATGGACCAGGGAATCCCTCAACCTCTAGTGTTCCTTGAGGTAAATAGGTTACCTCAGATTGATTTGAAGAGGTTCCCCAGATATTATAAAAAGGATAATATTGATTCTTTCTTCATTAACTTTGAAAGAACTTGTGCAGAATGGAAAATAAAAGATGAGGAAAGAATGAGCTATTTGAGATCACAGATTAGTGGGGTCTCACAGAAATATACGCAGAAATGAGGACAGATGAAGTCCAAAATTACGATTTATTTAAGGAAATGGTGAGGCAAAGGTTTGGCCTTACGCCTGAACACCACCGATGACGATTCCAGGCAATTAAGAGAGAGGGAAATGAGTCTTTTTGTCAGTTGGGAGCCAGGCTAGATAATCTATTGAAAAGCAGGATTGATGGAGCCAAAATAACAACTAAAGAAAAATTACAGAGTCTTATAGGATGGGAACAATTGTATAATGTTATTCCCCAAGAATATAGATGGCTGGTACAAGACAGACAGCCTAAGACTGTGGTGGAGGCAGCAAAATTGCTTAAAGCTATAGCATTGGTCAGCGAAGATGGTCGAAAGATAACAAGACCTGAGGTAAAATCTCAGAATGCTGGGAGAAGAAATCCTAAAAAACAGGCATACTTCGAAAAAGAAGAATAGCAGTGGTAAAAATTTTAAACCTTGGCAGCAAGAAAAAAATACTTGAAGCTGAGAGAAAATGTTTTGGGTTGAGAGAGTGTGACCTTGAGGCCTATAGGAAAGACAGCTAGTCTAGGGAAGAGACAAAACCCAGTCCAAAATGTGGGAAATTGGGCCACCTCAGATATAACTGTCTAATAATAATAATAATAATAATGACTCAAAATCAAATATAAAATCAGCTTATTGTGTAAAATCAGTTAAGCCAGCTGTAATGGGAACTGAACCAAAACGTGATAATCCTCTCTTGTTTGCCCACCACCTATCTCCTACTAAGGCACTGATAACTTTGGTAGCATGTTTCAAACTCAACAGAGGCCAAGTGGTAATTCAAAACATGAATAAAGTTTATGTATAAAATAAACAAATAAATTATGAAATATACTTAAAGCTTTGTTTGTCTCTGTTCCTTAGTTACAGAAGTTCCTTAAACAATAATACTACAGCCACTCAGGCAACCTTACTTCCAGTATTAAGACCAAAATCTTCCTTAAAACCTACAGCTTGTTCTGAGCCTCTCTTTCTCTGGCTCTCTCAAGCCTATCTAGTCCCTACTGGACTCCCCAGACCCTTCCCTGGTCTAAAAACTAACCTACAAATGTTCCCTCAGGAACCCTAAGAGCACACCATCCCTCCTAGGTGTCTCTTCCTTTCAAAACCCCAACAAAATAAACCCACTTTCGCTCCCTGTCGAGACTCTTTTATAGCTCTGCCCAGCCAGCTTCTCATTGGCTGGAATCCTGGTGCTCTGTGATTGGTTGTTTCCTCGGCCTGCTCACTACACCAGCAACACAAGAATTCTGTCACAGAGAACAGACTGAGGCGGCAGTTGTCATGGAAACAGCAGTTGAAACAATATCAGACTCTGGAAGAGCCTCTTCTCCAAGACCTTACTTATTTGTGATAAATTTACCTCAAGGATTAGAGACTGATGAACACTGAGAATTAATACAAATAAATAAGACCTGGGTGTGGGGTTTTCATGATTCAGGGGCTGAAGTGTGTATAGTTAAATCACACTTAATAAAACCTCAAGATTTGTGCCCAGAGGAAGAATTGGTCTTAAAGGGCTTAGGAGGTCCTGCTTTTAAGGCACCAGTATGCAAGTTAGACATTTCATTTAGAGGACACAAACTCCAGTGGAAGCCATAGTTAACTGGCCTATTCCGACTTCCAAGAAAGGTGTGCAATCATTCCTAGGACTAGTAGGATACTATAGGAAATTTATCCCTAGTTTCAGCAATATTGCAAGTTCATTGTCTGATTTAACCAAAAAGGACAAGCCTGCCAAAATCCTCTGGTCATAAAGGTGTGCTAGTGCATTCCAAGAGTTAAAACACCTAACTGACCACTGCATCTGTTCTGATGGCTCCGGATTACACCATGACTTGTATAGTCACCATGGATGCCTCTAATGTTGGACCTGGGGCATTGTTAAGTCAAGAAGGCAATGATGGGCAGATACATCTGATCCTGTATATAAGTAGAAAACTGCTCCCCAAAGAAAGACACTTAGGCACAGTACAGACAGCCCAAAAGGGATGTCCCCGGAGCATGAATAGGGCTGGGGAGTGCACAGCAACTGCACGCTCCCCAGCCCCAGACTATGGTGCCCTTCTGCAGCACAAGAAAGAGCTTTGAAACAGAGCTCTTTCTTGGCATGCACGTCCTTGCCCAGCCTTCACATGGCCATGTCTATGATGCTGAGGCAAAAGGGGCCACAGTGGCGGCCCCTTTCTCCCCTTGGGAGTGCCACCTATGGTGGGGTGCAGTGGGCACCCACGATGCCCACTGCACCCTGCTTCAGGCCATGGAAAAGTGGCAATTAGCCGCTTCTCTGTGGCCTGGCGAAGCGGCGGATTGGGCCACAAGGGCTGCTGGTGAGGCAGCCCAGGCCCCAATCCGGTGCTTCTCTGGGCGCCTATGGACTGCCCCTTAGCCACGATAGAAAAGGAATGTATGGCTATAGTGTGGGCTGTAAATAAGTGTACGCCATACTTATGGGGTAGGAAGTTTGTGATCAGAACGGATCACTCCTCCTAGTCTGGTTAAATCAGACCAAGAGTAATAATAGTAAGTTGTTCTGATGATAATATATCGCTTTTCCAAAAAGATCAAAGCGGTTTACAAAATTACATAAAGAACACATAACGCATAAATTATTTACATAAGCAAACAAATACCTAAGCAATACATAACGTATACAAACTAAAATTTGATCCCTCATCCCTTAACTAAAATACAACTGTCATTAAACAAAATTACATAAAATACATAAATAATCTGCATAAGCAATTAAACAAAATACTTAAAATACCTAAACAAAACATAATATATACAACTAAAATTCAATCCGTCATCCCTCAACTAGAATGCAATTAACACTAACATTAAACACTAAGAATAAACATTTTTTAAAAAAGAACACAGAGGTGCTTTCCTCTCTCTTGCAGTCTCTTCTGCCTGCAAGGTTTTAAAAGCAAGGCAGAAGGGTGGGGCCGGTGGATGATGGGTGCTGGACTCTTGGAGCCTGCAGTCCTCAGCTTCCCTTGCCTCCTTCAGTCTCCTCTCTGCCTGCGAGGCTTTTATAGCAGGGTAGAGGGTGGGGCCGGTGGATGATGGTGCTGGTCTCTTGGAGCCTTCAGGCCTCAGCTTCCCTTGCCTCCCTCAGTCTCCTCTCTGCCTGCAAGGTTTTTATTGCAGGGTAGAGGGTGGGGCCAGTGGATGATGGGTGCTGGACTCTTGGAGCCTGCAGGCCTCAGCTTCCCTTGCCTGCTCATAGATGTAGTCTAATTTTACAAGACTTTTATTAGAATCATAGAGTTGGAAGAGACCACAAGGGCCATCCAGTCCAACCCCCTGCCATGCAGGAACTCCCAGTCAAAGCATCCCCGACAGATGGCCATCCAGCCTCTGCTTAAAGACCTCCAAGTACGGAGACTCCACTACACTCCGAGGGAGTGTGTTCCTCTGTTGAACAGCCCTTACTGTCAGGAAGTTCCTCCTAATGTTGAGGTGGAATCTCTTTTCCTGCAGCCTGCATCCATTGTTCCGCGTTCTAGTCTCTGCAGCAGCAGAAAACAAGCTAGCTCCCTCCTCAATATGACATCCCTTCAAATATTTGAACAGGGCTATCATATCACCTCTTAACCTTCTCTTCTCCAGGCTAAACATCCCCAGCTCTCCAAGTCGTTCCTCATAGGGCATGGTTTCCAGACCCTTCACCATCTTAGTCGCCCTCCTTTGGACCTGCTCCAGTTTCTCCACATCCTTTTTGAATTGTGGTGCCCAGAACTGGACACAGTATTTCAGGTGGGGCCTGACCAAAGCAGAATAGAGCGGCACTATTACTTCCTTTGATCTAGACACTATACTTCTATTGATGCAGCCTAAAATAGCATTGGCCTTTTTAGCTGTCGCATCACACTGTTGACTTATGTTCAACCTTGGACTCCTAGACTCCTAGATCCCTTTCACATATAGTTTGATTCAGCCAGATGTCCCCCATCCTATATCTGTGCATTTCATTTTTGCGTCCTAAGTGCAGTACCTTACATTTCTCCACATTGGATTTCATTTTGTTAGTGTTGGCCCAGCTTTCTAGTCTATTCAGGTCAATCTGAATTTCAATCCTGTCCTCTGGAGTATTGGCTACTCCTCCTAATTTGGTGTCATCTGCAAATTTGATAAGTATGCCCCCAATTCTGTCATCCAAGTCATTAATAAAGATGTTGAATAGCACTGGGCCTAGGACAGAACCCTGTGGCACCCCACTGGTCACTTCTTTCCAGGTTGAAAAGGAGACATTGTTGAGCACCCTTTGAGTTCGGCCAGTCAACCAGTTACAAATCCATGTAACAGTTACCTTGTCTAGCCCACATTTTACAAGCTTGTTTGCAAGAATGTCATGGGGAACCTTGTCAAAGGCCTTACTGAAATCAAGATATACTATATCCACAGCATTCCCTTCATCTACCAAACTGGTAATTTTATCAAAAAAAACCAGATCAGATTTGTCTGACAAGACTTGTTTCTCTGAAACCCATGTTGGCTTTTTGTGATTATGGCATTGTCTTCTAAATGTTCACAGACTCTCTGTTTAATGATCTGCTCTAGAATCTTTCCTGGTATTGATGTCAGACAAACTGGACGATAATTGTTGGGATCCTCTTTTTTCCCCTTTTTGAAGATGGGGACAACGTTTGCCCTCCTCCAGTCTGCTGGGACTTCTCCTGTTCTCCAGGAGTTCTCAAAGATTATTGCCATTGGTTCCGATATTACATTTGCCAGTTCTTTTAATACCCTAGGATGTAGTTCATCTGCTCCTGGAGACTTGTATTCATTTAGATTAACCAGGTATTCCTGTACTATCTCTATTCTGCTCCATTATCCTTAGGTTGAGCACCCTTTGCCTTTCCTGAGAAGACTGGAGCAATGAAGGTGTTGAGTAATTCTGCCTTTTCTCTGTCCCCTGTGAGCATTTTGCCATCTTCTGCACGCAGTGGCCCTACCGTTTCCTTCTTCTTCCTTTTGCTGTGGACATATCCAAAAAAGCCCTTTTTATTGTTCTTAACCTCTCTAGTAATCCTGAGTTCATTCTGCGCTTTAGCTTTTTTGACTTTATCCCTACACGTGCTGGCTATTTGTTTGAATTCCTCTTTGGTGATTTCCCCATTTTTCCATTTCTTATACATGTTCCGTTTCAAACTTAGTTCAGTTGAAAGTTCCTTAGTCATCCATCCTGGCTTCTTAAGACATCTTCCATTTTTCTTCCTCATTGAAATTGCGCCTTCAGTATCTCCTTTTTGAGAAACTCCCATCCGTTTTGAACTCCCTTCTCTTTTAGTTTTCCTGACCATGGGATCACCCCCAGTATTTCTCTAAGTTTATTGAAATCAGCTCTCCTAAAGTCTAGAGTGTGTGTCTGACTATGCCCGGCTTCCCCTTTCCACTGTATAACAAACTCCAGGAGAACATGGTCACTTCCCCCTAAGGATCCCACCACTTGCACTCCATTGACTAGGTCATCCCTGTTGGTTAAGATCAGATCCAACATAGCTGATCCCCTTGTTATCTCTTCCACCTTTTGGACAATGAAATTGTCTTCCAGGCAAGTGAGGAATTTGGTAGACCTTGAGGATTTGGCTGAGTTTGACTTCCAGCAAATATCCGGATAGTTGAAGTCCCCCATCACTACTACATCTCTCCTTTCTGAGTGTGTGATCATCTGTTCTAGAAAGGCATCATCCAATTCCTCCATCTGACTTGGAGGTCTGTAGTAGACTCCCACAGTAACATCCCTGTTGTTTCCCTCTCCTTTAATTTTTATCCAGATGCTCTCCACCTGGCTTCCAGTACTGATGTCCTGGATCTCTTCACTGGTGTAAATATCCCTGACATATAATGCTATTCCTCCTCCTTTCCTGTTTGGCCTGTTTCTCTTAAAAAGGTTATACCCCTCTATTTCTACATTCCAATCGTGAGACTCATCCCACCAGGTTTCAGTGATGCCTACTATATCATATTTGCTTTGTTGTGCTAGGAGTTCAAGTTCATCCTGTTTATTTCCCATACTCTGTGCATTAGTGTAGAGACATCTAAGAACATGTGTTCCCTTTACTTGCTGCCTGTGCAATTTTTTTTTGCTTTGTCCAGTATGTAAAAGGTAAGGAAAATGTAGTGGCTGATGGTCTCTCTAGACAATACGAATAGAGGTAATATAAAAGAGAGATAAAAAGTCTCTAAACAGGTTGATGTAATTCTGTATATAAATACGATATGTATATGTATGGAATTTGTATTCATATGATGTCATGTATTTTGTGTTGTATGGTAAGTATATTTTGTGATTGATGTTGAATTAACTCACATAACCATTTGGTTATGTATGTTAATACACCTGTAAATACACCAGCCAATGGGAAGCTGGCTGGGCAGGGCTATAAAAGGGCCTTGCAGAGAATGAAAGGGGGGTTAGTTTTGGGGAAAAGAGTTACATAAAAAGGAGGGTGTGCTCTTAGAGTTCTGGAGGGAACATTTTAGTTTTGTCTGGAGACCACGAAAGCATCTTAAGAGTCCAAAAAAGGACTGTGTAGGCTTAGGGGGGGTCTAATAGGGAGAGGCTCAGAGCAAGCCGGTTATCGAAATTGGTTTTTGTACCTGAGATACGATTGCCTGTGTGGCTGAATTAATATTAAGAATCTTCTATCAGATTTAACTTTTAACTAAGTGAAAAGATGAATAGAACAACTTTGAATCTAATTTAAAAGATTATTTTATAATTTTACAACAAACTTCTTGTTAGTACTTAAAATACTACTTGGCCTCCATTTGATTCAAACCATGCTACCAAATATTAGTGACATACAGGTACTGTGTCATCTTTAAGAGCAGTGTTAGCATGAATGTTGGCAGGAGTCCTTCACACTGGCTTACTGCCTTGGTAAATGGGACCCTTTTTGTTTTATTTAACAAGAGGAAATGCAACAGGACCTGGGGAAGGAAGGATGATTTTTCTTTTCTTCTCTACTTTACCAGCTTCAGAGAGATCTCTTTTGCTCAACCAACTCTGCCATACTATAGCTGAAGGTCCCAAGAATTGATCCATTCTCAGAATACTCAGGGATTTGCGTTTAGGGAAGACATCCAGTCATAAACATTTTGCAAGCTATTACTGGTGGGAGCATTATCCTTTTGGCAAGTAAAATGAGGTGTCTTCTGGGAAGACTGTGTAGATTATCACACAGAGGAGACAAGTGTCCTTCTCCCATCATTAAATTGTGTTAATTGCATGATTAGGGGGAAGATTATCACACCCCTGCATGCTTATCTCATTCTTCCCCCATCTGTAAACACTAATGATCCCATCATTTGGTACTATCGGAAATTTCCATTAATACCAAATGATGGGTCAATTACTGTTTACAGATGGGAGAAGAACAGGATAAGCACACAGGGATGTGATAATTTCTCCCTTGATCATGTGATTAACATGATTTAATGATGGGAGAAGGACATTTGCCTCCTGGGTGACAAACTCAAGAGTTAAACACGAGCCATCAGTGTAATGTTGCAGCAAGGAAAGTGAATGCTATTTTATCCTGCATTAATAGAAGCATAGTTTCCAGGTTGAGGGAAAGTATAGTCCCATTATATTTTTTTGTGGTCAGGTCTCATCTGGATTCAGTTCTGGGCACCTTGTTTTAAGATGGGTATAAACAAGTTGGAGTGGATTCAGAGATGGGCAACAAGGATGATAAGAGGTGTGGAGAACAAATCATATGAGGAAAGGTTGATGGAGCTGGGCATGTTCAGGTTGGTGAAGAGATTACTTAGGGGTAACATGATTTTACTCTCTGAATACTGCAAGAGGGGAGGGAGCAGCCCTGTCGTCACAAACAGGAGGGCCAAATCTAATGGTCTGAAGTTGCAGGAGGGTAGGTTTTGATTGAACATTACAGGAATTTCTTGACAGTAAGTTCAGCAATTCATCAGTTCAGCAATGGAACCAATTGCTAGATAATAGTGGAGTGTCCTTCTCTGAATGTCTTTAAAAAAAACACACACACAAAAAACAAAAAACAACATGGGGCAGCCACCTACTGGAGATGGATTAGTTGGAGATCATGCATTTAGCATGGGATTGTATTAGATGTCCATGAGGCCCCTTCCAACTCTGTGATTCTGTGGATCTATGACTTTATACATCTAACACATTCTAACTTGAAATAGAAACAAACTTTTTTTTCCTACTTGAGTTAGGATTTCCAAAAAAGCTTTCATTACTCTTTTCCCCTGTTAAAATAGTCTTTAAAAGCACACAAATTATAGTTAAGAACATTTCTTACTCCGGATTTTTAACAAAGAAAACCACTTTGTATCACTTAGCACCTCAGCTGATAGCTGGATACTGCAGAATTGTGTCTGAGCTAAACTCAGCCAACACCCTTTGATTTCTTTTGCTGGATGCCGTCTTTGAACAAGAATGTGTAAAGAACATTGTGTAGTGATTTTTGACCTTTTGTTCTATACTATCTTGTGAACATAAATGTATTGCCCATCTCACTTCAAATGCTTAGGGCATGTAAGATGTGAAAGAAATGTGAAGCAGCCATAGCTGGAATAAAAATGATTGGATTTCTATACATACAAGCTGCTGAAATAACATTCTAACTGAAAACAACCTATATATACATCTTGGTAATATAGCAAGAGTAGCTTCACTCAGGTTCCAAATTAAAAGATCTACTCCTTTAAATAATTAAAGGATATTTAATTGTTATCACATCACAGTCACGTTGTAAGCTTGCAGTTCATGTATATAGGGCATTTTTATTAATCTTATTTGTGCTGCTGTTTTATTTTATTTCTTGGATCTCTGATGCTGAGAACTTGTCATCAGTCCTATAGGATTTGGACCTATTGTTCCAGAGGTTCAATCATGTCAGAGTAGGTAGAAAAAAATGACAACTATTTTATTTTTTAAAGGTGGCTGCAACTAATTTTTTAATATTTGCCATCTCCCCACTCCTTCCCCATCCACCAATTCTCCTGAGTGATACAGGCTTTGGGAAAGCAAAATCCAATATGCTATCTGGAAACAGGTTGGTGCTAAGATGCTAAAAAAAAAATTACTTTTGAAAGTGGGACCAAGACAGTCATCAAAGTCGGAAGAAATCTCACAAGCTATATTTTCCATTGATGTGGAACCCTGAACTATTATTTACATTTGGTCAATTAAACTCAGAAAAATTGTATGACAATGGTATTTAGCTGGTTAGTTAAATCCGACATCACATCACCACTGAAACTGGCCTCCTTATTTATTATGTTTCTTTTTCTCATTTAAATAGAGTAAAGATGAGCAGTGGGAGATGAAAACACAGAAGTGAATGGAAGGGGAGAGCAAGAGAACATTACAGACATATGCAATATCAATTTTAAAAGAGTTAAGAGACTTAGATCCAATTGAAAAGAAATACTTGAGTATAAAATATAATGCATGTGTGCTGCATTAGATATGAAATATACATGTCTGAACTTCCAGTGCTTACCTTTTTAAAGTATACACCAATGCAGCAACTTTCACAATAAAAAGAAGCAACAAAAAAGAGAGAGAGAGAGGGAGGGAGAGAGATTTAACATCTCTGGCAGTATATACGTATCATGGTTTTGGATAGTCTATCCAAGCATTTCCCATCCAAAGTATTTCTCATTTGAACAAAAAGACTGTTGTGTTTCATCCCTCGGCCAGCACCCCTTAAATGAAGAGGCTTCATATTATGTCACAGGTATAATTCTAATTCTAATCACTTCTCATATTTGGGCAACTTTAGATCTGTATTTAAACTTGATAAGACTTCAAAGCCAGCAAGCTGGTGAAGTGATAAAGCTTTTTTTTTTTTAAACACCCATGAGTAAAATGTTGAGAACACTATCCTGCTAATTAGTTTTTAGAAATATTATTCTTGATATGTGCACATTGATAACAGTATAGAAGCAGTTATCATGTGATATAAAGATCTGGATAACAATTGCCTGAACAAGATGTAAGGTACCCATACATTTGCAGTTCCTGGTATCTCTAGCACATAAACTCTGATTTGTCCATCTCATCTTGATCTCTTTTCACTTCCTCTGTTTCTCATGAATGTAAAAGGAAGAGTGCTAGTAAAACTAAATAGTACACAACACACGCAGGAACATGTAAATGGCATTATAATGAATCAGATAATAGGTCCATTTACCTAGTAATGTCAACTTCAATTGGCTCCTCTTCATCCTGGTGAGATTTGTCCAATGGTGTGTCACAGGGTCTAGTGCTTTTCAATATCTTTATCTATGACTTTGATGATGATATCGAATGCAAGTTTATCACATTTATAAATGACACCAGATCAGGAGGAGTAGCTAATACTCCAGAGGACAGAAACAGAATTTTTAAAATGACCTTAAAATTTTAGAAAGCTTGGCCAACACTACCAAAATGAACTTCAACAGGGAGAAATGTAAAGGTACAGCACTTAGGTAGAAAAAAATGAAATGCAGAAATATAGATGAGGACACTTGATTTGACTACAGTACTTGCAAAAGTGATCTAGGAGTCTTCATGAGTTAACAATGAGATGTGGCAGCTAAAAAAGCCAATATTATTCTTGGTTGCATCAATAGGAGTATATTGCCAGTGAAGAAGACTTGGCTGAGAGAGTGTTTGTTTAGCCTCCTTCCACCTGGGCTCCTCCCATGCCTTGGCTCCTGGACTTAAGGAGGAGTCTTGTCTTCCCCCCCCCCCCCCACACACACACACACTTTTTTCTTTTCTTTTCTTTTTAGATTGTGTATAGTTCACATTGTTTTAGGATTGGGATGGGGGTTGAGAATGGAGATTTTCTCTTTACTTGTTTTGATATATTAATAATAATAATAATAATAATAATATAATATTTGTATTTCCCACCTCTCCCCATGGATCGAGGCGGGATTACAACAATAATAAAATCTACAATCTGGAAGACATAAAATGCAATTACTAATCCAATATAATCATAAAAACAGTTAAAACTCATTAATACTTAATCAGCGTACATCGCTGTTCCATTGTCCGTCGTCAGATTCCATTTGTCGGTGGGATAATCACAGCAGATTAGATGGAAAAGCTCGCCAGAAGAGATCCGTCTTTACTGCTTTTTTGAAAGCGTCTAGGGTGATAATAAGACGGATCTCTTCCAGGAGATCATTCCATAGTTTTGGAGCCACAACTGAAAAAAGTTCTATTGGAGATTGACATCAGTCTGGTATGTAGACTGGTTTCCAAGAGATTCTTACCCGATGTTCTGAGGGTGCGGGGCAGATTGTACAGGAGAAGGCGTTCCTTCAGGTAGCTCGGGCTCAAGCCATATAGGGCTTTAAACGTAATAACCAACACTTTGTATTGCGCTCAGAAGCTAATTGGCAGCCAGTGTAAAGATTTTAATATGGGGATAATGTGATCAGATCTTGAAGCCCCCATGAGTAGCCTGGCTGCCGCGTTCTGGATTAATTGAAGCTTCCGAACCTGGTACAAAGGTAGCCCCATGTAAAGCGCATTGCAGAAATCTAGACAAGAGGTTACCAGTGCATGTACCAAAGTTTCAAGGTCCTCTCTGCCCAGGTAGGGATGCAGCTGGCGTATCAGCCGAAGCTGATACCATGCACCCCTGGCTGTCGCTTCCACCTGAGCAGTCAGCTGGAGCGACGAATCCAGAAGTTCACCCAGACTGCAAAAGTTGTCCTTTAGGGGAAGTGCGACCCCGTACAGGACAGGTTGACAAATCTCCATCCCTGGGGTGGACCTATCACAAGTACCTCCATTTTCTCTGGATTCAGTCTGAGTTTGTTCTCCCTCATCCAGCCCATTAACAACTCCAAGCAGGTATTTAGAGGGGAGATGCCATCCTTGGTCGCTGCTATAGCTGGAGGGATGGAGAAATATATTTGAGTGTCATCAGCATACTGATGGCACTGCGCCCCATGTCTAAGGATGATCTCTCCCAGCGGCTTCATATAAATGTTAAATAGCAAGGGGGACAGGATGGTGCCCTGTGGAACACCAGATGTCAGCTCTCTTTTACGAGAGCAACTGTCTCCCAGCTTCACCATCTGGAATCTGCCCGAGAGGTAGGAGCGGAACCACTGGAGAACAGTGCCTCCAATTCCCATCCTCTTCAGGTGTTCCAGAAGGATACCGTGGTCTACAGTATCGAATGCTGCTGAGATGTCCAAGAGCACCAATAGGGTCACACTTCCCCTGTCAATGCCCAGATGGAGATCATCGACCGGGGCGACCATGGCCGTCTCGACTCCATATCCCCTCCAGAAGCCGGTTTGAAATGGGTCTAGATAATCTGCTTCATCCAAGACAGCTTGGAGTTGGAAGGCGACTGCCCTCTTGGTCCCCTTGCCCAGAAATGGTAGTAAAGAGACAGGCCTATAATTTTGTCTAATCAGGGGATCTAGGGAGGGCTTTTTTAGTAGTGGTTTTACCACAGCATTCTTCAATGCGGTTGGAAATATGCCCTCCCTGAGGGACGTGTTAATAATTTGATGGAGTAGAGTCATCACTCTGTCCCCTCCTGCGACAGCCAGCCATGACGGGCAGGGATCGAGTGGGCATGTCGTCTTCCTAACACTTCCAAGGAGCTTGTCCATGTCCTCGGTACTCACAAACTCAAAGTGATTCAGTGTAACCCAGTCCACGGAGTCACTGGATGCCTCTATAAACTATTCTGCTTTAATGCCAGTGTCAAGATCGGCTCTTATCTGAGAGATCTTATCAGCGTAAAAGTAATTAAAAGCGTCACAGCAGGCAATTATTGGTTCTAATAAGGAATTCAGGGTGGGAGGGGGCCAAGTCAATTCTTTAACCACCCTGAATAGCTTTGCTGGATGAGACTCTGCTGATGTAATACGAGCAGCATAGAACGAATTCTTTGCTGCATCGATTGCAGCTCCATAGGCCTCCAATAGGTTCTCTAGGAGCGTCTTGTCAGATAAGTGTCGGTGTCAGTGGCAGCAGTGCTCTAGTCGTCTCGTTTCTCGCTTCATTTCCCTAAGATCTGATGTATACCAAGGTTGTTTATTGGAAGCGAGTTGGAGAGAACACTCAGGAGTGATGCTGTTTAGAGCCCTACTCAGGTTGTTGTTCCAGGTATCAACCAGGGCCTCCATAGATTCGCCATCGTTCCAACCATAAAACCCTCTAGGGCTTCTTGGAACCGTTTGAGTTCCATCAGCCTTCGGGGGCAGACCATCTTAATAGGTTCTCCACCCCCGGGGGGGGGGTTATTGGTCATGGCCTTCAATCCTATCTTGCCCAGGAAATGGTCCGTCCATGACAGGGCAGTAGTTCCAATGACTTCTGCCCACGGAACATCCTGATCCGTGCAAAAAAATCACATCAAGTGTATTACCAGCACAATGTGTAGGCCCCGAAATCAACTGGGACAGGTTCATGGCCGTCATGGAATCCATGAACTCCCGAGCTGCGCCTGTTAGATTTGTTATGCCAGACTCGAAGGGGATGTTGAGGTCTCCCAAGACTATGTATTTTGCTTTGTTGATTTTATTTTTTGTTATAATTACTATGTATTTTTGTTGTTGCTATAACTGCCTTGTATTTTTGCTTTGTTAATTGTTATTCTCTTTTTTACCCCACCCCTATTGCTCGTTCAGAGGGGCGGGCTAGAAATAAAACATATTATTATTATTATTATTATTATTATTATTAGTGTCTAGATCAAGCAAAGTAATTGTGCCACTCTATTCTGCTTAGATCAAACCTCACCTGAAATATCATGTCCAATTCTGGGAACCACAATTCAAGAAGGATGTGTACAAGCTAGAAGACAGTGGCCAAAATTATCACAAGTCTGGGAACCATACCCAATGCAGAGTGTCTTAGGGAGCTGGGTATGTTTAGCTTGGAGAAGAGAAGGTTATGGAGGGGCATGATAGCCATGTTTAAATATTTGAAGGAACATCAGATTGAGAATAGAGCACGTTTGTTTTCTGCTGCTCTAGAGACTGAGACACAGAATAATTGATTCAAACTACAGGAAAAGAGATTCCATCTAAATGTCAGGAAGAACTTCTTGATGGTAAGAACAGTTTGACAGGGGTTTATACTGCCTTGGATTGCAGGGAAGCCTTCTGCTTTGGAGGTTTTTAAAACAGAGGCTGGATGGCCATTTGTCGGGAGTGTATTGATTGTGTGTTCTTGCATGGCAGGAGGCTGGATTGGATGACCCTTATGATCTCTTCCAGCTCTGTGATTCTCTTATTCTCTTTTCTAGTCCTACCTGAAGATCCCTGGTATTCTATCCAAGTACTAAGGAGGCCTAATCCAGTTTATCTTATGAAATCATATGAGATCACATGTATTCAAGATAATATGGTGGCACAATCACTGTTTACACAAGTAATGGCATTGATATCATTGGTAGTTACCTCCTGCTTTTCATTATTTATATGTAACATGCACTACATACAAATATTTTAGTTTACAGAGTTCTTACCATATTATTCTTGATTATCGATTCATACCTTAGGGATTTCGGCAGAGCAGTCTTTTTCTTAATGGACTGGAAGAAGCCAACACAACTTGGTGAAGTTTTACATCCAACTTTCAATCGTCCCCCCCCCCTTCTCCAAAATGCCACCAGAATGGTTTTAACGGTGTCATCTTGCCCTCAATAGATGGGTTTTGAGGAGGATTAAGCATGAGACATAGAACAGAAAGAACAAGAAGATGAGAAAGAGCCAAAAAGAAGAAACCATGTGCAGGTCAATAAGCATATTCCAGGATTAGGTGAGAATTAGCTTGGGTCCCCCAACTTCTTCCTTCCCTTCTTTTTTTTTTTAAATTAAAAACTCTAAAAAAATCACATATAATAAATTAATTCATTACCAAATTCACACATGGCCTTCAGATAACAAGTGATCTTTTCCATGTTGGTAGTGTGGGTAAACCCCTTGAATTTCATCTATGTGGAGAATTAAGAATGTCTTGAAAAGAATTTACCAGATTACATGCATTTCATCACAATGGGAAAGAAATAATATGAGATTATTAGTTTTAGGAATCTTTTCTTTTGGCTGAGAAATGGGATAAACATGCTTTGGCAGAGTGGACAACTATTTGGGCCCTGAGGCCAATTTCTGATCTCTGACCCCCCCCCCCCCCCCGTATGCTGCACATTCCAGCAGCACTGTCAAAAAAATCTTCTCAAACATCTCATATATCCTTCTCAAAATGATGATGAGACGTGATACTGCATCACTTCCTGTCACCATTTTTAAAAGGACTCAGAATAGAGATATTTGGGATTGATGGACTTTTATGTGGCTTTCTATGTAGAGTTTGCTGTATTTTTGCACATTTTGGGGCTTTATGCACAATTTCCAGAAAAAATCACAGTTTCCAGAAAATCCAGATATTTTTAAAGTACAGTAAAATTGTGGGCTGGGTTTTGAGGGACTCATGGGAGAGAGGGCTTCAAAAGCCACAAAAATGGGAGTTGGTATACATTTTGCCTATCTCATCCCTTTCATCAAACATACACAATCTGTGGGCCTCCACATGTTGAATTATAACTTTGATCAGGTCTCACTATTATCTTTGCTAGGTTGGACTGATGAGGGATTAGTTCCAACAATATCTGCCCTTCAACGGCAAGGAGCTGAACTTCAGCTGCAAGGACCCATCAAACATCCTAATCTTGTGATGTGATTTTCTTTCATGCTCTCAGATTGATGCTCCAATCATTGTTATCAAAGCCATTTCAAAGAATAGATGTGCTGTGTGCAGAGGCATGCTACCATTGCCTGGATAATGCATGTGGGTATTATTTATATATCTATTTGGAGCATAGTTCCAGTTCCATGCCATATACTTCTGGGCCAAAAAGGCTCCCAGAGTGGCTTACAAATCAGGCTTACCAATATCTAATGTGATATCAAACTATGGGTTGATGGTGCAAGATAAGGAGGGACATGTTTATCAGTTTCCCACATTTTAATTTTGTGAATGTTGGTAAGTTCTAATTAAAATTGAACTGAAATGTGGTGGTTGTTATTGGGGCATGTAAAATCAGGATTCAACATGCAACATGCAGAAGACATACACATGGAACAGGAATGCCACAGGCATTGAACACTGCTGTGAACACTGCTTGATTTTGGAGCAGGATTCCTAGTAACAAACATAAATGAGAATCGCAATAGGATCCAAGAAACTGTAATTAAATCTGTCCCACTTGGGCTAAAAATGTGTGTGTGTGTGTGTGTGTGTGTGTGTGTGTGTGCTATCAGCAGGTCAGCCTTGGGTGTGTGTGTTTGTGTGTGCTATCAGCAGGTCAGCCTCTCTAACCTTACTTTAGAACAGGGTGGGGTAACTGGGTTGGACCAGGGATCAATTTGCCACCTCTTCACTACCTGCTGAATCATGCCAAAATGCTTCTGTTTCTCCTTTGAAATGACAACATGAAGTGATGTGATGCCAATTTGAAAAAGAAATGAAGGAAAAAGAAGGTATTTGAGAGGGCATGATTGTTCAGGGGGTCGAGGTTACTGCAGAGTGAGCTGTTGCATATTTGCATGAATTTGGGAGGACTTTTGGTGGAACATTTGAGAAAGGCTTTTGAGCACTGGCATTCAGAGGCTGCAGAATCAGGGTCTAGGGTACATGCAATCCACAGGCCAAACTTTCTCCACCTCTGCCTTAGGTGGTTCACGTCTGTTAGTCTTCATATCAAATACACAATTAGATATCTAAGTATTTGACTGAAACACTTAAACAGCCATGTCATTTTCAAGAGGAGTAGCCATGTAAAGGTAATCATCTATCACTACCCTGCCTTTGTGGAAATTCATTTTGAAAAATGATATCCCTGTGATTGGGCAAGTAGTTTTGAAACTCTTTCAGAAATATAAATTTACCTGAGCATAGGAACAGTGCTTCACCTAAATAGCTTATCTGAAAATTTGATATCTACCTGATATCCTGTTTGATCACCAGCCATGTGTTAACTAGCGAAGTATAAAGGGATCCTAGCTCAACAACAAAATACCTAAATGAAACATACTGGCCTACAAAACCTGATTGGTTTATATTTTGGAATATATCAAGTAATATTTATGAAAAGTAAAAGTAAAGGTAAGTCACTTGATATGAATGTCTAGTCAAAACCAACTGTAGAGGCAGTTTTCATATCTGTAACCAAGCCAAGGAGCCAACATTGTCCGAGGAATACTCTGGTGGTCATGTGGCCAGCACTACTGCACTGAATGCTGTTACCTTCCCACCAGAATGGTTCCTATTTTTCTACTTGTATTTGTATGAATTCAAATTGCTAGGTTGGGAGAAGCTGGGACTGGTGAAAACAACTAATCTCATCATGCAACACTCAGGCCTTGAACTGCCAACCTTCTGATTGTCGGAATTGGCATCTTAACCACTAAGCCACCACATCCCTAACGTTTATGAATACAGTGAATTAAACCTCTACAGGGATCTGAATATTCATTGAGAGATCTGAAAACAGCAAAACAACTAAGACAAAACCATAGGCCCTATACAGATAGGCACTTTTGGGCACCCTGGCAACGTGCTAGGGTTGCTTGGGGTGGAGCTATTAGATGCTCCGCAAACCTAGCACGTGGCCAGGGCATCATTGCTCTGCAGCGCCGTACAGACAGCAGGCAAGCTATGACGTCGCAGGAGCGCAGCAACCAAATGATTGTTGTGTGGCAGGTGTGATGCAAAAAGGAGCTGGATTTCGGCACTCCTTTTTTGCTCTGCATCACTACTGCTCCATTTGGTTGCTGCGGTGACAATGCGGAGAAAAAAGAGGTGGTTCCAGACCGTCCTTTTCAGATGGTCTGTAGAGCCCCATTGTTACTATGACCTAAAATAGTTCATTTGGACAATGGTGGAAAAAATCATTTCCTACAGAATGGAGAGATTGCAGGAATGTTGGCACTTTTAATATTTCTTCCTTCAATATCTGTATTTGCTGTTTTCAACATAGTATTCCCACAGCTCAAATTTCCTGCCTTTCCACTATGCAAAAAAGTGGATTGAATTTCTTTGTATTTTGGTTTGGAAAGAAGAAGAAAAAAGATATGTATTTCATGGGAGTTATGGGATGAATCCTAAATATACATTTAACTAAATACTCAAAATACTGAATGACCTAAAAGCATTAACCTTCATATGTAAGTATTAAAAAATTAAATCAGTCACTCATGCACGCTATATGTCTTTGGGGCAATGTAAAACCCAAGTGACAGTCTAACAAATTATTTTGCACATGAATTACCTACTAATCCTTCTGCTTATAAGAATAGATCAAACTGTCACATTTAGTCAGGCCATTAATTCATCTAGCCTAGTATTCTGACTTTGATAATGGTCAGTATTGGCCACTTCAGAGGAAGTTATAGAAGGAAACAGGTGACCAAATTATGTCTCTCTTTCTATCTCCCCCTTCCTGATTAGTAACAAAGGATTTCTCATTCTTAAAACAGAATTTTATTGATAAAACTGAGTGAAACTTCAGAGGTTACCTTCCTCAGCTTTACACTGCCTTCTTATATACTATAAGAGCATGTTCTATTTTTATACAGAGCACTATGGGATACTTTTGCATTGCTGTTGCCATTTAGGGAAGATTTACTGCACATTTAGCTCACTAGATTCTTTTTAAGACAAAAAGAAGGGAACCAGTGCCATACTCTTTTGAAAACAATAGAAGTTGCACAGGATTGAGGTAAATCCCTCAAATATACAAGTGCCTCCAGGAAGAGGCTCTTTGGCTGATGACTGTTTATAGATTCAGCTTCCAGAACTGGGAGGCATGAATAAACTGTGCTTTAAATCTCACACAACAGCACATTCTGGAACTCACTGGAATTCCACTGTGATCCTGGAGGAGGGATCAGCCAGGAAAACAGGTTGATGCCTTCCATGTTCTAAACCACAGAGATCTTGTCCATGTGTGAGTATGTTCAGAAAAACAGGTCAGAAACACAGCTATGATATGACTTGTGGAGGGTAATAATCACTGCAGAGAAAGCAAAAGATCCTTTTCAGTTGGGATTGGTCTGTTTTGTCCCAAACAGAAGTCAACATAAGGTTCTCACTGATAAATAATGGGAGTGTTTGAACTCTAGCTTAGTTTGCGTGTGTAACAACTGAGGCATGTATAAAAACCAAAAAAATAAAATAAAATAAAAAATAAAAAAATTAACAAGATCTAATAGAAAAGGTCATTTGCCAAGGAAGACATCTGTATCATATGGTTTAAAGCTTGTAGGAAGTAAAGTGACCAGTTTAAGATAATATCAGCTGCAAGCTGGCCTCAGTAGCTTTCATTGTGCTCAGTATCACAAATAGGCATTCACACACACACACACACACACACACATTGAGGGAGGAAAACCCTTTTGGGTGTGTTATATTCATAATTAACACATCTTTTCACAATATATGCAAAATGTAGAAATCATTGTAGATGTCATCAGTGAAAAATATATAAGATACATTTTTATATATCTTATATAAAAAGATATATTTATATATAAGATAATAATCTCTGCTTTCCCTTATGATGTCATTCCCAACTCAATTCTGTTCATTTTCTTTGGAACCTTCTATTTATAATAACAATCTGGTCATGAATCCAGGTGCTTCCCAAGTTTGTGCTTTCACATCAGACTGTGCCTTTGGCTACACTTGAATGACCAGTTTCCCCACATCCTTTCTTTTCTTGGTTAAATCATATGTGTCCTCCTTATCCTTTCAAGATGGTTCACTGGACTTGAGGTCACAACTATTTCAGTTATCCACTAGGTCTCTGTTAACAAATGTGAAAGATGCAGAGCTGTTATTGCTGAAGGTTACAAGAGATCAAATGATATGTTGTCATAAGCTTATGAGATTGGCATTTTAAATTCTGCTTTGAAAAACATTCCCAAACTATTGTAATATGCCAATAGATTTGTTAGTACTATTCCTGAGGTTTACAGAATAAGAACTGGCAAAAAGAAAATTATTTCCTTGAAGACGGTCTCAGTCACTGGGTCAATGTAGCAACTGATGCTCTCATTGGGCATTTTGCAATGCCTACAGTGTTTTGACAACATCCTATTTTATCTAAATGCCAATAAAAGAAATAACTTGCGAGATCACAGACTGTTGAGGGTGTGTGTGTTAATCATTGTACCTAGAGGAAGCCTCCAGATGCCATGATAAGGTAGACTTCAAAGATCTGAGGGCTTGGTCCCTTTTGCAATCCTCAGGTTGAGGGTGAGGAATCCCTAGGTAACAGCGCTACCTTAAAAATAAGCATTTGTGTGTTTAGATCTGGTGTTTTTTTTAATCTGTAATTGGGACTCTTATGATATTACTAAGGGCCATCCCTAGCAATATCATCAAGGTCTACCACTGTAGTAGCCAAAAGTAAGTCTTAGGTTTTGGTGATAAAATCACAGGGCCTGCAGTGCTCATGGTCTCAGTAAGCAAAATGGCAGCAAGGAAAATGCAGCCAGCCCTGAATGTGAGCAAATGGAGATGGCATTGAGCAAACAGGCCAGAGGTAGTCCATCTGTATCCCACGCCATGTACTACCTGAGACAACAGTTTCATCCTCACTCATGGGAGGACCAGCTCTAAGGAGAGGAATATGTGACTTTGCACTGCTGTCCTAGAAAGAACTGAAGATATGTTCCATGATGCCCACAACATGAGAGAGCTCAAAATATGGAAAATGTAAGATACTTGATGATTAAAAACTGTATAAAGTTCTTCTGTACATCAAATAGGTGTTTTGTCTACCACTGAGAGAGAGAATTTCACCACATAATATTTGAATTCTACAGTCAGAATTCCCTCAAGGCTCATCTAATCCACTCTCCTGCTGAGGCAGGAAATCTACAACTAAAGTGTTCTGAACAATTATTGTTTAACCTCTGCTTAAAATCTTCAGTGAAGGAGAGTTCATCAGCTTCCAAGTGTCATGGTAATCCAGGAGGAAGACTCAGAGAATGAGCCAGAGCCTCTGGGACCTGAACCTGTAATTGAGGAGCCTGAGGCTGGCCCTAGCTCTGCTGTAGCAGAGTCTGGGTTGCCTCCAGAGGTTCAGCAGCCAAGTTTGCCTGGGGCTGAGGCTGTGGACATAGAGGAGGATCTGGCAAGTGTGCCTACCTTCAAGGAGCATCGAGATGAAAGAAAGGGACTTCAAAGATCACTGAAACTTTATCAAAAAAAGCCTGCCTAATCAAGCACACCTGAATGCCTGCTGTCTGCCTATTTAGGCAGCTAGAGCATGTGTGTCTCCTTGCCAGTGATTATCTGACCTTCCTGGAGGAAAGACTTTGGGCTGATCTAGATTGGCAAAAAGGGGTGTGTTCGTGCCAGCATGAAAGTTTGGCTTTTAGATGAGCCACACTGAAAGTTTGGGATGAAAATGCTTCTTTTGCATTTTAGGGGAGAAGAAGCGCCTTTAAAAAGGTGCTGCTTTTCCCCGCTTCTTTTTAAAAAGGGTGTAACTGCGCAGTTGCATCTAAAAGCAGCTGCACCGGTGTGCAATTAAAGGGCCGCTTTATCTTTAAAGTGCCCATGTAAAAACAGTGATACAGGTGCGGATCATAATGCGTCGTGTCTGGGGAGCATGCGTGGTGTGCAGTTCAGTTTCAATTAAAGCGCCTAATGTCCTGTAGGTGTAAAAACTGAGGTACAACTGTGCACTTTTTTAAAGCTCTCAAACCCTATTTGCAGCCTTATTCTGAACCCTAGACATGCGCAGTAGGGACTCTGCTGATGAATGCCAACATCACCAGGTCAATTGGCACAAATCCTCCTTTGTCCTCTTGCACATGCTCAGTCTCTGGCTGGCCAGAAGAATGCCAACCTCACTTGGGATGCCATTTTTATTCCTGTGCAAAGGTGCAGTTGGGAGCAGGCAAAAGAAATTCTAGATGCGGCACCAGCGCAACTGTGCAGTTCGCAGCCGGCAAGGAAAACAAAATTTAAAGGTCCGGTGCAGCTAAAAGCCACATTCATTGCAGCTTGTGCAGCTGCTCCGCCTCTGTTTCCAGCATCTTCAATCCTTCCAATGTAGTTGCTGAGTAAGAGACAAGACTTCAGATAAGTCGTTCCCACACCCCCTCAATGTAGCTGCCCTATGCCTTTTTATTACACACTTGGGACTTGCAGTGCAGCTGCTAAGCATTAAGGAAAAGACAACTTCATGTCGCCCTTTCCTGCCAATCTAGAAAGCCCCTCTGCCTCCTTGGACCAAACCCTTGCTTCTTAGACTGCTGACTATCTGGAATATCTGGAACCCTTGACCTTGGACTGCCTATCTGATACCTTGAATCTCAGACCATCTGACAACTCTTTTGGTAATCCTTCTGCTGATACTGCCTTTGGTCTCCAAGATTGTGTTGCCTGCACTGACTCTGCTATTTGGGGGTTTATTTGTTGGGAACTAAGCTGGCCTATCAGCCATTTGCTGCTTTCCTTGACACCAAGGGAGTTTGTTCTATTGTCAAATAGCTCTAAAACTGTTCCTAAAGTTTAGTTAAAAAAAAAATGTTTTCTTATCATTTGAATCCATTAGTTTGAACCCAACACTCTGGAGCAGCAGATAACAATCTTGCACCATCTTCTACTTGACAGACTTCCACTCAAGTCTGCATATTAAATCTGATAATTATGGATTCTCCCAGATTCTCCACCATTTTAAGCTTCAGTTATTTAAAACTGCTAACAGATAATAGCTCTGTTAAAAGGAATAAAGGAAGAACAATGAGTTAAGAAAAATGGAAGGCTAGACAGCACAATTTGAAGTAATTGGTATGCATTCGGTGGGATAATACAGGGTCATTGTTTAGAAATTTCAAGTCGAACATCCTTAAGCATGAAGTAAATGAAGACCAGAGATATTAATTACATTTCCTGCAGGTAATAGACTAGATGAAGATGCAACAGCAGGGATGATTAAAGAGATAATGCAACAGAGACCCAGGAGTTATAGTTAGGTTATTTAGGAGAGAAAGAGACATGTATAAATACTAAAATTGATTTCTTGGGAAATCTATTTTACCATGTGAGGTTAAAAGGGGAACTGTAAACTAATCAAAGTTTATCATCATTATTTTGTTAGATTTGCTTATGTCACATAGCACATAAAAGCATATGAAGACTTCTGTATGCCTGCTATTTCAACATTAAAATAAAGTGGTTGATGCCTTGCTTTGTGGCGCTCAAATCATCTGTCATTAGCACAGGCAACCACAACTTGAGCAGAAGAACCTCAGCTACAGTGCTCATAATTCAGCTCAGTGCTCAGTCCTGTCATCTCTCTACTAATGTAAAGGTCAGTCAGGGTAACCAGGAATGTAGGCTTGCTCTCTTCACTGTTCTTTTGTATGTAATGAAATATGCAGAACTAAGGTGAGTCCCACCTGAATTAATCTGTACAATTCATTTTGGTCTAGAAGAAAGGAGAAGCTCATCTGCAGCTCATTAAGATCTTCACTGAGCTGTTCAGGTTCATTGCTCCCCCCACTCCACTATGGATGTGTGCTAAAGCTTACCACAAGAATTCAGTCTTTTATATTTCCTTGAGAGCTTGGGAAAGCTCCATTTTGGATGACTATTTCCAGAATCCTCAGATGCTGGCTGAGGGATTCTGGAAAACAAATACATAAAGCAATTCAAGACATATTCAAAATAGAAATAAAATTGGAACCAGATTTATTTTTATTGAATATAATAGATGAAAAAGAAAGTAGAAAACATTTGAAAATATTTTTATACATGGTAACTGTGGCAAGAATGGTATTTTCTAAACAGTGGAAAAATTCAAAGATACCATCTATAGACAATTGGCTGTTGATGTCACTTTATATAATGGAAATGGACACACTGACGATGTACTTAAAAGATAAGACAATTATAGAGCAGAGTGAAATCTGGGATCCATCAATGAGATATTGTAAAGACAGATGGACAGATAAAGAAAGTATGGAAATAACAAATTAAATAGCAAATATTTTTATATGAGCTAAAAACAGCAACATGATTTAAAAAATTGAAAAGCAAAATTGAAATGAGCACAGTGTAATAACTACATAACAGAAATAGTTGTTTATCAGAGGTGGTAGAACAGAGAAAATTGATACCAGCGAGAGAAGAATTATCAAGGTTATGGTAGAGAAGTTTTAATCCATTATGTGAAACAAAGACCAGTGTGTGTGTATGTGGGGGGGGGGGGGGGAGATAAGATGTATATGGAAGTATGATATGTTATTAAGTCATAAATAATTCATGTTTGATGTGATTGGATAAATAAAAGATAAAATGGAAATGAAAAGGACAAATGTGGATATATTTAAACATGTTAATAAGTTGTACATGATAATAAAAACTAATGTGCAAAAAAAAATCCAATGGTTATTGTGCTCTATTGTCCAGCAGAGTTCCATTTTGTCCTTCACCCACCTTAACATAAATACAAAACTACTGGGAGAGATAATCAGGGACCTTGGAACAAAGTTTTGACAGTAGTCTGATGACAGTGAGCTATTGAGATTATCACACTAGGGTCAATTCCAGAACCATCCCCCAATTATCCCATTACCATCCCACAATTATCCCAATGCCAATAATGGGATATTAATTGCCAGTAATGGGATAATTGTGGGAAGCTTCTGGAATTGACCCTAGTGTGATAATGTGGTGGAGTCTCCTTCCTTGGAGGTCTTTAAACAGAGGCTGGATGGGCATCTCTCAGGGATGCTTTGATGGAGGGTTCCTGCATGGCAGGGAGTTGGACTGGATGGCCCTTGTGGTCTCTTCCAACTCTATGATTCTATGATTCTATCTCAAATGTTTCTTTTTGTCATTTGAGTCAGGTAAGGGATAATAGGTGCCAGATCTTTGCTTGGAGGCAGTAATGGGTCAGTTGAGGGCCAAGACACCTAGGACAAAGGAAAACAGCATTAAGGAATTGTATTTATACCACCATTCTTGTGCGATTGGGGGAAAAAAATCACATAATGTCATCCTATCATTCTTGAAATGTCATTGAAGGACCGTGCTAGTGGAATAAGCCATTAAACCTTTAAAAGAGTGAATGGCTTGGTGAATGCAATTTGTTTGCACATTTGCAGAATGTCTGAAAAGCAAGTACAATTCCATGATGATATAAAGACAATACAAGTATTCCCCCAGAGCTACCTGTTCCAGTTTCCAGTGAGGGAATGCAGCTTTGAAGCAATGGAGAAGACAAGGTGAGCACTAAGACCTAGGATCATAGAATCATAGAATCATAGAGTTGGAAGAGACCACAAGGGCCATCCAGTCCAACCCCCTGCCATGCAGGAACTCCCAGTCAAAGCATCCCCGACAGATGGCTATCCAGCCTCTGCTTAAAGACCTCCAAGGATGGAGACTCCACCACACTCCGAGGGAGTGTGTTTCACCGTCGAACAGCCCTTACTGTCAGGAAGTTCCTCCTAATGTTGAGGTGGAATCTCTTTTCCTGCAGTTTGCATCCATTGTTCCGCGTTCTAGTCTCTGGAGCAGCAGAAAACAAGCCTGCTCCCTCCTCAATATGACATCCCTTCAAATATTTGAACAGGGCTATCATATCACCTCTTAACCTTCTCTTCTCCAGGCTAAACATCCCCAGCTCTCTAAGTCGTTCCTCATAGGGCATGGTTTCCAGGCCCTTCACCATCTTAGTTGTCCTCCTTTGGACCCGCTCCAGTTTCTCCACATCCTTTTTGAATTGTGGTGCCCAGAACTGGACACAGTATTCCAGGTGGGGCCTTACCAAAGCAGAATAGAGCGGCACTATTACTTCCTTTGATCTAGACACTATACTTCTATTGATGCAACCCAAAATAGCATTGGCCTTTTTAGCTGCTGCATCACACTGTTGACTCAAGTTCAACTTATGGTATACTTGGACTCCTAGATCCCTTTCACACATAGTTTCATTCAGCCAGATGTCCTCCATCCTATATCTGTGCATTTCATTTTTCCTCCCTAGATGCAGAACCTTACATTTATCCGCATTGAATTTCATTTTGTTAGCGTTGGCCCAGCTTTCTAGTCTATTCAGGTCATTCTGAATTTCAATCCTGTCTTCTGGAGTATTGGCTACTCCTCCTAGTTTGGTGTCATCTGCAAATTTGATAAGTATGCCCCCAATTCTGTCATCCAAGTCGTTAATAAAGATATTGAATAGCACTGGGCCTAGGACAGAACCCTGTGGGACCCCACTGGTCACTTCTTTCCAGGTTGAAAAGGAGCCATTGTTGAGCACCCTTTGAGTTCGGTCAGTCAACCAGTTACAAATCCATGTAATGGTTACCTTGTCTAGCCCACATTTTACAAGCTTGTTTGCAAGAATGTCATGGGGAACCTTGTCAAATGCCTTACTGAAATCAAGATATACTATATCCACAGCATTCCCTTCATATACCAAACTGGTAATTTTATCAAAAAAAGAGATCAGATTTGCCTGGCAAGACTTGTTTCTCTGAAACCCATGTTGGCTTTTTGTGATTATGGCATTGTCTTCTAAATGTTCACAGACTCTCTGTTTAATGATCTGCTCTAGAATCTTTCCTGGTATTGATGTCAGACAAACTGGACGATAATTGTTGGGATCCTCTTTTTTCCCCTTTTTGAAGATGGGGACAACGTTTGCCCTCCTCCAGTCTGCTGGGACTTCTCCTGTTCTCCAGGAGTTCTCAAAGATTATTGCCATTGGTTCCGATATTACATTTGCCAGTTCTTTTAATACCCTAGGATGTAGTTCATCTGCTCCTGGAGACTTGTATTCATTTAGATTAACCAGGTATTCCTGTATTATCTCTATTCTGCTCCATTAGCCTTACGTTGAGCACCCTTTGCCTTTCCTGAGAAGACTGGAGCAATGAAGGTGTTGAGTAATTCTGCCTTTTCTCTGTCCCCTGTGAGCATTTTGCCATCTTCTGCACGCAGTGGCCCTACCGTTTCCTTCTTCTTCCTTTTGCTGTGGACATATCCAAAAAAGCCCTTTTTATTGTTCTTAACCTCTCTAGTAATCCTGAGTTCATTCTGCACTTTAGCTTTTTTGACTTTATCCCTACACGTGCTGGCTATTTGTTTGAATTCCTCTTTGGTGATTTCCCCATTTTTCCATTTCTTATACATGTTCCGTTTCAAACTTAGTTCAGTTGAAAGTTCCTTAGTCATCCATCCTGGCTTCTTGAGCCACCTCCCATTTTTCTTCCTCATTGGAACTGTTTGAAATTGCGCCTTCAGTATCTCCTTTTTGAGAAACTCCCATCCATCTTGAACTCCCTTCTCTTTTAGTTTTCTTGACCATGGGATCTCCCCCAGTATTTCTCTAAGTTTATTGAAATCAGCTCTCCTAAAGTCTAGAATGCGTGTCTGACTATGCCTGGCTTCCCCTTTCCGCTGTATAACAAACTCCAGGAGAACATGGTCACTTCCCCCTAAGGATCCCACCACTTGCACTCCATTGACTAGGTCATCCCTGTTGGTTAAGATCAGATCTAAAATAGCTGATCCCCTTGTTGTCTCTTCCACCTTTTGGACAATGAAATTGTCTTCCAGGCAAGTGAGGAATTTGCTAGACCTTGAGGATTTGGCTGAGTTTGACTTCCAGCAAATATCCGGATAGTTGAAGTCCCCCATCACTACTACATCTCTCCTTTCTGAGTGTGTGATCATCTGTTCTAGAAAGGCATCATCCAGTTCCTCTGCCTGAGTCGGGGGTCTGTAGTAGATTCCCACAGTAACATCCCTGTTGTTTCCCTCTCCTTTAATGTTTATCCAGATGCTTTCCACCTGTCTTCCAGTATTGACTTCCTGGATCTCTTCACTGGTGTAAATATCCCTGACATATAATGCTATTCCTCCTCCTTTCCTGTTTGGCCTGTTTCTCTTAAAAAGGTTATATCCCTCTATTTCTACATTCCAGTCATGAGACTCATCCCACCAGGTTTCAGTGATGCCTATTATATCATATTTGCTCTGTTGTGCTAGGAGTTCAAGTTCATCCTGTTTATTTCCCATACTCTGTGCATTCGTGTAGAGACATCTAAGAACATGTGTTCCCTTTACTTGCTGCCTGTGCATGTTTTTTTGCTTCCCACTGTTGGGTCCTTGCACTGTTTTTTTTTTTTTTTTTTGTTCCCTCTATGTCAGTTTTATTATTTTCTCCAGCCCTTTTGCCTTCCAAAATAATGTCTCCCTCCCCCATATAACTCAGTTTAAAGCCCTCCTGATCAGATTTTTGAGACTTTTGGCAAAAACGTTTTTGCCAACTGGCGTGAGATGCAGCCCATCCCTTGCCAGAAGTCCCTCCTCATGGAACTGCAGCCCATGATCCAAGAATCCAAACTGTTCTTGGCAGCACCATCTACGGAGCCAGTTATTCACCTCTGCTATTTTCTTCTCCCTTCCTGGACCATGCCTTTCTACTGGGAGAAGAGATGATATGACAACTTGTGCATCCATCTCTTTCAGCTTCCTACCCAGATCCTCATAATCCCTTATGATATTCTGAAAGGAGATGCCAGAACACCTAAAGCTGGTTTGGATTTGAGCATTGCAGCCCAACTGTAATACACCTGTCCCCAAATAATATGCCTCTAACAACTTTAATGGTGTTGTGGTGTAATTCTGTTTGCATTCATGAGTAGTCAGTCAGTTTCTGTTTTGTATTTGTTTCTCACTATTTACTGACAACAACAACAACAACAATATTTATAGCCTGACCAATCACTACGAATCCAGGTTGGTTACAACAGTAAAAATGTAAGAAACAGAAAAAAAAATACAAATTGATCCCTTTCCTACCCTCCTCCCTAACCCCCCTCCAAATGTTAAAACTACAGTTAAACAATCAGAATTAAAAACAATAAAATACAATACAAAATAGGTTAAAATTTAAAAAGCAATTTGGTGGGAGGAGACACATACATCACAAAATTGAGATCATAGCTTATTCCATAGAGAAATATTCAGCTTATTCCATAGAAAAATATTAAGTGATTTGCATTTAATTTGTATTTATTTATTTTGTTGGTTTAATAGTGATGTTTTATGATGAGTGGAGGAAAAGGAGGAAGGGAGGGATAGAAGGTGCATCTACACTGGAAATATAATACAATTTGACACCACTTTCACTGTGATGTCTTCATTCTATAGAATCCTGAGATTTGTAGTTTTGTGAGGCTGCAGCATTCTTTGGCAGAGAAGGCTAAAGACCTTGTAAAACTACAAATTCCAGGATTCCATAGGACTGAGAAACATCACTTAAAGTAGTGTCAGACAGCATTATTTATACAGTGTAGAGATAGACAGAAAAAGCGAAAGAAGGTAATAATTTATTTCTTCCATCCATGTTGTTCTGTCCTTGACTACAGCTTGGGGGATATCAAAAATATAATTTTACAAGTCTGGCTCTATAAATAGAGAAAATGTAAAATACATAATGCACTTGCACTTATTTTCTGATGTACTGTTTCAACTAAACAAGTCAACGGATTTATAGAGTACTGCAGTGATTCCGGTGATTCTTACTGTGATATCTACAATGAAGTCTTATTTATTGGCCAAGTGTTAAAAGTACTTCCATTGATAGATATAGACAGTTTTCTTTTATTTGCAGGCTATATTTATGAAAAATAAAAACTCAATAGCTGCTCCCTCTTTTCATTTTGCAATATGAAACAGCAGCACTTTGTCACTTCATATGTTTTGGCTTCATTCCGTTTTCTGAGCCACAACAAAATGATTTATCCTGGCAGGGAGACTTTTCACTGCTAGGTAGCTCAAGGTATACTGAAATATAATTTAAGATAACTGACAAAAAGGCATTTTAAAGGTTGGTCTTTAGTCCTATTGTGCTGGCCTTTACTGACAGGATAAAGGAGGGATGATTATCACTCAAAAATAGTTTGGTTACTCAAAAAGGAAAAGAAAAAACCATTTACTATATAGAAAGCTTATTCTATACAGAAATATTGTAAAGTGTTAGATTTAGCAACCTTTGAATGTTTATATTCACTAATTGCTAGTTTTCATGCTGAAGTATAGTTTAGGCATAGTATATATTTATGGTGATTTCCTATTTGTTTTAAAATGCCTAGTCTCTTCCTACATCTCTCTGACTTGCAATCATGTTTTTTTAAAAATCTCCTTCTACATTACACTGGTGTTTCATTATGAACAAGGAATTTTGTAAGTAAAGCTAATTTTATGTGTTTTCCAAAATAACAACACTACTTTTTTTCCCCTCTCTGCTAGACTGTGTTAGGGTAGCATTATGTTTCAGCTTCTGCCTTGCTATTTTGATTACTCTGCTTGGCAGATCCAGTACTATGGCTCACACTTCCCAACAATAAGCTGACATAAGCACATAGGAACTGCCTTATACTAGGTCCATCTAGTCAATATTGTCTGTGTTGTTTGGCAAAAATTTGGGGGATTCAGGCTGTCACAGGTCCTTTACAGAGCTCCTTCGAATATGGAGATGCTGGGGATTAAATTTGACAATTTCAGGATGCAAAGCATGTGCTCTATTACTGAGCTATGGCTCCCAAAAGATAAGCATACTGGATGGAATGCAGCTTCCTGGAAAACAAGTGAGATTCTATCTGTATATTTTTTAGCCCTGTCTTTCATTATAATGCTGTGACAACATAGCAGGCTTTGCTTAATGGCAAATAACACACTGTTTTTTCCTGTTTTCAGGCCACAACTGACACTATATTTCTGTCCTTCAAATAAAATGTTGACTGTATTCTCCCAGGGCATACGAATATATGTGGAGACCCATAGTTCCCATATTTTAGTTGCACATAATAAGGAATATCTCCTTTCAAACCTATCCTCTTAAACAGTGCTGGCTGATTAATTAATTGTCTCAGGATTGTCATGGGCTAGTCCAGCCCTTAAAATATAGAGGAATGAAAGTAGACGATAGAAACAGCAGGGACCATTACCTTTCCATTATAAATGCATATGCATTCATGTGGAAGCAGGGTATGTATATATGCTGAGCTGCAGAAAGAACCAGTTCAAGGAGGTCAGTGGATAGGGGATAAAGAGCTTCTTGTATTAGGGCCTTCTGTCATCATCAGGATGTTCACACCTCTGCCTTTCAGATCATCCCTAATTCTGATTCTTGCACTGGATCACACATTGATGAAACTTTCATTTACCAGGGACTGGCTCTAATATCAACAGTGATGATGAAAAAGGGTCCTCTACTACACCTGAGGGAACAGAGAAGCTTAGGTGGCATAGAACAGATTGTGTAGCTCTGTTTGTTCTGCATTTGCCAGCACCTGCTTTCTACTTAATGGTAGTGATGGCCCCATTGTTCCTTTTGTATTAAATAAATCATGGCTGAGATCCTGCACTGGGAGATGTAGCTATGGAGAAGTGGCAACAATGTCTTTCAGTACTACCCTTCAAAATTACAGCACTTTCCCTTAAATCACAGCCATTTCAAAGAAACTGGATAGGACGGTGGTGAGTAATTACAGGTCAAGCCCTCTTCTGGTTGCAAGACACACTATGACAGGTAGCTGCAAGGACCTCTATGGGTCCCCATTGGATCCTCTTGCAGCTGTCTTTTCTGTATGCATGATGACCAGGAGAGGGCTGGATACATTGTTACTTAGCTCTGTTATGATACCTACATTTGATATAAAATTTTGGGAGACGTGGACTTTATCATGACCCCTGCTTGACCTATTCCAAAGGCCCTCCATAAGTCCCAAGCGAGAAGGTCATGTAGGCAGACCCCGCTTGGAGGAATTGAGTTCATTGTAAGCAACTCTCTAGAGGAAGTTGGGAGTCTCCAGACTAGTTCTGCCACAGCCTTCGGAGTAAGGACAATAGCCTTGGCTTCACACTTAATGTGTCGGTGATTGACATAGCCACTCATTCATTAAGCCAGCTTCCCCTCCAATTTGTGTCCAAACTTAAGCACATTGTACACAGAGTATTTGCTCTTGGTTTAAGAAAGCTCAGGCAATCAACACCTGTTTCTAGCATTGATAGTAGCCTCAAGATATGTTCAGCATTATATGAGGTTCCCAGTTTGAACCGCTCCTCAATGCTGTTCTCGGAGGACGGGCTGGTCCACGCCAGTTTGACTTCTGTCTATAGCTTCCGCGGCCAATCTCCCTTCATCCCGGCAGTCGTTTTCATCATCATCATCCATCTCAATCTGGTTTCCAGGAGAAGACTTCTATGGTAGATATTCCAGCGGTCTCTCTTCCTCAGACCTAACTCCCAATCTTACCCCTCCCTTTTCTCTAGCATTGAATGTGTGTGTGTGTGTGTGTGTGTGTGCTCCCTTGCTTTGTGATATTTATGCCCCCTAATAAATTGTGTATTTTTATTGGACTTGTTTGGACTAGTGTCACTTCTCTTGGGGTTTGTCGGCGGACCTCTGGTAGACAATATCGGGACCACGATTCCGGTGTAAGACTGTTAGGGTCTTCCTCTCTGCATATTTGAGGAAATTATAATTCCCCTAAGTAAGAGACTTCTTAACACCTCCCCACTCTCCAGTGCCTAGGGGCAGGCTGTGCATGTCTCCAGTGCTTCCTGGGAGACTATGTGGTTCCAAAAATAGGATTTGGGGAATATATTTGGTTGTGATTGTGCAATAACCACAAAAGTCAAGCTTACACCATCATAATTACTGGATTGGATATTTATTTATACATGTCCCACCTTTTCCCAGTTTAGGATGCAAGCCCATTAAAAAAAATCTAACCTAAATGTGCCAGATCTGATATAATCATGAAAGCTAAGCAGAGTAAGCCTTGGTTAGCAGCTAGACGATAGATTGCTAATGTATATGAAGTGCTATAGGCTATATTTCAAAGGAGGCTATATTGCAGAGGAAGGATCTGGCAAAACCACCTCTGGGTATTCTTTGCTTAAGAAAACTTAATGAAATTTATCGGGTCACCCTAAGTTCACAGGCAACTTGAAGGCACGTACACATACAGTGGGATGTGATGGCTTAGTGGTTAAGGTGCCAATTCTGATTATTGTAAAATCGAACGTTTGGCAATTCGAGCCCCAAGTGTTGTGAGATAGGGTGAACTTTTGTCACTTTTCCCAGCTTCTGCCAACCTAGCAGTTCAAAAGCATGCAAATGCAAGTAGATAAATAGGTACGACTTTGCTGGGAAGGTAGCACCATTCTGTGCAGTCATGCTGGACACATGATCACAGAGTCATCTTTGACAACGCTGGCATTTCATCTTAGTAATGGAGATGAGCACCACAACCTACAGTCGGTTACAACTAGACATTCATGTCAAGGAGAAACCTTTAACTTTTTTTTTTATATATATACCTACAGTTATAGGAAACAACATTGCACTGAAGGATCCTTGCCTGTTTAGAAATTGTTGTACACAGTTATGATTCTGTTTCATTGGTTATGGGAGCCATGCATTTATTTCAAACATCCATCATTAATGTGGAGCTTCACACTGAACTTTGTACACTGACTTAAAAGAAATCTGTATCCTTTTTCTGCCCCATTTAGTGATGTATTTGAAGTCACACAGTTTGCTACAAAGAATGGGAATCTGAAGTCTTCTCTTTTTGTGCTGCTTCATGTCTGACTGCTCTCATCAAATCAACTTTCCATGGAGACAAAAAATAGATATTCCAACTTTTTTCATTTTTAAAAATAATTTAGTTTTATAATAACTTTTTTTGTTACGTCTTATTATTCTGGTGACAGATTATTATGTGATCTGCAAAGAAGCAAACATTATTGGCAAATCAGTTGATGTTCTTTCTGGGGGGAAAAAAAAGAATAAACCAAGTTATGAACAAGGAGCCAGCATGCACATAACTAATATCAGTGGCTATATTGCAGTGTGATGTTATCAAATGAGACAAAAATAAAATAAAATAAAAAATCATAGTAACAGGGACTCACAAATGCCCAGTGATATTTGTGCCCTTTGTTCTGAAAAACCAATGTTTACCTCCTGTGAATGCTATCTGTTTTGAGTCACACTATCCCGGTTTTCTGTAGACATGAAGAAAGGTTTCAATATTTTTCCTGTTTGAACCTTGGACTTCCAAGAAGCAATGCTTGACACCTGTTAATAAATGTGAATATAGTTGGGCAGAGAAGGTCAAATCTAGGATTATGTTTTTCTATGACCTTCATGCAGCTGATGCCATATCACATCAAACACTGTATTTTATAACGATGAAGCCAGTTCTTCAAACAAATGGTGTAAAAGAGATTGGAAAGATGTTTGCTGAGCAGCCATTTTATTTCTTGAAAAATGAACTTATGAAGTATTATACCAGTCACAAAATATTTAGAAGAAAATAAAAAAACTGATTTCTGCCTCAATCTGGTTTAGAAGATGAATGAAAGATGCAGTGAAGATGATACTTAACATAGTCAAGTAGATCAAAAAGCATTTTGGGGGATAAAATCAGTTGATGGTGAGCTTTGTATAGATGGAACTAAGTAATAACACCTTCTGGAAAAAGCAACAGTTTTCTGGAACAAAGTGCTGAGAATAAAATCTCCAAGCTAGTGAAAAAGTAACTGCCTATATTATATTACTTTTAAAAAGAGTGTTTCTGAATCTACATCATTTGTGCAAGGATATACACAACTAATAAGTACCACACTCTTGCGTAGGATGAGTACAGACTAGCACCAGCCAAGCACTCTGTGGAAAAAAAAATCTTATACAGTGGTCCCCCGGGTTACGAAGGTAATCCATTCCGGATTACCTTTCGTAACCTGGAAGCTTTCGTTTCCCGGGGGAAATTTTAAATGGACCGCGCGGCCATTTAAAGGGGCCGCGCGGCTTTTTTCCTTTCGTATCCCAGGGGATCTTTCAGATCCCGGGGGATACAATGCTAGTCTGCCGCCTTCGGATCCCGGGGTTTTCGTAACCCGGGGGATTCGTAAGGCGGGGGACCACTGTAGTCAGTATTGTTAGTCGTGTTCTGTGCAAACATTGCACTGTCTGACAATTTAACACTAGGTTTTTGTTTTGTTTTATTTGACTTATGTGAATGGTTAGTTAATCAGAAGAGTTACTAACTCTTATTAAGCCATAGGAGTCAGATTTCAAAAGAACCATTAAAATCCCTGTTTTCCTCGGTTAAGGGCAATTTGCACCGGGATCCCCTGAATTCGGGTCGGGAAAACCCAGTGCAAATGTGAATGACCCAATTTAAGGCGGTTTACAAACCACTTTGAAACAGTGCAAGTGTGAATGACACCTCAAATTTATTAATTAGTCTATCACACTGTAATGGCTATTGCCAGTACTGATTTTCTTTTTGGTCTGAACAGCAACATATTTATGTTACCTCTCTAATAAATAAGATTGTATTTGAATTTCAGTAGTCACCAGTGTTTTGTTGATATTTCCAAACTATCTGAGTATTTCTATTGGCGCAGGAATAAACTCAACTCATAATGTTGTCAAATTACAGGACTATGAAAAGATTCACACTTTTAGAAATTTCCTGTCACACTATTTCAGAAAAGCATTAACTTTTGTGTTTTTAATTGCTGTAATGTATATGATTGTTTTTGTTGCTATTTTTGTTTTTTGGTTTAGACAACCGATATTTATTCCAGAGATTAGCTATTCTGCATGCAGAAAAAATGTACTGAGAACATCAACTTAGTACATATTCTGAATCCAAGGTGGAAGCTTATAGAATGACACATGACTGAAGAAATATACTGTAATAAGACCTTCATGAGTTGATACTAAGCTCAGCAAGATAAGTGCAGTGAGTTCCAATTAAGTGCTAAGATCCCTCTCTTTTGAGACTTCCATTTGTATTTGATATTTAATAAAATATGGTTTTTTTAAAGGATACAGTAGCTGTCTTTAGTGAAACATACTGTCATTAGTGTCTTTCTTACTCTTGAAATGAAAGTCAATGGTGAAGTTAGTCTTCCGATATTCACATTATTTATTTCCAGCTTCTAAACTAAAAGTCACAATGGGAATTATTAGCATTATATTATGTAAAGAAAATAAAGCAAAATATTGTTATAAAATCAAAGTTCACCTTGATTCCACAGATCCCAATTATTTTACCTGATAATTATTTTTCCTATAATTTCCCTTTGTGTGTGTGTTATGTCAACTATTTAAAAATTACTTACAGGTGAATATTCAAGATACCTCATTTTTAAAAAGAAAATTATTTTATTGTTTTTCAGGACCTTTTTGAAAAAATAATCATTTGCACAGATTTGTTTTGTGTAGAAATTTTTATTTTTGCAGGGGAAGCAGCAGTGGAAAAACATATAACACGTTTAAAGGTTTAATGCATTTTTCACAGTATAGGACCCAATGTGTGAAAAATCATTTTGAAAAACTGAGAAATGCACAAAACCTCTGCAACCAAATCTACCAAGGAGGAAAAAATATGACATGATTTGTTCTCACATGAAACAGTGAAATGAGTGAATATTTATGACCATCATTATATGTGACTAAAGGTATCTTTCTGTACTATATATTGGATTTACACCCCATCATGTATCAAATTAAAGTTTAGTGATGGGATTTCATGGCAGTGCTGCATAACCCACTGTGGCGATGAACCACCACCACTATGTTTCTACGATGACAGCATCCTGGGCCTTTTCATCCCACTGCTGCCACCAAATTTCTTCTATGGTGATCTTCTCCACCACTGCCTATCTTTTCTGAGGCTTTGTTAACTTTAGTAGCGTGCCACAAGATTTCACAGAGGCCAAGTTGTAATAAAATAATACTGAAGTTTATTAACAAACACCAAAGTAATCAGTGAACTACTTTCAAGGCTTTTGCATTTCTTTCTTCTTAGTTACGTTACCACAGTTACATAAACACAATACTTTAGCCCTCCGGCAATCTGTCAAATACTTTCAGCTTAAATCAACTGGCTTACAACCTAAAGCCTAATCAGTCCCTTCTTCTGGACTCTACATAGACCCTGTCTGGCCTAAAACCTAGCCTACACCTGTCCCAATCAGGAATCTAGAGAGCACCCCCTCAGTGGTGTCCCTCTCCCCAGCCAAAACTCCAATTAAAACAAAAAACCCAAACAAAAACCCACGTCTCCCTCAGCTCAGGCTTTATATAGCCCTGTCCAGCCAGCTCCTAATTGGCTGGACACTTGGTGTTCTGTGATTGGCTGTTCCTGTCTCCGGGGTTTGCTGTCTCTGGGGTCTCCAGCCAGCTTCTAATTGGCTGGTCACCTGGTGCTTGTTGATTGGCTATCTCTGTCTCCGGGGTTCGCTGTCTCTGGGGTCTTTTCACTACACCCACATATATACCAGCCAAGTTTCTAGCCCTTTGAATGCAACCCCATATATGAATTCTGTACTTGCATACATATGTTGGACTCAGCCCTTTGAAAGTCAATCCAGTTTACACTAATTTATTTTTTAAATATTGTTTTTTTCTGAAACCTTAATCAATTTACTTCTAATGTTCCCTTCAATGTCAAAGATTGGGACATAGTTCGTAATATAGCCTCATAACTATCAAAGATTTTATGACTGAGAAATACTTTGACATCTTTCTACCCTCCCCGCCATGCATATATCCACCACCATAACATATACACTGTTCTCAGATACTAAGACCTAGAAGTAATCTTTGAATAATCTTTCATGCTGGCTTAGTTGTTAATCAATTTGTTCTTTACATTACCCTAAATTTCAAATGCCAGAAATTTAACATTGTCAATCCAATGTTAGAATTTCTGGCAGAAGCCCCATTCACTTCAGTGGAACCTGCCACAATGGAGTACTTCAGCATGAGTTTCCTTTCCAGAAAGTGTGGTGAAATCACCCTCCTATGGTAGCTCAGTGCCACACAAATACAATGATGGTTGTCTGTCTTGGCTTGAAATGAGTTCCCTGAGGCAATATTCTGTTATATTCATAATCTGTGTGCACAATGCCAGCAAGAAAATTTAATTAAATTTGAATTTATCTGAATATATAGCAACAGGAAACCTCATAGAGAAGACAACAGCATATTGAAGAGGAGAGTTGTGCGGAGTTGGAAACAGGCAAGTACAATAAGTATTTTAAAACAATTAGTGGAATGGGTGGCAGATGCCCAATTTGCCAATTAAATTGGCATATAATATTAAGTTATAAAGGAGTAGTGTTTCCTAGGAAATATTATTAAATGATTAAAAAAAAAAAACAATCAGTTTAACATCAGATCTAAATCAACTCACAGGAAAATTCCTCCAAAAATAGGGGAACACATAGATGTTTCATGAGACAATACAAGACGAGGACAATAGTGTATCCTTGCTGGTCCCAAGCATTCCATCATCCTCATCTGTATCTGAGCCAGACAAAAAAAATCAGGGGCATTTGAGAAGTCAAAAGCAAGTAAAATCACATTATACAGTACTGTTAATGATTATTATTATTATTAAACTTTATTTCTAAAGCGCTGTAAATATACTCAGCGCTGTACAAAATTGGTAAAACTTAAGAAATATATAAAAGCCTGCCAAAGGCGTACACTCTAAAATAATAGCAGATAGATAAAATTACAAAGGGGGAAGACAAGTTAAAACATCGAACATAAAAGCAAATCACAACAAGCAATATCAGACAGCCAGATGGTAATCACAAGTTCCCTGAGAACGCTTCCCTAAACAATAAGGTTTTCAGCTCAACCTTAAAGCTAGTTAGGGAAGTGATGAGCTGAGCATGCAGAGGGAGAAGGTTCCAGGAATGAGGGGCAGCAAGAGAAAAGGGACGGATCCGGGAGGGGGCAGAAGACAACCTGGGTTGAGAGAGGAGACCTTGGTCACCAGAGCAGAGGGTACGGGTAGGAACATAGGGGGAGATAAGATCAGCTAGGTAAGGAGGGGCCAGTCCATGCAGGGCTTTGAAGGTGAGTAACAAAAGTTTGTACCTGATGCGAAAGGGAAGAGGGAGCCAGTGAAGGGAGGACAACAGAGGGGAGACATGATCATAACGGCGAGCAAGTGAAATAATGCGTGCAGCTGAATGCTGAACAGAAATTAATGGGTGGAGATGAGAGAGAGGAAGCCCAGCCAAGAGGAGGTTACAGTAGTCTAGTCGTGAGACCACTAGGGCGTGGACCAGTGTTTTTGCGGTAGAAAATGAGAGATATGGACGGATTTTGGCAATGTTATAGAGAAAGAATCTGCAGACCTTGGCTGTGGTCTGGATCTGGGGGATAAATGACAAGGAGGAATCGAAGATGAAACCAAGACTGCGGGCTTCCTGGACCGGCTGAATAGAGATGTTGTTGACCGAAATGGAAAAGGAGTAGTGAAGGGTGGGCTTGGGCGGGAAAACCAGAAGCTCGGTCTTGGACATATTGAGCTTCAGACGCCGATGGTGCATCCAGTGGGAGACAGCTGTTAAACAGGATGACATTTGCTGTTCTAAATCCGGTGAAAGATTGGGAGTAGAAAGGTACAGCTGGGTGTCATCAGTGTACAGATGGTAGGAGAAACCAAAGGAACTAATTAATTTGCCAAGGGAGAGTGTGTACAGAGAAAACAATAGGGGACCCAAAACAGAGCCCTGAGGAACTCCAACAGTTAAGGGGACAGAGGACGAGGTCTGACCACCCGAGACCACTGAGAAAAATCTATTTGATAAGTAAGATGTGAACCAATCAAGAACCAGGCCCGAGAAACCAATGTCAGAGAGTAAGTCTATCAGGAGACAGTGGTCTACAGTGTCGAAGGCCGCGGACAAATCGAGAAGAATGAGGATAGAATAATGGCCATTCGCCTTGGCCCGCAAAAGATCGTTCGAGATCTTAGTGAGGGCTGTCTCTGTGGAGTGCCGTGGGCGAAAACCAGATTGGAAAGGATCCAGAATGGAGTTGGTTTCGAGAAACTCAAGACAGCGCGAGTAAACAACTCGTTCCAACACCTTAGAAAGGAAAGGAAGAAGAGAGATTGGACGATAGCTAGCCAGGGAAGAAGGGTCAAGAGAGGGTTTTTTTAGAATAGGGGAGACTAAGGCGTGTTTAAAGACGGAAGGGAAGGAACCCGAAGAGAGGGAAAGATTAAAGATATGGAGGAGGGAGGGTAGCAAAGAGGGGGCAATAGAGATTAGAAGACGAGAAGGGATTGGGTCAAGAGGACAGGTGGTAGGTTTGGATGAGTTCAGAAGGGAAGAGAGTTCTTCCAGGGAAACTGGAGAAAAGACAGAGAATTTGTTGATAGAAGGAGTGAGAAGATTGATGGTAGGAGCCAAATCGGGAGGAGTTAGCTCAGAACGAATAGAGGTGATTTTTGTAATGAAAAAATTAGCAAAGTCGGAGGGTGAAAATAATGGAGAGACAGAGGGAAGAGAGGGTTTTAATAGTGTGTTGAAACAGGAGAAGAGGCGCTGCGGGCGCCTCTCGTTAGCACAGATTAATGATTTAAAGTAATATTCTTTTGCCATCGATAGAGCGCGTGAAAAAGATAAAAGAATGAACTTATAATGGATAAAGTCGGCCCACTCCCTGGAACTTCTCCAAAGACGTTCGGCTGCGCGAGAGCAGGACCGGAGAAATCGAACAGTAGGAGTGATCCAGGGCTGAGGCCTAGTCGTCGAGGAAGACACGATCTTCAATGATCTATGAAGCCTTTTATGGCTTACATCCAGACTATCCGAAAGAACATAATCCCCCATATGAAAATGCCAGAGCTTTAAGATCATCAGGAGAATGCTTTCCCTTGGTCTTGCCACCATCACAGACTTATTTGGTGAGGGCATGAGAGAGAGCCTTCTTGGTGACTGCTTCCACCCTCTGGAACTCCCTTCCATGATATGGTAGGCTGCCCTGCTCTCTGCTCTCCCTTAGCTGGCGGACAAATACCTGTTCAAGCAGGCTTTTAATATGTAATCATTCTCTGGGAAGCTTCTTATTGGGGTATGGGCTGTATTCATTTATGTTTTAAACTTTTGCATTTTTAACAAAAATGTATACTGTTTAAATCAAATGAATTTAATAGTTTTTTAATGGATTGGTAATTTTTAAAGACATTTTATCTGTAAGCAACCTTGGATCCCACCCCAGGAGCAAGTCAGCATAATTAATTGATTGATTGATTAATTAATTATCATTATCATGGAAATTAAGGGATCAGTCTGTAAATCCACATTTCTAGATTTGTGGTGATTTAGTTTGTTGGGGGAAATGCACGAGATTGGTTTTTAATTGGCAAAAGCAGAAGCTGAATAATAACCAGTCCTTTATCCATCCTCACACATACAGGAACTAGCAGAAAAAGAAAATAAAAACAATAATAATAATAATAATAATGTTTTTTATTTATACCCCGCTCTTCAGCCAGGACTATCAGAGCGGCTTACAATTTGTTAAACAAACAGCTTCATTTACAATTGTAAGCTATTTGCCCCCCAACAATCTGGGTACTCATTTTAGCGACCTCAGAAGGATGCAAGCCTGAGTCGAGCTTCAGCCCTTTGCTGGTCTTGAACTCGCCACCTTATGGTTTTGAGTGAGTGGCTGCAGTACAGGCATTTAACCACTGCGCCACCAGGGCTGTTTCAGGGCTGCTTCTTGACTCGTTGCTTCACATGGCCAGTCAGGTGAATACGACAGTTAGGAGTACCTGTTATCAGCTTCGGCTGATACGCCAGCTGCACCCTTTCCTGGATGTGAGGGATCTGGAAACTGTGGTACACACGGCTGGTAACCTCACGTCTAGACTATTGTAAAGTGCTCTACATGGGGCTACCCTTGTGCCTAACCCAGAAACTTCAACTGGTCCAAAAAATGGCAGCCAGGCTTCTCGCTAGAGCATCTAGGAGAGAGCACATAACGCCTGTGCTCAAATCTCTCCACTGGCCTCCGATTAGTTTCCGGGCACAGTACAAGGTGTTGGTTTTAACTTTTAAAGCCCTACATGGCTCTGGTCCATCCTATCTTAGGGACCGCCTCTTCCCGTATGAAATTCCCCCCCCCCCGCACACTTCGGTCCTCTGGGAGGAACCTGCTACAGCCTATGAAGACCAGGCTGTCACAGACCTCTCAGAGGGACTTCTCAGCTATCACCCCCAGGCTGTGGAACGACCTGCTGGATGTCTCTTTTCATCTATCAATGGCTTCAAAAAAGCCTTAAAGATGCATCTCTTCCAGCAGGCCTTCCCAGATAATGTTTAGTCATCTTCCGGCTCCAAGTCCAAGCCTTAGAGTTTTTTTCCTGTTTTTCTCCTCTATGTCCTTGGCCTGTTCCACACAGCTCAATAACTCTTAGGCCTGTTGCTGATATATGATATTGTTTGTATTTTACTATGTTTTAACTACAGTTGATTTAATCCCTTTTTAGGGGTAGGAAGTGGGGATGGGATGGTTTATTTTAACTGTTTTGTTTTAACTTCTTGTTGTAACCCGCCCCAATTGGTTGCTCAGAGGGGCGGGCTAGAAATAAAAATTATTATTATTATTATTATTATTATTATTTTGCCATGTAGCTCTTTTATCTTGTTCTTTTTTTAGTTTTGATTAAATTTTTGTAAGTCTTTTTTTAGGGCAAACTATTCTGGAGGTAATATAGAAAGATATTGGTTTCTATATTGCTGATATTGATTTATTAGAGATTTTTTCAAGGCTACACATTCCTGGTCGAACCAGTGCTTGGATTTTTTTGATGTTGACTTTTGGTGGTACAACACATTTCAGGCAGTCTTGCAAGTTTGAAATTAGTGCTTGAAATGAGGCAAAGACTGGTGCAGGTGAGTCTGCTGTCATCAGTTCTTCACATTGAAAAAGACTGGTTACAGAATGTAATAATGCTGTTGTTTTTTAATTTAATTTGGTTGACCATTTTATTCTTGTGAATCTTTTTTCAGCATCAAGATATAACATCTGGCTCCGCTCAGTAAAACTATTTTCAGAAGCGATGTTAAGTTTTAGTAATAGAGTTAGATGATCGCTCTCTAAACGTTTGCTCATGGAACTAGATATAGTATTTAGTATACTATATGAGGCTATGAAGTAGTCTATTGTGGAGGCTCCAGTTCTGGAAAGAAAGGTATATTTTCTAGGTCTGTCACCTGTGACACTCCCATTCAGGATAGCTAGGTTGAGTTTGTTTTCCAATTGCATTAGGTAGAGGCTGGCATGGTTACAACCCTTGTCCTTTGACTGCCTTAGTGGTATAGAGTGAAAGGCGTCTAATTCTGGACAAATTTGTTGGAAGTAGGAGTAGAGTGTTTGATCTGTTTGACCAGTTCTGGCATTAAAGTCTCCTGCCATGAGAATGTAGGTTTTCAGGTATAGAATTATTAAGCCAGAGATGTATTCTTCTAGCTTTGCCCAGTTTCTTCAAGTAGTTTCAAAAAAGAAAATAAATGACCGCATTAAGTAAAGGGAAACTATTTGTAAAACATGAACTTTTTTTCAAATACATTGAGACTAGACAATACACAAAAAGTTTATTATCATAAACACATAAGGCAATTCAAAGAATTCATTTAGGGGAATCGCCAGCAAGGCAGGTCTGCCATACACAGTACCCCAATTCAAAACGCAGAAATGTAAGGTACTGCACTTAGGACACAAAAATGAAATGCACAGATATAGGATGGGGGACACCTGGCTGAATGAAACTACATGTGAAAGGGATCTGGGAGTCCAAGTAGACAATAAGGCCCATTTTAGATTGGCAAAAAGAGGTGTGTTGATGGCTGCATGAAAGCCCAGCCTTTAGATGAGAAAAAGGGAAAGTGTGCCATGAAAACACTATTTTGGCATCTTAAGGGAGAAGAAGCGCCTTTAAAAAGGAGCTTGTCCATTTTAGATTGGCAAAAAGAGGTGTGTTGATGGCTGCATGAAAGCCCAGCCTTTAGATGAGAAAAAGGGAAAGTGTGCTATGAAAACACTATTTTGGAGTTTTAAGGGAGAAGAAGCGCCTTTAAAAAGTAGCTTGATTTCCCCACTACTTTTTAAAAAAGGGTGCAACATTGCTATTGCATCTAAAGGCTAAGGTGTAGTTGCACGGTTAAATGGGGCTCTGTCTCTTTAAAGCACCCATTTAAAGGCAGCGATACATGTGCGGATCATAAAGGATCATGGGTTGGGAGCATGCGTAGTGTGGACTTCACTTCTAATTAAAACGCTCAATGCCCTGCAGGTGTAAAAGCTGGGGTTTAACCGCGAAGGTTTTAAAGCTCCCAAACCCTAGCTCCACTCCTAATCCGAACCCTAGACATGCGCAGTAAGAACTCTGGGATGCCGTTGCTATTATTCTACTGTGGATAACATGTCAATTCATTCACAAAATAAAGGGGTTCATTCATGATGCACCAGTGCAATGGCACAGTTTAAAAAAGCAGAGGAAACGCAATGATAATTTGACAGATCCTCATAAGTATACATTTGTCCTTCGCAACTGCGCAGGTTTGCCGGCTGTCGGCTGCAAACTGCGCAATTGAGCGGTTCGCAGCCGGCAATGATAATTTGACTGTATGGTGTAAATCCAGAGGGAAGCAGCTCCCTTGAAGCGATTCAGCCTCGCAAAGAGGCATCTTCCGTTTCCATGATTTGCAGAAGCGCTCCAGACATTCACACACTCCCCCTGCCTGAATCTTTTAAGGTCGTTTCAGGCAACTTTCTGCAACATTTGAGCCAGGTTTGAAAATCTTCAACATGTGTTTCAGAGGAACAAGTCATGCCAGACAAATTTGATCTCATATATATATATATATATATATATATATACATATATATATATATATATATACATATATATATATATATATATGTATATACACATTCATACATATATTATTACCATCTGGTAGATGAAGAGAATGCTGTGGATATAGTATATCTTGATTTCAGTAAGGCTTTTGACAAGGTTCCCCATGACATTCTTGCAAACAATCTGGCAAAATGTGGGCTAGACAAGGTAACTGTTACATGGATTTGTAATTGGTTGACCGGCCGAATGCTCAACAATGGTTCTTTTTCATCCTGGAGAGAAGTGAACAGTGGGGTGCCACAGGGTTCTGTCCTGGGCCTGTTAAGGTAAATAATCAATAATCTGTGCCATTAATGACAATACAAGTAGCATAGAAATGGCTGGAGAAGCAGAAAGCAAAATGCAGTTTAAACTGAGGCTTCATGAGCAGAGAAGGGAGGGCAAGAAGCCCACAAGTTCAGAAAGGAGGGGAAGCTCAGTGAGAATAAAGAAGGCTTTGAGCTTCAAGAGTCAAGGCCCCTTGTTGGGTGCACTCCCAGAAAACATAGAGTGTTACAAACTGTGTCTGTTGTAAGTTCACAGCCAATGCAAACCTGTTCCAGTCAGCCTAGATAGATAGGGATATATATGAAGTGTGTGGATATAATGATGATGATGATGTTGATTGTTAAACTCGATGAAGTTTTTAGTACGGAACAGGAGTATCCGTGGGCGGAAGTAACTCAGACTTCCGCACTGTCATGGACAGATCATTTCCTGATCAAGTTGGAGCTAAAGACAACTCTCTGTCCCCCCGGGGGTGGCAGACCCATTAGAATGGTCTGCCCTCGAAGGCTCATGGAACCAATTTGGTTTCCAGAAAGCCCTAGAGGGTTTGCTAGTTGGGAACGCCGGTGATTCTGTTGAGGCTCTGGTTGACACTTGGAACACCGATGTCGCCAGGGCTATCAACACGATCGCTCCCAAGCGTCCTTTCCAACCTGCTTCCAACCAGAAACCCTGGTATACGGAAGATCTCAGGGAGATGAAGCGGGCCGGACAACGACTAGAGTGCGAATGGCGAAAGACTCGCCTCTCATCCGACAGAACTCGCTATAGACTGCACCTTCGCAGCTATGGAGAGGCTTTGTGTGCAGCGCAGAGATCTCGCTGCAGATGCATTGCGCCTGCAGAGTCCCGCCCGGCAGAGCTGTTTAAGGTGGTTGGAAGCTGATGCAGGTTCCTCCTGCACCAAACCACCTTCTAGAGCCTACGCCAGCCTGCTGTGAGGTGTTTAACACTCACTTTGCAGATAAAATCTCTCAGATTAGAGCTGGCTTGGACGCCAGTATTTGTCCAGTGTCCATGGATGAGGTATCCAGCAACTCCGTTAATGTCAATTTGCCAGATGAGTTTCAATCGGTGAGTACCGATGACGTGGACAAGCTCTTTGGCTGTATGAAGGAGACAACCTGCTCCCTCGATCCGTGTCCATCCTGGCTGGTCATTCAGGGAAGGGACACATTGAGAATATTCCTTCAGGAGGTGATCAATGCGTCCCTTAGGGAAGGCATTGTTCCATCTTCTCTGAAGGAGGCAGCCATCAAGCCTCTGCTGAAAAAGCCTTCCCTTGATCCCCTGGACAGAAACAACTACAGACCAGTTTTCTTGCTACCTTTTCTCAGCAAGGTGATCAACAGAGCACTCACTTCCCAACTCCAAGTTGTCTTGGATGAAACCGATTATCTCAATCCATTTCAAACCGGCTTCAGGGCAGGATATGGAATGGAGACTTCCATGGTTGCTCTGACGACCTCCAACACCTGAGCATCAACAGGGGTAGTGTGACCCTGCTAGTGCTCTTGGAACTCTCAATGGCTTTTGACACAATTGATCACTCCATCCTCTTGGATTGACTGAGAGAGATGGGGATTGGTGGCACCGCGCTCCGGTGGTTCCGGTCCTTTCTCTCCGGCAGATCACAGAGGGTGAGACTCGGAGACAGTTGCTCTTCTAAAATCGAGCTTAGCTGCAGCGTACCTCAGGGCGCCATCCTGTCCCCGATGTTATTTATCATATATATGAAGCCGCTTGGAGAGATCATTCGGAGGCATGGAGCTCAGTGTCATCAGTACGCTGATGACACTCAGATATATTTCTCCATGACAAGATTATCTGCTCAGACCTCAGATGGCATCTCTCCTCTCAATGACTGCCTTGCGGCAGTAATGGATTGGATGAGGGAAAGCTGATTGAAACTTAATCCAAACAAAGAGGTGCTCACAGTCACAGGCCCAAAACCAGGTTTGGGAATACAACTTCCAGTTCTGGATGGAGTCACACTCTCCTCAAAGGACTCTGTTCGCAGTCTGGGGGCACTCCTTGACCCGTCGCTCCACATGACTAGTTGGGTGAATGCGACGGTCAGGAGTGCCTGCTACCAGCTTCGGCTGATACGCCAGCTGCTCCCTTTCCTGGAGACGATCTCTGGAAGATCTCTTCTGGCAGGCCTTCCCAGAGAATGCAAACACTTCCCGGCTCCAAACCTAGGCCTTAGTGGCTCTCCAGCTGTCCTTCTCCAGTGTCTTTTCCACCCCTTTACAGTCTACATTTTCAGGCCCACTTCCCTGTTGCTGCTTTTTACTGTTGTAATTTGTTTTATTTTATGTTTTTAATTATATAGTGGTTTAATTCTCTTTTTAAGGGGGGACAGTGAGTGAAGGGATGGGACATTTTAACTGATAAGAGGAGGGTGACTAAAATGGTGAAGGGTCTGGAAACTGTGCCCTATGAGGAATGCTTTAGGAAGCTGGGTATGTTAAGCCTGGAGAAGAGAAGGTTAAGAGGTGATATGATAGCCCTGCTTAAATATTTGAGCTTGTTTTCTGCTGTTCCAGAGAATAGGACCAGGAACAATGGATGCAATCTCCAGGAAAAGAGATTCCACTTCAACATTAGGAGGAACTTCCTGACCGTAAGGGCCGTTCGACAGTGGAACACACTCCTTTGGAGTGTTGTGGAGTCTCCTTCCTTAGAGGTCTGTTCTGGACTGCGGCCAACACACACCAACAAAAGCTGATAAGGCAGTTCCACAAACCTAAATCTTGTTCACAGCAATAGTCCAAAAGGCAGAGCCAAGGTCAGGGTTGGAGAAGTCACAGAAGTCAGTCCGGTATGAGGTCAGGGCAAGGAGAAAGCAGCAGAAGTCCAAGTTGTTCCAAGGTCAAGGCAAACCAGAGTTCAAGAGACATGAAGGCAGCACACAGTCACACCAAGAGACTTTCAATAAGTTCTGGCAAAGGGATGGCGTCCCACAGGTGATTAAGTAGGAGACACCCTCCCTGTTGTCAGCTGTGCCTTGTTAACAGCTTGCTTTTCTACAAGCGGGACCGATGTACGCAAGCACTCTCAGCCCTCCTTTCCTTAAAGGAGGGAACTTCCAAGCTGGATTCTTCCTTTGAAGCCACACTCAGCTGCTGAGCCTCTGAAGGGAGCTCCACAGTACTAGAGCCTGGCCCAGCTTCCACTCCTGGGGCTGAAATGTCAGGGCTGAGGTCTGGCAGAGCAGAACTGGGACCTGGTTTAGCCTCCAACTCCTCTTGCTCCTGAGGAGTCAATTCCTCCTCCTCATCCTCCGACTCCATCTCTTGGCTGGCCATGACAAGGTCTTTAAACAGAGACTGGATGGCCATCTGTTGGGGATGCTTTGATTGTGATTTCCTGCATGGCGGGGGGGGGCTTGACTGGATGACCCTTGTGGTCTCTTTCAACTCTATGATTCTTGAGAGCTAGGCCCTAGGTAAGTATATAGATGTCATTTCCTTGGCTCCTTCCCCAGATAAGTACTGTCACACAGTCCTTCCACACAGTATATGTCCATTTTGCTATCACCTAATGGCAGGATTGAGGATCTTTACAAGTCCCTTTCTCACCCTTCACCCAGTCCTACTGCTTTGGGCCTGCAAAGAAAGGACCAGCCTGTTTTGAGCACTTCAGCTCATACTTTCTGCCCCGGGCTAGTCCACATTCCTGTCCTCTTTCTAATGGAGTCAAATGTGGTGCTTCTCTTGAAGCTTCAGCACTGCACTAGTGCCTTCATGGCTGTCAGAGATGTCAGATCTGCTCTCTGCCCTCTCCTTTACCCAGCTCATTTTGCTATCTCCTCAGGCTTCCTACCCCTCTTTGCCTGCTCAAGTCAATTGGTGAAAGGACTGGAACTTCCTTATGGTCATTTGGGCCCTTGGGCCAGCTATATGTCCTGTGTTCCTTGTCCCTCTTTCTGTTGCCAACTCTATCTCCTTCATTCTTGCAGCTCATCTGCTCCCAGTCTCATTCCACTCTTCCCTTTTCAACTTCCCACCTTTCCCTTGTCTCTTTCCACCCACCCCATCAACTCTGGAAGCTCCTTATCTTGTGCTTTAGCCAGGTTTGAGAGAGATTGACATCTTCTTCTTTCTTCTAGCCCGTGCACCACTGCTTCCTCCAATCTGTTTCTTCTCATTACTGTCACCCAGGAAAGAACCATTGCATCAGCTTCCCTGTAAACACCCTGCCACAGCTCCACTCATCATAGTGCCCTAAAATATAGGAGAGAACTACTCTAGTAAAACATCTACCTGCCATGTTATCTGCTGCTTGTTTACCTAAGACGTTATTGTTTTCTTTAAATCACTTCCTCCTGTGGTTCGCTACAACCCCAAAATATATTCTTCAGATGTTGAGAAACTTTTAAAGCAGTGTTTGTTTCTTTGTTTGAAAAGACTATGATACTTTAAGGTAGAGGAAGAAAGAGAGAAAAGGAATGTTGCATAAGTGATCTGCTCATGCAACACTGGATTCTGCCCTTATTGTCATAGCTACAGCCAGAGATTATAGGGGGAATCTTACCTTTAAAACCATACATTTTATTTTTAGAAATATTTGGCCAATCTTGTTTTGTTTAGGTAAAAGAGAACATCCATGTCTAGCTGTTACAGCCTATGTCAAATTCTTGGAAGAATGTACACCCAAACAATGGCTTGCCACTATAGGCATGGGTGCAATTTTTGAGGCCATCCAGGAATAGAGACCAGAGGCTTAAAAATAGGTGGGGCCTTATAGTCCTAGCCTTGCCAAGATGAGGGCAGACCAAAGCTGCTTAAATTGTCTCACCTCTTTCTCGGCCTCCATTTTGCAAGTTGCATTTTGCAAGCCAACTTGATTCGGGGCAGGCCAGCACACAGTAAGACAAGAGATCAGGCGGCGAGCAGATCTCTGAAGACTAAGTTATGGGGCTGGGGAGGGGGCTTGGGTTCTTCCTCACAATGCCCCTCGGTTGGGCCTCTGTGGAGTGTTTGGGTCCTGGGGGTTGTAGTAAAATTTTTCATGCTAAGGCAGGTTGGTCCGGATGGTTTTTGTGATGGGAGTCCACCAATAAACACAAGGGAAACTTGTGTTTAATTCATTCGATAACAGTATTCCATGCTGGCTACCCTCCCTTGCTGATAACTGTGGGATCTATTTTGTTGAGTCTCAGCAGCCATTTTGTATTGCCACCTTGTTGACCTTGCTGAGAGGATGCCTGTGGTTCTGTAATTTGTGGCTTAAAAGTATGCAATTTGGTACTCACTCTTTCCACATTGGGGCAGCTTCCACAGAAGCTGCATATTGATCGTTGAAAATCAGTTGCCTACAAAAGGTATGTGCAGAGAGTTTGTGTTTAATTATTCTTCTTCATGCATGTTTTTTGTTGTTGTTTTTTTTAGTTCGCAGACAAGGGCAAGAGCCCTGATTTGCCGCCACAGCATGATTTACTGGGCAGCGTGTCAACCTCGTGCCATCCATTTTGGGTCACATCTTTGCTTGGGAGACAAGGTGATGTTCTAGTGGTTGGGCAAGTGAAGCCTCAATTGGAGTGGCCTGCTGCATTTGTTGTTCTGGACCCAGTCCCAATGTTCTTGTTATCCACCTGGGTGGTAACAATTTTGCCCTGATAAAGGGCAAAGCACTAATTTAGCAAGCCTGGCAAGATTTTGAAATGATCAGGAGGAGATGGCCAGGAGTGATTATTGTATGGTCTGAAATTCTGTCTTGCATTGTTTGATAAGGTTAGGGAAACCTACATAAATTAGATGTTGCTAGGAAAAGAATCAATAGGGAAATACTATATACAATGTGAAAGTATTTCAGCTATGTCATTGGTCATCCTACTATTGTATTTTGTAGACCTGAGTTACATTGATCAGATGGGATTCACCTTTCTGAAGAGGGTAATAATTTGTTCTTGAGAGAGATTTAGTAGGGGGTTAAGTCCATGTTAGAGATCCTTATGTGGGAAAGGGATGAAGCAGATGCTTGTCCCTTATCTCTGACCCTAATGGGAGGGAGGGAAAGATCAGTGTACAACTAGGAACCCCACTGAGGTGAAAGGTTTGGCTAATGGCAGCCTTTACATGTCAAAGGACATGGGGGTTGCTCAGGAAACAGCCTTTGGGGAAGAGATGGGGTTTTGCCCTATCTTACAAACTTGAGGGAGTTTGGGAGAGCGTGCCTCATATCTACCTTCCTATGACTGGCTGAGGATGCAATCTGAGTGTTTGGATTGCCCTCAGAATCTGGTGTTTAACCCAATGTAAAGGCTGAAGAGGTTGTCTAGGGAAGACACCTGGGGTCAGCTCAACCTACATCAGGATTTCACCCTCAGTTGATGTCTTAAGAGTTTAAACTTAATAGTATGGGTTAAATAGGTTTAAGGTCTAATAAAGGCCCATTTTTTACATCCTATTTATGTGTCTGGTCTTTTTATTTCATGGTGGGGGCTCAAACCAAGAATACTTACTGTGGATGATTGGTACCTGACAAACCAAAGTACCAAAGTACCTGACAAACTTTGGTGATGATCAAAATTAATCATTATAGAAGACTTTGAGATAAAACAATTTGCAATCATGGACTTTTATTGCTGCAAAAGAATTAGGGCATATAAAGGAATATGTCCAAAATATAAAAAAGATTTTCTAGCTGTAATCCTCTTTCTGGAGTAAAATAAAATAGTTGTAAAAAAAATTCGGTATCTGTAGCATCCAAGATTTCTCCCAATTTGTTCACGCAGATGCATGACTTTTGGGATCACCTAATTATTCTAAAAACAGCAGCATCAACAACAAAAATATATTTGTGATTGTTTTAGTAGGCATGTTTATCAATGGCTTTTAATTTTACTAGTAGATTAATTAGATTTTCACTTTTGTATGTAAGGAAAGGAACCTTTATCTGTTTTTACTTTTGTCAGCCAGCTTGAGTCCCAGGGTAAAAGTGGGATGATGAGAAGAAGGAGCAGAAGGTGAGAGAGAGGAAAGGAGGAGAAAACTGAGGAGTTCAGTGATTTCAGTAGAAAACCGAACAAAGTAAAACTGATTAAAACAATTTGAAATAGTGTAACCATAGGATATGTGTAGCCTAGTTAAATTCCGTTAAGCCCAAATACTTTAATTAAAAAATGACAGATTGGAAATTATTCCAATTTTGGTGCCAAATATCCCACTGTAACCTTAACAATGGAGAGTTTGCACATTGATACTGAGCAGGAGAAAGTGACTGAATTTCTGAAGCATAAAATGATAATGCTAATTTGTGTGCTGTATAGCTTCAGCTGTATTTGTTTAGGGAGAAGTCCACTTTGGCATGGAAAGCACCAGAACCATTTTGAATGATTCTATCACCTCGACCTGCATAAAATTTGGGTCAGGTCTCAGACTTTCCCCAAATCTGATCCATATCCTTTCTCTATATGTGTAGTAATTTTCTGTCAATAGTCAGTTATTGTTCTATGAAGTACATATTCCTCTATCCAAACAGATAAGTGAATAAATAATATACCTACATTATTGGATACAAAAAAACATAACCTGGCAGAAATAATTTGACATAATATAAAAAGTGAGATAAAAAAATACAAAGGACAACACCAAGATATAAATATGGGAGACAGAACAAATTATGCATTTTTCTTTAATATATCTAATATACTACTGAAAATTGTGATGCTGGATAGCACAATGAGAATTCATGAGAAAGCCTCTCACTTAGTCATGCAACTTATGCTCAGGGAAGTTTCACTGTGACTGAACAGAAAGAGATTTTAGAATTTACTTTTGAATAAAGACCTTATTCTACTCCAATTTTTATTAGCATAACATTTATGGAAATCCACATCTACCTGAAAAACATACTAAGAGCAGAACAGAGCTCTGTTTCTGCAAATAATAAATTCATTGTACACATGTACATGGTTTCCCATTCACATCAGTCCATCACTTTGTACACAAGAATTCTGCACTGAACTAAGTTGACAACCTCAATGAATGTGGATGCAGCACTCATAATTTTATTGTGTGCACTCCAAGTTGAATTATTACAACCCTATTATAGGGTTTTGTTTTGTTTTGTTTGTATGTTTGTTGAAATATTTACTTAGAGAAACATTGCCATTGTTTTCCTCTAAGACTGAAATATTATGAGTAGCTCAAAATTGCCCAGGAGGTTTTTATGGCTGAGCAAGGATTTCATCTCTGGTGCCCCAGGATCTTTGTCTAACACTCAGACCAATAAACTAGAAACTACAGCACTTAGCAAAACAATTTAAACAACTACACCACCAACCTGTATCAGTGAGAAATGGTAAGATCACAATGGCTTTAGTTCTTTATCACCAACGACTCTTTCATACAAGGCTAAATTGGAAGTATAACTTAAGGTCAATTCGAATGCAATCATGGGTTTTAAGTTATTGCGAATTAACTCTTCGCACGCAAATTTGGGCAAGAGGGAAGCCAATTCGAATGCAATCATGGGTTTTATGTTATTGCGAATTAAAGCTTAGCATGCAAATTCGGGCAGGAGGGGGTTATTTTTGGGTAATGGGAAGTAATTCTGAACGGAGCAGGGGTTCATGTAAATTCGCTAAACAAGCGAATTTACATGAATCCGCATTGGCTCCATTTGGAGTTGGGAGAAATTCCTCCCCGTTTGAAAGAGTCCCAAGTGCTAGCATGCCTATTACTAATTCTTATGTTTTTCATGGTCTGAAACTTTCAAAATGCCTCTTGTCATTCTGCAGTAATAATTCCCTTTGTCCTTTTCCAGTTGCAGAATTCAACAGTTTTGGTTATGGCAGGTTATGGGGCACACTTCAGGACATGGAGGAAGATTGTTTTATGGGGAATGTGTTCTAAACAAAACATAACTGAGATATGAATAACGCAAAGGACTACTGCAGAAAATTGGTAGGAAATGAAATGTACTAACAAATAATATTGGTTGAGGGTAGTAGTTCTGTCACTCTGCCCTCATTGAAAGTGTACCAAAATAATGTCACTGGATAGGGAAGATGAATCTCAACTTCAATTCCCTCTTTGACTAAGAGACACCTTACTTGTTTTTAAACAGCTGAACAAAGCCACAATAATTGGACTCTGTGTGGCTCCCACTTTTTCATATAAATAATCTGTCTTTGTCCCTTTCTGTTGAGGCTTCTGTACTACTCTTTTCATTCCTCTCCTACTTCTAAAAGATACAATGGTCCATTTTACATTGGCAAAAAGAGGTGTGTTGAAGGCTGCATGAAAGCCCAGCCTTTAGATGAGAAAAAGGGAAAGTGTGCCATGAAAACACTATTTTGGAGTTTTAAGGGAGAAGAAGTGCTTTAAAAAGGAGCTGGTCCATTTTACATTGGCAAAAAGAGGTGTGTTGAAGGCTGCATGAAAGCCCAGCCTTTAGATGAGAAAAATGGAAAGTGTGCCATGAAAACACTATTTTGGAGTTTTAAGGGAGAAGAAGTGCCTTTAAAAAGTGGTTTGATTTCCCCACTACTTTTTTAAAAAGGGTGCAGCATTGCTGGCCCGTTTTACACGGGCAAAAAAAGGCGCTTTTAGGGCTAAAAAGCCCGCATTTAGGGTTAGGGAGGGCGTAGCCTTTACACCCTCCCTAAGCCTAAAACGCATGGACGCCGCCATTTAAAGATGGCGGCGTCTACACGGTGGCGCCGTACAAGCGTCATCACGTGCGCAGCGTTTTGACGCGCTGCGCACGTTTTGACGCTCTGGCGGCACGGGAGGGCGCCAATCGCGCCCTTCCCGCGCTGCAAAAAAAGAGCTCGATCCCGGAGCTCTTTTTTGCGGCGGGTCGTTGCGGCGGGATGAGGCCTCTGGGGCTGCCCGTGTGGCAGCCTAGGCCTCATCTCGCCGCTAGAAGGGGCGAGTTTGGACCGCCCCTTTTAGCCAATGTAAAAAGCACCCCTATTGCATCTAAAGGCTAAGGTGTAGTTGAACGGTTAAATGGGGCTCTGTATCTTTAAAGCGCCCATTTAAAGGCAGCGATACAAGTGCGGAGGGAGGGAAGGTGCCAAGACAAGAAGAGACCTTCAGAGCCCGGCCAGAGTGCGCCTGCACCTTCCTTCACCTCCTCCCTTTGGCTGAGAGAGTGTGACTTCTAGGGAGACAGCAGGGCACTGGAGGCGCTCAGCCAGACCAGGGCAAGCTGGCAAGAGGAGGAGGAGAAGGGGAGGGACCTGGAGCACCTCCGCTGCCCTGCTTCCCTGCAAGTCACACTCTCTCAGCCGAAGGGGAGAGGAGAAGGCAGGCCCAGGCACACTCTGGCCAGGCTCCATGGCTCTCTCCTGGCTGCCTTCCTCCTCCCTTTGGCTGAGAGAGTGTGACTTGCAGGGAGGCAGGGCAGCAGAGGGCCCCCATGTCCCTCTCCTCCTCCTCCTCCTCCTCCTGTTTCCAGCTTGCCCTGGCCCAGCATCAGGACCTGAAGCACCACCGCTGCCCTTCCTCCCTGCAAGTCACACTCTCTCAGCCAAAGGGAGGAGGAAGGCAGCGGGGAAGGAGGGAGGGAGGGAAGGAGCCAGGAAGAGACCCCCAGAGCCTGGCCAGAGCACGCCTGGCCCTCCTGCTTCCTCTTCAAAAAGAAGGCTGGAAAAGTAGGACGTGTCCTGGCAAAGGAGGACATGCCTGGTCAACTTGGAAAAGGGGGGCCTCTGCTCAAGAATGGAGGACATATGGGAATCCCTCCTGGACAGAGGGCTGAAACCTCAAGACAACTCAATATAATGCTCTGACAGAACACAGACTACAACTCCCATGAGCCTTTGCTACCATTTCCCAAGATGCCTTAATTTGCAACAGAAAGCCGACCAGTATGTTCACATGTGATGAATTCTTTCGTATTGACTCTGCATTTTCTTTTTGTGTAGATGCTCTCTTGTTTTGTGTGTGATGAGCTTGTGCGTAATCATGTGCATTTCCGAACTGACCTCACTTTCTCCCTCTTTCGGAATGGTCCTGTACTCCCCCATGTGATAAGCTCCGACTGTATGGTGTACCTGCGCAATTGCGCAATTCGCAGCCAGCAAGGGAAAAAAATGTTTAAAGCGCGGCTAAAAGCCACGTTCCTTGCAGCCCATGTAGCTGCTCTGCCTGTGTTTGTAGCGTTTTGACAGCTTCCCATGTAGTTGCTGAGCCACAGAAAAAACCTCAGTCTAGCTGCCCTGTATTTTTAAATGCACACCTGGGGCTTGCTGTCTAGCTGCTAAGCATTAAGGAAAGTGCAACTTCATGTCACACTTTCTTGCCAATGTAAAAAGCCCCAATTTTTACTTTTAAAGCTAGACTTTCTGCCTTGTTAGCATGATCTGTTGGATGAATCTTCCTCCTAGCTACTGCCAGATGTTTTACATTACTTCCTATCTGCATCCACAATGGGGAAAAACTCATCTTGTTTTCCAGTGGTGGGGTGGCTTCAAAGCAGCTTTCAACTGTTAATTTCTTTAGCTGAGACGGGGACTATGGTGTCCTGGGACAGGAGTTGGCAACATACAATACTGAATTTAAGTAGACCTCTTTATCCCTCCATAGAGATTACCAAATGGTCCTTTGCAACCATTTAGAAAAAATAACACCACCATTGCACAGAGAGTCAGCACTCTGGTGAATTTTAAATTGGAGTATTTGTTCTTGAATAGAAGCATTATGCCCTTAACTTGACAATTCAGCTGAGGAGGCCTCTTTGCAGTTCATCCATGTAATCACAACATAGCAGGTGAGCATTAGCAGATCAAAGTTGAAATACACAGAAATGCACAAGCAATCTTTGGAGAGGAATAAAGTGTGTGTGTGTGTGTGTGTGTGTGGAATGCTTGCCAACTAAACACCAATAAGCTAATCTTGTGATTTTGCTTGGCCCTGCTTGTCAAAGAAAATAAAGTTTAAACAGCAAGCAATCTAATCTATATTGGTGATCTCAGGATAAAGAAATGAAGAGAAGAAATGGCCTCAACCTAATATTCAGAACCTGACATTAGGATGGAAGGCAGAGAAGAGCAAATGAATGTGCCTGTTTTAATGTGATTTTTCTAGTGGAAGTGTAATTTATAACCACATTCCCCACTCTGCCATGGACACTCACTGGGTGACCTTGGGCAAGTCACAAAGCCTCAGTTCCAGAAAAAAAACCTGTGATAGGTTCACCTTAGGGTCATCAGAAAGTGGTCTCAGGGAATGGTTAGTCTTCACTTGGTCTCCAGGAAAGGAGACAAAGACCCCCCCCCCCAACTCACCCTTTTGGAATTGTTTCCCATAGTGGTGGCCGTTCACCTCTGGATGGACCAACTTTCACATAAAACTGCCTATTTTGCTGTGACAACCTGGCAGTTGTGCAAGTTACTAATTCTCAGAGCTCTAAATCCCCAAGTGTGATGTTGCTGTTTTGGTCCATGGTGCTTCAATGTCTGAGGCACAATGTGCTGTTCCAGGCCCACCATGTTCCAGAATTATTTAACCCCCTGACATATGCCCTCTCATGTTTTCAGTTCAACAGCTTTTGGGAGCTGGCACCGGGAGCAGTGCCCCAGCCTATGACAGTTCTGCCCCATCTGTGGAACCTTGGCAGCTAGAGATTGACTGGGCTATCCTTTAAGCCGTTGTCCCTTCCCCATGCAAGTCTTATCAGCCCCTGGTGGCACAGTGGTTAAATGCCTGTACTGCAGCCACTCACTCAAAACCATAAGGTGGCGAGTTCAATACCAGCAAAAGGGATCAAGTTTGACTCAGGCTTGCATCCTTCTGAGGTCGCTAAAATGAGTACCCAGATTGTTGGGGGCAAGTAGCTTACAGTTGTAAACCGCTTAGACACTGCTTAGGTGGTATGAAGCGGTCTGTAATTGAGGCTGTTCACTAGACTGCTGTAATCCGCTTTGATTCCCCACCGGAAAAGGCAGAATAGAAATAAATCCTATTATTATTATTATTATTATTATTATTATTATTATTATCTGTCACTGTTTTAGACAATTCCTGGAGTCAATGGGTGCAGACCATACTTTGCTTTGCGGTCCATTTTAAACAGGGGACTTGTCATCAGTCACTATTAGGGGTAGACTGGCAGCCTTCTCATTTTACTCCGAAGCAGGTTGGGTTCACAGACCCCGCTGTAGATTTCTGTGTCAGGAGGGCTGTGGTGAGATAGGCAAAAGAGCTCCTTCTTCCTCAGGATGCCTGTTTGCCTGTTTCTGATTTAGCCCTTCCACAGATTGTATCTGCCCTCCAGACAGTATGCAGTTCTCCTAGCGAGATTACCCTCTTCCAGGCAGCCTTCACATTGGCTTTCTTTGCTGCCACCAGGGTTAGTGAGCTCATTCCTAGCTCCTGCTCTGATACCTCCAAGAGGGCCCTGCTGGTATCTCATGTGGAGATGGTGGGTCTTCAACTCAGGATCTGCTTCTGAAGACTAAAGATGGACCAGAAAGGCAAAAGTCAAAACCACTCCAAAAACTCACCCCGGAACACCATTCTAGCACCATTCTAGTGATTCAGAGGCATTTTCAGGGCAAAGAGTAGGGCAGTGAAGCCAAGGCCACCTTCCCTCTACCACAGAAACACCTGCACCAAGACATGGCAGCTGGAGAGAAGGCAAGCGGAAGAGTGGTAGATTTAAAAACCACTCCAAAATCTGGAACATCTTAGCAGCAGTGGAGTGGCAGTGGCCAAAGAGGCACACCAGGAGGGAGGCTAGCTCTTCAAAGCTAGCTCCCTATGCCCCTTTGGAACAGCTGTATTTTAGCAGCATGGCAGGCCTAAGGAGACATGCTGGGAGAACAGCCAGCTTTTAAAAGCTGGCTCCCAATGCCCCTGGAGCATTTGAGGCAGCTGCTGTGCAACAACAGATAAGAAACTAGGGAAAATTGTAGCAGCAAAACAGCAGCGATGTGAGGGCAACTGGAAGGCCTCTCCAATAAGGGACAAGTATGTGTGGCTGGGAATGATCAGGGAGCAGTAATTGAGGTTGTGTGGGATAAAGGAAGGTATTATGGAAGACAGGATTAATATTTGAAAGCTATCCTGTCTTCAGTTCATTCTGTTTCCCGAAATGGAATGGAGAACGTACCAACCTTACCACAGAACCTTTCCTTGTTTCTTTGCAATGCCAAGTCAGTCAAAAATAAGACCCAGATTATTTATGATCTTCTTGTAGATAAGGACGTCAACCTGGCTTGCTTTACAGAGACCTAACTGGGAGATGACATTGTCATTAGCTGGGTGCAGGCCCTTCCAGCTGGGTACTCTGACAGTGAGCAGGTAAAGGGAAGTGGGCAAAGGGTCAGAGTGGCCTTAGTTCATAGGAATAATCTAACCTTGGCCAGGATACTTGTCTGGAAAACAGACCACTTCAAGTGTATGTACCTAAACCTGAAACTAAGGATAGTTTGGGGATTTTGTTAGTATACCATCCACTGCATTGTCTAACAGACTCCCTAACTGAGCTGTCACAACTCATCACAGAGTTGCTGTTGGAATTGCCCAAACTCCTAGTCCTGGGTGGCTTCAACATTCTGATATGCCAGCTGAGCCCTTTCCTGGAACCAGGAGACCTCGAAACTAGTACATGTACTAGTAACTTCATGACTCAATTTTTGCAATGTGCTCTACATGAGGCTACCCTTGGGCCTAGTCCAGAAACTCCAACTGGTACAGAATATGGCAGCCAGGCTGGTCACCAGAACAACTAGGAGTGAACACATAACATCAATTTTGAAATCACTTCACTGGCTGCCTATCGGTTTCTAGGCACAGTACAAGGTGTAGGTTATTACCTTTAAAGCCCTACATGACCTGGGTCCAACCTATTTAAGGGATCACCTACATCCATACAATCCTCCCCATACACTCAGGTCCTCTGGGAGGAATTTATTGCAGCCTTTAAAGACCTGAATTTTCTGCAGCTGTTCCCAGCTTGTGGAATGGCCTGCTGGAAGAGATCCATCGAATTACCAACTCAGACAGTTTTTTAAAATGTTGTCAAGATGGATCTCTTCTGGCAGGCCTTTACTGAATAAAGTACTTGGCCACAAAAATGATTACTCCCACATACCATGTACTGTCCTACCATTCTGCCCATCTTTCATTGATATTAATGATTTATTTTAAAGTAATTTTAACTGTAACTTCTTTAATTCTTTTTTGGGAGGGATGTTGTAATACAAAGTATTATATGTAGAATGTTTTTAATGTTGTCAGACGCTTTGATTGTTTTATTACAAAAAGTGGGGTATAAATAAAAGTTTTATTTATTATTTATTTAACATTCCACTCAAGACCAGTTTGTCAAATCTAACAGGCGTGGCTTGGGAGTTCATGGAGTCCATGACAAACATGGGCCTATCCAAATTGTTTATTGGGCTACACACTGTGTGGGTCACACCCTCAATGCAGTTTTCAGTATGAAACAGGAATATCCATGGGTAGAGATGATCAAGACCACTGCATTGTCATGGACAGAAAATTTTCTGGTCAAGTTTGAAGTGAGAGCCACTGTCCTCCCAATTAGGGGTGGAGGACCAATGGTCCACCCTCGAAGGCTAATGGAACCAATTGGATTCCAGAAAGCCCTAGAGGGTTTAATGGTTGGTAATGTTGGTGATTCTGTTGAAGCTTTGATGAACATCTGGAACAATGATCTTACCAGGGGTATTGACACAATCACTCCCAAGGATCCTTTCCAACCCACTTCTAAACATCAGCCATGGTACACTGAAGAGCTTGGGCATTTGAAGTGGGCTGGACAATGACTAGTGTGTGACTGGCACAAAAAACTTGACTCTTATCTGACAAGACTCGCCACAGGAAATTTCATTGTTCCTATGAAGATGCAATATATACAGTGAAGAAATCCTTATCCTCTGCATGTTTTGTGCCTGCAAATTCTTATCCAGCAGAACTGTTTAAGGTGGTAAGGAACTGACTCAGATCCCATTACCTGACCTGACAACAGCCTGCTGTGATGTATTTAACAGCTATTTTGCAGATAAAATTTCTCACATAAGAGCTGACTTGGATGCTGGTGTTTTAGCAGAATCGACTGATGAGGTGTCCAGCAACTCTGTGGATTAGATTATACTGGATCAGTTTGAATTTGTGACTACCGATGACACAGACAAGCTCCTTGGTAGTGTGAAGAAGACATCATCTGGCCACCTAGAAGGGAATGAAAGAGGCCTAGCAACACCATCGGGCCTGGCCTCAAGTTGTTGAAGAGCCCTCCCTCCTGAAGACATCATCTGGCCACCTAGAAGGGAGTGACAGGAGAGGCAAAACTCCATCGGGCCTAGATTAAGAAGCCAAGCCCTCCCTCCAGTCCATCTGCCTTGGTCCAGGCATCAGAGGGAGAGAACAACTGCTGGACCTGATCCCCTTCCCCATCACCATTCCCTTCTCCTTTTGTGTCGTGTCTTTTAGATTGTAAGCCTGAGGGCAGGGAACTGTCTTAAAAAATAATAATTGTAAGCCGCTCTGATAGCCTTTAGGGCTGAAGAGCGGGGTATAAATAAAAAAATAATTAATAAATAAACAAATAAATAAAACATACCTTCTTGATCCTTGCCCTTCCAGGGAGAGATGCCTTCAGGATGTTTCTGAGAGACATCATCAATGCATCCCTTAGGAAAGGTCAATTTCCATCTTGTTTGAAGAAAGGGGCTGTTAGACCGCTTCTGAAAAAACCTTCCCTAGACCCTCTGGATATGAACAGCTATAGGCCAGTATCCCATTTGCCATTTTTAAGCAAGGTGACTGAGAGGGCTGTTGCCCTTCAGGTCCAGGTTGTCTTGCATGAAACCAATTATTTAGATCCATTTCAAACTGGCTTTAGGACAGGATATGGAATTAAGACTTCCATGGTTGCCTTAGCTGATGACCTTCGTCTAGGCATTGATGGGGAAATGTGACTCTGTTGGTGTTATTAGACCTCTCAGTGGCTTTTGACACCACTGATCATAACTTCCTCTTGGAATGCCCGAGAGAGCTAGGAATAACTTCCTCTTGGAATGCCCGAGAGAGCTAGCAATGCTTCCATTCCTCTCAGAGGGTGATGCTTAGGGGCAGTCGCTCTGCAAAGAAGGAGCTTAATTGTGCCATCCCTCAAGGCACCATCCTGGCCCCTGGGAGAGATCATCTGGAGACACGGAGTGGGGTGTTCTCAGTACGGTGATGACACGCAGGTATATTTCTCCATGTCCCAGTCTACAGCTCTGACTACAGATGGCATCTCTCCTCTCAATGAATGTCTTAAAGCGGTAATGGACTGGATGAGGAAAAACAGACAAAAACTGAATCCAGACAAAATGAAGGTACTCACAATAGGGCCAAGTAGTGTTATATAACCACCGATCCTACACGGGGTCACACTCTTCCCAAAGGACTGATTTCAGTGTCTGGGGGGGGGGGCTCCTAGACTCATCGCTCCAGATGACAAATCAAGTAAATGTGACAGTCAGGAGTGCTTACTAACAGCTTCATCTGATACATCAATTGCATCCTTTCCTGGAAGCAGAGGACCTGGAAAATATTGTACATGCAGTGGTAACCTCACAACTCAATTTCTGCAACACACTCTACATGGGGCTACCCTTGTGCTTAGTTCAGAAACTTCATTTAGTTCAGAACATGGCAGCCAGGTTGGTCACTGGTAAAATCAGAAGTGATCATATAACACCTATTTCAAAATCACTTCACTGGCTGCCCATTGGATTCCAGGTGCAGTACAAGGTGTTGGTTATCACCTTTAAAGCCCTAAATGGCTTGGGTCCAACATGTCTTCAAGACTGCCCCCTTCTGTACAATCCACCCCATGCACTCAGGTCCTCTGGGAAGAATTTACTGTAACCTATAAAAACTAGGGTGACTGCTACCACCCAGAGAACCTTTTCTTCAACGGCCCCCAAATTATAGAACAGCCTGCCTGAGGAGATCCATCATGTTACCATCTTAGAGAGCTTTAAAAAGGCTGTCAAAATGGATCTCTTCCAGCAGCATATTTGTTGGTTTGATCATCAAGAGATGCCAGGGGGAGCTCTCATGCCATGTGTTATTGAGCTGGCTGCTATGCATCCACATCCTTGCATTCTTCTGATCCATCTCGGTGAGAACGATTTGGTCAATACTCTGGGACTCCAACTAGTCAGAAGAATCATCATGGATCTCAATGAAGTATGTCACCTTTTACTGAACACAGTGTTATTATGGACAAATTTCCTACTGAGGTGCTCCTGGCCAGGAGCTATCAGTGAAATGGCAATCAATGCAGCTTGTTGCTGGGTAACCAGGGGAGTTCTGAAGAGGTTGGATGGTGTTGGGGCTCCATCTGTATACATGATCAAATTAGGTTTGAATTTCCATATTTTTACAAGGTCAACAGGGTCCATCTCTTTCACACAGGCTGTGATCTATATCTAGACTCCATTGTCCAACACCTTAAGTGAGTCACTCGGGGGGGGGGAGGATGCCAAGCTAGGCTGGCCCCCTCATGTGGCCGGGCCTAGATCCCCCATGTATTAAATTATCTCAGTAATCAGTGTGTTACGATTTATGATGGATGATTTATGTATGATGGCAGCTTGTGATTTATAGCATTATTAACTGTTATGATTGATTACAGTGTTGACCTATGAATGCTTTATGACATGTTTTATGGTTTGATTTATGACCTGAATAATGGCTTATGATTGATTTATGACATGACTTATGGCTGGATTTATGACATGAGGCAAACAGCTGGAGGAATGTCACACAGAGAAGCAGAGAAATCAGGGATAGCTGTAGGAGCTTGCAGCTACAGAATCGTTTCGAAGCCCTTTCACTTATCAAGGAGGATCAGGAAGAGCAGCACGGACAGACTTCAGGGACACAGGAGGAGAGCCTGGGAGTTCCATCGCAGGGAAGAGTTGCTGCTAAGCCTCAGAGGAGGCGCGTGGTTGTGGTGGGGGACTCCTTGCTGAGGGGTATAGAAGCAGTGATTTGTGGGCCCGACAAGATGTCTCGTGAGGTGTGTTGTCTCCCTGGGGCAAAGATCTGTGATGTTACGGAGAGGCTGACAAGACTGGTCAAATCTACTGACAAATACCCCTTCCTTTTGGTCCACGTGGGAACGAATGACACAGCAAGACACAGCCTTCAGAATATCAGAAGGGATTACGAGGCTCTGGGGAAGAAGCTGAAGGAAATGGACGCACAGATTGTCATCTCGTCTCTTCTACCAGTAGAAGGGCATGGTCCAGGAAGAGAGAGGAAAATAGCAGATATCAACAACTGGCTCCGCAGATGGTGTCGCCGAGAACAATTTGGATTCTTGGATCATGGGCTGCGGTTCCATGAGGAGGGACTTCTAGCAAGGGATGGGCTACATCTCACGCCAGTTGGAAGAAACGTTTTTGCCAAAAGTCTCAAAAATCTGATCAGGAGGGCTTTAAACTAAGTGATCTGGGGAAGGGAGACAGCAGTCTGGAAGGCAAAACGGCTAGAAAAAATAGTCAAACTGACATAGAGGGAAGAAGACAAACAGAGCAAGGACTCAACAAAAGGAGCCAAAAAAACATGCACAGGCATCAAGTAAAGGGGACACATGGTCTTAGATGTCTCTACACTAATGCACAGAGCATGGGAAATAAGCAAGATGAACTTGCACTCCTAGCACAACAAGGGAAATATGATATAATAGGCATCACTGAAACCTGGTGGGATGAGTCTCACGATTGGAATATAGAAATAGAGGGGTATAACCTTTTTAAGAGAAACAGGACAAACAAAAAAGGAGGAGGAATAGCATTATATGTCAAGGATATTTATACCAGTGAAGAGATCCAGGACATCAATACTGGAAGCCAGGTGGAGAGCATCTGGATAAAAATTAAAGGAGAGGGAAACAACAGGGATGTTACTGTGGGAGTCTACTACAGACCCCCAAGTCAGACAGAGGAAATGGATGATGCCTTTCTAGAACAGATAACCACACAATCAGGAAGGAGAGATGTAGTAGTGATGGGGGACTTCAACTACCCGGATATTTGCTGGAAGTCAAACTCAGCGCCATCTTCAAGATCTAGAAAATTCCTCACTTGCCTTGAAGACAATTTCATTGTCCAAAAGGTGGAAGAGGCAACAAGGGGATCAGCTATTTTGGATCTGAGCTTAACCAACAGGGAAGACCTAGTTGATGGGGTGCAAGTGGTGGGATCCTTAGGTGGGAGTGACCATGTCCTCCTGGAGTTTGTAATACAGTGGAAGGGAGAAGCTAGGCATAGTCAGACACGCATTCTAGACTTTAGGAAAGCTGATTTCAATAAACTTAGAGAAATACTGGGGGTGATCCCATGGTCAAGAATACTAAAAGAGAAGGGAGTTCAAGATGGATGGGAGTTCCTCAAAAGGGAGATACTAAAGGGACAATTTCAGACAGTTCCAATGAGGAAGAAAAATGGGAGATGTCTCAAGAAACCAGTATGGATGACTAAGGAACTTACAACTGAGCTAAGTTTTAAACGGAACATGTATGAAAAATGGAAAAATGGGGAAATCACCAAAGAGGAATTCAAACAAATAGCCAGCGCATGTAGGGATAAAGTCAGAAAAGCTAAAGCGCAAAATGAACTCAGGCTTGCTAGAGATGTTAAGAACAATAAAAAGGGCTTTTTTGGGTATGTCCGCAGCAAAAGGAAGAAGAAGGAAACAGTTGGGCCACTGCGTGGAGAAGATGGCAAAATGCTCACAGGAGACAGAGAAAAGGCAGAATTGCTCAACACCTTCTTTGCTTCAGTCTTCTCAGGAAAGGCAAAGGGTGCCCAACCTAAGGATGATGGGGCAAAATGAACTCAGGCTTGCTAGAGATGTTAAGAACAATAAAAAGGGCTTTTTTGGGTATGTCCGCAGCAAAAGGAAGAAGAAGGAAACAGTTGGGCCACAGAATAGGGGAATTTCAGCACAGAATAAGTAAAGAAACAGTACAGGAATACCTGGTTAATCTAAATGAATATAAGTCTCCAGGACCAGATGAACTACATCCTAGGGTATTAAAAGAACTGGCAAATGTAATATCGGAACCAATGGCAATCATCTTTGAGAACTCCTGGAGAACAGGAGAAGTCCCTGCAGACTGGAGGAGGGCAAATGTTGTCCCAATCTTCAAAAAGGGGAAAAAAGAGGATCCCAACAATTATCGTCCGGTTAGTCTGACATCAATACCAGGAAAGATTCTAGAGCAGATCATTAAGCAGAGAGTCTGTGAATATCTGGAAGATAATTCCATAATCACAAAAAGCCAACATGGGTTTCAGAGAAACAAGTCATGCCAGACAAATCTGATCTCTTTTTTTGATAAAATTACCAGCTTGGTAGATGAAGGGAATGCTGTGGATATAGTATATCTTAACTTCAGTAAGGCATTTGACAAGGTTCCCCATGACATCCTTGCAAACAAGCTTGTAAAATGTGGACTAGACAAGGTAACCGTTACATGGATTTGTAATTGGTTGACTGACCGAACCCAAGGGTGCTCAACAATGGTTCCTTTTCATCCTGGAAAGAAGTGACAAGTGGGGTGCCACAGGGTTCTGTCCTGGGCCCAGTGCTATTCAACATCTTTATTAACGATTTGGATGACAGAATTGGGGGCATACTTATCAAATTTGCAGATGACACTAAACTGGGAGGAGTAGCTAATACCCCAAAGGACAGGATCAAAATTCAAAATGACCTGAATAGACTAGAAAGCTGGGCCAAAGCTAACAAAATGAAATTTAACACAGAGAAATGTAAGGTCCTACACGTAGGGCGGAAAAATGAAATGCACAAATATAGGATGGGGGACACCTGGCTGAATGAGACAACATGTGAAAGGGATCTAGGAGTCCAAGTAGACCACAAGTTGAACATGAGTCAACAGTGTGATGCAGCAGCTAAAAAGGCCAATGCAATTTTAGGTTGCATCAATAGAAGTATAGTGTCTAGATCAAGGGAAGTAATAGTGCCACTCTATTCTGCATTGGTCAGGCCCCACCTGGAATACTGTGTCCAGTTCTGGGCACCACAATTCAAAAAGGATGTGGAGAAACTGGAGCGGGTCCAAAGGAGGGCGACTAAAATGGTGAAGGGCCTGGAGACCTTGCCCTATGAAGAACGCCTTAGGGAGCTGGGAATGTTTAGCCTGGAGAAGAGAAGGTTAAGAGGTGATATGATCGCCCTGTTTAAATACTTGAAGGGATGTCACATTGAGGAGGGAGCAAGCTTGTTTTCTGCTGCTCCAGAGAACAGAACTCGGAACAATGGATGCAAACTGCAGGAAAAAAGATTCCACCTCAACATTAGGAGGAACTTCCTGACAGTAAGAGCTGTTCGACAGTGGAACACACTCCCTCGGAGGGTGGTGGAGTCTCCTTCCTTGGAAGTTTTTAAGCAGAGGCTGGATGGCCATCTGTCGGGTATGCTTTGATTGGGAGTTCCTGCACGGCAGGGGGTTGGACTGGATGGCCCTTGTGGTCTCTTCCAACTCTAAATTTCTATGATTCTATGATTTTTCATTTGATTTTCAACATAATTTATGATATGAGCATATATACACATATGTCAAATGTAGGCCAACAATATGATTGATTTATGACTGTCAAACTGTGATTTTATGACTCTAGTACAGATAAATAAAGTTGTGGCCTTTTATTACCCACTAAAGGGTAATGGGCTCCTTTGTGGTGGCACAAATATCATGGTGGATGGTGCTAGTTTGGGAGGTTTGATTTTATTGCTGAGAATGTTTAAAAGTCAGGGTGCCCATGTCCAGGCATTCCCAGATGTCTCTTGGACTGTCTAACTTAAAGAGAATGAGTGTGAGTTGAATGGGTGCAACAGCAGCTTCAAAAAAGAATGACAGAAGGGAATGGGGACAGAGGCCATGGATTAATACATTTGCAGCCATTGTACTATTTGGAACAAGGCTGTGGGCTTCAAATCTTGTGATGCTGATAATATTACCTTATTAATGAGGTTTACCCTGATTATTTTCATGCCCATTTGACCCATATAGTTTATAAAAACCCTCCCAATCATCACATGGTTTTATTTTAAATTAATTTATCCTTTTAAATGTATCTTCCAATATGTTTCTAATTGCCTAGTAGGACATATGAGTTGCAAAAGTGGCCTCCGTGAGTCACATGCAACCCATGTTCCACAAGTTCCCTGCCCTTGATCTAGTGGATAGCTAAACTCCAGACATTACATTAGTCCATCAGGTATGGATAAAGTCAGTTCATATAGGGATATGCAGAGTTTTGAGTCCTTGGATTCTTTTGACTTCAGCCTGGTTTCCTCAAAATCTGCCTTCTTCATCTGAGAAGCAGGGAGACTGTAGAAATCATCATGAGAGTACAACGTGCATCCTTTCCTCCATTTAGTTCTTTTATAAAGTGGAGAGAGAGTACACCTGGGCTCTGAGACAATGAAAGATGCTATTGATATAAACATTATATTGAAAGTTGTCTTTAACATTAGCAGGGTGCATCTACAGTTGGCCCTCCTTATCCACGGTTTTTTAACCACGGATTTGAGCATACATGGCTTGAAAATATTCCCAAAAGTATAAAGTCCAAATAGCAAACCTTGATTTTCCATTTTATATATGGGACACCATTTTGTTGTGCCATTATATTTAATGGGACGTGAGCATCCACAGATTTTGTTATCAACGGAGGGTCCTTGAACCAAACCTCAGCGGATAACAAGGGCCCACTGTGCATTGCAGAAATAATGCTATTCAACACCACTTTAAATGTCATAGCATCATCCTCTATAATCCTGGGATTTGTAGTTTTGTGAGGCAGCAGAATTCTTTGGTAGAGACAGCTAAAGAACTTGCAAAATTACAGATCCCAGGATTTCATAGGAGGGAGCTACAACTCTTAAAAGAAGTGTTAAACTGCATTATTTCTACAATATAAATGTACCTATAGCCTTGACCAGTAGTTGCTATACAACAGATTACAGGTGGGTACAGAATCTTACAGATCCTATTAAGAAGACTGGCTTTGTAAGGGAGGTCAATTTAAATGAGAGCGCAAGTCAGTCTGGCACCTTAATTGCAATAGTGTCCTTGACTAATACTTTTTTAAGTCCCAAAAGAAAGTTCTTTTCCAATTCTGCAATATGATCTATGGGGGGGGGGGAGGGGTTTCCATCTTCAGAGCAGCACCAGTAAACTACATCATTGAGGAATAGGAACTTAATGGCTTTCATGGCTGAAATCAATTTTTCTTGCTTCCACTGTAATCAGCCTATTGGAATTATAATCAAAGTAGCTGTACTAGTAGCTGTAGTTAAGGCTCTGTCAGTGCTTCCATTATATTCACCTATTTCAGCAGTTTACAGCTTAACCATCAAGATTGACCTGAAGCAGAAACAGCAGTAATCTTTTCTGGCACGTTTAAATGATTTTATTTTTTTATTTTTACAGCATTATACCATGTTTGGCACACAATAATATGACTGTTTTTAAGCAACTGGACTGTTTTAATGAGCTGTTTTAATGTGATTGGCCAAACTATTCAAGTCAAAATGATAAGCTTTTAAGTAAACATTAAACAAAAAGAAAGAAAGGCCTAAGTTCAACTTGAGCAGCTCAACTTGAATCAATGGGAATTTGGTAAATCAATGCTTAGCTATGTTCCGTTTATTTAATAAGTGGTAATGCCCAATATGGCAAGTATTTGTACCTTGGACAAAAGGCACAGCACAGGCAGAACTGTTGTTCTTTGTTCACAGTTTTCCATGTTTGTCTTCTTTTCATGCAAACAAAAAGAAATCCTTGGCATCCACATGAATACACACTCAAAAACACTATTGAATTCCATTGGAGCTGAGATCTGGTCCAACAAAGGTGGTTTCTGGTAGCACCAGGAGGGGTATATAGCCTACATATGTGTCAGAGGGAAAATGTCCCCCAACCCCTGTGCAGTTGCCCACCTCTGGTCTAAAATAACTTCTTACATAAAATATCTTCAACTTTAATGCAAATGTTACTCAGTAGGTTTCCAAGTCCAAATGGGGATTAAAACCTTGTTCTCCAGAGTATATGAACACTAATATTCTCACACTAGTACCTTAATTTTTTTAAAAAATGAAAAAACCATCATTGACCTGCATTTTTTTTCTAGCTTTCTCCCTGCTTGTCAAATGTATTATCTATCACAAAAGCTTTCCAAAATAAGGGACTAATTGCACATTATAGAAATGATGGTCCTGCAAAATTTTCACAAAATAATAATCCTCTCATTTTTGCAACATGTGAAAGTGACTGATGTATAGGGAAAATGTAATAACACTTGCATGAAGATAATTAGTCTTATGTTTTCACTGTGTGTATGCACATCATGAATTCAAATATTTTACTAATATTTGAACTGGTGATGTGCATGCACACAAAGAAAACATGGAACCCTGAAAATACAAGGACATCTCAGGTACTCAGCCATAACCATTAATGCCATTCTTCTAATAAAATTTGAAGAATGACATTTTCAGAGTATGAAAGCCTACTTATGAAAACCTATTAAAATTAAGGAAGTTAGATGAAATAATTTAATTTCCTGCTTATATTAAGTATTTACCATAGCTGTATTGTTAATGCTTTTTAATGAAAAATACAGCATATTGAAGCTAAGACATCTTTCCACTTAGATTTCACTATATTTATTCAGAAAACCAGCAGTTCAGAATAATTTTTCTCTCAGCAAATTTGTCAAACTTACCAAACAGTATTGGGGTGGGAACATTCAATAGTTATACATTATGGGGAAATGGTGTTTTATTATGCCCCACTTCACATCAGGCTTGTCATAGTTTGCCTTACTTGATTTTAACTTCCTAACAGTAACTCAGTGCTTGCAGTTTCTATATACAGACTTTCTCATAAATGGTATTTCGTATGCCACATAATCTTTATGCTATTTATAAAATATGTGCTGTAAGCATGGATATTAACAAAAGTAACAGATGGCTTATGAAAACAGTGCTACCCAGCAATTGTTACCAAACCCCAAAATAAAAGGCAGACATAAAGTTCTGGATTGAACCGGGCTCATAAATTTATTGACTTGCACAGAGTACACTTAAGGTTTGAGTAAGCTCATTTGCTGCCCTTTGGACCCCACATGACTGCTAAACATTCCAAAGAAAACAGGACAAAATGTAGTGGTCAGCAGTCCACTTTTGATGTTTGAAAACCTATTAAAGGTGAATTGCTGCTCCTGGCAGCTTCTGAATTCCTTAATTGGAATTGCAACTTTGAGGGGTAGAGAAACAAAAAGGTGTACCAAGTGATCTCAAAACCTGGGGTGGGAAGAGAAATATCCTTGAAGGGCCAAACATCATTAAAAAGTGATTCAAATGATCGCAAGAGTGGTGGCAATACAGCATTTGTCACTAACCTATGTTCACATTCTAGAATAGATGAAAAACTTGAGTCTTCTGCATGAATCTTAGAGCTCTAGAAGGCTCAAGCTGAAGTGGAGGGAGAACTACTCAGTCAATTCTGCAACAAGTAAACTACAGCAGTTGGATCTACCATTATACATGTGAATCTACTGAAAAATTACTGAAAATGGACTTTCTATATTTTGATGTAACACATAAGAATTATAAATAGTGAAAAACATTCAGTTATTCTTATTGTGCCAATATGTTGTATACTGGTATTTTGCATTGTTGTTTGGTTGCCTTTCTTTTGATCTGTTACTCTGAGATACTATTGTTGAGGTGGGTGGGTGCTGGACTTTTTCAGGGTGCAGGCTATTTAGTCAATTCTGCAACTGACAGAGCCTATACCAGGCCCCCAAAAGGCTGATTGATCATACCAATAAAGCAAGCATAGCTAATGCATTCTAGACTAATGGAGAAAGCAGACTGGCATGAAGGGGCAGCCCTCATCCAAGCTGCATCAGGACCATGGCAACCAAGGGCTCCCTCCACCATGGGCCCAAATTGGAGTAGAAAAAACTGTTCCTTTTTGGGCCGGATTTCCACAGCCTGGGCACAGCTTCATCACATCTTGCACATATCTTGAGTGTGTGTGTCATCTAATTATCATGCCCCCAAGTTGTGTGGAACCCAGCTTTTTAGGCCCGTCTGTTCAGATCCTAATTTAGAGGTGGAACTGATGGACAAAATAAAGCAGTTTCCAATCACTTTGAAAACAGGGCTTTTAGTATGCCTCCAAAGCAGGCAGAAAACAGATTGAAGCTGTGCTTCGGGTCTACAGACCAGAGCAAACAGAACCTGAGATAGTCTGTCTTAGCCTGTGGTCTGTTCCTGCAATGGTAAGCATGTACTGCATGGTGAGGAGACAAAAACAACAAAAATTATCCAGTGGTGCAGCTTGACACTGCGTTGTGTGGTCAGGCTATGTACACACATACATTTGGCCCACTCTGGGAGTGGGCTGTATGGGTAGCGGGGTTTCAACTCAGTTTGGGGAAAAACAGGATCAAGCTGCTTTTTCCTGCCCGTCTGTTCCAGATGCAACCTTTTTGGCCCTGCTGCCTCAGTGCTAATTCCATAATGGTACACACATACACTGTGTACCATCATTTCAGCATTTGCTCTTTTCTGAAGATGATTTCTAATCCCTTGTTCACAAAAGATAATTTTAAAAAAAATATTCATGATAGTTTTGCGATCAATCAATCAATCAATCTGAAATACAGAAAATCATCTGGGGGGGAGGGGGGGAGAAACAAGCATACTCTTACCCAGCAACGATAAAGACTTTAAATTTTTGCTTCTCATGTGTGCAAATTAAAGACACAGAGGTTTACATCCCCAAACAGGAGACATATATGCTTTCAAGTGTTGTTGGACTGCAGTTCCCACAATCCCTTACAATTGGTTAAGCTGACAATAGCTGATGGGAACTGCAATTCAAGAGCAGTTAGAGGATCACATTTTCCAGCCATAGTCTAGATTCTTGTGTTGATCTATGTGGAAATAATATATGTATATAGATAACTAAGATGCCAAGTTCCCTCGTTCAATTGTTTCTTCAGCAACCAGTACTCTGGTCCATTCCAAATCATGTAGCATTTCACCAGGAATGAGAATATGTGGCCATTCCAAGAGACAGCCATGTAACGGGATGGCATCTGGACAATATGAAAGGTACTTGGGGGTCACAGGTTATCTGTTCCTGTGATGGTGAGTATGTATGGTGGGGAGGCAACCAAAAAAAAAAAAAATAGCAACACAGATCAACACCACACTGTGTTTGCAGTGTGCAGGGAAAATGTAAAACAGAGCTGTGGTCATGTACAGAAAAGTTCTTTTATGCTGAGCTTTTATCCTAATGAAACTTGAGCTGAAGCTGTTGTCGATCACTTTGAAACTACATGTACTACAAAGCCAGCTGCTTTGCTTTATAGACATATGTGCAGAAATTCTGTAATGTTAGCCCTTTTATTCTTGATGAAACTTTCATTGCAGTCTTGTTGATTTCTACAAAACTGCATGAGCTAAAAAGCTTGGTGCTTTGTAGGCACATACACAGAATTTCTTCGAGATTAACTCTTTGTAATACCTCTTCTACAACTACCAGCCATAGTTATGCTTGTTATTATATTTCCTATGGTGTGCTATGATAATATACTTTTCTGCTGCACATTCAACCTGGGAAAGAATCCTAAGAAACTTCTGAGCCTTTTCCTGTGCTTTTTGAGAATTCTGGGTTTAAACTTATCAGTTCATTTCTGGTCCATCTCATTTACATATGTATTCATAGAATCATAGATTCCATGAAGGGATTGCAGGGGCCTTTTAGTCCAACCCCCTGCCATGCAGGAGTATACAACTAAAGTCTTTCTGAGGGAGTGCAATTGAACCTCTGATTAAAAACCTCCAAAGGACGCAACCCCACCACCCTCTAAGACAGTCTATTCCACTCTCATACAGCTCTTACAATAAAGAAATCTTTCTTGATGTGTAAGTGAAATTATTATTTTTTTTGTAACATACCCAGCTCATTTAGCAGTTTCTCATGGGTTTGGTTTCCAGATTTTTTTAAAAAACCATTTTGGACATGTTGCAAATCTTGTAGTCTTGTGTTCAGAACTGGGCACAATATTCTAGGTGAGGTCTGAGCAAAGCAGAGTGGACTGGTACTATTACCTTCTTCAGTGTGGCCACTATAATCCTGTTGAGGCAGCTAAGAATTTCTTTGCCTTTTTGGACACCTCATCACACTGTTGACTCATGTTTAGCTTTGGTCTACAGAAATCTGCTTGATCTTTTTTATACACACACACACACACACACATATGTGCTACATCCATGACACTCCCTGGTATACCAAGTTTCTAACTTTTAAAAAACATACAGAAAGAATGAGAGAGAGAGAGAGAGAGAGAGAGAGAGAGAGAGAGAGAGAGAGAAGACTAATTAGGCATGCCTTTTTTCTGAGAAACCTATTCTAGGCCTTAATAAGCACTTGTTCTCCAAGAATTCTTGAACTTATATCTGTGAGTTCCTTTATGTACTTTGTGTACTCTTGGATGCAGTTCATCTGGGCCCTGTTAGGAAGTCTCTTTCTTAGGGGAATTATAATTAGCTAAAATATACATAGAGGAAGATCCTAACAGTCTTATGCCGAGATTGGGTCCCAATATTGTCTACCAGAGGTCCACCAAAAAACCCCAAGAAAAGTGATACTAGTCCAAATAAGTCCAATAAAATACACAGTTTATTAGGGGGCATAAATATCACACATCAAGGGGACACACACACACACACACACACATGTTCAATGCTATAGAAAAGGGAGGGGTAGGATTGGGGGTTAGAGCTGAGAGAAAGAGACCACTGGAATATATACCACAGAAATCTTCTCCTGGAAGCCGGATTGAGATGGATGATGATGATGGACATAACCGCCGGATGAGGGGAGATTGGCTGTGGGAGCTATAGGCAGAAGTCAAACTGGCAAGGACCATCCTGTCCTCCAAGAATAGCATCAGGGAGCGATTCGAAATGGGAACCTTATATAGTGCTGAACATATCCAGAGGATATGTATTTGTGCTAGACAAAGGTATTGATTGCCAGGGCTTTCTTAAACCAAGAGCAAATAATCTGTGTACAATGCTCTTAGGTTCAGACACAATTCGGAAGGGAAGCCGGCTTAATGGCTGAGTGGTTAAGTCAATCACTGACACATTAAGTGTGAAGCCAAGGCTATTGTCTTTACTCGGAGGGCAGTGGTGAAACCGGTCTGGTGACTCCCTACTCCCTCTAAAAAGCTGCTTACTATGAACTCAATTCTTCCAAGCGGGGTCTGCCTACGTGACCTTCTCGCTTGGGACTTATGGAAGGTCTTGGAATGGGTCAAGCAGAGGTCATGATATAGTCTACATGTCTTCCAAAATTTTATATTAAATGTAGGTATCATAACAGCCCGAAGACCTAAATTCATTTGAAGCAGTTTAGTGTTCCTATATTCCCTCTTTATGTATTCTGGATTGCATGTCCCTTATTGCTTTATTTGTTCTGTTTTCACTAGGAAGAACACTGTTTGATTTTTGGGAGAAGAAGACTGAGGCAAAGAAAATATTGCAATCTGTCACAATTCCAGATTAATTTACATGGTCCCTCCTCCTCCTCCTCCTCCTCCTCCTCCTCTAAGGAAAGTCAACATGCAATTTTCTTTTAATGTAAAGAGTGAATAAAAATGGTGCAAAGGTAATTCTCACAAAATGTGCCCTTTAAACCACAATTTTTAGCCCCAAATAAATAGAACCAAGAACTGGTGATTGACTGTACTCTGACTACATTTTTTTCCAGGAGGTGTGGACTAGGTGAGGTTATATCAACATTGACAGAGGTCTAATTCTTCAATCATCCCTTATAAACACTAGACCTATATACATCATCCGTAAGACTTAAAGGAATCTTGTTGATTCATTTTTTTGGGGGGAGGGGTTAGTCATATTATATACTTCTGTCAAGTGATGGTGAAAAACTGATGCACTGATGAGAAAGAAAGTCCTTAATTACTGGTGCAGAAGTATTGAGTTGCTCACATCTTACTAATGTTTATCAATCCTATTAAAGGCTCTGGAAGCAACAGCTGGTGAAGTTATGGCATGCATGTTCAGAGGAAACTCAAGAGATTCTATATGCAATGCCTCTCTCTTTAGCTATGGAATTTAGCTTCACGGGGTTCAAACTACATGTAGTATTGTAGAGTATGTAGTATTTACCTTTTATACTCCTTCAGCATGTTTGGAGCATGATCCTTTTCAGTGTGAAGAATTGCCATAGCTGTTTCTCAGCAGAATTATTTTGTGTGTGAGTGTGAAATAATTCTGAGAGAGAGGGGAAAAATTTAGAGGAAAGATCTTGAGAAACAACAGGGAGACTAAGGGGGTGTACATACAGCCCTTAAGGGATGGTGGTTAGAGTTATCAGGCTTTGCATGCCTATACTCACTATTAGTGTTCAGGAACAGTATATATTTATGGTGAGAGCCAGTGTTATGTAGTGCTTTGAGCATTGGGCTATGACTCTGGAGATCCGGATTTGATTCTCTACTCAGCCATGGAAACCTACTAGGTAACTTTGGGTGAGTCACACACCCTCAGCCCCCAAAATCCCCCTGTATTAGATTGACCTTAGGGTCATCCTAAATGGGAAAGGACTAAAAGGTACACAACAACAAACAATAATATATTTATGTAACAGTCAGCATTTTCTGTCTTCTTGCATCTCTCCAACCTACAGCCATTTCCCTCTTTCCTCACTCTCCTCCATTAGCCCATGTATTGATTATAAACAAATATTGTAAATCAAACTACTTTTATAAGTTTCATTTATTCATTTAGATCATTTATACCACATTTTCCATCAATAAAAAAGCTCACAGAGTGGCACTGAAACTGTTAATCTGAGGGAAAAAAATTACAAGGAAGAAGCACCTCCAGGCTGCGAACAGAGTCCTTTGAGGAGAATGTGGCTCCATCAAGAACTGGAGATTGCATTCCCAAACTGAGTTTCAGGCCAGTAACTGTGAGTACCTCTGTTTTGTCTGGATTAAGTTTCAATTTATTTTCCCTCATCCAATCCATTACCGTCGCAAGGCAGTGATTGAGAGGAGAGACGTCATCTGACGTCTGAGCAGACGATCTTGTCATGGAGAGGTATATCTGAGTGTCATCAGCGTACTGAAGACACTGAGCTCCATGCCTCTCCAATGATCTCTCTCCAAATATTAAACAGCATCGAGGACAGGATGGCGCCTTGAGGGATGCCACAGTTAAGCTCGATCTTTGAAGAGCAACTGTCCCCAAGCCTCACCCTTTGGGATCTGCCAGAGAGAAAGGACCAGAACCACCGAAGCGCGGTGTGACCAATCCCCAACTCTCTCAGCCAATCCAAAAGGATAGAATGATCTATGGTGTCAAAGGCAGCTGATAGATCCAAGAGCACCAGTAGGGTCACACTTCCCCTGTTGATGCTCAAGGGGAGGTCATCTGTCAGAGCAACCATGGCAGTCTCAACTCCATATCCTGCCCTGAAGCCGGTTTGAAATGGATCGAGATAATCAGTTTCATCAGGCTTGGAGTTGGGAGGCGAGTATTTTGCTGAGTATAATCAGCAAATTGTATGCTTCATATCTGCATGAAAAACCCTTATATTGGCTAAATCTGGATTTAGAATAGGCAGAAACACAGTTGACGAAGGTCTCATTCTCTAACAACTTTCTGAAAAATATGCAACAAACAAAGACCTTCACACTGCATTCATTGACTTCAAACAAGTATTTTGATTCAATTTCCAGGGGGAAACATTGGGAAATTTTTAATCCTTTAACATCGACAGGAGATTGCTAATGTTTACGAAGAAGCTCTATGAAAACATCTTCCTGAAAGTCTGTTGCAGTTCTACTGGTCATTTAACAAAAGAAATACCCATGTATGTTGGTATAAGACAGGGGTGTATTATAGCCCCTACCTTGTTCAACTTCTACATAAACTTCTTAGTTCATCATTTGGAACAGCTAAACTCACACACCCCTCATTTGGTAGACAGACTGATATCTGTGCTCTTATATGCAGATGATGTGGTACTTCTTTCACAGACAGGAATAGGACTAAGGCATCTTTTAAGTGCCTTAGCTGCTTATTGCAAGGATGAAATGTTGGCAATAAATTACAGCAAGACAAAAGTTTTGATATTTAATAATAATAAAAAATATCAAGCACAACTGGTGAATTGATGGTCACCAAATAGAACAGGTTACCTTTTATAAATATTTAGGTGTTACTTTTCAGTCAACAGGTTCATGGAAACTGCAAACGAAGCACGACATCATAAGTGCTCTAAGAAGTGCCAATGCACTTCTCTGATATACCAGGGGCAGCTAATACATTCCACAGCCATTCAAGTTTTTGTCAGCAAGGTAATCTCCCAGATGCTGTACAGCTGTCAGATATGTATATTCGATGACTACAACCCCTTTGAAGATGTACAGACAAAATTTCTGAGAGCAATTACAGGAATTCCATCTTGTGTTCCAAACACAGTACTGTGGTTAGAGACAGGACAAATTTGTCTGGAGGCATGTACATTGATGTTTACTCTGAATTTCTGGCTAAAATCGATCTTCCTTCCTGTAGGACTTGTCCCATTAATCTTGATAGATACCTTCCAATCTAAATGGAAAAAGACTTGGTCAGTAAACTTACGAAATTTGGGTCTCCTGACTGACATCCTTTGATCAATGGGGTATAATAAAGCTAAAACAGCTATCATACAGTGCATAACAGACACAGAACTTCAAAACCACCTAAGTCGGTCCGCTAGTTACTTTAACTGTTGGGACTATTCACTGCATCAAACTATATGGCAAGCTTATCAATCTCAAAATACAGGAAAGCTTTCACATTAGCCAGACTAAACGTATTACCATCAGCACTTTGGAAGGCAGATACAACAAAACTCCTGTTCACGAGCAAATATGTCCTTGCAATACAGGTAATATAGAAACTGCTAGTCATGTATTACTTCACTGTCCCTTTTACAATGACGCCCACAAAGATCTGATCATTCCAATTCTATCAAACTACTCAGGGAGATCTGAATCTTTTTATCTAAAACATTTATTATCAGACTGCAGCTCACATATAACCTATAAAGTGGCACAGTTCTGTGCATCTGCAATCACTTGTAGGAAAAGCAAAAGTCAACTTAAGTTAGCTAATCTTACTGAGACATGTCTGTTAATACTTTGTTAATTTTATTTATCTAATTGTGCTTATGTCTGCTTTTAATATCTCGTTGTCTAATTTTTTATTCTATTTTCAATATCAAATTTATTTTCACCATAGTTGAAATGTAACATTTTAAATTTTATTATTTGGCTTTTATCTTTTTTATCATCTTTTTATTAGTTTAAATCAAAGCTGTCCATTGTGTGTATTATTTTACTTTTTAATGTTCTATTTTATTATTGATACTGGTCTTTGACCATAATAAACTTATTCATTCATTCATCTACAATACACCCAATAAACTCAGATGTGGTCTGTTGGCCTGAAATCGCAAGGGTAAAAATTACCCCCTCATAGTTGTCAACCATGATGTATAGCATTCAGACTGATGTCAGTGCTATGATTACAAAGAGAAAGCTCTGCATGGAGCAGCCAATGTATAGAGGCAGGTTCCACAAAGGATTCCTTAGTGTCAGGTATGGGCAACTGGAAGAAGTGTTGTGATAAACGGGAGTCCTTCCATTTATCAGAGACTTCTTTACAGAGAACAAAGGGTTAAAATGTGTGAAGAGACACTGTTACATTTTAATGAGGCAGCATCATAGAGGTGATAAGGTAGCAACTGCCCAATGAGATGGGCACTTGGGAAAAGTGTGAACCTTTGAAATGGTTCTGAGCGGAGATTATAAAAAGCACCACAAAGCTTCTGTCCTTGGTTCTCTCCCTAAATAGACTATGGCCTATTCTAGATTGGCAAAAAGAAGTGTGTTCATGGCTGCATGAAAGTCTAGCCTTTAGATGAGAAAAAGGGAAAGTGTGCCATGAAAATGGTTTTTTTGCATTTCAGGGGAGAAGAAGCGCCTTTAAAAAGGTGCTGGTTTTCCCAGCTTCTTTTTTAAAAACTGCGGAACAGCGCAGCTCCATCTAAAGGCTGCAAGCCTTTAAGGAAAAGGCAACTTCATGTCACACTTTCCTGCCAATCTAGAAAGCCCCTATGGAGTTCTGAAACAAAGGAACATCAGGAGCAGATGTTCCATGGGGAAAATTAGGTTGAAGCCAGACTGTGTGGTCCAGGCTCCCAGCTATCCCATAAACATCAAGGCTTACAAATTCCATCTGATCTGTACGATTTTGAGAACATATCAGTCCATGGCGTTAGAATTTTGATTCTTTTCTTGATCTGGTTGAAATGATTTTACTTTGTAACTAACACTTTCTAGTTGTGCCTGGAGGATGAGGTGGTTCTTCATGTAGGAGATATCCTTTTGCTATTTAATTTTCTTACTTAGAATAAAGCCTTTTAATAGTTTTCTGTGGGTTTCTCAGACTGTATGGCTGTATTCTGGAAGAATTTATTCCTGGTGTTTCTCCTGCAACTGTGACTGCATCTTTAGAAGCAGGGAAGTGTGTGGAGTATATATACTTGTTGGACCCTTGTTTGGGAGGAAGTGGTTTTGTTTTTTTTAACATGTTAATGGTGGAATTAGGTTGTGCATTGTACTGTGATGGATGGTTCAGCCTGGGGATGTGTTGTGTGGAGGATATGTGAAGAGGATTTGTGTCTATTTAATTGGTAATTCATTGTCTCTGGGGAAACTCATTGAGTCTGGGTGGTGCTCATTTGCTTCTCTTGAATCTTGTTTTTGTTGTTTTTTAGGATCGGTAGTCAAACCTTGTTTACTTTCAATGTTACTTCTTTTCTGTTGAAGTTGTCCTTGTGTTTGTAGATTTCAATGACCTCCCTGTGCATTCTGACCTGGTAGGTGTTGGCATGGTCCAGAATTTTGGTTTTTTTCAAATAGCATTCTGTGCCCACTGCTGATTTTCTTGGCTGGCCCAGCTGCAATGTATCTTCTGTTCCTTGATTTGTGTTTGGATGCTGCATTTAGTGGTCCCTATGTAGACTTGTCCACAGCTGCACGGTATAAGCCTTGCTAAAGTGGAAGGTGTCAATCATCAGGTGGTGGCAGTGCATTGTTTTGAAAAAAGTAGTCTCAAGGGGTCCCATCCAGATCAGGCAGGAGGAGAACCTTCAAAGTTGTTCTCTGTCCCTCAATCCCCTTAAATAAATAATAATAAATAAAAGCTTTCTTTTTACCCCGCTTCTCTGTCCAAGGACAATCAAAGTGTCTTCCAGTTAAAAAAATTCCATACAATATGTACATAGTAGCCCAATTATTCTCTCCCTCCCCTTAAAAGTCAATTAAACACAGTAACAGGTAAAAACTATACATTAATATAATCAAGCAGTTGAAGAAAAGGTCCTCTGGGTAATTGCAGTCAATGTGATTTTTATAGGCTGCAGTAGGTTCCCCCCAAGGACCTGAGTGTCTGGGCTGGATTATTTGGAAGGAGGTGATCCTGCAAATAGGTTGGCCCCAAGCCATGTAGGGCTTTAAAGGTAATAACCAACACCTTGTACTGCATGTGGAAACTGATAGGCAGCCAGTGAAATGATTTTAAAATGGGTGTTATGTGGACACTTCTAGTTTTTCCTGTGAACAAACTGGCTGCCATGTTTTGAACTAACTGAAATTTCTGGACTAGGCACAAGGGTAGCCCCATGTAGAGTGCATTGCAGAAGTTGAGTCTTGAGGTTACCAGCATGTGTGACACAGTTTCCAGGTCCTCTGGTTCCAGGAATGGACACAGCTGGTGTATCAGCTGAAGCAGATAACAAGCACTCCCGAACGTCACATTTGTCTGACTTGACATCTGCTGGGTGTATCACACCAATTGGATTAGGGACCTCTTCTGTGATTACCTCCATTTTATCTGGATTCAGTTTTAGTCTGTTTTTCCTCATCCAGTCCATTACCACCTGAAAGCATTCATTGAGAGGAGAGATGCCATCTTTTGTCAAAGCTGTAGACCAAGACATGGAAATCTGTATCTGGGTATCATCAGTGTACTGATAACACCCCACCTCATGTCTCCAAATAATCTCTCCCACAGACTTCATATATATATTGAATAGCATCAGGGACAAAATGGTGCCTTGAGAGACACCAGATTTAAGTTCCTTTTTGGAGGAGCAACTGTCCCTGAGCATCACCCTCTGGAATTAGCCTGAGAAGAAGGAGCAGACCATTGCAGTGCTATGCCTCCAGTTCCTAACTCTCTAAGGTGTTCCAGCAGGATGCTATGATCAATCCTATCAATGTCTGCTGAGAGATCTAAAAGCACCAACAGAGTCACACTTCCCCTATCAATGCCGAGTTGAAGATCATTCATCTCCTGTCCTAAAGCCAGTTTGAAATAGATCTAGATAACCAGTTTCATCCAAGACCACTTGGAGTTCAAAGGCAACAGCCCTCTCGATCACTTTGCTTAGAAATAGAAAATTAGATACTAGCCTATACCTGTTCATATCCATGAGGTCTAGGAAAGTTTTTTTTCCAGAAGTGGCCTAATGACTGCCTCTTTCAAACAAGCTGGAAAACAAACTTCCCTAAAAGATGCATTGATGATGTACTTCAAAAACATCCTCAAGGCATCTCCACCCTGGACAGCCAGCCATGAAGGGCAAGGATCAAGAGGGTATATCATCTTCTTCACACTGCCAAGGAGCTTGTCCACATCCTCAATACTCACAGATTCAAACTGATCCAGTATAATTTCATTTACAGTGTTCCTAGACACCTCATTAGTCAGTTCTTCTATAATGCTGGCATCCAAGTCAGCTCTCATTTAAGAGATTTTATCTGCAAAATAGTTATTAAACATATCACAGCAGGCTGCTGTCAGGTAAAGCAATGGGTTTTGAGAAGATGGTATCTGTGTCAGATCCCTTACCACCCTAAACAGCTTTGCTGGATGGGAGTTTGCAAATGCAATACGTGCACAGCAATAAGAATGAAGAAATTTCCTATGGCATGTCTTGTCAAATGGGAGTTGAATTTTCCACCAGTAGTGCTCTAGCTGTTGTCCAGCCTACTTCATATTCCTAAGCTGTTTTGTATAACAGGACTTTTGATTCAGAGTGGGCTGGAAAGGAGGCTTGGGAGCAATTGTGCCATATCATCATTCCAGGTGTTAACCAAGGCTTTGACAGAATCACCAATGTTACCAACCATTGGTCCCTCTAGGGCTTTCTGGAATCCTACTTGCTCCATTAGCCCTCGAGGACAGATCATTCTAATGGGCCCTCCAATCCCGAGGCGGCAAACAGTGGCCCTCAGTTCAACCTTGAATAGGAAATGATCTGTCCATGACAATGTGGTGGTATTAATTACTGTTTGAATTTTTTGTCAAACATTGTATGAGTTGTCTTGTCACCTATTGAAAAAGTAAATTCACAATGGAAAAAGAAAAGGAAGGAACACTGCCATTCTTGGTTATCCCAGTCATCCTCAAACCGAACCAACGTTTGGGCCACACAGTATACAGAAAACCCACACATACTGACAGATACCTAACAAGAACTCCAACCATCACCCAGGACAAAAAAGAAGAACAATAAAAACACTGATAGACCGGGCAAAACATATCTGTGAACCCAACTTCTTGGAAGATGAACTGAAGCACCTGGACCGGCTGTACAGGCGAATGGTTACTCCAGCGCAGACATCAGACATCAGGCCCAGAAAAACCCAGAGGAAGGAAGACAAAAAACCACCCAAAGGGAAGGTATTTTTACTATACATCAAAGGAGTCACAGACAGAATAGGGAAGCTGGTGACGAAACACAACCTTCAAATGGTTTACAAACCGATGAAGAAAATTCAGCAAATGCTTTGCTCAGCCAAAGACAAGAGAGACCCATGCAGCTGTGGACAAGTCTACATAGGGACCGCCAAATGCCGTGTGCAAACAAGAATCAAGGAACACAAGAGACACTGCAAACTGGGTCAACTAGAAAAAATCAGCAGTAGCAGAACTTGTTATAAACCATCCTGGGCATAAAATCCAGGGCATGAAATTCTGGACCATGCCAACAACTATCATATTAGAATGCACAGAGAAGCCGTTGAAATCCACAAAAACCTGGACAATTTCAAGAGGAAAGGGGAAACCCTGAAAGTAAACAAGGTTTGGCTACCAGTCCTGAAGAACAGTAAGCTGAAGACTCAACAAATGCAAATAAGAAATCTCCCAGGGTCAGGGGTTTCCATCAGACATTGAGCACTAATCAAGCAGACACTAATCCTCTTTTGCATATCCTCCCACTCTGAGGCCTGCCATTAGCAAGAGAACAATGCACATGAAACTCACTCCTCCCTTCTCTAGGTCACACAGGATATATATACCCAACCCTTTTCCAGTCAAGCATTCTCTGAAGATGCCTGCCACAGATGCTGGCGAAACATCAGGTAGAAACTCTTCTAGAACATGGCCACATAGCCTGAAAACCCCACAAAAAACTATACAAATAGAGAAGTCTAAGGAGTCTAGAGGAGGTCCTCAAAAACAGCTTTGTGCAGGGATTGCATAAACCCTTATGACCACATTTTGCTTACAACATTCTGTGTAGAGTGGTCACCAGACCAGGAGTACATAAGCCTACCTACTAGACATGATTCCTCCTGTAATTAAAGACAGGCGAACCCTGAGAACAAGAGTAGCCGTCATCTTTAATTTTGTGCTGCTTTTCATTGTGTTTTGGTGTAAGTGAATGGAAATGTATACTAGCCATTTCTAATAAAGAAACTTTATATCATTCAATTACAGTGTTACTATTTTGGTGCAATTGCTTATAAGGACCCACAAAATCAGAGAGTTAACATGGCTAAGATATTCTGCCATATTCAGCTTATCCATATGTAGCATACTTTTCTTCCTAGGACTACTGGAGATGATGATGTGTTCATAAGAAAGCCATTACTCAATTCATTACATATTCCAGGAAAAAAGTGGGTGACAAGTAAAGTGTGTACTGACTGACAGGCTGTGTTCATGAACTATGCATCACTATATAATTACATAGTGAATACAAAAATGTAAAAATGTATATTGTAGTTTTATATGTTGGTGAATTATATATATATTTAAAAAGTGTTCTTTGAAGTACATGCTTTGTGTTCAGGTTAGTCCTGTCTGTAAACTCTAGAATCCCTAATCTCCCCTTGTTATCACATGAATTAGTACTGGAAAGCAGCTTAGTCAATGGGTCCTTGGAGAATAATGCCAGAGACAAGGAAGAAGGATCATTGTTGCCTGCTCCCTTTTTCATATTATAATCACAGGAATTGTTTAAAGTGCTACCGCCTACTGTAATTATAGGCACTAAACTTCATTCTCCATTCAGCAAGTGAGAGACAATGCAAAATCATTTATAGGTTTGCTCCTGAAGTATTGTTTCAAATGTCATCTGGCAATAACTCTCCCTCTTTATAAACTGCTCATGGACATTTTTCAGCTTGACTCATATATAACAATGATTCTCTCCTTGTCCTCCCCCACATCTGTCTTTTCTAATTCTTTTTTTTCCTTTTCTTTTCTTTTCTTTTTTTTTTTTTTTAGTTTCTTTTGTGCCAGTTCTGTAATCTTTTACTGCAGGCTTTTTTTTTCTCCATATTCTGTGGTCTAAAACAAATGCAGCTTTTGGCTGACAGTTCATCCTAAAACATTGTCTGTCTCATGTACTTTCCAATTTTTTTTCACTGTATTTTCATTTAGTTCGATCCTCCTGATTTAATGCCTCTGAGTAGTCTTACATACTTAGATCTACTATTGACAATATAGCCCCGCTCTAGTACTACCACCAATATAGGCCTAATAATAATAATAATAATAATTTATAACTTGCTTCTCTGTATAACACGTGGAGCGGGGTACAATAAATTAAAAACAAAGCACAATTTAAAACAGATCTTATAACCCAATACCCAACCTTCCTCCCTTTAAAAATAAATTAAACCAGCAATTAGTTAAAACCAGTAGATAGCTAAAAACAGGTTACAAACATCTGAGGGTCCTTCCTTAAGCGGCCACACTTAAGTTAGGGGTCCTGACGAGGGGGGGGGTGAGCAGAGGGTCAACTAAAGCTCTGATGGTTTCAGATGCATTTTTAAAGCTTTTTTAAAGCAATCTAAAGATGTCATAAGACACATCTCATCTGGCAGGCCATTCCAGAGTTTGTTAGTGGTGGCAGAAAAAGCCCTCTGGGAGGTGTGCAAGAGCCTGGTCTTGATAGGCTGAAGTAGGTTTCTCCCAGAGGATTGAAGCATGCGGGGGGGGGGATTTTACGGGGAGAAGCGGTCCCTCAGATAAGATGGACCCAAGCTTTAAAGGTTAAAACCAACACCTTGTACTACTCCCGGAACCTAATCGGCAGCCAGTGGAGAGATTTCAGCACTGGTGTAATGTGCTGTCTCCTAGATGTTCCAGAGATAAACCTGGCTGCCATGTTTTGGACCATCTGAAGTTTCTGGGTTAGGCACTGATAGGCCCTGAACTGTATTCTGATATCAAAATCATACTGACCTGAGTGACCCCTTCATGGCCCGAGCATGGAATCTAGTGAGCAAGGCCTCTCACTGATGTGAACAGGGGAGGCCATGGGTTTGAAATGTAAATGTATTTCCTTTCTCAGCTTTGAACAGGAGTTGGATCATGCAAGGAGCTGCTGTAGGTTTTACTCAGTCGCCAACAGGCTCATGACTCAGAAATGTCTCCCTTTTGTGATGGAGAGAAACCATCTTGATCAAAAGCAGTGTCCATTTGCATAGCCATTTGGCTCCTGCTACAGCGGAGGTAGTCAGAGACTTACTGAAGGATCAAAAAACATGAACCTAGGATGTGAGATACACTTCAAACAGTTTCCTTAGAAGACTGATTGTCCCTTTGTCTAGAGACCCTGTTGAAAACCTTATAAAAGGTCTCCTAAATTTACGCACCTTGCCCTTCTTGCTCATTTGCAGCCAGAATCTCTGTCAGTCTGCTACAGCCTTAAGCAGTAGAGCAGGCCTATTTCTCAGTCCAAACCCATACAAAGATTGAACATCTTTGGGAACAGACCTCAACATTGGTATGTATTTCTGTTAGTGATGCCTGTTGACTATTCCACTCTAACACGTTATTTCTTGAGCCTTGTATGAATGTGTGCGTGTGTGCATTGTGTGTTTGAACTCCTGTATCAATAAAAGAGACATTGAGTGCAGTTAAAGCCTCTGTCCTATTTCTGGATTCCTAGTTCCTGGTATACACACCGAAGGGCGGTCCTGTAGGGTCTTGTAAGTAGACCCCTCTTGCAATCTGGTATTTTGAATTCCCCTAAGAGAACACTTGTGCTTACAGCACAAGGGTAGCCCCATGTAGAGCGCGTTACAGAAATCCAATCGTGAGGTTACCGATGCCTGTACTACAGATCCCAAGTCCTTCAGTTCCAGGAAAGGGTGCAGATGGCGTGTCAGCTGAAGCTGGTAACAAGCACTCCTGACCATCGCATTCACCTGACTAGTCATGTGAAGCGACGGATCAAGAAGCACCCCAGGCTGCAAACAGGGTTTCTTCAGAAGGGGTTTTACAGCCGCCTCCTTAAGGGTGGAAGGTAGATACCCCTCCCTGAGAGACGCATTGATTATATCCCAAAGGAATGTCCTCAATTCGTCTCCTCCCTGGACAACCAGTCAAGATGCACACGGATCGAGAGAACAGGTCATCTGTGGAATCTGAGAGAACATTGGTGTCCAAGTCGGCCCTTATCCGAGAGATTTTATCTGCAAAGTAGATGTTAGATCTGCAAGACTCTGCAGATGCAATGCGTGCAGAGCAGAAGAATCTCTGCGCTGGACGCAAAGCCTCCCGATAGGCGCAAAGGTGCTGTCAGAGAAGAGTCGAGTCTTTCGCCACTTGCGCTCTAGTCGTCGTCCAACCCGCTTCATCCCCCTAAGTTCCTCCGTGAACCAGGACTTATGATTGGGAGCGGGTTGGAGAGGACACTCGGGAACGATTGCGTTGAGTGTCTTGGGAAGGTCAGTGTTCCAAATATACATCAATGTCTCGGCTGAGTCGCCAGCACTACCAACCATTAAACCTTCCAAGGCATTCTGGAAGCCAATTGGTTCTATAAGTCTTCGAGGGTTGACCATTCTAATGGGTCTGCCACCCCCGGTGGGGGGCAGAAAGTGGCCTTCCGTTCCATCTTGATCAGAAAGTGATCTCTCCATGACAGTGCAGAGGATTTGGTTACCTCCACCCACGGATACTCCTGTTCCATACTAAAAATCCCATCAAGTGTGTGACCTGCACAATGTGTAGGCCCGTCAACCAGCTGGGATAGGTTCATGCCTGTCATGGATTCCATGAACTCCAGAGTCGCTCCAGATAGATCTTGAAGGCTGGATTTGAGAGGAATGTTGAAATCGCCCAGAACCAGAAGCCTGGGCGACTCCAACAGCAACTCGGAAACCAGCTGAGTCAACTTGGTTAGGGAGTCTGTTAAGCAACGGGGTGGCCGGTATACTAACAGAATCCCCAAACTATCCTTGGTCTTCAGGCTGAGGTACATACATTCGATGTGGATTGTTTTCCAGACAGACTTCCTGATCAAGGTCAGATTGTTTTTATGGACTAAAGCAACGTCGCCCCCCACTCACTTTCCCTTATCTGCTCACTGACCGTATAGCCTGCTGGGAGAGCTTGTGCTCACATGGCAGCACTGGAGTCTCCCAGCCAGGTCTCAGTGAAGCATGCCAAGTTGGCCTGTTCATCCACGAGGAGATCATGGATGATGTGGGTCTTACCTTTGGCCGACCTGACATTGCAAAGGAGCAGATTAAGAGATTGTGGAACGGTTGGTGCACTCTCCACATTATCCTGGGAAACAGAGTGAACTGAAGAAGGGATAGATACCAGACATCGATCCCTACTTCTTTTGTAACATGTCTTCATGTTTTACCTTTTTTCTTTTCCAGAATTCTCTCATTTCTTCCCTAGAATGCAGCAACATTAGAATAGCAACCTAATTACATTTTCTATTTTAGAATGGAGTTCCTATAACAAAGCTTTAACTTTGTTTCTCTAAGCTAAGGGTGTCTTTGATCCTTACACAGGACCTCTAACTGTTGCACAGACTAATTCTAATACTATCATTCTTTACAGTTGGCCCTGTTAGCTGTGGAGAAATCTGGATTCCCTCTTGAATAGAAGGAACTCTCCTCTTTAGAAGCATCACTTTTCACAAGTGGGAGGGAGCAAGTTTAGTCCATTCCCTTCCATATGTGTTTAAATAGCATCCTTCTTAATATCTACTATACTATACTTGGGCAGTAAAAATGAAATGCAGAGAAAAAATATGAGTGACACCTGACTTGATGGGAGTACATGCAAAAGGGATTTAGAATCATAGAATCATAGAGTTGGAAGAGACCACAAGGGCCATCCAGTCCAACCCCCTGCCATGCAGGAACTCCAAATCAAAGCATCCCTGACAGATGGCCATCCAGCCTCTGCTTAAAGACCCCTAAGGAAGGAGACTCCACCACACTCCGAGGGAGTGTGTTCCACTGTCGAATAGCCCTTACTGTCAGGAAGTTCCTCCTAATGTTGAGGTGGAATCTCTTTTCCTGCAGTTTGCATCGATTGTTCCGTGTTCTAGTCTCTGGAGCAGCAGAAAACAAGCTTGCTCCCTCCTCAATATGACATCCCTTCAAATATTTAAACAGGGCTATCATATCACCTCTTAACCTTCTCTTCTCCAGGCTAAACATCCCCAGTTCCCTAAGGCGTTCCTCATAGGGCATGGTTTCCAGACCCTTCACCCTTTAGGAGTCTTAGGAGCGAAAAAGACCAGCAGCTTCAGCCAGCTTTGGGATGGCACAGGGGCAAAGCCTTCAGATGATACATGGCCTGATGCTGCCCCCAAGCCGGTGTCACAGTGCTCACCCTACCAGATGGTGGGCAGCCACACACTGCAGGAGTTCCAAAAAGCTGGTGCCACAGCAGAAAAGATGCTCCCCCCCAAAAGAGTGGCATTTTGCAGCTTTTAGCAGTTGGAAAAATGCCAGATCAGGGCCATGGCATGCAGTTGCCCTGGCCCCAATCCAGTGCTCAAAGGGGTGGTGTTAAGCTTTAGGTCTGTCTCAACCGCCCCATAGTGGATCACAAGCTGAATATGTCAGAAACGTGAATATGGTCAGCAATGATAAGAAAGCCAATGCAACTCTGGGCTGCATCATAGGATTATAGTATCTAGATCCAGGTGGTTCGACTGAATGGCCTTGAGCTCTTTTCCAGCTATATGACTCTACCTGAATAGGATTACTTCTGCATGCCTGGTTTAGTTGTTTTTCATCAATGCATATTGTTAAATAAAAATGTATATGGTGATTCCTACCGCTGAATATTGAATTTGTTTTTGGAAACAATTTTAAATTCTGGAACTTTATTTTGGACATCTGGTTTGATACTGAGTAAAAGATACCGAGTTTTCAGTATCTTTTACACACAAGGCGTATGGTGAAAGTAAAACAAACACAGATTGAAATCAAAGGAAGGGCACATTGTGGTAACCTCTCACATGACTTTTTTTATTTCTTTTTGTAATGCATCAGACTACCAATTGAATGGAAATAACTGCATATCACAGTCTTTCCAATAAAATAACATGAGTTTAAAAATTGAAAGAAATTATAACACATTTGTTCAGTATGAATTATGAAACATTTGCTCAGTTTAAAAGAAAGCCACTAGTATTGCATGTCATATGAGTACAAAGGTATAATTAGAGATAAATCTGATTAAGACTATTAAGAAATTTACAGTTCAGTAAAATTGGAGTTTTCATTAACAAGTAGAGATAGATTTTGTGACCTTGCTACCAAATGTTACCATTGTGCACTTAGGTACTAATTTTACATTTGTCCACAGGAATAAATCTCTTTTTATGAGGGAAAAAAAACTTTGTTAATGAGAATGCTGCACATTTGAGAAGTTTTTCAAAATCTTAAACCTGAACATCTGTATTCAGTAGAAAACAGTTTCCTATTGCATTTTCCATGGTCAGCCAAATCATTCTATATTTCTTTGCACTTTCTATTGTCTAAATAATGAGGCCATTATCAAATTCCTACAGAAATAGTTATAAACATAGCTCCACTGTACCTAACAACTAAGAGTAGTCAGTCTGAGTCTGCTAATTTATACAAAATTACTGCTGGTTTATAAATGATCTGTTCTTATACTGACTAACCTAATGACTCTAGTCACAGTTTAATTTGATAATTTAGTTATTCCATAAGCCATTTTTGCCAAGCTGTTTTTTTAACTTTTAGAAATAGTGATGGATCAGTCAATAATTTACACTTTTCCAAGATCAACTGGATTTTAGTTATTTATTTTTACATTTTTACCTCACTTTTCTACTTCAAAATTGGCTAACAGACAATGAAACAAAATGTAAAATCCATCATCATAATAAAATGTTTAAAAGGCTAACTTGAAAAGATGTATTTTCACATTATAAAAGCAGGGAGAGTGGGAACTGATCATTATTGTAAGGTACTGCATTCCACTATCTGAGAACAAAGGCAAGAGAAATGCCTCTCCCTTGTACCTGTCAAACATGACACCCAAGGTGATGATATTCTCATACATATTCTGCATGAGAAGTTTCCAGCAACCCTTCCTTCAGAATCAGGAAAAGCTAAATGATGGCTACTTGTCCCTGTATGCTGCTATATTAGAAATGCTGGGGATGGTACACCAGCAAATTCCCTGATCTATGAATCTGATCCATGGGTAGTTGTGTTCTTCAGGATCACATGGAAGATGCATGGACATGGAGCAAAACAAGCTTTTACCACATACACAAACCTCCACTGCAATGTGTATGAATTTATTTACTACACGATTTCAAAAACAAAAAGGGAAAAGCGAGACCTCTTTTTAAAACTGCAGCCTTTAGAGTATGGTTGCTGGGTATGCTGACTGGAGAAAAATTTGGGAGCTGGCATCTAAAAAAATTAACTTTATCAAGCTTTCATGTGTAATCTCTGAAGTCTCTCCCCCTTCCCTGGGTTCATCTGTGGGGTGAAGGGAGCTAACTGGTCTTATCTTGTATCAAGTTAGTTAGATCTTTTCTGCCTTTCAACAGTTATAACAAAGAAAGAAAGAAAGAAAGAAAGAAAGAAAGAAAGAACCTTTCTAATAGCCCTTATTCAATATTCTCTAGTTAACACTGTAGTCATAATTAAATACATTTTCTTGGACATACGTCCCACTGAAATTAATCAAACCTACTTCGCAGTAAATATACTTAAGATTACAGCTTAAAGTGTTATTTTCTCTCATGGTTCTGAAATTAAAAGGAAGCAAGTTGCTTTGTGACAATAATTGTTTCACTCTCCCTCTCATACCCTGTTGAGGTGCTAAATATTTGGCACAGCACCCATTAATCCATTTTCTGAATAAATGTCTCAAAGTATGCATGCCAACTAATGTAACTCTTTAATTTTTTTTAAGCAAGAAGGTTTTTGTGTCAATGATTAAAAGGGAAATAATAAAAGTAAACTTTCAAAAAGTCTTCTCCTGTACATGCCTCCTCCATGCTCCACAACCACACTGCCAAACTGCAATAGAGCTGGGAAATGTTCAGAAAATAAGGCCTATGATGGCTAGTGGAATAGAGCAACTGTTGTATGGGGAGGGGCTATAGTGTTGTGGGGTTTGTAACCTAGGGGAAAAAACAAGCAATGTAGATAAAGTTGTATAGAATTATGAATGCTGCAGAGAAAACTAGAGCCATGATGGTGTAATGGTTTGAGTGTTGGACTAAAGTCATCTTCATATTATACAATTATAGTACTTTTGATTCCACTTTTTCTGTTATGCTTCTATCCTATCCTGAGATTTGTAGTTTAGGAAGGAGCATAAATATTCTGTGCCAGGGAACTCTATTGCCTCATCCAACTACATATCTCAAGATTTCATAGGATGCGGCCATATCATTTAAAGTGGAATCATAGTGGAGTTTGAAAGGGCCCACGTATTCTAGGAAACTTAGCTGATTTTAAACAATGAATTTTCAATTGGGATAATTTAATTTTATGCTGCATGATTTTAACGCGTCCTGTGTTTATGTGTTTTTACTAAATGTGTTTAAATGGTTTCATGTGTTTTAATAAATGTGGTACCCCACCTCAAGCCTTGGAGAGAGGTGGCTAAGAAATAAATCATCATCATCCAGGGTACAAATTCCTGCTCAGCCATGGAATATCAATGAGTAAACCTGGCCAAGCACAGCCTAAGAGGAAAGCAATGGCAAACCTCCTATGAACAAATCTTGCCAAGAAAAATCTGTAATAACATTATTCTAGGATGGAGTTGACTTAAAGATACATGCCAGTAACAAGAGATAGCAACTAAAGAGCTAATACAGACTGGCACTTTGGGCTGGCCTGTGGACAGGGTTAGGGTTCAGCGTCTGCACACTGGACACCCTAACCCTGCCCCGGGCACAATTCTGGTGCACGCCATCATGACGCCCCTTCAGTGCTGCATCCACATGATGCAGCACCAAAGGGGTGTTATAAAGCTGTGCCACCTTGGCTATGGTGACCCTTGGAAGATACAAAAAAAAGATGTTTTTTGCAGCTCCTTTTTGTGCTTTCTAGAGGCTGGATCAGGGCCATGGTGGGGGGTTTCTGTGGCCCTGATCTGGCCAGTAAAGGGGCAGCTGCAGACTGCCTCTGTATAGCCCCTAAAGCAATCCTTTTTAAAATCCTCTTTCATAATACTAGAATCCTGGGTCATCCATGGTGGGAATTTCAAAAAAGAAGAAAACACATCTCCACATATCATTTCCACAAGATGTAGTGTTGACCATCAGTCTGGATGTATTTAAAATGAATTAAATTCACAGAGGATAAGGCTATCAACAGCTATTAGTCATGATGGATATATATTGTGTCCTGGATTAGAGGAAGTATTGCTTTGAATAACAGTTGGTGGAAAACTTGAGTAACATGATGTCCATGCATTCATATCCTGCTTGTGGACTTCCCATAGGCATTTGGTGGGCTCTTGTGAACAGAATACTGTAGTAGACAGATATTTGGTCTGACCTTATGGGGCTTTTCTCTTGTTTTTACCTTCTTAAGATTAAATTTGAACAATTAGCAGGTAGCTGTTCCCTCTACCAGAAACACTATGCTTTTATTTCAGTTTACTCATCCATGGCAGAGATTTTTATGTTTTCCTGTAACAGAGCAGTATCCAAGAACAGAGAATAACAAAAGGCCCATTAAAGCCTTTAAAACAACTGGGGTGGGCTGATGACCCCAAATATACTACTGTATATACTTGCAAAATGGCAGTCTGCAAGCACCTCTGAACACCCATGTTGTCAATCAGTGACCATTTAGAACAAGACTAACTATGTCCAGAATCAATATGGTTGCTGTTACACATCGAGGGTAAAGCATTATAAAAGAACTTCCTGACATAGTGCCCAAGAAAGTTCTTACAATGGCATATCACCACTTAAACTTACGTAAATCACTAGACAAGTTATGTAACTCTTGTTGGGGATGTAGAGAGACTCGCTGTGTCCACTACAACCACTTGCAGAATGGAGCCATGCGGACAAGACACCAAGAAGAAGGTCTCTGAAGAGATAACTGCAACAGTCTTCAGGCCCGGAAGGAAACTGCTTGCTGAATAAAGACACAGCCACTGCAAGTCTTCACTCAATATGAGGGCTTTAATCTTTGTTTGTAATATATACAAAGAAATGTACATAGAGCATTGGACAGCCATCTCAAATACTCTCTATCTCACACTCACCAACAAACTGCTTTGCCAACCACCACTCCACAACAACCCACAATGGAGACATTTCCCATCTCCCTTATATAGCTGGTTCAAATGCTCATTGCATCACCCATCCTAGGTGTGTATATTACCAATAGTTAACCCACACACACCTGCTACTGGAGCTTAGCCTCTTTTATTACTAAGCTTACAGCTCCATCGTGTGGTCACATCCATGTCATTTCATGGTCACATCCTGACAACTCTATGGCCCAGTTATTACAAAAAGGAACTAATTAATAACTCTGCAAATTAGAATCACCTAAAACTGGTCCCACACAGGTATGGAGAGAATGTAATTTTCACACTTACCTGAATCAGTTTTAAATCATCCTCCAAACGTCCTGCAAAAGTGGCTGAAAGAGAAGAAAAGCCTCTGTGTCTGAAAGCCGGGAAGTGTTCATGAATCGTCATGGAAACAGATTAAGCAGAAGCGATTGTGAATCAGTCAGAGAAAAAGCAGGGAAAGAGGCTTTTTTTCTTTCCCTCTTGACGATGAGTCAGCGTTTATAGCAGTCTGCCTCTTTCCCTGCTTTTTCTCTGACTGATTCACAATCGCTTCTGCTTAATCTGTTTCCATGACGATTCATGAACACTTCCTGGCTTTCAGACACAGAGGCTTTTTTTCTCTTTCAGCCACCTTTGCAGGATGTTTGGAGGATGATTTAAAACTGATTCAGGTAAGTGTGAAAATCTTCATCGGCAGGAGGTTGGACTGGATGGCCCTTGTGGTCTCTTCCAACTCTATGATTCTATGATATGTTATCAAAATAAAATAAAAATAATAAAAATAAAATAAATTTTTAAAAAACTGTCTAAGATTTTGCTGTCTAAGATGGTACAATGTCTCTGTCAAGGTCTGAGGCATGGGCGGCCTGGATTCTAAGGTGGGGTGCCGGGGCCAAGACCATGGATAGTGAACTTACAGAGTCCAATGGGCCAGAAGCATGAGGTAAGATCAGGAAATAGACCAAGGTGAAACACAACAAGGCTGAGCGTTCAGGAGTCAAGTCGCCAGAGATAAGAAGCAAAGTCAGTAAACAGATTAGGTTTAAACACAGCAAGGCAGAGTTCCAGGAGTGCAATGGACCAGAGGCAGAAGGCAGAATCAGGAGACCAAGGTTAGCAAGACTGCAAGGCTAGTAAAATCAGGCAGAATGCAATCAGGCAACACAGAAGACCATGTTGCTGTGGTAAAGGTTGTACCTCCAGCTGCTCCACCTGCCCTGTATGAGCAGAGCTGGCTGTGTCTGATAGTTTAACCCTGATGTTTCCAGGACTCTGGCAGCTTGGTCCTGGTCCTGCAAAGACTTTGACAGCAGGATTCCAGCAGCCAGAATTTCCATCCTGCAACCTACATAGGTAGACCTTTACAGTCTCAAACCATGAATTTTAAGGAAAAGTCAAACTACAGAAAAAGAGATTCAACATCAACATTAAGAAGAACTTTCTGTCAGTAAAAACTGTTCAACAGCTGGATATGCTGCCTAGGAGTATAGTGGAGTCTCCTTATTTAGAGGTTTTTAAAAAAACTGGACAGCCATTTGTTGCTTTCTTGTGATTTCTTCCAACTCTGTGGTTCTATGGATCTTAGTCCCAGATGCCTTGTTTCCTTTGTGGCCACAGAAGCTGGCAAGTAGAAGGAAATGTGACCTGGTCTCCATAGAGATATAATATCAACACCGCAGATGACCTTTGCCAATAGTGATAAATGGCATAATGAACTGATATGCTATTTCTTTTCCCATTTAAATCCTACATGTTTCAGATTAAGATGTCTCAGACTGAGATGCTCATCTGAAGATTATGGATCAAAATGTTCCAGTAAACTACTCCACGTAGCCTTTTCCCTATGACCTGATTTTATGCTAACCTAGCATATGAAAATTTTGCAAGGCTACACAGTACTAATATATGAATGTTAGGGAATGGGAGGAAAATCTGCCAGTTTCACTTTTCAAAACATCATGTTCCTTCCATTCCAATAATATGATTTTAAAATTTTAGAAAAAAAAATATTCAAAATTGAGTTGATAATAAAATCTTCCTTTTTACACTTAATAAATTCAATAAATACTATTCCCAACATGAAAGTTATAATGTGTTTCTTCAATCATATACAGTGGTCCCCTGGGTTACAAAGGTAATCCGTTCCGGATTACCTTTCATAACCCAGAAGCATTCGTTTCCCGGGGGACCGCTATTTCCGACGGACCGCGCGGCCGATTTAAAGGGGCCGCGCGGATTTTTTTATTCGGATCCCGGGGGATCTTTCGGATCCCGGGGGAATTTTAGCGGTCCCGCCGGTTTCGTACCCCGGGGGATTCGTAAACCGGGGGACCACTGTAAGTGTTAGGTAGTTGTGTATGACTTTGTATGATTTTAATGATTTGAGAGTAATGATTGATAATATATAATATAGTGTCGGACCTCTCTGCTGAAACAAATAAATTCTTTATTTACTCTATGCCTTTAACAAACAGAACACCTGGACTTCCCATCCTACATTCATAATTACACCACACTTATTCCACAGGTTGTTGCGTCACAATTTGAGGGAGGAAGGATGTTGCTTTTCAGTTGCTTCTACCTTAGCCTTCTCTAATAATGCTGACTTTGGGACATGTTCCCATTTATCCCTTGTAATATCCCACCATGCTCCTTTTAGCATTTTGAGGGAATTACTCTGGTTTCTTCTCAACATCTTCTCAGCATCTTCTCTCCAGGAATTTCCACTTCCCAAATCTCCCTCTGTCCAAGGTCTTTACCTCTCAGTAACGGATGTTCCCCACCACCACCACCTTGGGTGACCTTTTCCACTTTGTAGAGTTGCTGTTTTACCTTGTCTCTCTCTGGCTTCTTCTTTCCCTCACCCCTTCCACATTTCTTGATTCCTCCTGAGTACACCCATGCCTCCTTGAGATTTGGTAGACTTCAATCTACTTCTACAGATGCATATAGTGGTGTGGAAACCAGGACAGACATATATTTGCTATTGGTATGTGAGAATATCAATTCAAATTCAAAATCCTTTATGTGTGTAAAGTAGTAAGTCCAGTTTTAACAATGGTTGTTAGTGAACAAAGACATTGTGAACTGGCCAATGTATATGGAAATGAAGAGGCAAAAACCAGTTTGGCAATAGAAACGGGCCTGTAGGAGAAGAGAATAGATGAGTGTCAGACAGTTCACTGATGACAGGGTCAGATAGTGTTGAAATGTGTGTAGTGAGTAAGGAAGTCATTATGCCCATTTAATCCATTGCTGAGAGACTGTACTTTATGGATGAATTCATTTTTTTTTTCTCTTTCCAATTTACCTTTGTTGTTCTTTTGTTCAAGCACCACTGTTCTGAGGTCTGAGATGCAATGCCCAGGGAGTTTGAAATGTTCTGTTACTGTTTTCTATGTATTACCATTCCTAATGTCTGATTTACGTCCATTGATCCTCTGGCACAGGGACTGGTCTGTTTTGACTGATGTAGAGTGCTGATGGTCATTGATGACATAGTATGGCATAAATCACATTGGATGATGAGATTGTGAAGGTCCCCTTAATATTGTGGGTGATGCCATTTGGTCTTGTGATGACATTTCCTGGATAAATGTGTAGGCAGAGTTGGGATCTTGGTTTGAGGCAAAGCTTAGTTCCTGTGTCCCCATCTGTGTCATGTGTCTTTCTATGTATGAGTACCTGTTTGAAGTTTGGAGGCTTGTCTGTAGACAAGTAAAGACCTGCTACCTAGAGCCCTTGAAAGAGTGGTATTATTATCTAGAATGGGTTGTAGTTCATTGATGATGCACCTCAAAGGTCCCAGTTGGGAGCTGTATGTGACCACTAGTGGGGTTCTGTCTGTCCCTGGTTTGAACTCCACTATATGCATCTGAGGAAGTAGACTGAAGTCTACAAAAACTCATGCTGCCATCATCTTTATTTCAGTTAGTCTCAAAGATGCTACAAGATCTCTCCACATAGGGATTCTACAAACTAATATGGTTGTATCTTTGAATTCTGCCACTATGGATTCACAAATTTAGGGAATGTATAGGGACTGTGAAAGTCTCCAGTCCTCATTTTCTAGGCAGCAACACCTGTGAGTAAAGCAATCTGTTCCCTTGTTGATCGGGAAGCATTTGACTGACATTGCTATATCCTTCACATGACAATCTCCAGTGACAGGGAGAATTGCAAGAAGGACCCTGCTTCTAGCAGTCCCAGCAGATATTGCTCATGGGATAGGGGTGGAAACTTCATTCAGCTTGTTCCTGATCAACACAGAAGCAGATCTCTGTTACCCTCAGTGTCTGCTATCTTGTAAGAGAGGATTGGAGGGGGGGAATCACATAAGAGATAGTATTTTGCTACATAGCTAATTGTGATTATGTAACTAAGTAGGTGATATAGAAATCCAGTCACAATTTTCTGCATAAACCATTGTTTATGCACAAAATTTTTCTCATGAAAAACTTTCAAATTATGAACAATTTTACAGCATGTAACCATTTTTGATGGATTATCTTGCTGCACTGATACACATTTTCTCATCAAGGACATGAAAAGCATGTCAATACTCTTCATTATATATGAAGGCAAATAACAACTGACCTACATAATACTTCCTACACCTTTCACCAGAAAATTAGAACAGCTAGTGTCCAGCTATGAGATACTGTCATTTTGCATGTAGTGATTAGAACAAAAATATCACTGGGTGCATGTACATTTGGGGGGGAAAGGAGTTTTGAATTTATAGTCTTGTCACTGCCACACCTATAACCTCACAATGGAAAATAACACCTAACATCATCCATGCACTTTGGAGTACTTTACATTCAAAACAGTAGAAGAAATGGAAGCCAACTCATCTTGTCATAGCATTCAAATGTTTTTGTTTTGTTAGGCACTCAAATATTGGAAATATATATTCTAAGTGGTTCATTTTATCCATCATAGATCCAAAACAGGGTGATCTGAAGTACTATTTAATGTTTTAAGTGTGGTGAGCATACTCGTCACACAAGAAGCATTTGTAGATAGATGAATATGTACATGTTTCAAATGACTGCTTTCATTCTACCTGTCCATGCATACATCTATCTATTTCTTTGTACCAATATATCGAAAGAACACACTTAAAGGGTAAAATAAAAATTATTTGTAAGCTTTAAGTTATATATTTGAATTTCCTTACCATGTTGATACAAGAATCATGCCAAGCAACTAAAGCTACATCAATCCTTCCTAACTGTCTCAGAAAATATGTGCTCTGTTACAATGAAAACAGTTCACCAGCTGTTTATGTGAAAATTATTTGAAGAAAAACAAGCATGGCCATATGGTGTTCAAGCAATACAGTGGGAGCAAGAGGAATAAATTTTGTAGGCTGTGGTAGATAATGGTCATGCTAAGTAGGGTGTCAAATGTTGGAGGCACATTACATTAATAGTTAATCTCTTCTTTTATCCTCTAAATGCTTACATTCCTTAACAGCTTGTAGTTGGAAAAATGAGTTAATAAGTCATTCTGATGAAGAATTAATTTTTGTGGAGTGACAAAATATTTAATATACTGCACAAATCCAAAACAGTCCCTAATTAAATGATTTTTAAGAAAGAAAAAAATGCATTAATTATGTGATTTGAGAGTAATGGAACATCTGCTAGCCTCTTTGCAGGAATACCACCAAAATGCCTTCTGTAGATGCAACAACAGCTAATTATTGTGGGCTAAATCAAGGATTTGTCATGAGTTGTAAGCAAAGAACAGAAGTGAAAGGGCGGGGTAGATATAGCATAGGAAGGGAGAAGACTGCTTTTGAAATCTCACAAGCTAAACTCCCTGCAGTGCTCTTGCGTATAGCATTTTTAAAGATATCTCCTTATCTCTTACTTCATCAACATTCTCTATGCAGGACATTTCTGATTTCTAGTTTAATCTTGCTCTGAAGAGAAAAAACAGGGCTCCAATTTGGCATAACCATATGTTTACAGTACAGAAGAGTTTACTTGGCTGGCAAATTAAAGTACTGGAGTTAGTCTTTCCTGAATATTGGGATCCCTGGTGTCCTTCTGCAAAGATAGGAGTGGCAAGCATGCAGCATCTTTACTAAACCATACTAAGATTTTAGTCCTAAAGTTATGGTAATGGGTGTATGTGTATCACTCATTTTAACAGACTTTCATTACAAATGGAAATTGTTAAAACTTGAATTTAATAAATTATAAACAAGTATTTAATGCTCATCATAGGAAATACTTTATAAAGCTATAGGGAAAAATGCAAATTACTAACACTTTCTGTTTTATATCATGTCTTTTCAGTCATGGCATCCTTAAAAGTGATTATCTTCCTTGGACACAGAGATGATGAAATGTTTGGATTCAGAAGGGTGTGATCCAAAATTGCTGCATAATTGTTTCATGAGAGCTGGCCTGTCATGAGCGATGTCTGAAAATATGAAAGTGAGCAGAACGGTATAGCAGGAACTTCTGCAAATGTAACTTATACAGCTAGAGTTTTGGAATACTTCACCTTGATATCTGCCACTGTACCTCTGTGCCTTCTAATAAAATAAAATAAAATAAATCTTGACATATTTCACAGAATTCTAAAGCGTGTTCTATAGGGTACAATCAAGTTAGGCATTGTTGGGCCTAACTTCACATTATGAAGTGAGAATGAATTCAAGAACACAGCTACTGATTCTATGTGGCTGCATCTTACAAAGGTGGGGAAAGCAGTCTATTATTTTCATCTTTTTTTTTTAATTAGAAACTGCCAAAGAACCCAAAATTCCCTGGAAAATAGTTTGTAAGCCATTGATGTATTGGTGGACATGCTATTTGAGTTTCCTCTATCCCCAAGTTTTTTAGGCATGTGGTTGCACTTTGTTCGACATTGTTTAACTTTCATATTCTGTTAAGGGCTGAGCAAGAAGACTTCTGCAAATGCAACTGTTACAGATGCAGATGTGCATATTTGGATGGTTGTTGTTGGTGGTGGTGTGTTTCTCTAAGATATTTTTTTTTCTTATGGTGACCCTAAGGCAAACCTATCATAGTGTTTTCTTGGCTAGTTTCTTTGGAGGAGGGTTGTCATTGCCATTCTCTCAGGTTGACAGAGTGTAACTTTCCCAAGGTCATTCAGTGGGTTTTTATGCTTGATCAGGGAACTGAGCCCTGGTTTCCAGAGTCATAGTCCAACACTAAAGCCGCTACACCACACTGGATATTATGTAACTATTAATCAATATCTTTAGTGTAACACTTTCTTCCCTAGGGTTCTGGAGACAGATGTTAGGTGTCCCCAATTGTACAATAGTGCAATAAGCACATTGGCAGCTATGTAGCTGATTACACAATGTTGGTATTCAGGAAAAGAAAGGTATAGTTGCCTTGGATGCCACTTTTGAAGAAAACAGGACTAAAAGTGCAATGTATAACTATAATATAGTACATGCAACACTTAACTGCAAGACTGAAGCACCATGTAGTCTCTCAGCCATTATTTGTCTGACACAGTGTGAAACATTAGATAATATTTTACAGTTAACAAGTCATGATTTTATAAAGAAAAAAAATACAATTGATAGCAAGAGTATCATGCAATGGAGTGATCTGGAAATCGATTTGGTTCCAAAAATTTCTTATAGTCTTTTTCCAATTTTCATGCCATACAAGTGTTTTTTGTTTTATTCCTGTACAGAAATTTGTGCATATTTATGGACACACTTTTCTGAATGCCTAGATTCCAATACATTTTCCACTATAAAGCATATTTGTACACATTCTTCAAATATAAACTTCCATTCCTAATGCAGAGATACTTATTACCTAATACCATCTGGCAATGCTACCCATGATTTGGAAGTTGATATGCAGTATTTGAAAAATGCCAAATAAAAATAATGAAGCTATACAAGCTAATCTAAATAACTTGAGGTGTGTGTGTGTGTGTGTGTGTTTGTCTGTGTGTTAAGAAATATTTCATGTTAAAATGTGAACAATGAAATAAAATCATGAAATTTCAAATATTTGCAAAAATGTTTGCACAGTTTAGTAACTGGCCTTGTTAGAATTATCAATAGGGTGGGCTGGAGAGACACCCAAGATCTTGTTAGCTTTATTGAACTTTTTTGCAAGGTCAGTTATGATGCCGTAGAATAAAGGAGTTATGAAAAAAAGATATGGGCAAGCGGCACATGAACTGTCAAAAGAAAATAATGACAGGAAGGTTCTTTTTGGGTTTTTTAAAACAGATAAAAGAAACTATCCTTTTTAGTGTGTATTATGTTGTGGTTTGGTTTCACCTATCTCTAAACATTGATTCAAACTGAGTTCTTTCCCTTGAGCCATCTCCCTGAGGGAAACACATTGACTCGGATTTTCTCCTTTTTCCAGTGTAAAGTTAACCATATGTGGTAACTTGCTGACAAAGATGTTCAATGTCAGATAGTTATTTCTCTGTGAAAAAAATGCTGTACATTTTGCTTGCAATCTTGCAGCAAAATATTTAAAGCTTCACCTTAAAAAACTCTAAATATGATGCACTTATATTTAAATAAAGACAGTATATTTAATTTTCATATATAAGAATAAAAGTATTCTGTGTCAAACTAGACACAGCATTTATCAAATCATTTCCCCCTCTCTTGTTGATCTTTCTTTAATTGCCAGCATGGCAGAGGAGGAATCCAAGTTGTCATTATTATTTTCTTCATATAGAAAAGCAGGTTAAAACTAATGATGGTGGTTATGGTGATGGTAATAGTTGTGGCAGAAACAGCCACCATATCAGATTTGAAATCTACACTACATCCTTGGTTTATCTGATTTGCATTTGATAATTTCAAAAACTGAAACTGTTTAGTACTGTTTGGCAACACTAAAATGCCCTTTGTCTATATGCCACATTTCCATTAACTATTTCATTTTCACCCCTCCTTTTCTTTCTCTACTGGAAAGCCCAAACTCACTTTTCTTTGTGACATTGCAACTCAATATATTTATAGATTTTATAGGTATGGCAGAATAATCTAATGCATGTCTACAGTGAACTAAACAGAAAACAGACCACCCCTTTATGCCACCATCTGGGTGGCTTCAGAGGGTGGCATTTTGATGCAGCATGCTCTGAAGCTGCCTGGAAGCCGGCTTCCAGTTGCCCACATATTGGCTGGATTCAAGGCATCTTGGGGGCATGGCAGTTACATGCCACAAGCCCCCAACATCCTGGGAAGCTGCTGCAGGAGCAGTTGAAAACTGACATGTGGCTGTCGTGGCCCCAATCTGGCTTTGTCTGGAGTGGCTTCATGCCACCCCTTTGAAGCAGTCTGTTTATGTGTTCAGTGAAGCTTATTCTCCAAGATCACAATCACTCAACATAAATGCTTTACTGTTACATACACTGTTATTTACATAAATCTTCTCAGTAGCTGTAGTTCCAGTAAAAAAAAAATCAACACATACTTCTCTACGCCCAAACTCAAACCAAGTATCCCTCCCCAACAAACCAGAGGGACTGTGCCTAGCTCTCACTCACCCCAAAGCAGCTCCCCCAAAAGAGCAACCCTGGTGCTGGTGGGTCCACTGCAGCAGGCACCCAGCTTGTATCCCCTTGGGAGGGGGATAGGTGGTCCTACATGGCTATTTAGCCAGGAATTGGCTGAGTGCCTGGAGCCAGGTCCTGAAGGGAGCAGTCCTTGGAGAAGGCAGCAGTCCTTCAGGTGGTGGGGTGGCCTCTTCCTCATCCCACATTCTAGCTCCTTTGCATTTCTGCAATGTGGATACAGCCTTAGTTTATCATCATCATCATCATCATCATCATCATCAGTAGTAGTAATAGTAGTATTAACCACCCCACTGTAATATAGTAGAGTACTTGGACTCAGCAATATCATTGCTCTATTACAAGTTCTTGTTTTCAGGCTCATTATGATAAGATTATTGGAAGTATTTTTTTGCTGCTAGTTGAAACTATGCTTCAGTTCCCCATACAGCTGATTACTGCCATGCTTTTGTCAGCTCTAATTAATAAATTCTTTACTTACAAGAGATTCAGGTAATGCTGTTACCCTTTCTCCGACAATGTTCATTTAGGAGACGGATAATGCATGGGTGAACCAGCCTATGATGTTAAGTCACTGAATCTTATTAGCAGGGTTTTCTCGGCCACTGAATTTACTTTTGTCTCTTGTGGCTACCAGTAAAATGAGAGCAGAGAGTCCACTCAGAGGGCAATAGAATACCAAAAAGTTAATGACTCTTGGAGTTTACTTTGGAGAAAAACAAATTGCATTCTCCAAGTGGGAATTGTGAGTATTTCCCTCAGTGCTTATAATCTCTATATCTTCTTAGTTAAAAACAAAAACCAGAAAAATACAAAGAAAAAAACAAAACAATACAAAACAGTTTTCAGGAACAAAACAAAACAATTATGCTTCATCAGGCAAATAAGAACAGCTTTAGTAAAGGCATAATACAAAAGCTAGAAAGTGTCAGTTAGAGCTAATTACATTCCATGATAAGTATGTGATTGACAAAGATACAATTTTGCTTCACATCTTTGTGCATAGCTATTTTGATCATCTCAGCATTATGCTGAACTTTCCTCAAAGTCATGTGTTATTTCATAAACATACAAATTGGCAGACAGGATCTCTAACCTATGAGCAAATTGACTGAACTTCATTTAAAAGTCTATCTATATTTAGTTCTACAAATAAAACATTTAAAAGCAAACACCATTGATGAAAAGGGAAAGGCAAATTTCTCAAGTACATTTTGTAGAGTGTCCTTTTTTATCACCTGTAACTTTGTTCCATCATAACTCAGAGTGGAATTTTTTTTTGTATTTTTAAGTGTAGCTCTTGAGCTTCTAGGTAAGAAGTAAAGCTAATTATAAGCTCATATTTCCTGCACATTTTCCAAATTGTGCATTTGGATCAATTTTTGAAATGTATGCATTTTCAAATGATTGGATTTCAAATGTGTGCATTTAATCACACATATTTTTTCCTGTTGTACAGAGTATGTCACAAGCCCAGTGCACATCATTTTTGGATAATGCACATAGTGGGAGGTCACAGCCCAGAGATCCAACATAGTGGCCACCTCCGATAGGAGTGATTTCTTCTTCCATCTACACTTCTTTTTAACTATGGCAGGGTGGGCAAACACACCCCATAATATCTGTTTTCCCCTGCAGTCCCTCCCACAATAGTTGCAGGAAGTGATGTCACTTTTTGTCACAATTTTGAGAAGGATTGCAGATGAAAACAGAGATGGAGATATCAAAGGTGTCAAAGTACATGCGTTAGTGTACATTACTTCTGTAAAAGAAACTTTGTTCCAGAGCAGAAATAACATGTAAAGAATTAGGATAGGTCTCTATACCACAAAAAAGAAAAATAACAGTTAACATGCATCAAGGATCTTTTTGCTGAAAACTAATAATATACACATGTGAAAGAAAACAACCAGGTCAGGCAAGCCTTACATAAGTAGACAAAAACCTATGGAATCTTTTAGAGAACACTTCAAGGTTTCTTCCAAAATGCCTCCAAGGATGACTTTTGCTTTCACCAGTCTCTCATTTTCTTATGATTTCTGTTTTGGTGGCCAGTTTTTGTTTTCTTTTTTAACATGTTGGGTGTACTTGGTAAGTCAGTCTTGTTTGCCCTTTGTGTTCATGCATGCTCAGTAAGAGATATGGAAGGCAGTTACTTAGTTTAGTTTTAAGGAAGGGACTAAGGGTTTATGTAATTTTATTTTGTATCTAATTATGTATTTTTGTTCATTTTATTGCTGTAACCTGCCTCAATCCTATGGGAAGAGGCAGGATAAAAATAAAACAACTTCTTCTTCTTCTTCTTCTTCTTCTTCTTCTTCTTCTTGGCAGATGCACACAGCTAGAATAGAGTTAACACACTAGGGTCAACAAAACAAAACCTTTTCTTTCCCATCTCAAGCTTTATTGCACTCTTTGCAATTGACTTGCTGCTACAACTTGCCCATGAAAGTCTATGCATTTTCCCAGTCCACCTTCACCATTCTTCTGTTTTTTTTTAAAAAAATTCCAGCTACACAGATGATGAGAAAAAAGAGGATGTAGGTAGACATTAAAAGATCTTTGTCAGTGGCATTAAATGAGGTATGTCTGTATTTGAACTTGCTGTGGAGTGTGTGGCCAATGAAGGAGGGATCTGAGGAGGGAATTGGGCCCTGACCCACTTCTGCAGTTGCCCACTCTTGAACTGTGGTTTCTTCTTCAAGTGTAATTTAACACTGTTGGCCAAATAACTCTGTTATTCCTGCCTTAATAGGCCCAATCCTTCTGGAAGATTCTAACAGCACTGCCATATTATTTCATCTTCAGCCCCCACCCCACCAAAAGAAATATCATTGTGAAGAGGTTCACAAGGGTCTTGAAACTGAGAGGTGGGATCTCTCATGAGATTGGAGGGTGAATGCTAAATCTTCATAAATTTCATTCTCACAGGCAAGGAAGTATAAATTTGTAGTTTAACTCATGAGCTCTCTTGGCCAAATAACTCTGTTATTGTGGAGTCGAAGGCTTTCATGGCCAGCATCCATAGTTTTTTGTGGAGCTTTCAGGCTATGTGGCCATGTTTTGGAAGAGTTCCTTTCTGATGTTTCGCTTGCATCTGTGGCTGGCATCTTCAGAGAATGATAGCTTGGAAAAGGAAGGAGATATATATCCTGTGTGATATGGAGGATGATCTTTGCCTGTGAGACTTGCGTGAGTCACTTCTTCAGACTCTTCTCCGGATTCCTCTTCTAAGTTCAGATCTTGGCCTCTGACACTAAGGGAGTGAAGTTACAATCATGCCAATAGTGTGACAATTGTGACTAAATAGTGAATACAGAACAATTCTGGATGGGTAAATTTTAACTAACTAGCTGATATAGCATATTATACTATACTATCAAGATAGCACAGCTTGGCCTGCACCAGCCTCAGGAAGCTCCAAGACTTACCACAGCTGAGAAGTACCCATGGAGGTCTCTCAAGTCTGATTGATCCCAGATAAGCTAATGGGAAGGAAAATATCTGATTTGCATCACTGAAATATAGTTGGGTAAGGGGGAGGTGTTCATTCTCCCAAATGCATTCCTTTTGTTAATTTTTGCAGCACTAAGCTGGAATTGAGAAGATGGTTGGGGTAGAAGGATTCTCTTTCTTTGGCTAGGCCACATATCCTAACCAGCAATCAAATGTACTGAAGCAATTTTTTGCAATGCTGTTGATGGTAGTAAACTGGAAAAAAAAAAATATACCATTCCCTCATTTTTCATACCTTTGTCACTGTTTCAAACCGAAGGAAGGTGTAGATGCTGTTGAGGCATATAAAAGCAGCTACTGGTGGATTAGTTTTCCAGCCTTACAAAGGCATTATTTCAATCCGTCAGCTCTTGCACAAATGGAATAAATTGTGCAGGATGTGGAGGTGGAAGAATGTTGTGCAGAATGTTTGGGAGATCCTGGGGGAATTTGATAAGGCTACAAAGCATAAAGTTTTTTTATAGTTCCTTACTAATGCTGAGATGACATCTTGAAAAGCTGTAGTGCTGTGAAAAATAATCAGTCTTTTAGAAGCCTTCTTTGGGAAAATAAACACCTCATTATTCAGTGTTTATACTTATGCTGTTAATGATTATTTGATGTTATCTTAACATAAGAACAGCCTCTTTGTTGGATCAGATCACACGATCATTGAGTCCAGCATTCTGTTCTCAACTGCTCAGTGAATACATAAAAATGAAAATATCCTCTAAAATAAACATTTGATATGACAGATGTTTCTTTTCCACTGTGTAAGACAAAAATAACATTAGAAGGCTCCCTCCACCCTTTGGAAGTACATTTGTGTTCAGTCGCCTGAGCATAACATCTGTGTTGGTTGGCACATTGGTGATGAAATGAGAAATAATTTTGCACTGCGAGCCTTAGCAAGTTTCACAAATATACAGAGTGCAATGAGGTTGTCAGTTGCACTTGTTGTTTTAAAATCACCTTCTGGGATATTTTGCTTAGAGCACTTGCTGACAAGTAAACTACAGTATTTGTCTAAAAACTGGTCACATGCAATCACTAACAGGTAAAATTATTGTAAATGGCTGTGTTCTTATGGCAGCCCTCTCCATGTGCCAAACTTCTCAGTAGCCACAAGTTCAGAGAGTTCCTCCATAGCACTGTAATCTTTCTCCTTTCTCCTTAAGAAAGAATCTCAATCAAACATAAAAGGTTTTTTTAAAATACTGTAAAAGAAAGGGGAGAGAAAAACATGGGATTTCATATCTTATCTCTTCAATTCTTTGATCTTCCAAGATATGACAGGAGAAACATCAGGGTAGATTGTCTTCCTCTAACAGGATAAAAACCAGACAAACAGTCATTTTGATGGGAAAATGCTAGCAATTACAGGTATCCATCCAGCTACATTCTAGAGATCAGTGAGAATTTTGTTCTAAAGTGCATTTATATTGTTGAAATAATGCAGTTTGACACCACTAAGTGCTCTAGCTCCATCCTATGGAATCCTGGATTTGTAGTTTTACAAGGTCTTTAGCCTTCTCTGCCAAAGAGTTCTGGTGTGTCACAAACTACAAATCCCAGGGTTCTGTAGGATGGAGCCATGACATTTAAAGTTGTGTCAAACTGCATTGCAGTGGGTCCTTGTTATCTGCTGGGGTTAGGTTCCAGGATCCCATGGATAGCAAAATCCATTGATATTCAAGTCCCATTAAATATTATGACATTACAAATGGTGTCCCTTATATAAAATGGTAAATGAAGGTTTGCCATTTGGAATTTAAACTTTTTTTTTTTAACATTTTAAAGCCGTGGATAAAACATCCATGGATAAGGAGGGCTGACTGTATTTCCACAGTGTAGATGCAACCCCAGTTCAATTTCTCATAAAAAAAATTACCCAAACATTTTCTATTAAGGGTGTTTGAAAGAAAATGAGAGAAATTGATAGATTTTCTATTGAAATACAGAACTTTGAGTGCTTAGCTCTTAAAAGTCTGGATTTGAATCTTACTGTATTAAGGTATGTTTGTAGTCTTGAATTAGGGTTGCCCTCTATGTTTTTGAGAAGCCTTTCATATACAACATGACCTTTTACTTATTATGGAGAGATCTGCCTATATGCTTTTAATATAAATTTAGCTATATTCAAAAATTTGATCATATTCAGAATGGGAAGACCAATAGAGTCATTTTCTTTTTTCGTACAAATGTAGGAGAGGGCCTAACTTTTGTATATTTCCCTCTCTACAGAGTTCAATGTCTAATTCCTTCTTTATATTGCCAATATGTAGAAATGATTTTTTTTTCTTTTTTAAAAAAGAAGAAAAATTAAAATAATATTAGTTTGGCAAAGAACTTTGGAGTGGAAAATCCATGTGGGTAGGGAATGCTTGACTGTGAACAGAAACTGGGAGAAATAAAGAAATAGATGAACAAGTTGAGTTACTGTACATTGACTTAAGGTGCAAACAGAACCAGGAGCTATGACTAACTGAACAGGAAGCTAACTTACAGGAAACTCTGCAGGTGACTGGTCTGTTACTTATTTGGGTTACACTGCCCCTTTTCATCCTCCCTACTGTAGAAGGGAAAATGGCGCCTCCTGACTTACTGGGCCAGTGCTGTTGCTGCCTTGTGTGTGCAGCAGGGAGGGCCCATGTTTGCAGGGCCATTGCTCCCCAGCAGGTTTCGTGCCGGTGGGCTCCTCGGCTATAGGCTGCTGGGGGAGAGTGGGAGCAGGGCCAGTCAATCAGGAAAAGGGAATACGTGTCCCCTCATCCCTTGCATGAGGGATCCGATTGGCTGGCTGGCTGGTTCATTCCAAGACACTGGATTGGTTGGGAGGTGCAGGGAAGGCGGTTCCTCTGTCATCCCTGTCCTTCTATTGGCTACTTGACCTATATAAGGCCCTTTCATGCACCTGTCGGTCGCAGTTGAAGCTCAGCTCTCCCACCCTCCCTCCCTGTGTGGAGTGGTCTGTCACAACTTGGTTTGGGGCAGTAGCATAGGCCTGGATCTGATGGGTGTGGTTTACAGGGTTCAAAAGCTCTGTTTCAGGAGCCCTTGGGACCCGGGTACTATGAGCGATTTGGAGCGGCCATTGCAGGGGCTACAGCCAATAACTACCATTGACTGGGTGCCTTGATTATCAGTTTGATGACGCAATTGCATAATTAGCTGGGCTGCTGTTGATGTTCAGATCCAGACCTTATGTTTTGACCCAACCCTATAATTGCTGGTTGCTGTTAATAAAGTTGTGGCCACGTTCATCCAAGATGTAATGTTGTTGTGTCTTTTCTTGGCGCACCACATTTAAGGCAATAGGCCTTCTTAAAGAACTCCTCTGGAGGAATACAACCTAGAATACTGTGTTTCCCCGAAAATAAGACAGTGTCTCATATTAATTTTTGCTCCCAAAGATGTGCTAGGTCTTATTTTTAGGGTGTGTCTTATTTTTCCATGAAGAAGAATTCACATTTATTGTTGAACAACAAAAAAAAAATAACATTTATTATATATTGTACATATACTTTCGGGGAAGGCCTTATATTTAGCAATTCATCAAAACCTCTACTAGGTCTTATTTTCTAGGGATGTCTCATTTTCGGGGAAACAGGTTATAACAATTCCAAAGGCAATCTGTATCCTTACCATGGGTCCCACAACCCTAATCAGCAGTCCTCAAGGAATGACAGTGAACACAAACATTCTAGTATGTTCACCAACTTTACCTGCACCTGATGAGTTTCTCTTATATGCCTGCTGATTGTACAGAATAGGTAAACAACTTTCCTATTAAGGAAATTATTTTACAGATATAATTCTTACTTAGATTCAAGAAAAACATATAAGGAAGGTGCATGCCAGATCAAATAAGACTTTGGTCAGGGTAGACTATAAAGCATTCTAAACATTCTAAAATAATGCATTTTTTAACCAAAGTCTTTTAAATGTCAATGTGAGATACACCCACACTCCAATTATGTGGAAACTTCTCAGCCCATGCACAACCAAATTCCTGCCCAAAGACTTTCATGTCAAATGGATGATAGCTTTCTTTCCATATCTACCCGCCTCTGCCCCCGCCCCCATCCTTGCAAGTGCATTGTATGAGTCACCAATGAGGCAAGCTTTCAGAAAAAGCATGAAGCAACATGCTCTTTACATTATATCTGGGATCTAACAAATATCTGTGCAAATACTGAAAGAGCACCAATTTGGCTGCCAGTTCCTTACTTGGCTCAGTTTGATGTTGGTCTTAAACTTTAATGTGTCAAATGGCTTAGGGTATGTCTCTATGAGGGACCACCAAGCTTGTGGTGCCTGCTATCAGCTTTGTCTGATATGCCAGCTGCACCCTTTCCTGGAAGTCAGGGACCTTGAAACTGTGGTGCATGCGCTGGTAACCTCTAACTTCGATTTTTGTAATGCAATCTACATGGGGCTACTCTTGTGCTTAGTTTGGAAACTTCAATAAGTACAGAACAAGGCAGCCAGGCTGGTCTCAGGTAAAACTAGGAGACGCCATATTACACCAATCTTAAAACTGCTCCACTGGCTGCCCATTAGTTTCTGGGTGCAGTACAAGGTGTTGGTTATCACCTTTAAAGCCCTAAATGGCTTGGGTCCATCCTATCTTTGGGATCGTCTCCTTCCGTATTATCCACTCTGCACACTCAGGTCCTCTGGGAGGAATCTGTTGCAACCCATAAAAACCAGATTAACTACAACCTCCCAGAGGACCTTTTTTTGCAATCACTCCCAGATTATGGAATGGCCTGCTGGATGAGATCTGTCACATTACCACATTAAACAGCTTCCAAAAAAAAAAAAAAGCTGTTAAGATGAATCTCTTCCAGCAGCCTTTCTCGAATAGATAACCGGCCACCAAATAAGTTGAACCTGTTATTCCCTGATGTCTGCTGCAACCATAGTTGATTTGTTTATTATTTTAAGGTATGTTTTAATCTGTAAACTATTTAATTGTATTGGGGGGGTATTGGGATAAGGGATTGCATATTTTAACATGTTAGCTGCCCTGGTTGTGCTGCACAGAGAGGCAGGATGAATAATAATAATAATAATAATAATAATAATAAGTAGTATTAGTATTAGTATTGTGAACCTGCCCAGTTATTAAGATCTAAAAGAAAGCTCATCTTGAGCATCTTCACAGAAAGTCCTTCTTGCTGGTCATATGTGAGAAGCTTTCTCCTGTGCCACTTAGAAAGGGTGTAGAATGCATATTTTGCTCCATATTTTGGAACATGTGAAATTATGAGGCAGATCCAATAGGTAGGAAGGAAAGTAAGTGCCATCCTGCTCCTTATTCCATGTGTTCTCTCTCTCTCTCTCTCTCTCTCTCTCTCTCTCTCTCTATATATATATATATATATTTCTGTTTAAACTCTATTTGGAATATGTCTTATTGAACCAAATTAATTTTTTGTTCCTAAATGCACAAGCATAAGATCAGGCTGTAAAACTCTTAAATAAAGGAGGTGTGAATAGAGTCATCCTCTTATACAGTTAACACAAAATTCCCTATAATGTATATAACTCTAGTAAGAAATGCTCTTGATCCTGTTTTTCCTCAATCAGAAAACAAGCTTTCTGCATCAATATGACATGTTTGCTTTTCCAGTAAAACAACATATTTATGTTGTTGCATTCTTCAGTCCCATGGCTATAGCAACATCCTGTCCTAAGTACTTCTGTGCTTGCACAGCAAGTCTGAGAAACTGAGATTATAAAATAAAATAAATGAAGTAATTTATTTCACTACTAGGATGCCATGGCTTAAAATGTTTAAACATTATGGGTGTCTTACTAAAAATATGTTGCATTTCAGCAACAGGATATTGGGCCTTAAGTGTAAATGAATGATGGTGAAATTAGATCACTCACATCTCACAACCCATCAAACCATATGGCTCAAAATAAGTAGTTATTGTATGAATGGTGCTATAGCATTACACAATGATGCCAGAATGGAATTACTACCCTACACTGAAAAGTGTATATGTATGCAATCACCACCTGTACAGAAAATCCCTTCTATATTAAAACATGAGAAGGGCAAAGCTCAACCTCCCTTCCTTTACACTGAAATCACATGATAATACCCCATACACACAAACCCCAATACCAAAGCCAGGAGGTGGGTAGGTTGAATATGGAGATTGGGGGACATTTCTTTGGTAGGCTACGATGATCAATGATTAAGATTATAGTTGCCCTGGCATGTTAATGTTGTTCAGGCATTTGGTCCGGTAGAAACATAGAGATAAAACTGGGCATGGTGACATTAATGTATATAAAAACCTCACCTTCCACAATATACCTGAGCACTTACAGTCAGTACTTTATTTGTGAACATGAGATTCTAGCAACAAACTACAAAGCTGTCCACCAAACAAGTCCAAATAACATCATTTATCTCCATAAATTATATATATAGGATTTATTTCTATAATGAATGAGTAATGCTGAAAATAGATGGTGGTAAAGGGGCAGCCTAATGCCACCCCTTTGAGCACCAGGTCAGGGCCATGGCAACCGCACACTATGGTCCCAATCCAGCATTTTCATAGTGCAAAAAGAAGCAGCAGACAGCTACTCCTTTTTGCACCAGGAAAAAGGGGCCCTTGCTATCACAGTGGTTTTTCTACATTTCGGTGGCAGGCGGCATCTAAACTCCATGCCGCTGAAACACCACAATTCTGGCCATCATCTGGTTGGGTGGGTGGGTGGCATGATGCCATCTTGGGGGTGGATTCAGGGTGGTTGGTGTGTCGACACCACATCCCCAACCACTGGGAAGCCAGCTCTTTTTGCCAGTCTATACTGACAGTAAGTTTGTTTTCTTACATTCATAGTTGCGGAGTCTGAAATCCCTTACTGTTCCCTTCTGGTATACTTAACTTGAAATCTCCTTTCGACATTCCAAAAATAAGTTGCAGAACTTTGGAAGGAGCCCTCCCAGTTGGCCTTCCAAAATGACCATCCAAGATAGTAACTAATTTCTTTGGTTTGCCTTTGGGGTCTGGTGTTTCACCCAAGGGTGACTGGGGAAGTGAAACAGGTTGAAATCTAGGCCTCAGCTAAACCTGCACGAGGTTGCTCCCAGCTTCATTTGCTCAGCTCCAGGCCTCAAACATTTACATAGGCACCCCCAAATACTGTGTATTGTCTCATTATTTCATGGCTGGTTAGCAGAAAGCCTGGGAAGCTTTTGCAAGGAACAAACTCTTGCTTGCTTCTCTGGAAGATTTTGTAGGGTACGTAAGTTCAGTTTTGCAGACTTGCAAACTTTTGCATGGCAAAGAAATTCTGGCTGACATAAGGTTTTGCATACCTGAATGTTTTTACACAGAGGAAGATAAGATTTACATCATGAATTTCTAATGACGAAATGTGCCAGTAAGGCATAACAAGGTATTTAGAGCCAACCAAACATGCCAATTGCTGTAAATACCTTGGTTTATGTTAAGAGTAATTAGCAATTAATTCAATGAAGTTAATGGAATACACCCCACTCCGTGATAAAAACAAAATATTTCCCCTCGTTTCCAAGAAATAACATTAATAAAAGGCTTTTAAAACCAATTCTTCCAAGCATTAGTCTTTATGCTATACTCATAGCCTTTCTTAGCAGGAAGTATGTGGCTGGCATCTTTTGCAAACAGAAAAACTTCATGCATATGATAGTGTGGATTTCATTCCTGGAGACCTTATTCCATGATTTAGTCTCATTTCTATGCAGTGTGCATGCTCCTCCAGGGAGGGCTGGCTTTGCTGTTACATGGGAAGGAGACCAGACAATGGCTGAAACCTGTATGCACCATTTGGGTGAAGGGGAGGTTTCTGGCACTGCTGATTTACATGCAGACCCAGGGTGGGAACAGGACCTACCCTTAGGGGTCGCTGGGGATACCCTTTAGTTTAACTGTCAGGTCTTGAGAGAAGGAACTCCTCAAGTTAGCCTCCTACAACAGCATTGGTCAGGTGACAATCCATCTATTCAGTTGTTCTCAGAGTTCATGTGATTAGTATAAGGATGGCAGGGGAGGGAGTCAAGATTGGAACTCTTGTCTCAGCATCACCCACTCCCTCATTTTGTATATCAATGGTCTGTAATGGTTTTAATACTTTAATTGTTAAATAGGTGAAATAAAGTGGCCCTAGCCAACCCATATATGAGTCTGGTCCTTTTATTTCCCCTTTAGGGTCAGAAAAATATATTAGTTTTTAACAAATGTTTCATTGTTTTTATTGCAAGAGACTAGCACCCTATGAAAGAGGCTTCAGGGTTTCTTCTGCCTCATTCTCACAATGATGATGATTCATGGCTGCCAAAATATGGGGAAGGATGAGCGAGAGTGTCAAGGTCAAAGCGCAAAGTGACATGAAGTCTAGCTACACCTTGAGACTGGCACACTTGGAGTAAAAATCCTGAGGTTTATATAGGCAAAATCTAGCCTCTAGCGATGACTTAATGGTCTGGCTATAGTCTGAGACAAAGGCACAGATAATCTGGGCTTTGTTAAACTAAGGTGCAAAGATGTCTAAATAATGTACTTGAGTCTAAGACAATCAGGGGAAGCAAACAGATAGATGGGTGAGTCATTTAATCTGATCACCAGCCCATCAAGTGTGAGACTCTGAACAAATAAACAATATTGCAGTTATTCTTAAAGGTGATGGTTTTCCTGGGGGCAACTCCCAAACCTGTCCAGTGGGGAATTTCCAACATAGTTTTGTAGGGGTCTTGCGAGTATGACTCATCTGCCTACTTGACCCACTAATTTGGGGATAAGGAATACCACACACTGATTTTTTATATAAAACCATACTCGGTAACAAAATTGAATGTGAATAGAATTTTAAAAGGTACAATAAATTTATGACTATTTGCAGCAGTCTAAGCTTTAAGAGACTGACTCTATGTAGTAAACAGCATTTTATGTCTGTCACTGGAAATAAGATCTGTGGATTCCAATGACATTGCCTACCAAGTAAGCTTATGATTTCAGTCATCTAGTGTAAGAGCAAGGCAAGCATGTGCATTAATGTTTCCCTGGGAACTGATTTTTTAGATGAGTCTTTCCAGGACACAGATATATCTGCTCAGAGTCTTGTGATCCCTTTACATGACTAAAACAAAAAGAAAGAGTGATGAAAGTTCCACTCAAACAATTTCACCTTTATTGTCTGCCTGTCTATGCAAAAACATATGTATATCTTGCTATGAAAGCCACAAAAGCATTTCAAAGCAGTTCTGCAATAACTTTTACTTCACTTGCATGATATATTATTGGTCAGCTTTTTATGTATGTCACCCTTGGGCCCTCCTGAAATTTTGGACTACTATGTACTTACCATTTCAGCTTCTATTCTGGGAGAGACAAATCAGCTCACTTATTTTGCATTTTGTATATATTTACTCCCAAAACTTTTCCTGAGAACTTTTATCTCTAATTATTTTTTTTCAAAAACATACATTTTTAACATAAATTTAAAAACATTTTAAAGCATGATTAAAACATTATTATTATTATTATTATTATTATTATTTAAAACACATTTAAAAATTGTTGTTTTTTTCTGACCTGAAAGCTTAATCACAACATTTAGAGATATGCAAAATCTAATTGATAGCTATATTCTGATTTCTCCAGGAGGTGCAGACTATGATCATTCATAGTGCCCCTACTTTTAGAAAAGTTGCATTTGATCTCATGGATTTTAAAAATAGTAATTTTTTAACAAAGACCTTGTTGGCAGTCATGTAACTTCTTAGCTTTCTATAAATTTAGTGGATAAATGCCAGCAAATTACCATTTGAAGGGCCTTTTATGAATATTCACACTAATTAATCAGTGCTAGGTGTAATTAAAATTACATATAATTTCTGGATTTAAATAAGAAGTCCAAAATTCCACCACATAAATAAAGCCAAATAATGCCAGGCAAGACACCTGCTAATGTTTCACTGGGGAAAGATTTCAAATTAGAAGGAAGCTAAGTGGAACAAGATAAAATACCATCAGGCTAATAAAGAACATTATAATAAATGGCATAGAATAGAATCTCCTTGCACTGTTTGTTTTGGATCTCAAACAAAACAGAGAAAAAAGACAGGAATAAGAGATGTTGGTGATGAGAAGGGTTGCATGATGCCTCTATAAACTGGATTCCAGAGGGGTAGTTTAGGGTGCATGTACAGTACAGACATAATATATTTTGACATGACTTTAAATGTTGCAGCTCCCTGGATTTTGTAGTTTTATAAGATCTATAGCCTTCTCTGCCAAAGAGTTCTGGTGCCTCACCAAACTACAAATCCCAGGATTCTGTAGGATGGGGCCGTGACAGTTAAAATAGTATCAAATTGCATTATTCCTACATTGTAGATGCATTCTATGATTTTTTTTTATTTTTTGCTTCAAAGGAGATTATCACATGAAAATTAAGAATGGGAGCAAAGTGTGTTGCTCTTGCCCTTATCCCATCTCATTTGCACGATTGGGAGAAAGATTATCACACTCCATGCACTTACTTCATTCTTCTCCCATCCGTGAAGTGTAGTGGACCCATCATTTGGTATTAACAGGAGTTTCCGTTAATACCAAATGATGGTTCTGATACACTTCATGGATGGGAGAAGAATGGGATGAGCATGTGGGGTGTGATAATCTTTTCCCTGATCGTGCAAATAAAATGGGATGAGGACAGGAGCAATCCTCTTTGCTAATCTCCAAAGTCACTGGCACTGATATGAAATGTGGGGTAGAATAAACTTCTGCCACCATGAAGCAGTAACCCAAGGAATAAGAGGATCCATTTCTTTCCCTGAGAAAGACATGAGGTGGTATGGGGGCTGTGACCAGCTAAAAGACCAGCTAAAAGTTTCCCATGCCCATCCATCATGACAGAATTATTCTGTCTTGGCTGTCACCATATATCTCTGAATCAAGAAAGACACCAAGCAGTCACAGGCAAAAGAAACATAAGAACATCCTTAAGCAGAAATACCTTGTTGGTTGAGCAATCCATCAGCCAGATTAGAAAAGAGTTTATACCCCTTCCAGTTGTAGGTGAGGAAATAACTGCCAAGATGTTCCAAGCTCCAATTCTAACCTCCCACCATACCAGGAAACTATCCATAAAATCAAACATTTTCTAATTTAGCACCATGTAGCTCTGCATTTCTTCCATTTCTGCATTTATAGGGTTTACAAATTTCTCCTGGCTAGCAGGCTCTCAGTGTGATGTCCATGCAATAAAGGAACAAAATGATTTTTAAAATTAATAAGCATCAATTAAAACAGCAGTTAAATATTAAATGATGAAAGCTTCATGGAACAGGGCTCACCTATAACAAAATGTGGAGTTCTCTAACTGGGGTGCTGCTACTCAAAGTCTCTGTCTTAAGTCCCTACCATTACATGACCTAAGTGGTGGGACATAATAGGTGAACTCCTGATGATGACTATAAGTTGCAAACAGCTTTCTATGGAGGCTATAGTCATTCTACCCATAAATGATAAAACTAATATTTAGGAGTATTTCATTGAATGCAATCAATATCACCAATTACTTGCCAGGTTGGCTTCCAGATCTGGGCAATGTTAATAGCACCTGACATTTGTTCCATATTCTATATGTTTGGGCATATGGATATTAGTTTATGAACAAAATTATAATTTTCTGTGCAGGAAGCAACATATTTTTGTGGAGAATTATTACTTTCTGTGCAGAAAATGATGTTTCTTATCCAGAGAACACTATTTTCTGTGCAAAAACATTAGTTACCTATACAAATCCTGTACTGTAGAATTACTGCTTTATATGGAAATGGTTTTCTTCTCTTTCTCTCTGTCTCTAACACACACACAATCCCTTAAATGTGAAATTGGCACAGAATAAATCTTGAAGTGTAAATAGCCTTTGAAAACTGGGCAGTTTTTAAAGACTCTGTTTCAGTGGAGGAAAAAAAATCCTATTGAAATTATTCATTTATTCCTTCAAGATTGATTGCATCACTACCATTTGCAATGATACTGTGTGTGTGTGTGTGTGTGGTTGTGGCTCTGTGTTATTTCCCTATATTGTCATCTTTATCCTTCTGCTTTCCAGAGCTGTTTGATAACACTGCTACTGGAGTCCAGTTCAAACAGAGCCTCCTGGCCTTCTTAATGACCTTCCACTGAACATGTTATTAAATGACAGATTTGCTGGACCGATAACAGACCGAAACACCCTCCGCAGGTGTCTTTGCATGCCACCAAGAGCAGATGTTAATCCCTGCAGGCTAAATCACAGCAAGACGTATGGAGAACTGAAAGGCAAGATGCCACAAGAGTGATATGCTTTTGAGTACTCTCCAGCACAAGGAGAAATAATTGAAAAACCCTTTAAATACAAAAAGAGGAAATGTGAGGAGGAAATGTGCACTTAATCTATCTGACAGATTACTTGCAGCTGGTGGCAAAACACCAGGATATCATTAACTAATGTGAATGATTATCTTCTTCCACCACCATTGTGCCCAAAGATATTTGCTGTATTTGCAATAATTTTGGATTTTTTTTTTAAAAAAAAGAGATTGTTGATGACAGTGTTCCAGGAGTGTTTAGAGGACAGGTGTTATTTATGTGGCTAGAAAAAGAGGGCCATATACTGCCACTCTCACTCTTAATATTTTGTATCAATACATATGGGGAGATTCATTTAAGTAAAAAATAGCATACTAGCTGCTCACCGATTGTTTAATTTCCAACCTTGATAATTTGTATTTTCTGCCAAATTGTCACTCAGAGAAGTGTACAATAAAACAATGCAAAGTTCACAAAAAATTGGCACATAAACCTAGTCCTATAAATACAATATTGGCTGCATGAATAAAATAATGATAGGCTGAAGGCACTGTACATTAGCATATTTTTTTAAATAGTCTCATCATTACCATAACAGACATAGAACAACCCAGGTGGTAGATGATAGTTACTGTTATCATATGGCAACCACAGTCATGTGACTAAGAAAGTATGTTGCTTCAAAACTAAGCTTTAAACATAGTTTCTGAGAGAACAAGAAACAGTTTTCTGTGCAGTATGTGAGTTAATTGATTGTTTGAAAGTTCACTTACATTGGATACCAAAACAACTACTATAACAATAAATTGAGTCCTTGGTTTTCACTGGGGTTTGGTTCTAGGACCCTCTGTGGATACCAAAATCAATGAATGTTCAAGTCCTATTATACACAAGAACATAGTACAATGGTGTTCCTTGCATAAAATGGCAAAATAAAGGCTTGCTTTGGGGAATTTATATATTTTAAAACTATTTTCAAGCCATGGATGGTTGAATCTGTAAATAAAGAATCAATGGATATGGAGGGCTGATTATAACAACTAACATTTTTTTTAAAAAAATCTCTAAATAAAAATTTACTCTGAGAGGTTGTTTGCATCATAGAAGTCAGAAACATTAGAACAGCAGCTTAGGATGCTGTCTATTTAAAAAGGCAGAGATGATTTCCCTAGCCATCCTTTACCTACCTTCAAACATTAATAAACTAGATCTTTCTAGAACTAGGGTGCTCCTTCAACTCTTGTTGGACTACAGCTGTAAGCAGTCCCCAGCACTGGGATGCTAGCTGGGGCTGTTTGGACTTGCTGTTTAACAGTATCTGAAGGATTTTTACCTCTGCTGTTGAAACAGCTGCTCTCTGGTGGGAAGTGTAAACAGTGTAACAAGGCCAGGGTGGTATTCTACTCCTCTGGAATTGAACAGCATCTTGCCATAGTCAGATCTGTATATTTCCATTAGATCTCAGGCCAAATAGAAAACAACAGTTATGAATACTATTAATCTGCATTGATAGATTATTTGTTGGACTACAGTAATATATTGTGGTTCACATTTTGCAAATGTGAACATTAAAATGCATTTGTAGCCTTAAGAATTTGCCCTAAATCAGTGTATTAAAAGTGGTCTTCCAGGGACTAGTGCTGCTCCCTGGCCAAGTTTCTAAGTAAGAAAGAAGCAATTATAGTAATGGCCATTAATACAGTGCCAGTCCCTGGCACCTTGGAAAGAAAACAGATGCTGGTTCACCACATCAAATAGCTTGGGAAACCCTGCTCTAAATAACCTGTTTTTTACTTATACACTCAGAAAGTAAACTGTGGGGCAATGCCAATTTTGGGCAAAAAATTAAAATAAAATAAAAATAAAAATGGTTTTCATTTTGCAGATTTCAGGAACATTATAAAATCCTATCTTTAATTGTGCAGGTTCTGAAGATGAGAGGGTCTTGTCTGTGTTTTGCAAAATGCCTTTGACAGATTTGGTTCAGTCCAGACATTTCTTTGCAGGTAATGATTTGATATCCATGCAGCTCTTAAGAGCTTCGTGCTGACTTCCAAAAGATAAACAAAAATTAAGAAGGCTAAAAAACAATTGAAACTAAAGTGATGGAACCAGAGTTTGTTACTACCTGATTTGGTATACCTATGTTTCCAGCTTGCAATACTCAGCTGTATTAAATAATGAGCACTGCTTCCCCCAGATATTTTTTCCTGACTTGGAATGCAGAGTGAAATTTTGTGCACGAAGAATAAAAACTCATTGGATCAGCTTGTTTATAGAACCATGCTTAAGGTGTGTGTTCTTCAATATGTTTTTTTGATGGATATCCAGTACATGTTGTGTCCAAGCTATGGACAATATTTTTTCCCTTTAAACCTATACTTGTAATCAATGACAGCTACAAAATGGTGGCATTCAAATGTTTCAACACCATGTAAGTCAAAAACTAATTAAGGTAGAATATTGTTCAAATTTAAATCAAAGCAAACTACAAATGTTCAGAGCAAAAGTACTTGTATGTTTGCATGTGACATCCTCTAGCAGGCCACCATTATAAGGGAGGACAGAAATCTCCAAAATAGGTAAGTTTTTATTTATATAGTTACTGACAGTACTTGAAAACACCAAGTGATTCTGAATAATATCAGAGAGCTCATTCATCTTTCAAATTAGACAAACAATTGAGATCAAAAAGGCAGTGTCTTCAAGGTACTGTGTAAAAAACCCCAAACCCTCATATTTTCTCAAAAGTCATTCAGGATTTGAACTGTGAAGTTCTGAGAAAAGTGAGGAACATTCCAGACTGTAAAAATGACAGGACTGTTAAGCTTGTAGACCAGGTTATGATGTTGAAGGACGCTATCTCACAATATGGACTTATAAGGGAAATTGAATTTAGCCAATTGTACAGGTTTTGTCCAGAAAGAAATCAAACTGGTGTCATTCCTTAAAAGAAAAAAAAAGTTCAGAAAGAAAGAGAGAGAACTGGAGTTGGTGTTATTGACCTTGACAAATCCTTTGCTGCAAAACCAAAAAAAAATATTACATAGTTGAAGGAAAGGTTTCATAATGAAGAAAATAAGATATATAGAGAGAAGTTAATAAAATCATAGTGGGGATAAAAAAAAAAAGCCAACATGTCACCTTTCCATGAGTCATCGTAGACATTCTTACTGCATATTTCAGACTTAAAATTGTGGGATATGACTTAGATCTTATAAATCTATATTAGCTTGTTTCCTCCTTTTTGTGATTTATATTGTGATGATATAACAAGAAAATTAGCCGTTATGCTTACAGTTTAAACCAAGAAACAATTGGAAACTGATCAAAAGCCTACACTTGAGCAAGTTCATGCAAGTGTGCTGAAATAGATGGCCTTGATGGGATGGCATGAAGCTGTCCCAACCAAAGACAGATTGGGTCCATGGCCCCAATCTGCTGCATCACTGGCTCTTCTGCAGCCCCATGGTGGCTTCCCAGTGTGTTGACAGCTTTCAGTGTGTAAACAACACACCCCCAAGACACCTGGAAGCCAGCTGACATGTGGCTGCTCTGGATGACTTCATGGGAGTGGCATGTGCATGCCATGCCCCCTGAGCTGCAGGTGGCTTTTATATTAGGTTTAGGTTTTATTCAACTCAGTAGGACTTGCATCCCATTAAAAGCAGGTGGGGAATGAGAACTTCTGGCTAACAAGAATTAAAATCAGGTGGCAAGTTGCTTCTCTTTTGGAAAGTTAATAAAATCTTGTATAAATACACATGTTCATCTTACTTTTCAAAACTGGAGAGGTAAACCTGGAGAGGTAAAACTGGAGAGCTTAAAAAAAGATAGTAGTAATAAGAAAATAGGTGAATCATTTTTTTAAAAAAAATTAACAAGATAGACTAAAGCAATGGGTGAGATTTCTTTATTAATTATTTATTATGTGATACAGCCATCAAAGAGCAGGCATAAATGAATAGTTGTTGAATCTGATTTTTTTTTTCTCATGTAATTTACTAAGTAAGAAAAAAGGTTATATGGGAATTATGAAAATCTGTTGTGGATGAAATTTGTGTTTCATGAATACAGGACTGAAGACTGGGAGAGCAGCTTTAAAATAAAGAATGACAGTCTTGAATCTACATGGGAATCCGTTTGTGTAATATCACAGTGTTTTACATATACAGTCTCCCCTCCTAACTCACAGATCTGGGATCTGCACCCTCAAATATCTGCAGAGGAGTGATCCCCACTATTTCTAATGGCATGTGTGCCCAGTGCACACACCTGGGCCATGAGCACAAGGGGGCGCCCCATTCAAGCTTATGAGGCTTGAATATGTGCTAGCGTCCATTTGGGGGAGGGGGTCCAGAATGGATCCCCCATGAAAATGGAGGGCCAACTGTAATGTCGCTTCTGATATGGTGAGAAGGTTTTAACATGGAATGGTTGACAAAATTTCAAACTCTTCTTCAACTAGATTTGCAACTAAGTTAAAATTAAAATAATTTGGTAAAAAGGGCCTCCTAAAATGCAGCAAATTGTGCATACCTTCACCTGTGCACATTTTGTAATGGCTCCCAAACATGTGTAGTTTTGAAGTAAAGTGTAAGAAGTCACAGCATTTTGTGCATCCATCACAACCTCAAGCTGCAGTCGGAACTTATATACAGATGGAGAAGCCAGCAGACGTTTAGGAATTTTATTTTAAATGACCATGTTTGAAAAGGCAGTATATAGCTCCACTCTCTGTCACATTTCATCTATATAGACCAGCATAAAAAGCCAGTTTCCAGCCAATTCAATGGCATGGTGTACACACGACACACAGAAGCAGGCTTCATGCAGCCCGGCTATCCACACAGCAGCTGGCTTCTGCATACTCCTGCAATGTGGAATTTAGGAGGGCCGTAAAGCTGTGGTGGGGTGGGAAAAGTCAGCTTTTTGCCTGCACAAAATGAAGCAGCATTTTTGGGCCAGTAAAAAGGCTGGTTGGGGCCACAGCACCGCATGGAGACCAATATCTGGAAGAGGGGGGCCTCCTCTTATGTGCATAGGCTTTCAACATAATTGGGAGCCCTGAGAAAACAAGGTTCACATTTACATGAAAAGTCTTCACACATAGAGGAGGCAGTGGCATCACTAGGGGACCACACTGAATGACACCCCAGAGGGAGTGTCACTTGGTGGGGTGGTACATGGCAGTGGCACTGGCAGACTCAGAAGACTTGTGGGTGAAAGAGTGCTTCTTTCCAAGTCTTCTAGATTCAGAAGGCTCCCCCCCCCCCCCGGGGATGCTGCCTTCTGAGTCTGCCAGATTCAGAAGGCTTTTTTGGGGGGGGGGGGGGCACCAGCTTCTGAATCTGGCAGACTCAAAAGGCTTTTTTTTTGGGGGGGGACTGCCTTCTAAGTTCACTCCCCTGGTGGGGGCTGCATCAGTCTGGTCAGGCTGGGGGGGAGTTTATAAGGCAGTTCCCCACACACACCAGGTGACACCAATGCTAGTGATGGCACTGAGAGGAGGCACTCCTCTTCAGATTGTCACTCTTCATACATGGGGAGAAACAACAGAGGGGGGAAGGGGTGTTTCATTCCCTTGTTCACATGTTTAAATTAGATATAAACAATTGAATCAAGTCATGGAATCTGTCATTCAGAAACCATAATACAAAATACTGCTGAATTGGAAACCCCAGAACAGTCTCACATCATTTGGGCTCCCCGTAATATGAGGCTGTTCTCTATGGAAAAACCTTATGCTCCTATATTATGGCTTAACTATAAGGGTAACACACTGAGGATGTGACCCAAGTATTAAGTTCCAGACCCAAGGGTTATTCATTTTAGGCTTTTCATACTTAGTTATGGGTAAGGTGAAAGTGAAGCTTGAAATGTTCAAGAGATGTATACAAGGTTTTAGCTGGAGCTGGGTTCTCAGAACAAGTAATCCAGTGATCTGTCCAGGGTCCTGAAAGTCCAGTATCTATCCAACCCATTTTTGCACTCTCTCCCCCCCCCCCCCCCCCCCGTTCATTTCTCTTCATTTGTGCTCTGAAAGCAGAAAGGATTCTGCTTGCCCTGCTGGTTTCCCAGCTTCTCTGTACCAGCCCTTTTCAGTTGTCCTTCCTCCCTTGGGGATTGGCTGTGAATGATATTAATTCATAGAATCAGACATTTTCAAACACCTCATGTTTAAAAGATCCATATAGATGTTCATTTACAATCTGAATAGGGTAAAACAGAAGTGAATGTGCAAATAAGCCCTGCTGCCCATATCCTTATATCACCATTTGCCTGCTAAATCTATTATTCAGCACACAAATGCACACACACACAAAAATCCCCCAAAAGTGCTGTAAGACTTTTTCAAATGACTACACTTATGGAGGAACTCTGATGTGGCATGTTCATGATTGCAGGAGCTGGAATAATCTTATGAAACCCTGTTCAGAATTTTTTGCAGTAAATGTGTTAGATATTTTTAGAGCAGTCAGGAGTGTGGCAATGGCTGGTCAGTAGACCTAGGTCTGAATCCACATACCTGCTGCATTTTGCCTTTGTGTAGTGGTTTTCTGGTTCTTTTCATCCAGCATTTACACTGTAGAGGACATAGGGCAATTTATCACATAAAACTGTTATCAGCTGTCTAGTCTGAATTTTTGCTATATTGGGCCAAAAATATCTCAAAATTTTAATCCTGTCATGGGGTATTAGTAGTAGGCAATGTGAAACTGGAAGTGTGGAAAAGTTAAAATGCTGTATATCCCAATAGATTCTGAACCCATGCTCAGACTATAGCCATATACTGAGGCTTTCACTGTAAACTCTTTCTCTTTTCCAAATCTAATCTCTCATTCAGCTAGAAAGGTCAATAGTGTAGAGTGATGGGAAATTAACGTAACAATTGCTTTTAAAAATATTGGCAGTGTTTTTAGGTCTGAGGGTAACTAAACAGCCTGGCATTTTTTGATTCAGATTATAATGTGAAAACTCTAAAGGGAGTTAGTCTTTTTTTTCTTTGTCTCTTTCTTTCTTTCTTTCTTTCTTTCTTTCTTTTTGTTCTTTTAAAATTTTAATCCATGTGGCCTTCTTAGATTTTGCAGCATTCTTCAGTACTCCATCATTACGCTTTTTAAAATGTAATTTCCAATCTGCCCAACCACCTCTTAATTGTTGTCTTTTCCCAATAGCAGCTTTAAAGTGGAAGACTGGAGCATCTGCAGGGAGTGTAAACAATAACTGCTCTATCATCATTATTCCATTTCTTTATCATTAATCTACTGAAAAAATGTGACATGCTTTAATGCAGGAAGTGGAAGCACCTGTTTAAAGAAAATAAAAAAGAATGAAAATTCCATCATCTTTTTATTTGTTTTATTTTTTTTAATGGCTTGATCGAAAATACCCAGCACTTTTACTGGTCATAACCTCCATTAACTATCTCAACCTGTCCAGATGCTTCATACCACTACATTTTATGATCGTCACTGGAAAAGAGATTTGGTGCCTCTTCCTGTACAAAATTAGGTAGTGCTATAATTATTTCTGTATCATCCCAAGTATAGATAGTTTTGAAATGGAAGCCTAGAATAGGAAGTAGATTATTATTATTATTATTAAGACAACTTCAGAATTATAAGTTGGTCAGAAGGGCCTGTTCAAATTTAGAAGGAGAGTGATTTATTTTCTATCCCCTCCCCCCTTTTTCCTTTCTTTTTCTTTTATCTTTTTTGGCCATGTAAAAATAGAGATGTTCATGGGGGGGGGGGGGAGGGTAACAAGACAAATACAAGAAAAAATCTGCAAAAGTTCAGAAAGATAAGTACAGCACCTTGAATATGATGAACAAAATACAGTTGAGGAATTAGTTGTAGGCACCAAAATTACAGAAGGCACAATAGGATGGGGCAAATGATGGATGTGGAGCTGATTTTAAAGTGGCAGAGAAAGAAGGATTTGACCATCCAACCAACCACCTTCCAAGGTTCCACAGACTCCATCAAAACACTTTAAGCTGGTTTGAATTTTCATTTGTCTTTCAGTTTTGGAAAAGAGAACTAGAAAAAAACAATAAACAATGGATCAGTCCTGTGATATATTACTTCAGCATTTCTCTATCAGTGTGCTTTATAACCCACTTAAACCATTTATTGTGAGTATAAACCAGATAGTCACAAAAGTTTTCTTTCCTTATGCTTTGGCAATCACCCTGCTGTTTTCCTTACATAGAGAATTTGTGGTGAAATAAAGCAGGATTTTTTGGTGAAATATATCAGGAAAAAAGATCAGAAATTTGTCTCTCTCCAAATTTAAATTGCTACAAAACTTCAAGTACTTAGTTTTAAAGTCAGTTTTATCATCTCAAAAATCAGTAAGAATTGGATCATTTTGGTTTGGCATGTAGAATTCATTCAAGTCTGAACCACACATCTAGCATATAGCTGTGTAGCCTGAGGAAAAAAATCATTTCAGAAAAGAAATGAAAACCTAAATATCCCTCCCTCAAACAACCCCCTACCAGCATGTAAAAGTTCTCCCTGGCTCTTTTTTCAAAGTAATAAGATCCTAAAATAGTACACTCTTGTTAAGGACATTATTTGGATGAAGATTCCCAGTATCTTTCAAATGACACTGAACTGAATGGTCATATCACAATCCATTTTTTTCCCCAAACATCTTGGCCTTGCTATCCAAAAGATCTTGCAAGAGGAATACAGAGGAAAGAAAGCCCACATTAAATTAAATGAAAATATAATGAAAAGCAATCATAATCATAGTTGCAAAAATTAAACAAGACATCCAAAAGTTGTAAAAGTGGCAGGTAGGGAGTTCCACAGTTTCAGCCCAGGAACTGAGGAGGTCTCTCCTATAATTCCCACCAACTGTACCTCTAAATCAAACACCTGGCAAGATGTTCCCCTACAAAGCGTTTTTGCAACATCAAATCTTTCCAGACTTGCTGCACTTTGATTTTTCTGCCTAAGAATATATAATAATCAAAAGGAATGGGAATTCATCTTCTAAACTAGTGAAAGCCCCTCTTCCTTAATTATTCAACATCAGAAAATACAGTTTTTCAAAAAGTTGAATTTTAAAAATCTGTGCAGCTCCCAGAGGTTCCTGGTGCAGACGGTTGCCCCCTGTGGACCTACTGCAGTTTTTTGCCCCTGCTGTAAAGAAGCAGAGCCAAGACCTCCATAGGGAGTTTAGACCAGGCATACATATATACATACAAAACATACAGACCAATTAGCATTGTTTGTTGTTGTTTATTTCCCCTGAGATTATCCAGAATTTGATCTTCTAATGATGGATGAGTGTGGAGTTTACAGTGAGATACAGTAGAATAAGCTTGCTAGAGAAGTCTTTGAAAGGAATTATAAAATCATTCACTTGTAAGTAATTCTACATCTAGATTTGCCAGCCTTTAGCCTACAGACCTTTCTTGTCCTTCCAAAAGTAACAAGACAGTGGAGGAGGATGTAGTCACTCTAAGGATCCATCTACACTGTAGAAAAAATACATTTTGACACCACTTTAAGTGCTCCATCCTATGGAATCCTGGGATTTGTATTTTTACAAGGTGCTTAGCCTTTTCTCCAAAGCATGCTGGTCCCCCCAAAACTACAAATCCCAGGATTCTGTAAAATGGAAACATGGCACTTAAAGTGGTGTCAAACTGTATTATTTCTACATTGTAGATGCACCCTGTCTCAATTCTGCTGCTCCCCTCCTCCACTTTTTTTCCCACCGGCTCTAATTTAACATAGTTTAGCTACTAAATGCTTGTCAAGTCATGATATCAACACTCCCAGAGAAATATTCTACAGCTTGTGAAGTCAAAGGTTTTCACAGCTGGCATCCATAGTTTCTTGAGAGTTTTTTTCAGGATATGAGGCCATGTTCTAGAAGAGTTTATTCCTGATGTTTTGCCAGCCACAGCTGCATCAGGAATAAACTCTTCTAGAACATGGCCTCATAGCTCAAAAAACACCACACACACACACACAAAACCCCATTATACAGCTTCCTTGATTAAAATAGTTTTCCAAGGCTAAGCTTGACAATATTATGGAAACTTTGGTAACCACCATTTCCATCCAGGAAGCACAAATGAATATATTATATTTGAGCAAATGAAACAATAAGAAAAAACTTTCTCTCAGAATCAATCTATTGAAACAGTGTTGTTTTTCAGCCAGGTCTCATTGGGTTAACTAGGAATGTAGTTCTTCAGTTCGTTTCTTCTCAAAGGTTGCAAAAAGTAATTTCGGCAGTTTTCTTGCAGCTGTGAGAAAGTTTTTGAAAATCACACTTTGAAGCCTATTCACAGTTCAAGACATATTCTGGACAAAATTAGCACATGATTATTCCACACAAAAAACAGCATTTTTCTGTACAGAAAACATTTTTAAAAATGCATAGAAAATAATATTTCAATGCAGAAATTTTTTTCCCAGTCCAGAAAAGGATTTTCTTTTGCAGACCAACAAGATGCAAATTTCACACAGAATAAATATTGAATTGAAATATTTTCTGGTCAGAAAACCCCATTTTTGTGTGTGTGTGTGTGTAGGTAATATTATTTTAATTATTTAATTTAATTAAAAGTGCAGACAAATTCTTTCCTGCACTGGAAATTTCTTTTCTTTTCTTCTTTCTTTCTTTCTTTCTTTTCTTTTCTTTTCTTTTCTTTTCTTTTCTTTTTTGCAGAAGACAACCATGTGTGAATTTTGAGCAGAATAAGTCCCAAATTGCAAAGATTTTCAGTCTAGGATTCTTCACATCAGGGTTTCTCAGCTATTAAACATATCTGACTATTTTTAATATTTTTGAATAGTCTTTCCCTCATAGCTGGCCTGCTGGCTATCCTGTGGCACAGCTCCAGTGCCATCCCCGGAACATTGTCCCACCCCAGCGGAGGACCTAAGAAGGAATGCTGGTGGGAGTGGCTTCCCTCATGGCCAGCCTGCCAGCTCTCCCGTGGCACAGTGCCAGTGCCAGCTCCGGAACATCGCCCCATGTAGCATAGGACTTAAGGAAGAATGCCGGTGGGAGTGGCGTCTTTTAGGCCGGTCTGACCTTCCAGACCTTACTGTTGGTATTAGACCTTATATGTTTAGTGAAATATTCTGGAAGCAGTGTTGCTTATATTGAAGCTAGAAGCTTATGTTGATCATGGAAAGTAATACGCACGGGCAGGAGAAAATTATTGTGAATAAACAAGATCATTGGGAAATGCCTATAGGAGTAGTACAGGGCAATGGGAGATACAGCGTTAACAGAGTGGTGATAAGACACAAAGTAAGACGAGAGCAATGGTTGAAATCTATCCCATCTTCCACGCTCTCTGTTAACCCAAAAGAACCAAGGGTCATCCCATCCATATCACAACCCCTCACCATGCTCCTCTGTAATGCCAGGTCATTGAAAAAACAAATCTCACATTATTTATGATCTGTTAGAAGATGAGAACACCAACCTGGCCTGTATCATGGAAACCTGGCTGGGCGAAGACAGCCATGTGACTTGGGCCAAGGCCCTCCCAGCTGGGTATACCGTCCAGGAGCAGGTAAGGGAAAGTGGGCAAGGGGGGGGAGTGGCCTTGATTCATAAAACTACAATCAATCTGACCATGAGACCTATCCATAAAACTGACCACATAGAGTGTATTTACCTGACCCTGAAAGTCAGGGACAGTTTGGGGATTCTGTTAGTCTACCGTCCACCCCGTTGCTGAATAGACTCCCTGACCGAGCTGACACAGCTGGTCTCGGAGCTGGTGCTGGAGTCTCCCAGGCTTTTAGTCCTGGGGGACCTCAACATCCCCTTTGAGGCTGGTTCATCAGATCTGACTGGTGCAGCTCGGGAGTTCATGACTACTATGACTACCATGGGCCTGTCCCAATTGATCTCGGGGCCAACACATTGTACCGGTAAAACACTTGATGTAGTCTTTTGCATGGATCAGGAAAATCAGTGGGCAGAAGTCATCTGTCATGGTCGGATCATTTCCTGGTCAAGCTAAAATTAATGGCCACTACCCATATCCCCCTCGGAGGTGGAGGACCTATTAAGATGGTCCAGCCTTGAAGACTATGGAACCCAAAAGGTTCCAAGAAGCCCTAGAGGGATATAGGGTTAGGAATGACAGCGAATCTGTTGATGCCCTGGTTGATACCTGGGTGATAAACATCATCGCTCCTAAGCGTCCTCTCCAACTCACTTCTAACAAAAAACCATGGTATACTCATGATCTTTGGAGGATGTAGTGAAATGCGAGACGACTAGAGCATCGCTGGCACCAACACTGATGCTTATCTGACAAGACTCTCCTAGAGAACCTATTAAGGTCCTACAGAGTGGCAATCGATGCAGCAAAGAATTCCTTCTATGCTGCATGTATTGTATCAGCAGAGTCACATCCAGCAGAGCTTTTCAGGGTGGTTAAAGACTTAATTCAACCCCCTCCCACCCTGAATCCACTATTACAACCAACAAATGCCTGCTGTGACACTTTTAATGACTTTTTTGCCGATAAAATCTCTCAGATAAAGGCCGATCTAGATGCCAGCATTAACACAGAAACTATAGAAAAGGTGTCCAGTGGCTCTGTGGACATGATTAGACCAGATCACTTTGAGTTTGTAAGTTTTGAGGAAGTGGACAAGCTCCTTGGAAGTATTAGGAAGATGACATGCCCCCTCGATCCCTGTGCATCCTGGCTGACCGCCAAAAGAAGGGATGACGGTGGTGACATTGCTCCAAATTGTCATTAACACATCCTTCAGGGAGGACAAATTTCCATCTGAGCTGAAACAAGCTGTGATCAAACCACTTCTGAAAAAGCCCTCCCTGGATCCCTTGATAAGAAATAATTATAGGTCGGTCTCACTGTTACCATTCCTGGGCAAGGTGATCGAGAGAGCAGTTGCCTTCCAACTCCAAGCCGCCTTGGAAGAAGCTAATTATCTAGAACAATTTCAAACCGGCTTCAGGAGGGGATACGGAGTCGAGATGGCCATGGTCGCCTTGGTCGATGTTCCCCGTCTGGCCATCGACAGGGGAAGTGTGACCCTTTTGGTGCTCTTGGACATCTCAGTGGCATTCGATACCATTTACCATGGTATCCTTCTGGTATGCCTGAGGGGCATGGGAAATTTTATTATTATTTATTTATTATTATTCCCATTCTCAGGTTGAAGTACTGGGATATTTTGATTGACAGAGTCAAAGCATAATGTGCCAATTCTATTAGGCTTCTCTGTGCTTATTTAAAATTTTCAGAGCAGCTCGAACTATATTTTCATTCTACCAATACGCTATTGTCAGGTATCCAGGTTGTAGTGTAAAGTGTTTTAGGGGCATTGGTCTTGAAGGGACAATGAAAATATATTAGTTATATGTTACAAGTGAAAGTGAAAACTGCTAAAATTAGTTTGTTCAAATGAAACAACACAGGAGCTTACATTTTTGGACTATCAATACAAGTTCCCACATTTTAAACTATCCTTAAGGTAGTAACACTGAGGACCCTTGTGATAAGATCATGACTAGTAAACTGATTGATGACATGACTGTTCAGAAACCTGAACACTTTATCCATAGTATTGAAGGTGGAGCACTATGAGACCAGAGACCAGGTAAAAGGAATGAACTGTCATTCCAAAAGTAAAACCTTAGCCTTGAATAAAGACAAGTTGTCATTTATAAGAGCAATGGTTTGGGCTGACATAGCATTTGCTATAATCACTCTGAGATTATGGCCTTATGTAACTATCAGCCTGTGGAGACAGACTGCTAATTTCATCTCTTATTTAGAATACACAAAATGTAAACCTTTCCCCTTTCCATTTTCCAGAAGAGAAGATTATTATGGAAAAAAAGAACCCCCCAAAATTGTTAAGTACTAAAGATTACCAGGTTCCAACTCAGAGGTGGCAATTAACCTGGAACAAGTCCAAAGAGACCTATTTTAGCCACCAATTCCAAATCTGTCTTTATTAGCTCAAAGAAATACAAATTAATCCTTAGAGACTTTATGGGAATCCAAGAAATCGTGCTGCATTAGTAATAGTCATGTAACAGGCACCAAAATCTACACCAGCATACTCCATTGAGTGCAATAGACATAAATGTTCTATGGATGGCACCCACAGATTCTCATTTACACTCCAGTCACATTTTTACTATTCTGGCAGTGTTAAAGTGACATTAAAACAGGTGTTGTGTAATTAATTGTATGATCATAATTCTGGCTCTGAGCAATGTAGTGCAGTTACTGCAGTTTGAAAGCTATAACAACTTTTATGTGCTCTGTTGCAATAACAGGTTGAAGATGTTTATATATGGGCTAATGTGGCACTGGGGGAAAAAGACCCGGTTACAGCAGTCTGAAAATATGACTGTTTTGTACAAAAGCATGAAACTGTAACCTAGAAAGTCTGGTAATTAACTTTTAGTCAAGTTCTTCCTGGTGCAAATATATTGATTTGTATGTAACCTAAATGACTGATGGTCAAATTTGGAAAGGAATATGGAAGGGTAATTCCCTTTTCTTGTGACCACTGAGAATTAAATCCATCAGATTGATCATCAACTTTTTCAACTTTATCACCAGCCTAATTTGTCAGTCCTTCAGCAGTAATGGAGTTGTCTCATCGATCCCTGGAAAACCTTCTAAAGATCACAGAAGCTGGCATTTCTGGCAGGAAATGGGACAGCAGTGATGGGGTCACGATATAGGCTCTTCCAGACATAGACATAGTCCTTCTCTCAATCTTTCACTCTCTCTTTCTCTTTCAAAAACTCAGCATTCTTCATCAAGATCATGGGAGGAATAGATTGAAGCACCATCTGACTTTCATGATGAGTTAGAGCAGTGGTCCCCAAACTGTGCTCTTTAAGGGATTTTGGACTTCACATCCCAGAATCCCAGACTATTGGACAACATTGCTGAGGCTTCTGGGAGCTGAAGTCCAAAATCCCTTAAAGGGCACAGTTTGGGGACCACTGGGTTAGAGGGAATTTTTAGCAAGGTTGCAAATAACACAAAACTGGGATGGGTAGCTATCATATTGGAAGATAGGAACATAATTCAAAAGATCCTTTATAAATTAGAAAATTGGGTGGAAATTAACTGAATCAAATCCAACAAAGATAAATGCAAAAGTCTTAATTTAAACCACAAAAATCAAATGCACACTTAGGTACAAAACAAACTGTAGAAATAATTCAGTTTGAGACCACTTTAACTACCCTGGCTCAGTGATAGGGAATCCTAGGAATTGTAGTTTATTGTGGCACCAGAGCTCTCTGACAGAGAAGGCTAAATGTTTCACAAAACTACAGTTCCCAGAATTCCCTAGCATAGAGCCAGGGCAGTTAAAGCACTCTCAAACTGGGTTATTTCTGCAGGGTGTTTTGGACCTTAGAAGCTGAGGGATACTGAGAAAAGGACTCTGAGATTATTGTTGATCATAAACTGAGCATGACCCAGCAATGTAATGCTATGGTGAAGAAAGCAAAAAGTATTAATAATATTTTATCCTGCATTATTAGATCTGTGGTTTCTAAGACAAGGAAAGTAATAGTCCCACTACATTCTCCACTAGTCAGGTCTCATATGAAGCACTCCGTTCAGTTCTGAGTGCCTCATTTTAAGAAGGATATAGACAAGTTGGAGCAAGGTTGGAGAAGGGCAACAAAAATGATAAGATGTATGGAGAACAAAGCATATGAAGAAAGTTTGAGGGAGTTGGGCATGTTTGACCTGGTGAAGAAAAGACTGAAGAATGACATGATTGTACTCTTTAAATATCTAAAGAGCTGACATGAGAAGAGGATGAAAGTTTGTTCTCAGATACATATTATTAATGGTTTTAACGGTCTTGTAGGAGACTAATTCTGGCCACTATTAATGGTTTTAAGTTACAGCAGAGCAGATTTTGATGGAACATGAGACTTGTTAACACTAAGATCAAAAACACAATACACAAATAATCCAGTTTGAGACCACTTTAACTGCCCTGGCTCAGTGCTAGAGAATTCTAGGAACTGTAGTTTTGTGAGGCATTGAGCCTTCTCTGTCAAAGAGAGCTCTGGTGCCACTATAAACTACAATTCCTGGGATTCCTCAGCACTCAGCCAGGGCAGTTAAAGCACTCCCAAACTGGGTTATTTCTGCAGGGTGTTTTGGACCTAAGAGCTTTCAACAATGAAATCAATTGACTAGAGAGGTGAAGGGGTCTCTTTTTCTGGATATCTTCCAAAAGATAGCTACCTGCTGGAGTTGCTGCATTGAACAGTGGGGCTGAGCTCGATGACCTAGGGGGGCTTTTCCAACTCTATGAAAACTCTATACTGATGTTCCCAGTATAAAGAAGATTGCTGCTTCCCCATGAATATTCACCATGGAAAACAGAAATCCTGATCAGGAATCCTTGGCAATGGAAGGAGAAGATATATTTATAGGTTAAAGTATTGTCTTTTGTCAATTTCCATGAAGATTGCTCTTTCCCTGAGTGGCAACATATCAAACACAATATGATAATCTGGGACACAGAGAAATATAAGCAGAGTACACTGAGTGCCAAAGAAGATAAATGATATGTATGAGCTGAACTAGTTTACCATCTCACCAAATTGAAGGAAGGTTTCAACAGGCAATTAGGTGACATTATCTAACCCAAAGCTATATCTTCTGACTACTATTCCTAGATACAGTGGAGATGAATCTGCTGTCTCCCATTTTATTTTCTATATAAGAACTGATTGTAAATAATAACTACATACTGAAAAAATTCAAGGTCTTGTTGGCATCACATTCCTCAGAAAAACAAAATAGAAGCCCAAAGCACTGCAGACCTGAATCAATAGTTCCTTTTTTTAAAACAAAAAGGGCAATTGATCATAGAAATAATTGAATGTACAAAGCCCATATGTACAATCACTTGTACATTCCTGAATAATGATCAGACTTTAATTCTGAAGTAATTAGCTTCTATCTCTTAGAATTGCATTTTGCTATATACACAAGAGTTGTTGACTAATTTAAAATCCCTCTCATTTTTCAATAGATTAAAAAAAAACCACAACACTGAATAACTTTGGGATGCACATTTTCAGATACGACTTGAATGTGAAGTAAATGTAGGCTTATATCCAGTTAGTGGCATATGTGGGCATAAGTCCAATATAAACCTTTTTCTGGTTGTTGCAGAGATTGGTCTTCTCTTTCACTTTCTGCAAGGAGTACCTCCTCCCTACCACTACTGTTCTGAATACACACAAGCACACGCACGCACGCACACGCACGCACGCACACACACAAACACATTCAGTACTGGTAGAGTGTGGGAAGAGCATGGAAAAGTATCCAGCTATATCTCTGTAGCCAGATGCATGATGATTATGTCATCCACTGAGATCTCAATAGGATCCCAGAAGACCTCAGTGAATGGTATAATTACTCTGTATCTGTTTATGGAGATATAGTCAGATGCTTCTCCAGCCCCCTCTCCATGAACCATGAGTTGGTTATGAGGAGGCCCTGCATTGTCTCAACTATGTGGTAGCATAGTTGCATATGTAAAATTATCACAATGTGCTGTGCCATACAGGATTTGGGCTTAAGTGATAAACAATAGAGGCCTTGATTGACTGTCTAGTACCTAGGAGGAGCTTTGCTCAAAGTGGCGCTCTCTAATTTATTTTTTACACTGGCTATGGGCACCACTTTGGGCAAGTCTAAACAAGACCACATTGTAATTTCTATTGAGGAGTATGAAATCCACCTCTACCAAAATTCTTATTAGATTTTTAGTATTCTATACTGCTAGAAATCAGAAATTTCAGATGATGCTATACTTTTGTTACAATGTTGGCTTTATTTATAGGAGACTTACAGTTGTTAAGGGTTTGTACCCTGCATGTGTTCCACATGCATTTATGATGCCACTTCTCTTAATACATAAAATTCATTATCACCCTTTAATATTCTTCTTTATTTTCCAGCACACAACCAAGGTGGAACCTAAGTCACAAAAGAACAACAGTAAACACCTAGGGTTTTTGTTTGTTTGTTTATAGAATCATAGAGCTGGAAGAGACCACAAGGGCCATCCAGTCCAATACTCTGCCATGCAGGAACTCTCAGTCAAATCATACCTGACAGGTGGCCATCCAACCTCTGTTTAAAGACATCCAAGGAGGGAGACTCCACCGCACTGCTTGTTCCACTGTTGAACAGCCCTTACTATTAGGAAGTCCCTCCTAATGTTGAGGTGGAATCTATTTTCCTGCAGTTTGCATCCATTGTTCAGTGTTTTAGTCTCTGGAGAAGTAGAAAATAAGCTTACTCCTTCTTCAATATGACATCCCTTCAAGTATTTATACAGGGCTTTCATATCACCTCTTAACCTTCTTCTCTCCAGACTAAGCATTCCCAGCTCCTTCAGGTATTCCTCATAAGGCATGGTTTCCAGACCCTTCACCATTTTGGTTGCCCTGCTTTGGACATGCTCCAGTTTCTCCACATCCTTTTTGAATTTTGGTGCCCAGAATTGGACACAGTATTCCAGGTGAGGCCTGAACAAAGCCAAATATAGTGGCACTATTACTTCCCTTGATCTAGACACTATGCTTCTATTTGATGCAGCCTAAAATCGCATGGGCCTTTTTAGCTGCTGCATCGCACTGTTGGCTCATGTTCAACTTGTGGTCTACTTGGACACCTAGATCCCTTTCACATGTAGTCTCCTTAAGGAAGGTGTCCTCCATCCTATTTTTCATTTTTCCACCCTAAGTGCAGTACCTCACATTTCTCTGTATTGAATTTTACTCTGTAAGCTTTGGCCCAGCTTTCTAGCCTATTCAGGTCATTTTGAATATTGATCCTGTCCTCTGTAATATTAGCTATTCCTCCTAATCTGGTGTCATCTGCACATTTGATACGTATGCCTCCAAATGTGTCATCCAAGTCATTGATAAATATGTTGAATAGCAATGGGCCCAGGACCGAATCTTGTGGCACCCCACTGGTCACTTGTTTCCTAGATGAAATGTAGCCATTGTTGATCACCTTTTGGGTTTGGCCAGTCAACAAATTACAAATCCTTGTAATAGTTAACTTGTCTAGCCCACATTTTAATAATAATAATAATAATAATAATAATAATAATAATTTTATTTTTTCTAGCCCGCCCCTCTGAACAAGCAATCGTGGCAGGTTACAACAAGGTTAAAAAACAATACAAGTTAAAATATCGCATCCCATTCCCCATCTTCTCCCTTTAAAATAGGATTAAATCAGAGCAAAGTTAAAATTGCTAATTTAAACAATTAAAAATAAGCTAAAACAGCAACGAAAAGTTCCAACCCAGTGATCTTAGCTATATAGGGTGGAAACACTGGAGAGAAGGTGGAAATGCACAAGACCAGCATTTCGGAGTCAGGAGGTGGTAAACATCTTCTGGGTACACGTGCTTGCTATTTGTTTGAATTGCTCTTTGGTGATTTCCCCATTTTTCCATTTCTTATACATGTTCCGTTTAAAACTTATCTCAGCTGAAAGTTCCTTGGTCATCCATCCTGGCTCTTGAGACATCTCCCATTCTTCTTCCTCATTAGAACTTTTTGAAATTGTGCCTTCAGTATCTCCTTTTTGAGAAACTCCCATCCGTCTTGAACTCCCTTCTCTTTTAGTGTACCTGACCATGGGATCGCCCCCAGTATTTCTCTAAGTTTATTGAAATCAGCTCTCCTGAAGTCCAGAAATCAGCTCTCCTGAAGCTTCACCTTTCCACTGTATAACAAACTCCAGGAGAACATGGTCGCTCCCACCTAAGGATCCCACCACTTGCACCCCATCAACTAGGTCTTCCCTGTTGGTTAAGATCAGATCCAAAATTTGGTAGACCTTGAGGATTTTGCTGAATTTGAATTCCAGCAAATATCAGGATAGTTGAAGTCACCCATCAGTAACTTACCACACCTGAAGCCCCTTATATAGGGCAGCTGAAAGTGGGTGAGGCTACTGCCAAAATGCTTCAGAACACTTTAAAATATTCCAAATAAGGCACTAACTAGTCACAGGATAACTGATTTGTGTGAATTCACAGATGACCACTCAAAAAAGTGCAGCTACAGATATGCCACTTGTCCTTACCACACCTGAAGTTATACTAATATGATTGGTTGCTTATCGATGGGTTTCCCCTATCAGTGGCAAGGTGCGGATTAATCATGCTTTGAGAAAAAAGAGTGATGAGACAGAAAAGGTGCTGTGTGATAGCTATCACTAAAAGTGGTATTTTTCTTTTCTTTTTTTTTTTACAGAGTAAAAAGGTGGTATTATCCAACTTTTATGGCAGTTTGAAAGCTGTGTGTAATAAACCCATTGGTCTGATCTAGACAGGCACTAAAAGGCACCTAGGTGGCACCATTAGGGTTTGTGAGCACGCAGCCTTTGCACGCTCACAAACCCTAGCACGTAATGGCACCGGCGCAACTGCGCAGCTTCCACACAGAGCTGCGCAGTTGCGATGGCACAAAGACACCAAATGGCGCCTCTTTTCAAAACCACACTGCAACTGCAGCTCAAAAAAGGAGCTCCAAAATTGAGCTCTTTTTTGCGGCGGGTCTTTGCCATGGCCTTTAAACAGCCGCAGCAAAGACCCGGGGAGAAAGGGGCCACGGCAGCAGCCCCTTTCTCCCCTCAGCCCCTCCTAGGGAAGCAGGGTGCAGCAGGCGCCCAGGGCGCCTGCTGCACCCCTCTTTGAGGTCGCGGGGAAGTGGCAGTTTGCCACTTCCCCTGGCCTCAGTAAGCGGTGGGATGGGGTCGCAGAGGCTGCCAGTGCAGCAGCCTTGGCCTCATCTTCCTGCTTCCTGGGGCAAGTATGGACCACCCCTTTTGGGCAGTCTGGAAAGGCCCTTAGTGTTAAAAGATGGTCATGCAAGCTGCAAACAGACTTCAGGCTATCAACAGATCTGAATTAGCTAAAATTAGTTAATCCATTTCAAATCAAAATAACTCCAAAATAAATTTATGGTCCCTTTCGTGTCTATGATGAGTTTCAGGTGTTTTAATCATCTTGGAGCTATGGTGGAGATGCATGGACACACACTTTCTGTTATAGATTTCAATTTAAAATGGCACTTTAATATGATGAATGTCCCCAACCCAACACAAGCATAACTTAATTTTGACTTTTAATATGTTTCCAGTGGTGGACTTGGCTACATAAGAGATATGGAACTATTTTTATACCATCATCACCATCAATAACAATCAGGTTAGAAGGCTTAAGGCCATAGAGGTGGTGAAAATGGGCAGCAACTTTATTAAATAGCTAGATCTGAAAAATGAATGAAGAAGGTTACCGGTAAATGCAGGTCACATGTCTGGGTGGATAGAAGGGGTGGACATCTGAATGAGAAGGCTAGCCAGTGATAGATAAGCCTTAGCTGGCTACACCCATGACCTCTTGACAGCCCCATGGCCCTATAATAGCCATGTAGGCAGAAGGAGATAAGGGGCAGGTCAAGCAAAGAGGGCCATCAATCACAGCCAGTTCATACCAGTCAAGCTATATTTGTAGCAATGCTCCTCACCCACCCACCCAGCCAGTCAGTCAGTCATGGTCATCAGATGAGTGGTAAAGGGTAAATCTAAGCCAAGGTGAGTGGGAATATAGTCTTTGAGTCTATGCCAGGAATTGGGGACAGGAAAATAAGAAATGAGTTTGAGGAAGACTCTCATTGTTATGGTTTCTGGACATTCAAGATGCCCCTTTCCTCTTCTTCTTCTCTTCTACTACTACTATTACTTCTTCTTCTTCTTCTTCTTCTTCTTCTTCTTCTTCTTCTTTTGCTTGACTTTTCAAATATTTCTTCCTTCCCTATCATGTATAGTGCTTTCATGTTCAGACAGCAGTGTGGAATGCACATCACACATGTGCATTGTACACACACATTGTGCTAACACAATCACTTCCATGCTCATTGTCCTCCAATGTGCTACACTGTGATCCAGTTCAGGGGAAATAGAAAGTAAATTCAGAGGCAGATGTTTGTGTTAAGGTGAACTGATACAGAATCTCAGCCTATGTTTCCCAGAACCCAAAGGAAAATCCTCATCTGGGCCTTCATTGTCATTTATAAAAATTCCCCTTCACCTTAAAGATGCCTCACTCTGTACACCAGCATCTACCTGTCTGCATTATACCAGCGACCTGTACCAGGATAAATATCAATTAGCCATGCCAGTTACTAGTGATAAAAGTAACACATTTTGTTTGAAATAATAGCAATCTCTTAGGGAATCTCCTGATTCAGTTTAAAAGAGTTGAAAGCACAGGGTTTTTAACTCAGACATGTAAAAGTGAAGCACGGAGAGCCCTTTTGGTCTCATTCTTCCTCATGTGTTCACTTTTCTTTCTTCTTATTTCTATTTTCAATATAAATAAATTTGCACATTTTGGTTAATTCCTCTCTGGCATCTGCTGAAGTGAAATTCTCACCCAGGAAAGTACATGAGGAGCATGATTATCCTGCATTATGCCCTCTTGCCAACTTCAACAGTTCTTTTCCTATTTCCTCTCACATCCTATACACATGCCATTATTGCAGAAAGCACTTTGAAGCCCTTTGCATGTGAATTAGCACTGCATCATTTTAATGCTTGGACTTGTTTTGGAGGAGAATCTGGGCAATCAGATAAGAGACACTGCCAAGCAGTATGTTACCAGTTTCAACCTGCCAAGAGCTTAACCACTTTTAGCATTCCTAAATATTCCACGTCGGGATTTTCAACATCCATTTAGTTGCTGTTGTGTAGAAAGGCAGAAATGGAACAATTTTGCCTGCTGCTGTAGGAATGTTGACCTAGTGAAATGTACTTTCATGATTTCCCTTTTTGTTTGCTGATGAGTTTGGAATATTCTCAGGGCTTTTGCAGACAAGCTCCCTAGTGCATTTATACTGTGATTACTGCTGGAGCAAACAGAAGTCTTTTTTCCTGATCTTCCTAGCAGAAAATTAAACAATGTCACAATTCAGAATGGTTATGGAGTGACATTTTCCAAACAGACTTTGCCAAAATATAATAATTTAGCAAATGAGGAATGTATTTTCAGAATAGTGTCTCCATCCAAATTAAAAGGTGTGACAAACCTTGAGATGTAAAAATTTCATTGTTGTCTCATGCTTTGGAAGCGGGAGAGGCCATATTGTTCACAATTTGTATAGAAAGACTTTTAGACAAAATAGCAACCTGGTTGATCAAGATATTGCAAATAATTCATTTATTGCTTCTAATTTTTAACAGCTAGGAGTGAAAAGAATATTTGTAAACATTAACATTCCAGATGGGGGAAAAAAATCCTAAGTGTTGGGAAATCTTGATGAAGAGATTCCTGAACAAATGAATATCATAATGGTCCTAGTCTTATCCCGCACAAATACAAAAATGAACATAGAAGGTTTTGTGCAGAAAATAGCATTTTGTGCATATAGATATGCTTTTCTCTGTAGAAAATGATGTCTGCATAGAAAAATGCTGTTTTCTGCAAAATAATGTGTGGGTTATTCCCAAAATGAATCTCAGTGAATGGTCTTCAAAAACATACAGTTTTCAAGGATATTCTCAGAGCAAATGGAAAAATGATAACATTATTCATCCTTGACCATGAAAACAAAATTATACAAGATTTGTATCCCTAGCACATGCAGCAAAGGAAAAATTGTCCTCCCCCCCCCCCCCATATGTAGAAATTAAGAAATGTCACCCAAGAAATGTATTTCCTCAGCCTTGCTATGTCAGGCAGGCACGGTTTTTCTCTCTCTATTTTTCATTCATCCAGATGGAAAAATTAAGGCTTTACATTCCTATATCAAAAAGGAAAAAAACTATGCTCATGCCTATGGTTTTCATAAGAAACTTCTAAATAGCAAACTTGCAGGGGTAGCTGTGACGGCCATTTAACAAATTCAAACAAAATCCATTAGTTTGGTTTAATTTATTTTTAAGGGGTGGGAGGTGGGGTTATGGGTTATTGGGATTGTTTTATCTTGATGTCTTTTAATTATTGTAACCCGCTCCGATTGATGACAGAGGAGCGGGCTATAAATAAAATTATTATTATTATTATTATTATTATTATTATTAGTGATACCTTTATTGGCCAACTGAAATGCACAGTATATTTGTTGCGAGCTTTCAAAGCTCCATGGGCTTCTTCTTCAGGCAAAATGTTACAAACCAAACAAGAAAAAACAAAACAAAAAACTGGAGATGTTAGTCAGATGCCTGCATGTTGTTTTAGTCCTTCATAAAGATGGCCAAATAGCAAATTTGCATTTGCCTTTTGCATAAACTTACAGACTGTTTTGAAAGCAAGGAATGAATAATTATCTTACAGAAGAGAAGAAAATAATAGTAATAATTTTTTTTAGTCTATTATTTGGCACAGGTTGTCCAGTTATAAGGTAGCCCTGATAAAATGATGTATACAATTATTTGGACAGATAATAGTCACACGTGTTCATATTTCTTCTTAAAGAATAGGGAAATTAGTGAGTCATGAGTCAATATCTATGGTACTCATTAGTATCTAGGTAGGTAGGACTCAAGTGGCAAATGCTGGGGAATACTCAGGGGCTGCCTCTACCCGTGGCCATTCCTCCCAGCCCTCTCCATTTTTTATTTACCTAATTCAGCCTCCCTAGTTAGTCCTTGAGCCATTCTCACTTTCCTGAGCTTTTATGTTAACTAGTTGTTTTTTTTTTCATTTATGCCTGATATCATTGACAACATGTTGCAGGCTGGAGCCCTGGGGAAAACCTTTGACTAAGCAACCAGCCCATGTCAAATACTTCAGTGTTGCTCATTCATTGATCTTCCCATATGTATATTTGCTGTTGAACCTTTACCACATTTCATTACTAGTTCAACGAAGTAGTGGATTAATAGGGCTGCTCTCATTTTGTGCCCTGAATACATGCTGTGCTACTGTATTTTTGTATTACAAATGATGTGGTAAGGAATGCTTTTTGTGAGGGGTTGTTCAATGGCTCTTCGAGCTGTTACTTTGTTTGTATCATTTTATTTTATTTTATTTTTTGGCCCTGGGTATTTCTGAATGATATATACACTGGGTTCTTTGTGGATGCCTGCATTAGGTCCTTGCGTCTCTGCCTCTCGTGGGCTCATTCTCCCTGCCTTGCCCTTCTTGGAGAGGAACAAGTCAGCATGTACTTGTTGCTCTTCAACCTTTCATCAAAGGGAAAGGTTATTTCTCATCCAGGTACTCACAGTTGCTATGACAATTTTTATCCTTGCTGTTTTTGTCTATAAAACAACAATAGTACATCGTGCATTGCTAAATTTGAGGATATTGTTTAAGACTCTACAAATGACAGTGTTGTGCAACATCTATCCTTATCAACTTCTTTGAGGAATCTCCTATAAAACATAAATATTAACTCAAGATACTGTTTTAACATCTTTTTTTCAAAGATAAGAATCAATGATATTCACAGCTGCTGATCAGAGTTCATTGGAAAATGCACATTTTTATACTTAATTGATGTCAAGTTTTTGATATATGGCAAGCATAGCAACGAGAGACCTCCAAATCTCCCTACTATCTGCAAACTCTGGGCTGTGGATTCCTTGACTGAGTCTATCTATCTGTAATGTGGTTTTCCTCTTTTTCTACTGATTTTAACTGTAAGCAAGCACTTTTGTCTTTTCTAATAAGTCATGCTTTCTAATGATAAATCCAAGGTACTATAGCCTCAATTTCATCAGACTAGCTTCCAGTGAAATTTCAAGCTTGATTTGCTCTAAGACCCACTCCTCCCTCTCTCTCTTACACACACACACACACACACACACACACTCATATCAAAAACTAAAATTCATTGACATGACTTAAAAATCCAAGTGAATTCATCAACAAATTCTACATATTGGTTTCATTAGCTCAAACAGTTCACCCACCATAGAAGAAACTAATTTTCAACCCACTAGAAAGCAGTTTCCATCCATCCCCTTCACAGAGCTACCAATATGTATTGGAACATATTTTGATAATTTGTTCTAATAAGATGTGGAGGTATATAAGAGAATGAACCAGAATTGTTGCCAGCATTACATAAATGACACCTAGAGAAAATACCAATCCAAAATGACTTGTACATCTGTGATAGCTCCCTTTCTTCTTATGTTTGTTCATATGTAATATAAAGGGGGCTAAGGGCCAAAACAGATGGCCCTAAAGGGGCAGTGTCATGCCATCCTTTTCTGCGCGGGATCAGGGCCACAGCAACTGCATGATGTAGCCACAATCCAAAGAGAAGCAGCAAAATGCCACTACTTTGGGGGCAGAAAAAAGCTGCTGTGTCCGCTTCAGTGGCAGTTCTTCTGAATTGCTGCGACACATGCAAATGCCACGCCACAGAAATGCTACGATGTCGCGGAGCAGCATGACACAGGCTTGGGGGCAGTGATGGGCTGTCTGGCATGTGGATGCCATTCCCCCAAGCCTCCAGAAAGCCAGCTCTTTATGCTGTTGTGTTTAGCCCTATGTGTTCCAAAATTCATTGCTTTTGTCTACGTTTTTAGTTGTTCTAGCAATGCATGTTAACTTTTCCATCAATATGATCTCCCAGATTTTCTTCCACCAACATTACATATTTATGTTTTCCAAATATTTCAAAAATTCATTTTGGGTGATAGTCTCATTCTGAGCATGAGAACAAGTAAACACAAAACTTTCATCACAACCTGCAGGTGGGAGATTTTTTTTTGTCAGTACTGAAGGGGGTTTAATGTTCATAAAACAGTATGTTTGTGCAAATTGCATGTATTGAGCAAATTGCACTGCTTAACTGCAATAGAGGCTGCCTTCATTCATTGACCTTTAAAACTGAGAAGTATCAGATGGTTTGTCTGTAACTTACTGAACAATCAACTAGTACTTCTGCATTTGTTCTCTGTTTATGCTTTCCTTCACAAAGGGAAATGGCACTAGTTTTTCTGCAGAGACATTATGCACAAAATGGCACAAATCTCAAAAGGGGTAGGTAGACAGTAATCACATACTCAAACTGGAGGCAAGAAATCTCACAGGGTTTGATAAAAAATGCTACAGCAAGTCTCAATTGACTGAGAAAACTTATCTTGTGAAAGATGAGGTGCTTAATAACACTGAGTCACATCTCTAGCATAAACTAGATGTTCATAGGTTTCATATGTTACATTATAATCATTTTTGGAAGAATCTGTTTAGCACAATTGAAAGTTACATAATTCCATAGATTTATAAAACATACTCAGCACTATTCTGAATTACCTTGCTTCTCTAAAATGAAAACAAGGCTTTTTGATAAAACACAGTGAATATGTAATTGAAAGTATTATTGCATATGGGGAGTGGGTGGGTGGCTGCCCAAACCAGAAGCCCATGTTTGGGCAGAGCTAAGAAAAATCTATCCAGATGGTTCCCAAGGTCAAAATGGAAAACCCAGACATTTTCAGCGTGTGATACAAACTGCTTTTCATAGGTCAGGCACTGCTAATCTGGAATACAACTACATATTTAGCATGAAATGTTATATATTGCAGTATATCTCAGACTGCATTGACTCAAAGGGAACAAATCAAATCTTAAGCAGAATGTACCTTTGTTGCACAACACAATGTGACCTAATCTGGGTTGTGTTGACCCTTGAAACATTTTTGTGTGTTTGTTTGTTGGTCTTCCAAAAGGCTTTTGGGGAGTCCATAAAATAATGAATAATGTTGCTTTATATGTTGCAAAATGTGGAAATCAACAGATTTGCAAAAAGCAAGGATGTCTGCCAAACACCTGCTCTTTGGAGCTGGCGATAAAACAAAATAGAAGGAAACTTTATTTCTTTACTTTTTGTTGTTGTTCTGCTTCTCATTTCATGGGTTTTTAGTATGTGCCGCAATGGGGAAGAAAAGGAAGTAAACAGGATACAAGTGTAATGAATATCCCTTTAATCATCAATCAAGTTGATGAATATGGGTTTTCCAATATTCTGGTTTACATCATTTCTTTTTTGTTTCAAATTACATGTAGGCATAGTTTGTTCTAAATGAGTGAATCCATTAAACAATGTAAAAAAACCACCACCCTAATTAGTCAATGCCAATTAAATGTTTTAAAATCATTGTTAGAGCTATGCCTAACATCCCTATAAGTCACCCACAGGATGCCTCAAGGTGGCTAAAGTTTTGAAAAAACACCAATTTTGAGTTGTCATGATAAGTATTTCTTTAAGTAGAATATTAATTTCAAGGCATATAAAAACTCTAAGCTTAAGGAGCACTAAACACTAAGCTAAGGAGTAGAAGTCATTTTAATTTCCTGGTAGAAATGTAAACAAAAAGTTTTGAGTAACAGATCACAGAAGAGAAATAAGACAATTATGAGGAATGCAGTCCGTAAAGGTCTATCAGATTGACATAACATATCAACCTTACTTTCAACATTAAATACAGGTAAGTAGCAAGACTAGTAAATTAACTATTTTAAACCAGCTTGTATGATCATATGTTTTGTTCCTTTGCTTGAAATGTGATCACCAATTAGGAGACTATAGATTTCTTACAGCTTGGTGTCATATTGGGCATTTAAAGAATATTTTAAAAATATTTATGTGGAAATTATGTTTGAGTAGAGCCATGCAAACCAATTTAAACATTGAAATTGCACACAAATCTTTGTATTTTCTGCAGTGGGGATAACATTATTTGCTCTTCATAGACATAGCCATGTTATTCTGGAATATCAGTATGCAAAGGGATGCAGTGCTGAAGGAGCACTGCCAAGCTGTGGCAACATGGTTATGGCGCCCTTTCCAGGGTGCAAAAAGGAACTGCTTTTTGTGGCTCATTTTTGTGCCCTGGAAAGGCCAGATCAGGACCACAGTGTGTGGTTGACATGGCCCCAATCTGGCTGAAGAAGGGGTGGCTTCATGCCACCCCTTTGGGGCTGTTTGTACAGCCCGTTAGTTTCAAAGATATAGGATCTCTTTGCATATAATTATTTATTCTTGTGTGAGAGAATAAACTAAACAAAGATTTACATCTGGCGTACACTACACTGGAAAAATAGGTCATAGTGAGGTAGACAGACTACTGATTTGACTCTATATAAGTGCCTACAGGTACCATGTTTCCCCAAAAATAAGACAGTATCTTATATTAATTTTTGTTCCCAAAGATGCCAAGTGGACCACGAGTTGAACATGAGTCAACAGTGCGATGCAGCAGCTAAAAAGGCCAATGCAATTTTAGGCTGCTTGAATAGAAGTATAGTGTCCAGATCAAGGAAAGTAATAGTGCCACTCTATTCTGCTTTGGTCAGGCTCCACCTGGAATACTATGTCCAGTTATGGGCACCACAATTCAAAAAGGATGTGGAGAAACTGGAGCGGGTCCAAAGGAGGACAACTAAAATGGTTAAGGGTCTGGAAACCATGCCCTATAAGGAACCACTTAGGGAGCTGAGAATGTTTAGCCCGGAGAAGAGAAGGTTAAGAGGTGATATGATAGCCTGGTTTAAATATCTGAAGGGATGTAATATTGAGGAGGGAGTTTTCTGTTGTTCCAGAGAACAGGCCCTGGAACAATGGATGCAAACTCCAGGAAAAGAGATTCCACCTCAACATTAGGAGGAACTTCCTGGCAGTAAGGGCTGTTTGACAGTGGAACACACTCCCTCGGAGTGTAGTGGACTCTCCTTCCTTAGAGGTCTTTAAGCAGAGGCTGGATGGCCATCTGTCGAGGATGCTTTGATTGGGAGTTCTTGCATGGCAGGGGGTTGGACTGGATGGCCCTTGTGGTCTCTTCCAACTCTATGATTCTATGATTCTATGTGCTAGGTTTTACTTTCAGAGGATGTCTTATTTTTCAGTGAAGAGGAATTCAGATTTATTGTTGAACAAAAAAATTAACATATATTATATATTGTATATACATTTATATACAAAAACTTTGCTAGGTCTTACTTTCGGGGGAGACCTTATATTTAGCAATTCAGCAAAACCTCTACTAGGTCTTATTTTCTGAGGATGTCTTATTTTTGGGGAAACAGGGTAGCAAGTGCCAAGAGAGGTAAGCTACAACATGGAAAAGCAGTTATGGGTGAGTCAAACTAGTCACCAGGCCATACAGATTCTCAAAGGAATATGCTGAAGTTGGAGGAAAGCTGAATAGTGAGGCCTCAGCTATTCCCCAGAGTCCAACCCAAGAAACCAAAAGTCATGATAAGTGAAGTGGTAGTGTTGTTGTATGCATTCAAATCATTTCTGACTTATGGTGACCTTAAGGTGAACCTATAATGGTGTTTTCTTGGCAAGATTTGTTGCAAAGGAGGTTTGCCCTTGCCTTTCCCTAAGGTTGAGAGCATGTGTCTTGCCCAAAGTCACACAGTGGGTTTAATGGCCAAGTGGGAAATTGAACCCTGGTCTCCAGAGTCATATTACAATATTTAAATCGCTATGACACACTGGCTTCTCTTGGTTTCTCCTTTCAAGGCTACAACCTTATAAAAATTACAGTTCCCAGGATTCCTTAAGCTGGAACCACAGCACATAAGATGGTACCTAATGATTTTATTTCTAAAGTGTAGATGCACCCTCAAAGTCCATCAATTCCAGTGGAGTTGGAAGCCTACTCTGATTGATGTTCCTCATCAGCTACGTCAGCCAAAAGGTGCTAGATTTGGTGTGAGGGGATTATTATTTTCTGCCAGAGGCATTTCTATATTGAATCTTCTGCAACAGATTATTTTGTACACTATGGGGTGAATAGGATGCAGCTAAGTAGATCTACTTTGTTCATTACTATTAAATGACTTCACTCCAATTTGCTATCCTGAACTGATTTTTTTAAACAACCCATTCCTTGTCCTCCTTTTTGCAGACTTCTAAGATGTAGAATGAGCTACATTACAAAGGGAAAGCCTTTTGCAGGCTGTTCCTGAAAGATTTTTCTCTGGTACTCATTAACTGAAATTCTGGAAATTCAGATTTAAGTTGACTTGGTATTTACTGTAATTGGAAAAGCTTCCTTTGTTCTTTTCAAAGAAACAATGCTGGCAAGCAGTATAGTTGGTAGCTATGTTTCAAGGCCCTGGATACACTTTTGGAAACTAGAAATTTAATGCTCAGAGTCCACTAACCACATATTATAAACCTAGCTTCTTTTTATCATCTTAGTTAAGGGACAAAGATTATTTGCTTTCAAGCATATTTAGAAATAACTTTGCATGTATACTCCAAAAAATGTTGGAATTTTCAGACTCTGATTCTCCCTGTATTCATAAATGTGATTCCTTCTATTGAGTCACTGATCCATTGGGCTTTTGTATGAGAACTGAGATATCTCCAAATCCCCAAAGCATAGCTAGAAATGAATTAATTATTAAAGATGAATTATTAACTTTTCATTTGGAGTAGTGGCAGAATTGACTCCGCAGTTTTGTTATTTTTGTATGTTTTATTGGAACCAGGTGCAAGTGAAGATTAGATAATACCGTTGCATGATTTCTCTCCCTCCCAGTTTTCCACAGCAACGAAAATCAAATGATATAACACCCACATTGTAAGGGAGCAAATTACATCTTGCAAAGCTAATTAAGTTACACTTATAGTTCTAAGAATATCAAAGTGGATTTTTTATTTTATTTTATTTTATTGTAACAGTTGTGTTTCCTGTTTCTTTTTATCTTCCTTACCTATTTATTTAAGTTAATATAAGTAGATACTTGCAGCTGCTTTTGATAAATAAATAAATAAATAAATAAATAAATCTGATTTTGCAATCTGCATGCCTGTGATACAAAATGTACTTTTATCCAGTCCACCTTATTTAAGTTCAACATTCACAATAGGGCACGAGGTAGCAGCAAATGGCATATTATGAGCCAGCACTTAAACATCTGATATTCCTCCTCCACCATGTGAGGCTGCATCCCATACCAATAAAAAGAACTAACCCCCCCACAAAAAGTGGTTATAATATTAATGACATAATAATAATGGTATAATAACATATTGGATAATGTATTGTGGAAATAAAGCTAATGAATATGATCCATCTATTTTGAAACAGGGATAATCAGCAGAGGCAGCAGCACAGCAAGAAAGGCCGCCGCAGCCTCCTCCTCCGCTGGGACCCTCCTGCTCCTGGATGGGGCTGATGGGCCTTCCGGAGCTTCCATCAGCCCCGGGAGGAGGTGGCGGCAGCGGCCTTTCTTGCTGCGCCGCTGCCACTGCTGCCGGAAATCATGGGCCTTTCTTTCCCTGCCAGAAGGCCCATGGGTCCTGGCAGTAGCGGCAGCGAGCAGCGTGGAAGAAATGCTGCAAGCCCCGCCAGCTCCGGGTCACAGAAGTGGCAGCGGCAACTGTGAGACCTCCCCCAGTGAGGGGGGAGGAAAGGAAGGAAGGGGGCAAGGAAGGGGGAAGAGGAAGAAAGGGAGGAAGGAAAAGGAAGGAAAGAAGGGGGGAAAGGAAGGAAGGAATGCCTCCCCCCAAAGGACCTGGAGATTTGTGTGTGTGTGTGTGTGTGTGTGTTTTGTTTTTTGCACATACAAAAAGATTCCCTTGTGGGAAGGGGTGGGGGGGTGATGGGCTGTCACCTTCCCCAGAAGCTCCAGTGGGAATGACACGCATTCCCAGGTAAAAAAAAGTGGTCCCAAACCTGGCCCCTTTTCATACTGGGAACGAGGGGCCTTTTGGAACCGCTTTTCTAAGCGGAGCAGAGCCCGGGTCCAATGCGGATTTTTCCACAAGTGGGAATAGGCCCATAGTGTTTGAGTGTCAAGCTAGGACTGCATTATCTCAGCCACAGAGGAAGGTAATGGCAAACTCCATCTGAATAAATCTTGCCAAGAAACTCCTATGTTGGGGTTACCATAAGTGGAAGTTGATATGAAGACACATCACAACAATGTGCATCGATTCCAAGTGTAGGGGAAATATAATAAACAAACAAACAAACAACTGGTACAGATAGGAGCCATTGAACATTTATTGGCTCTTAATGTAAATGGAAAGGACTTCAGTGTGTCTTGGAAGGAATCTCCTCATCTTTTTGGCATTGCTCTTTCCATGTCAATAATTTTTGGATGGGGGAATTTCAAAGTCCTAATCCCCATTCAAAATTGTTTGTGACTCTGCATTAGATGGCAGTTCAAAGATACTTTGTTGTTTAAATATACAGCTTATTTCTAGAGAGAAGAGTGTTCACAGGCACTACCTAGAAGACTTTTCTTGATGAAAAAATATGTTGATGTTGTTAGATCTGAGATGTTAAATACCTTCAAAGGGCAATTTTTACATAAAAGTCTTTTTATGTAAGAAAAAATATTTTAAAAGATGAATTATTCTAAAGTTCTTAATAACACCATATTTGTATTTAAATTCTAGATAGGTCTATCTCAAGGTCATCTCTCTGTTAGCATGACTATAACCTTTCTTCAGTATCTGGGAATGGTTCCAAAAGTCAAATCCCTTGTGTTCTCTATTGTAGGAGATGTTTGTGCCAAGTAATGTATTTTTATATCTGTCATTTCTCCTGAGAGACACACACCTCCACTTTCTCTGTTTAGATCTTTCACTGATTAAATTAGAGAATGCTACATTCTTTTCAAAAGTCCCCCTGCCCTGAAACCCTCTGCTCATGGCTGATTTAAAAACACAATGACCCATAGAAAAATCACAATTAAACAGCTAAAAGCAGTATTTCAGTGAAGCTTGTTTATGACCTACACTGAAAAAATGAAGCATACGCAGGAAAATGAAGGTTAAAGAGTGGCAGTGCTTTAACTGAAAGTTGCAAAAAGAATAAATTCCAGTGAAAGAAAAATCCCACCTAAGGCACTATAACAATGTGGAGATTTATTTATTTATCACCTCTCAACCCACCAGGGCCCTTTGTGTGGGTACAATAGATAAAAACAATTATAGTTATCCCAGAAAATGTTTTGTACTGTTATTTGCTGAGTAATTCCAGAGTAACTCTAGCCGTCAAGAAGCTTGCTTGTCAAGAAGTCACAGAATAACAGACTGTAAAAATGAGAATCTTTACACCACATTTGGCACTTGGAGTGTTTCCAGGAAATTATGGACAGTGCACATTTGTGAACAAATCTACTTTCCTGTTCTGGGATCCATCTGGCTAATACTTCATGTTCAGAATTTTATTTTTCTTGACTTGCTGTAATTTTTCTGCTGAGAATTTAAGAATATGCAAACACATGTCCTTAAAGAGGCCTCAGAAAGGTGCATCCTTGATATATTAATGGGATTTTTCAGCATGTAACTGCTGTAGTGATGTCACTGAGCTCATACTCCTTGGTTGCATTGGCCCCAATGGCTTCCATGTCAATGAAGCCAATATAGAATTTTCTCTGAACCTTAAAGGATATATCCAAAATGACACAGAGAGATATCCAAAGTGACAGATGCCTCTAACTCCCAAGATAGGTTCAATACATTGGATACTCCTTTGAATATTGGACTAGATTATGGAGTTGCCTTGGCATTGGTATCAATCTGTATTATTATTATTATTATTATTATTATTATTTATAAGTTGCCACCAGATGACCATATCGAGGAGGAAAGACCACCCTCTGTAAATTATTCCTTTGAAACCCTAACACTCATGAGGGGAATATGCCCAAGTAAGTCCCAAAGCTTGATCATTTTCAGCTCTGAGCTCCAGAACCACAGACCAGGAAGTTGCATGCCCATACTCCTTGAGTCACTCCCTCTCCCTCACACAGAAACACACCAAGTTATGCTAGCTTGTCCATCTGTTTAAAAGCATCTGCCAATTATTTTAGTACCTCAGATATTATTTTCCCCCCCACACAAGGTAGGTGGAGAAGAAAACAGTTCATCTGAGACATGTTTCCTATATGTGCATGAAAAATTCCAGTTGAGCTAAAAAGTGACTTGAGGAAGCCTGCAGTGACTATGAGTATGAGGAGGTGGGCTGAGCCAAATTGAGTTTGGCTGGAACTGGGATAGTGCCAGCTTATATAGTGGTCTTGTTAGTTCCTTCCCCCCTCCCCCATTGTGACACCAAGTGTCGTGATATACTCCTTTCCCCACTCTGTAGGCAATGGTAGATTAAAGGGGTCAAATTTGTGTTTATGCTGAATAAAACCTTATTTCTCTGATTTCTTTTATCTATGCTCTTAATAAAATACCTTGAATGGGGAACTGGAGTAATTAAGCACTTAGCTGGATATTTTTCATTCACAGCCAAGTCCTAAGTGATTCTGACTCATTTCTGCATCACTTTAAGTTTCCACAAATTTGAATTGTCCACTTGTACGGGCATAACATATTAAAATATGGATGTTGGTGGAGTAACTTGGGGATAGTTACGTCACACTGTCTGCAACCTTTGTTCTCTCTCACAAAAACAGCATTAGCATGTTGTACCTTGCAGATACTTATTACCCAACTTAAACTCTAGTGATTCACACTCGCTACATAGCATTCTAGTGTTCAGTGTTTAGGGTGATTAGAATATGTTTCATAATTTATTTGCTTTCTCAGACTTTTTTTCCAGGGCTATATACTTTAAATGTCCCCAACTATCAACACACTTAAAAAGAAACAACTAAACAACTGATTTATTTATTTATCTCCTGTATATTTATCTCCAAGTGTGGCTCACAAGAATTAACATAGAGACAATCCCTACACCTCTGATTTAAAAGATATGTGATATAAAAATGTGTTGTCTGGAATACAATGAAGCCATAGAAAACCCCTCTGCACAGAATAAGAACACAGCTGATTTTCCCTCTAGTTGAGGGGTTGTTATTACCTGAGGGCCAAGGGGTTGATCATTTTCCCAGCTGCCAGACTCCACTAAAGTTTTACCTATACACAGCAAGCCCAAATACCTCTGTTTTTCTCTGTTGCTGTTTGCTATCAAGTCATTTCTGAATTATGGCACCTCTAAGATGAACCTATCATGGCAAGGTTTCTTAAGAGAGCTTTGCTTTTTACTGGACTGAGAGTGTGTGACTTGTCAAAAGGCACCAACTTGTTTTCCATGACTGAGTGGGGAGTCAAACCCTGGTCTCCAGAGTCATACTCCAAAGCTCAAACCGCTACCCCATGCTGAGGTGACATCATATCACTTTTCAAACTCTTCATCTATACATATGTAGTATAGTAAAGGGCTCTTTTAGTTTAATATTTAATTTGAATTTGCATTTATTTACAATTTACAAATATAGAAACAACATTTTTTCCCTTGACAACTTTCTACTACATCTTCTATCTACAATATATCTCTGCATCACTGGAATGACAGAAGTGATCTATGAATCTCTTTATTTTAACTGCTATAAGTGCACATTATGCCTTATGTTTTGTTTATCTAGTGTTGCCACCAATGTCAAAAAAGGTCTTCAGATGCATCCTAGCACCTTAATCACTCAGTAAGTGGCAGGATGCTTTAGAATAATTTTATTTAATATAATTATAGACTGTGGTCTTACATTATCATTTCTTTATGTCCTTCAAGTTTAGTTCACTAGGCCTTCGACCTTCATTGCTACTTTTATAAACAGTGGTTGCATTTTACCTTCTACTGAAGCCAATACATCTTATTGCACACCATCTTTTTCAGTCCATCAGTATTAAGAAAGATTTGTCTCCTTAGATTCTGGGGTTTCTGCCAGCAGAAAGAACTCTTTATTTTACTCTATTTAGGAAAAAAAAATTATTGTACATTAGCACATAATAAGAAATCTGTTTTTATTATACTAAGAATACAAGCATGTGAACACATTTGGGAGTCAGTCCAATTCAACTCATTGAACTTTGAGTAAATGTTAAAATTTGGACCTAATTACTGTTGGCCAATTATTTTTCTCATACCTGATTTAAATCTATAAGAATTCATAAAACAATGTAACAGAATGTCATTCCCTAAAATAAATATTAATAGAAAGGAAACAATGGCTTTAGAAGAGATCTAATGGGTCCTTGGATCCAAAATCACTAAGTGAAAAAATGAATCCTACTTGTAATATTGCTAACAGATTGAGTTTAATGCAATACAATGAACACTATGTTATTAGTAGTCTGAGAACATCAGAATCAAAACTGTTTTTGCTAGTTAGAGTAACTATTTCTGGCTTGTTCTTGTGAGAATAAGCATGTATGCCAAAATGCTAAAAGATTCAGATTAGTTTATCCTGTGATTAGTTGATCTTTCTTGATTGACATGGATAAAGAGTATTAACACTGGTATCTGAGACCTCTTTGTTTCATAGCCCCACAACATTCCAAGATGCTGCTATTCTGTGAGATCCATTTAATTATTATGTATTGTTAGATTAGCTTACATCTCCTGGTATTGCTTCTATGCATATTCCCAGTGTTACTCTTGCTATTCTGAACAGTGGGCCCATGGTATCTCCTGGGGTTTGGTTCAAGGACACTCCCCCCCATAGATAGTACAATCCATGGATGCTTAAGTCCCATTAAATACAATGGCACAGCAAAATGGTGTTTCTTAGATAAAGGAAAATCAAGATTTGCTGTTAGGAATTTATACTTTTTAAAAAAATATTTTCAAACCGTGGATGCTTGAATCCTTGGATAAAAAAATCCGTGGATTAGGAAGGCCAACTGTATTTTTATGTACCCTTGTTTCCTCTTTCCCTTTGTAAATAAATCAATTATCATTATAAGGTTATGTGTATCTTTTTCCAGGCAGCATCAATACTGAATCACGTACCTAACCATTTGGTGATTTACTTCTGTATTGGTTTCTGGTCTGGAATTCTATTCCATAGCGTTAATTTCCCAAGAAAGCAAAATTATGCTCAAAATTATGCAACACAGACACCAATCATTTAAGGAAAGAGAAATCCCACAGGTGCAAGAGGGGTCCAGGAAAGGTAGAGGCACCAGGGACCACACTGCAAACATATGATGGCTAATGGAGTGAACCAAGGAATTCCAAAATAAAATTAGCAAACCCTTTGACTGCCTAGATCATGAAAAGCTATGGAATGCTCTTAAAGACATGGGAGTGCTACTACATTTGATAGTCTGAATGACAAATCTGTACTTAGGAAAAGAGGCCACTGTTAAAACAGAATATGGAGAAACTGAATGGCTCCCAGTTGGTAAAGGGGCTGCATTTTATCACCTTACTTGTTCGATATGTACACAGAAAACATCAAATGAAGAGAGGGTTTAGATTCAGATAAAGGAGGAGTGAAGATAGGAGGAAAGAACATCAACAATCTAAGATATGTGAATAACCACCATGTTACTTGTGGAAAACATCACAGACTTGGAGCAAAGATATCCAACTAAGCACTAAAGTTAGAATCTTCTAAGCCATTGTATTTCTGCATATTTCCCAACATTCCAATATTGGGGGGGGGGGGGGGAATAATACCATAAGCTGCAGGCTTGTTTCCAGGCACAATTCATAGTGCCGGTCATGAAATACATAGCACCATACAACCTAGGTCCAGGTTATCTGACAGGCCATATTTCCCTGTATGAGCCTACTGATACCCTGAGAAACTCTGGAGTAGCTTGTCTTTTAGTCCAATCACCTTCACAGGTATTGTTGATAGGAACACGACAATGGCTTTTCAGTGGCCATTCCCTATGCTCTGAAACTTCCCCCCTAGAATGGCTCCTTTGTACTGTTTTGTGTTTATACTTTTCACAGAAGTTTTAAAATTGTTTTTGTATTGTTAATAGCGTAGTTCCATTTTAATGTGCACTTTTAAAATATTTTTAACTATATTATAATCATTTTGATTTATAAGTCACTTTGGGTAGTAATTTGGGAGAAAGGAATGGTATAAATAAAAAGTATCTGTTGACTTTGTTGCTGCTGCTGGTTTGTTTATGTCATGGACTGCCCTAGGTCTGATGCAGAGTCTAACTCTGAGCCTGAAGCAGAGACAGATCTAGGGTTTCCTGGATGTTCAAGAGGGGGCCTTGGGCCAGGGGAATCCTCTGTAGTCTCCAAGAAACACGCAGGATGCTGGAGAGGGAGAGACAGACTCTATGCTGCCAGCACTAGAGCCATGGAGTGAAGACAAGCCAAGGAATCATTGAAAACTTCCTTTTTACTATGCCTGTGCTTATCTTTTTGTTGTACAATACTGGACTCTTGTTGTTTGACCTTTGGAATTAACTTTTGACTACTCCTTTGCTTACACCTTGGCTGTGCTGTCAGAACCTACATCCTGCAACCTTGTGTTCTACCCTCGGATGAGGTAAACAGGACAATTTAGCCCCAGGGGTTCCTCTTGGCCTGTGGCTGTCCTTCATGATGTTCAAACCACATTTACATCACCTTGATTTACAAGCACATTTGTCAAAAACACAGCACCTTATAGAAAGTCCCCTAGAATTTACGACTCAATGTGCTGGAGTGATGGTATCACAATAAAATAAAATAAAATAAAAATCAATGGAAATGTCACCTTTAAGTGCCAACACTTTTATATATTGTATAAATCTGAAGACTGTGTATAATTATTGGGTTGTGTACCTCATTACATTTTTTTACTGACAGGCAATAATTCTTTAAATCATCATTTTCTCCCTTCAAATTATGGAATTATAGTCTAGAAAATAAAATAATAATTTGATTAATCATTCAACATATGTTTATTGTAGCCAAAAGCTTGAAACCATTAGATTCAGCATAGCTTAATTAGCTACAGAAGGCTGGCTCTTGAACAAAGTTCTATGTTGTTATTTTTTAATAGAAAAATAAAACACACACACACACGCACACAAATCTGCCCTTGAAGCTTAGATACTTTGAAGTCAATCCTGAAATTTTCAATTTAAGACTATTATTCTCACCTGGTGATTGAAAGCTATTTTATCATCACTTTCCCACAGCTGTTTGCTAGGATCTCTGAACTGAGCTGCTGCCAGTCCTATTCCACAAGAAAAGGCTCCCTTGCCCTCTTCCTTTCCTTTTCCCTCTCAATCATATTCACAACATGTCAGCCTTTAAAAAAAAAAAACAAGCATGGCAGACCAATTAAAACACATTTTAATTCATTATTCCATTGGCCATCTATGTATTGTTTTCAAACAAAAAAGTAGATCATTTTGTACTATTCTCATTGTAGGTTTTTTTCTTCCTGTAGTACTAGGCAGAGATAAGGAAGCCAAGAAAAGATCAATGTGCAAAATTTTGCTATTCCAGAAGGTCTGTATTTCATGTCACATATGTGATATATAATTACAAAGACTTAGGCCTGGTACAGACCTGTGGAAAACACCATCCTCAGGCTGAAACTAGGGTTCATGAGCATGCAGCATCCACATGCTATCAAACCTAGCACTTAACAGCAGTGCCATAATGGTTGTCATCATGATGTATGCAACGTGCAGCATACAGACATCACTGTGCAGTGCTTACAGCATGGACATGTGACAGTGTGCCAATGGCACACTCATGGCATCCAGACCATGCCATGAAAAGAACCTGCTTTTCACAGGTTCTTTTTATTGCAGAGGGAGACTGTGCAGTTTGACTGCTGTGGCCTCCCTCAGAAGCAAAAATGGGCACCTACAGCCTGCCCTTTCAGGACAGTCTGTCCAACCCTTACTTTTTTTATACGTTAGTTTCATCAGTACATTTGATAAAGAATAAAAGTGCAGTAATACTTAAGAAATACTATAGCTTAGAGATGTTCCTTTCCGTTTTAATAGTATTTCTTCTCTCTTTCATAGTTCTTTCCTTTCTTACCTATTAGCTAAGTGTGATCGCTTATGCTGACAGCCAACTTTTTAAGAAAAAAATATTCTTTTTATTGCCATCTGTTGGATCCAGCACAGCAAAAGAGATGTCATGGTATTCTGAGCCATGTCTATATTTGTCAGATTTTTCTAAATTTAAAATGGGGGGAACATCTGGCTCCTGGGCTGTATCCTCCGCCCCCCCCCCCCCCGACGTTACCACCGAGACTGCTGAAGCTCTAGATGAGGCTATACCTGTTCCTTGAAGTCCAGGAAGATTTTCATCACCCTAATCCTAACACATTCCAGAATGTCACAAGCACAGAGCAGGAAGTAGTACTTAATAGAATCAGGTGAGCCCAACCAGAGAACACTGAGTGAATACAAGGACAGGACATAATACCCCAGAAAGTAGGTGACTTAAAGTAACATTTCCTTAATAATTAATACTGGGCTTATCTACACTGTCCAAAATACTCTGTGCTACTTCTAGCCCTGGAGGTGCTCCAATTTCCCCCCAAATTCCTCTGACTTCTATAGCAATAGCTGGGTTACCCAGTACCACCACTACGGGTGTGAGTCCCTCCCTCTGAAGTCAGAAAGGAGCTGCACAGCATCAATCACATGGCTGGGCACCTCACTGTGATCTAAAAGGGAATGATTCACACCAGTAGAAGCATTACTGGGTGACACAGTGGGGATGTACGTGAAGACAGCCACTCTGTGTTGCTATCGGGTTCAGAGGTAACAGGGTGGAGAGAATCTTCTCCATTGTACATTATCACAGGATTTCTAGTTTCCTGAGTTACTAAGAATTCTCTGCCAGAGAACTCCAAGGCTGTAGTCAAAGGAGGTGCACTCAAGAATTCCCAGTAGACTCAGGAAATGCAGAAACATTGGATTGCTACAGAATCCAGTGCTATAACCAACCAATTTGCTAGGTGACTTATGTTCATTTCCATTCTGCACAGCATGCCATTCATTCTGCACAACACATTTTTCTGTAATTGGCTATTAAGACATGTGCTTTGTTTACAATTTTGCTTTAATCTGCTTTTGTTTCTCCCCCTCCCCCCCCCATACACAAAATAAGCCCATATTTTTTGGCACAAAATGTTATTGGATAAAACACATTTTTTGCACAAGTGTTATGTTTGCATGAAAGACAGGACTTTTAAATAAAACACATGGGTGGTTCTGAAAATAGTGTTTTGGCACAAAAATCTGGGGAGTGTGTGTGTGTGTGTGTGTGTGAACAACACAATTTGTTCAAATAGAAAATTTTTAGAAACTACTGTGGATTTCTTGTCCAAAATATGTTTTTGCTCAAAAAATATGCTTTTTTTCATTAATACTTACATATTTTTTCTGGAAATCGTTTCCCTTCCCTTGCACAAAAACCATGTTTTTCATACATAAAAAATGTGTTTCCAGAAACACACATGGATTTGGACACATGGATAATCTATGTTTTTGTCCCATGTTTTTTTTCTGGAATAAAAAAAAGCAAATTTTGTGTAAAACTATATGCATATTTCCATGTAGAATAATTGCTTGAAACACCAGCAAAGACAGGGCAAAAACTGTGCAAAATATGTGTCATTCTTATTCCACATGTTTCCTGAGCGTGACAAACAATTATTTTGCTGTGAAACAAATTATGACAAATAGTATTTACTTCCTTCATATGTATGTAGAGAGGCATGGTTTATATAGATAATCCTTGATTTAATTCTATAGTCATTTTTGTTTTGTGTGCCTTCTAGTTGTTTATGACTTATGGTGACCCTAAGGCAAACCTACTGTGGCTTTTCCTTGGCAAGATTAGTTCACAAGGCAGGTTGCTTTTCCCTTACTCTGAGGCTTAGAGAGCATGATTTGCCCAAGGTAACCCAGTGGATTTCCATGGTGAATACTGGTCATCAGAGTTGTAAATCAACTATATTCAAACCACTACACCATGCTGGCTCTTGTATGAATCATGCAAGAATGCTTCTGTCTTTAGACAGCCCTGCTTTGCATGTTTACTCCATCACTACTTGGTATGCCTCTTTCAGGCAACACTGAATATACTAGTGATGGACATGCACTGTCTTGTTTCCACCACCATCCTGGAAAATGATCTAAACCTGCATTTGGGTAGACTCAGCCTGTGTCTTTACTCATATTATGGGCATTGTGTATCCTCTTTCATCATCCCATCTCTCTAGGATATCAAAAAGGCAATGGATTCCATCCAGTAGGAGAAGACAGGAGAAATGGAATCTGCTAAAGGAATCCCCTTCTATTTTTGAATGAATTAATGGCAAAGGCTTGAACAAGAGCTCCATCAATGCCGACTTGAAACTACTGTACTCAATGTCCATAAGGAAGCAAATCAACTCAGAAATATTAGCCTCTAGCTATGAATCATCCTGATATTTTAGTTCATTAAAAAAAATCCTTCTCATACTTTTTTATTGTTAGTTTAACTTTTTATGATGCATTTTACAATACAACCCACTCTGGGCAATTCCTTGTTTGTTTGCTTTTTTAAATACACTAAATTGTAATAAATTGTTCATGATGAAATGAAGGAAATTGGCATCGGTCTGTTTTTACACTGAACAATGTTAACAGAAGTAGTTAACTTGACCCTATTAAACAAATGGGATGAATATAGTCCATAGCCTTACCTGTTTTGTAAAAGCTCTCTGAAAGATAATATTGTCTAATGAACCTGGAAAGGCTTTAAGCACCTTGTAACACAAATGAAAAATTACTGTTTCCTCTGTATAGTGAACTTTCTTTCAACATTTTATTTTCTCATGTGGTGGAGCAGCATGGTGCCAAACATCTGCATGACCCCTGCCCTCTGGAATGAAAAACAGTGTAACTCACATGCAGCTATTTTGCTGCCAAAAAAGAAATGATAAACCAAATAGCTGCAACCTCAGCTAAAGACAAGTGTTCTGATTCCTTGCCCTTTTTATAAGACATAAATACAGCCACAAAGAGGTGCAACTATAGGTTTTAGGACTAATGGCACCTCCCGCCCTTAGCAGGCAGGTGCAGTTGCTGTGGGGTGGGGGAGCCTCAAGCCAGCCATTTGGGTGTGCTAGGCTTCCCACCGGCGGGAAGCCCGCGGCATGCCTGCTTCCTGCCGGAGGGAAAGCAGCCGCTCACACGCTGCAGTTTGTGCACCCGCTTGGCCTCTGGCTCTCAGGCTGTGAGTGGGTGCAGCAGGAAATGGCCTGTCCGTTCCTCCTCCTCCTCCCTCGATGGCTTGGCCTCGGGAGGAGTAACGCTTGACAGTGGGCCTCCAGAGGTGGAGGCATTATGGGCCAGCGCGGTGTGGCGTCGTGCCCTGGTTACTTGCTCAGCTCCCCTCCCTCCCTCCCTCCCTCCCTCCCTCCCTGTGATTGGTGTTGCTTGTCACAACTTGTTTGTTGGGGCGGCAGCACAGGTACTGGATCTGGTGGGCTGGTTTCCAGGGCTTGGTAGCACTGGATCGGGAGTCTTTTGGACCCAGGAAACATCACGGTGTGATGTGGCCAACGGTGGGTCACATGGAGTTTATCCCGGTGATGAGAGGCTTTCTTCCAGTAGCTGTGTAATTGCGTAATTGCACAAGGGTGTTGTGTTGCCTCAAGTCATCCTGATGCTTGGCGTACAAGCAACCTCACATCAGTCCAACCTTGATGTTGGTGATGTGCACATCCAGACCTCATGCTTTGGGCCAACCCAAAACCTTTGGTTTTGCTGAAATAAAGTTGTGGCCTTTTCTAATGCCAACCTGCTTCATGTCTTTCTTGGGGTGTACCCGCTTCTGCTGCAAATACAGTATACAGGTAGAGTAACCCTTATCTGGAATTCCAAAATCCAAAATATTCTAAAATCCAACACTTTCTACATGGGTGGCTGAGATGTGACACCTTTACTTTCTGATTGTTCAGTGTATACAAACCTCATACCCAAAATTATTAAAATATTATAAATAAAAATACTTTCATAGTATGTATATGAGGTGTATACAAAACATAAATGTTATGTTTATAATTAGATCCCATCTCCAAGATATCTCATTATGTATATGCAAATACTCCAAACTTCTCCCCCCCCCCCCCCCAAAATCTCAAATCCAAAACACTGTGGGTTCCAAGAATTTAGGATACCGTAGATTCTCTCAACCCTTTCCCTTGGCCATTTTTTAGGATCATCCCCAAAGTTCCCATTTGCCCTATCATAACTCACCCTGTGGAATGTGAAGAATCCAACACAGAAGAACCAGATCTTTAAAATGCCTCTGGCTCCAATCACAGAAATCTGTCCCCAAGTAGCAAGCATAGCTGATGAGGACCTTCAGGACAATGGGTCCCCACCTCTGCTCACATTGAGGAATACCAAAGAGACACTTTAAGCATTTGCAGCACACTGACAAGAAAAGCAGCAGTGCTGAAAGAGTCAGCACTTCTTGCAGAAGCTTAAATGAGAAATACTGAACAATTAACCACCCAGCACCTCAACTTGAGGTGGCTAAAATGTCTCAGCAGCTACTGGGAGTCTTTATTTTTTGTAACAGTTTGTTCTACCTGGTTCTCAGTGCTCTTCCTGCTTGTGGATTTATTTGGATTCTTGACCTCTGGTCTGGCTTAAGTGGCATGTCTCATTGTTTTTTTCTTTTGGCTTTAGTTACTGTGACTGCTTCCTTTTCAAGTCACATTCTGGAATGGCTGAGATCTTGCAATTTCACCTCTCTTCATCTCTACTGAACTCCCTAGATTACCTGTATATGACCTGGACTGCCTTAACTGTCCTGCAATTGCTTCACCCAGAGTAGCTTAAGGAGATCATATGGGCAAAATATATAGAAAGGTACCATATAGGTAAATTTGGAAAAGTTTTAGCTATCTCTATCTATGACACCAATTCTGGCATTATTTTCCACCCAGAGCCCAATGGTGGAATGATTTATATATCAAAATGTATATCATCTCTTAGCTTTGATGATGGAAGCAGAAAATTCTTTACTGTTTAACCAATAAGAAAATGTGTTGTCACACAATCCTCTAATCTAAGATTCTGTTAAAGATAATGGAAACACCCCCCCCACACACACACACACAATTCCAATTTTTGGTCTACCCTATGGTTGGAAGACATGGATTACTGCCTGACTCACAGGGAAAGTTAAATGTCAAGGGCAGTGGTTTTCTTGCAGCAATGCCTCTGAGTTGAATATCCCACCAAGCTTGTGCAAGGGAATATTGTGAGAAGACGTGACTCAGTAAGAAATACAATAATGCTTGGTAAGGTAGAAGGCAGTAGAGAATAGGAAGATCACATTCCAGATGGATAGACTCAATCAAGGAAACCATGACTCTGGAGCAGGAAGATCACATTCCAGATGGATAGACTCAATCAAGGAAACCATGACTCTGGAGCAAAGCTGACCAGGAAGGAGTGGCCTTTGGCTACAAAGGCTATCATTGGGCTGGGACCATGGCAGCCACACAGCCTACACCCAAAGTTAGTGCCACCTGCAGTCTCAAGCTGTGCACTGCAGGAGCCGGATTTGATCTGATCCTTTGGATTGGAGTGTGACATCAGAGGAGCTTCTAGCCACTGGGTGGGGGGGGGGCATTTAAATACTATGCCCTCAAAATTTTGGCCCATATGTTTTGGGCCTCTGAGTTTGCAAGAACTCAGCAGGACTGCTAACATGGAGGCCTCTCGTTCATAACAGCACAATTAGTCAAAGCTGACTTGATGACTGTTAACAACACCAGCAATGAGACTGAGCCAGTGCACTGCAGTATTTGAATGTTGAGCTAGGAGTCTAGGAGATGAGGCATTGAATCTCCACTTGGCCATGGGAATCCACTGGGACAGGTCACAGCATCTCAGCATCAAAGAAAGACAATGGCATGTATGTGCACACTTATTGCCAGAAAAACTTCATGGTAGATTCGGCTTATGGTCATCATAATTCTGAAATTACTTGGAGGCACATAACAACAACATTGATGCTGAAATATGTATAGACATAACAGTATGTGAGGAATGTGAGTAAGGATTGATTCCTCTAACCAAGTCACAGTTCTTCACAATTAATATGTGTTGGAAATACAATTACCCATAAGGTCTACTTAGATTTCTCAGTATCCTATTTTACACAGCTAGTAGTGCCACACGGGAAGTAAACCAGACATGATATGTATGCAGGAAAGAAATAACTTCTGCTGTCTTATGAAAGAAGAGTTTAGTCTTGTTTTTTAATCTTTCCCAGAGTGCACATGTGAGCTATAAAGCAGAAATGCATGTGTGCGTGCATCTTCAAGTCACTGGTCAGTTTATAATGACCCCATGCATTTCATGGGGTGTTCTTAGGTAAGGAATACTCAGAGGTGGTTTTGCCAGTTCCTTCCTCTGAAATGTAGCATACAACACCTGGTATTCATTGGTGGCTTCCCATCAAAGTACTAGCCAGAGCTGACCCTGCTTAGCTTCCAAGCTCATGGAGAATCTTGCACCTTTAGGCTATATACTACTTCTCATATCTCCATCATATATTCACTTTTGTTCTATTATGGGAGCCCCTTCACACTACACAGTTACAGCACTATGGTTCCAGTAATACTGCCATGGCTGCATCTTGTGGAATCTTGGAGTGTTTGGTTTGGTGAAGCAAACTGGTTGAGGAGGATTTTAAATACCCCTTCCTAAAGTGCATTTCTAAACTGCCAATCCCAGGATCCCTGAAGCAGTTAATGCTGAGTCATAGTGATATAGTTGTGCAGTATGAAAGGGCCCTAAGTAACTTGTGTCAGATGAAAGCATGAACTGGATGGAGAAATCTGTAGAATGGTTCATATGTGCATATGCATGAGTAGGAAATGATAATTGAACCATCTTAAAGGGTACAAAATAGGAGACAGAAAGGACAGCACAATAGGAGATTAAAACAAGTTTCATATGATACTATTAATTAAAGGCTGACCTATATACAGTTTCTTGGCTCTAGCAGATGTAATGAAAAGTAGGAGGGAGGCAAAAGACTAATGGATGATTCATTCCCCTCCTGTTTCCAGTTTAGTAAATTCCAGGTGTGCTTTTCCATTGTCAGTGAAGCTGTTTTCTTAAGAAGGCACTACTCAGAGTAAGTGGAGGCTGGAAAAATATCACCTTTAAGGAACACCCATGAGGAGCTGTGCTGAAGATGAAAGATTGACTAGCAGGAGAGAGGTCAGTATTGTCTGAAATACAACAATGAAATAACAACAACAACAAAAATACTGCACAGCAGGAGTAGTACCTTCTAAGCAGCAGCTTCTCAACATAACCAATTTCTTGCATTGTGGAAGGATTTTCTCCTCAAGACAGGTTCTACCTACAGCCCTCATACAAAGGCAGGGAGAGTTAGGTGGCTGATTACAATCCTGAAAGGAACCTATTAGTGTCCACTGTGGCAGTCATCAATAACACAGTACACATGCCACTCTCAAGAGTTGGTGGCCTTTTCTCTCTGCCAAGCAGGCTGAAGGGAGAGGGGAAGAGAAAAGTCTAAATGGATATTTTTCTGGGTCTGTTAAACAAAGCTTCAGTGAGAAGGAAGCAGCAAGAGAGCTGGCTAGGAGGAGAGAGATACCTCAGGTTCCTGTGGCTTACTGCAAACAATACTTTTACAATAGTCTACCTTGGACCTACCTGCTGTGTAGTTTGAAGAGTCCTTATCATAGAAAAACTGCTAGGGTAGCTTAACTGTGCTCCTTTAAGAAAAGACATGGTGGAGATAGAAACATGTGGAGTAGAGGAATAAGGTAGAACTACTGAATAGAAAGTTTCTACACTCACACAGTCTGGAAGAAATGAGGCCGAATGGCCTATGGCACAAATGGAGAAAGGTGGAACAGAAAAGATTTGCAAATCTGCAAAGAAAGGGCTTTTAAAAGGTGGCTTTTAAACTGCTGTTATAGTTGTAAAATAACACCTTTGGTAATACTTATCATACAACATCACCTCTGACCCATAGCTGCTGTGTCTGGGATGGTAGTTTGGGCATCCCTTTTTATTGATGGAGGAAGCCCATTAATAAGCTACCTATTACACAGCAATCTCATTAATCTTCATGTGCAAAATGCTTCTGCTATGACAGTTGCGATATTGGCAGTCACATGGTATTACAGTCTTATCCTCTCCCATTACCCACTCCCTCTTGCTATTCTGAGGCCATCTGGTTTGATTCCCCCCCACCACCATTTCTTTTCATTTTTTTTCTTGCTCTGAAAGTAGGCAGAAACGCTGTGGCCTAAACCCACACTGCCAAGAGCTGGATTATCCCTTATCTTTTTTGCTCTGGTCTAAAGGATCAGAGCATGACCTTAGTGTGTCTTCTAGCAGCTTTTGAGGCATGCATTGTATAAATGGTGTGGCTCCAACATGGCCAGAAGCTACTTCTTTTGGCCCATGTGTTTTATGCCATAGATATAGATGATAGATAGCTATAGATATAGATGAGCCACCATGGTTTACCTGTTTGAGCATTGGACTATATCTCTGGAGATCAGGGTTCAATTACCTTCTCAGCCATGGAAACTCGCTGGATGACCTTGGGAGAACCACAGAATCTCAGTCCCAGAAAATACAGTGATAGCTTTGCTTTAGGGTCAACGTAAGTCAGAAATGACTTGAAGGTGCACAACAAAAACAAATATAGATATAAATAAAAATAAATAAAATATTTATTTATATCCCACCTCTCCCTTTCAGGATCTGACAACAATCCAATAAAACACAGACAATACTAAAAAAATTCCCGTAGGATATTCCCTAGATATCCTGTGAAAGACATTTCAATGAAATTAAAAAGCCTAAACCACCCAATGTCTTTTTTTAATTAAAAAACAACAACAAACCTTTTTTATATTTTCAAAACTATCAATTTTTGTTAAATTCCCTTCTTTAAGGTGCTTCCTCTAGAGATCAGAGGTAGAGATAAGTTTACAAGAGTACAGCCTAGAAATATTACATTTGCAGAGTACTGTTCCCATAATCCTCCACCAGCTTTGCCTGCAGCTATGCTACTGGGGAAAAGGGGCTGGGGAATGATAATCCCAAAAACTAACTTTTCCCAATTGCTTACATACTAGTAGAAGTCAGAGACCAGAGACGAAAAGAGCATGGTTTCAAGGTTAATGTTTATAAATATAAGGTGCTTTCCTCTTAACAATTTCCTTTGGGTATATATTTGCTTTATATTATGATTAAATTGCATGTTTTTACTGAAGAGAATTAAGAACCGGCCACTTCTATTACAGAAGAGCGATTGATTTAAGGAGTAACTGCCTACTGGGAATGCTTTATCCAGCACATAGTTCTGACAAGGAGAACTGCCAGGAAATGCTGTGAAATTTCTATAGTGCTGTCTGGGAGACCTAAGAGATTTCCAAATGGAAACATGTCAAACTGTTGTTTGGTTTGTAAAGGGAATGCTTTGTCATACTGTTCAATGTATTTACCAGCCAACTGTACCTTTACCACATACCTCTCTAGGTTCTATTGTGTCCTGTCCTTACGATTGAGATGAAATACTTCCCTGGCCTTAAGATCATAACAGATGATGATGATGATGATGATGATGATGATGATGATGATGATGATGATATCAGGCAAATTTATATAACTGTAGGTGCTTCTTATTATCTACAACCCCCTTAACAGATTAGGACAAAGCTTTTCGAAGAGCCATTTCTTTTCATTTGAAACTCCATATCCTTTGAAGGTCCCTTTGAGAACTGCTGAGTTCATCTGGGGCAAGGATGTAATTCTTGCTAATTTTCTTCTCAAAGGAAGCAATGAGTAATTTTAGCAATTTTCCTCTCACTGTGATAAAGTCTTCAAAATCACACCATTTTGGAAGACTATTCATAGATTGTGAGGTGCTGTGGTGGGGAGGGGGATCATTTGTTACATAGAATCATAGAGTTGGAAGAGACCACAAGGGCCATCCAGTTGAACCCTCTGCCGTGCAGGAAATCACAATCAAAGCATCCCCGACAGATGGCCATCCAGCCTCTCTTCAAAGACCTCCAAGGAAGGAAACCCTACCATGCTCTGAGGGGGTGTGTTCCTCTGACAAACAGCTCTTACTGTCAGAAAGTCCCTCATAATGTTGAGGTGGAATCTCTGTTCCTGGAGCTTCCATCTTTGTTCCGTGTCCTGTTCTCTGGAGCAGAAAAAAACAAACTTGCTCCAGCTTCTATGTGACACCCCTTTAAATACTTAAAGAGGGCTATCATATCACCCCTTAATCATCTCTTCTCCAGGCTAAACATACCCTGCTCCCTAAGTCTTTCCTCATAAGGCATGGTTTCCTTCACCATTTAGTCACCCTCCTCTGGACATACTCCAATTTTTCAACATAGTTTTTGAATTGTGGTGCCCAGAACGGTACACACTATTCTAGGTGAGGCCTGACCAAAGTAGAATAAAGGAGCACTATTACTTCTCTTGATCTAAACACTATACTTCTATTGATGTAGCCTAGAATCAGATTGGCCTTTTTAACTGCTGCACCTTACTGTTGATTCATGTTCAACTTGTGGTCTACAAGGAATCCTACATCCCTTTCACACATAGGACTCTTTCAAACGGGGAGGAATTTCTCCCAACTCTGAATGGAGCCAATGCAGATTTATGTAAATTCGCTTGTTTAGCGAATTTACATGAACCCCTGCTCCGTTCGGAATTACTTCCCATTACCCAAAATTAACCCCCTCCTGCCCGAATTTGCATGCGAAGCTTTAATTCGGAATAAGGTAAAACCCATGATTGCATTCGAATTGGCTTCCCTCCTGCCCGAATTTGCATGTGAAGAGTTAATTTGCAATAACGTAAAACCCATGATTGCATTCGAATTGACCTTAAATTATACTTCCAATTTAGCCTTGTATGAAAGAGTCCATAGTCTCCTTAAGCCAGGTGTTCCCCATCCTATATCGATTATTTTCATTTTCATTTTTTTTTTGCCCTAAGTGCAGTATCTTATATTTCTCTGCGTTGAAATTCATTTTGTTAGCTTTGACCCAGCTTTCTAATGTATTAAGGTAATTTTGATTTTTGATCATGTCCTCTTGGGTATTAGCTATTCCTCTTCATTTGGTGTCATCTGCAAATTTGATAAGCATCCCCTCTATTATTTCATCTAAGTCATTGATATAGCACTGGGCCCAGGACAGAATCCTCTGGCACCCCAGTGATCACATCTCTCCAACATGAAGAAAAGCCATTGCTGAGGACCAGTCAACCAATTACAAATCCATTTAACAGTTGTCTTGTCCCACATTTGGTTAGCTTATTTGAAAGAATGTCATGGGGAACTTTGTCAAAGGCCTTACTGAAAACAAGGTATCCAATATCCACAGCATTCCCTTCAAGCTGGTGATTTTATAAAAAAAGAGATCAGATTTGTGCTAGGAGTTCAAGTTCATCCTGTTTATTACCCATGCTCTGTGCATTAATGTAGAGACATCTAAGACCATAGGTCCTCCCCACTTGCTGCCTGTAAGGTTTTTTGCCTGTTTCTGTTGGGTCCTTGCACTATTTGCCTTGTTCCCTCTATAACAGTTTGACTATTATCTCCATCTCTTGATGAACTCCTGCCTTCCAAAATACTGTCTTCCTCCCCCTCATAACTCAGTTTAAAGCCCTCCCAACCTATTGGCAAAAATGTTTCTACCAACTGGGGTGAGATGCAAACCATCCCTTGCCAGAAGTACTCCCTCATGGAACCACATCACATGATCCAAGAATCCAAATTGTATTTGGTGGCACCATCTGAAGAGGCAATTGTTTACATCTGCTATTTTCCTCTCCCTTCCTGGACCATGCCCTTCAACAGGGAGAAGAGATGAGATAACATCCTGTGCATCTATCTCTTTCAGCTTCCTACAAGGAGCCTGATAATCATAGTTTTTTGTGGAGCTTTCGGTCTATGTGGCCATGTTCTGGAAGAGTTTCTTTCTGACGTTTCACCAGCATCTGTGGCTGGCATCTTCAGAGAATGATAGCCTGAAAAAGGATGGAGATATATATCCTGTGTGACCCTGGGAAGGAAGGAGTAATTTGCAAATGTATTGTTCTGTTGCTAATGGCAGATTACTCCTTCCTTCCCAGGGTCACACAGGATATATATCTCCATCCTTTTCCAGGTTATCATTCTCTGAAGATGCCAGCCACAGATACTGGTGAAATGTCAGAAAGGAATTCTTCCAGAACATGGCTACATAGCCCGAAAGCTCCACAAAAAACTATGGATGTCGGCCATGAAAGCCTTCTACTCCACAGCCTGATAATCCCTTTATATATTCTGAAGGCTGTGCCTTGCAATATCATTGGTTCCCACATGAACAAAAAGAAAGGAGTAACAGTCAGTAGACTTGAGAAGTCCTATTAGCCTCTCCATCACATCATGGATCTTTGCCCCAGGGAGACATTACACCTCCCAAGACATCTTGTCAGGCCCATGCACCACTGATTATGCACCTCTCAGCAAGGAGACTCCTACTAGTACTACTCACCTCTTCCGATGCTTAAAGCAGCCATTCCTTGTGCTGATTCCACAAGGATCTCCTGCACTTTTGCTGAGGACCCTCCCTGCTGCCCTCCCTCATCATCCCCAATAAGGGAGAGGGCTTCAAATTGTTTCTGTAGCTGCAAGCTGCCAGAACAATCCCTTGTGCTCCTAGTTCTGTGTGTGGCATTCGTCCAGCTGTCTGGCTGCTGTGTATATGAAGTGTCCTCCTCCCCAGAAACTTCTGTGTGTTCCCCAACCAAGACAGTTCATTCTGCTCTGTCCAAGAAAACGTCTTGCTCCCTAACTTGCAGAAGTGTAGATACTTGGGCCTCCAGCTGCTGGACCTTCTTTTCCAACAGGGCTATAAACTTGCACTTGGTGTAGGTGAAGTTCCTCACATCCCTAGACAAGAAGACAAACATCTTGGTGATCGAGAGAGCAGTTGCCTTCCAACTCCAAGCTGCCTTGGATGAAACCGATTATCTCAATCCTTTCCAAACTGACTTCCGGGCAAGTTATGGAGTTGAGACTGCCATGGTTGCTCTGACAGAAGACCTCCGCTTGAGCATTGACAGGAGTGGTGTGACCCTGTTAGTACTCTTGGATCTCTCAGTGGCCTTTGACACCATTGATCATGCCATCCTGTTGGACCAGCTGAGAGGGATGGGGATTGGAGGCACTGCCTTGCAGTGGTTCCATTCCTTTCTCTCCGACAGGACCCAAAGGGTGAGGCTCAGGGACAGCTCCTCCTCCAAATCTGAGCTAAATTGCGGCATCCCTCAAGGCGTCGTTCTGTCCCCAATGCTATTTAATATTTACATGAAGCCGCTAGGTGAGATCATTCGGAGGCATGGAGCTCAGTGTCATCAGTACGCTGATGACACTCAGATATATTTCTCCATGACCAGATCATCTGCACAGACCTCAGATGGTGTCTCCCCTCTCAATGACTGCCTGGCAGCGGTAATGGATTGGATGAGAGGAAACAGATTGAGACTGAATCCAGGCAAAATAAAGGTACTGACAGTTACTGGCCCAAAACCAGGCTTGGGAATACAGCTCCCGGTCCTATACAGAGTCACACTCTTCTCGAAGGACCCTGTTCACAGTCTGGGGGTGCTCCTAGACTCATCGCTTCACATGACTAATCGGGTGAATGCGACATTCAGGAGTGCTTGTTATCAGCTTCGGCTGATACACCAGCTGCGCCCTTTCCTGGAGATGAGGGATCTGGAAACTGTGGTACTCACTTTGGTCACCTCACATCTTGACTACTGCAATGCACTCTACATGGGGCTGCCACAAATACATGAATAATTAAAACCCACTTATGACTCATCAGCCCACTTAACAAAAGTTACTTTTCCCTGTAGCCTCTGCATACAGTTACATAGCTGCAACTCTACTATCTAATGTTTATGTTTTGATTTTTTACTGTGGCGCCTCTGCTTGGGAAAGAGAGGGCACCTTGTACCTAATGTTTTCTCCTGTTTGTTCAGCATTTCTTGAAAGACCTTCACTTAGCTCCAGTTTATATCAGCTTTCTAATTTCCCAGAAATCAGCGTTCTAAACTTTGGTTCAGCAGCCATTTTAGTTCACTCTGCATAAATATGGATTATAAAATTGAACTACTACATCATGACTGAGCTGGAAACCGAAACCTGGTCTCCAGAGTTGAAGTCCAATGCTCCAACCACTGCACCATGTGCAGTCTCCAGTTATATATATGTCCATAAAGAAGAAAGCTGACTTTTACATGAGTCATGGATGACCTATGCAAGCATTATTACTGTAGACATCACAAAGGTTTTCAAAAAGAGAGGGAGTGATAAAAAAAATGAGAAAGAGACTGGCAATGCTCCTCCAACAGTATTAAATTTATGTATATGTGAGAAAAAAGTTCACAATTAAGTCTGCTGGGAAAAAATATGGCTTTTTTGGTATAGGTTTGCCCTTCAGCTTGGCTCCATTATCTGCATTAACATTCAGATGGCAATAGCACCATACTTAGTGAATCAGAGATATGAATATGCAAATTAGATGGAGCAGTCATGTCTCTGGTTTGTCTTGCTGATGCAAGGAATAGGTAAATAAGAATAGATGACTCTATTTATAGGTCTTTTAAAGATATAGCCTGAATTAATCATTCTCACAACAGATTAAAGTATATGGTTTAATCTTATAAAGTTCCATTTGTTTTGATTCACATATTGTTTCACATTTCAAAGGTGTGGTCTTCAAACACATTTATGAAATCATGCACTTGTAAAGATTTTTTTTAAAGGGTACATAGGCAAAAACATAAAATAAATATATTAAAAAAGGAACTAGGGTGTAGACAAAGTATATAAATATGAAGGTTATAGTTTAATAAGGAAAGGAGAGCCAGAAGACAGAGGAAGGTTCTTGAAAATATACTTCTTTCATTGTGTGATTCTGGAAAAGAAACTAGGGAATATCAAAATTATAATTTCTGCTGTGAGAAGGGGAGACTTTGGCAAAGGTGTCTAGGTGGAGAGGCACCAGATTACCAGTTCTGGGATTTTAGGAGGAAAGGCTGACAAGGTTCTCTGGCAAAGATCCTGAACTCTGCAACTCATTGTGATTTTCAGACTGAAATTAAGCAAAGTAAATGTTCTTTGTTTAGCAAGTTATTTAAGTAAAAAAGGTGGGAAGGAATGAACCCTGCACAAATGACCAGAAAACAAGAAATAAAACAAAAAGAATAATAAAAATTGGCCAAAGGTCTTTATAGAGTTTTCAAAAAAGAAAAGAGAAAAGAAAAGAAAAAGAAAAGAAAGACAGCTAGACTGGCATATCTACCCATCATATCTATCCTGGAAATTTGAAGTGGTATACAAAACAAAAAAATGAAATGATCATAGATGGTGGGTGATAACCAGCCTTGACAAGGTAGCTTCCTTCACCAAATATCTAATCAAGATAGGAACATTCTTCCATCGGGGTGAGTGCCATTTTCAAGGGATGTAAATCTTTGGCCAAACATATTCATGTATATCCTGTTCTATGCACTGATAGCTAATTAGAGTTGCCCAAATTTCCTATGACCCACTGCTTTATCAAAGCTTAAACAGGCTGTACTTATTCTGTCTGTTCTGGTACAGGTATGGTCTATCCTCACTGCTTCACTGCATAGGAAAATTTTCAAGCTGTACAAACTTTTCCATGTATATACCTTTTTTCACACACACATAAATGCACCATAAAGATTCTTTTCGAAAAGTCTGTTTTAGCCAGTCAACAAAATATTTGAATGGCTTTTAGAATTGTGTCACAATTATATATTCCTGATTTCAAGACCTGGAATTCTCTCCTCTGAGCATCAGGACAACAGGAGGAATCTCAGGGTGACAGTACTGGTTTGAAATCTCTCTCTCTCTCTCTTTGTCTCTATCTCTGTCTCTCAGTTTCTCTCATTATTATGTGCAAGTTATCCTCAATGCTTCAGACTACTTCAGGTATTGTAAATTGCCCAAGAGGTATACAATACAACATTTCACAAACTGCAATCATCATTAGGGCTCAGCAGGGGAAATACTTTTGCCTCAGAATTTATACTTAGTAACTACCCAAGAAGACAATACACTTAGTGCTACTGGAGATGGAAAGAATATTCAAAAATATTTGAAAAATCCCCACCCCACTATATTTTTTAAAGTATTGAGTACTAAGAAAACTTGGTAAGAAAAATCCTAGACTGGCAAGAATCGTATTCTGGAAACGTATTCTGTACAAAATTTGCACATGGTTGCTTTGCACAGAAAACAACATTTTCTCTCCAGGAATAGTATTTTCTGCATGAAAAATAGTATTTCAACAGAGAAATATTAATTTCTGAGCAGAAAATGCTGTGAATGGGGATCTATTCCATGTAAAATTCACTCATGGTTGATTTGCATAGAAAACAACATTTTCTGCACAGGAATTAATACTTCTGAGTTGAAATATTATTTTCTTCACAGAAAATGCTGTTTCCAGCACTGAGAATACTGTTTTCTGAGCAAAATAACCATGTGCAAATTTTGCACAGCATAAGTCATGCAAGGTGAATAGTCTTCAAAACTGTTGTGATTTTTGAAGACTTTTTCATAGTAGGAAGAAAATTACTGAAATTATTCATTGCAATCTCTCAGAAGAAACTTAAAGAATTATGTGTGTGTGGCAGATTTGCTGAGCTAGAGATGCCCCACTTTGTAAATTCTCCCTATTCAAAGTCCAGCAGTCCGAACATTACCATGTATTGGTTCATCCAGAGTGGTTGAAATTGTCAGAAACGGTATGAAGACAGAAACATAGCAGATGGGGAAAAGCAACAATTAATGTGCTGTCTTCATAGCTGAAATAATTTGTATAATATGCAAAATGATTCCCAGATTCAAGGAAGTGGAACAGAGGAATCCTATCTTCAGTTGGTTGCCCATCTCTGCTGTTCTGCTTGGTTCTTCCACACCCACATTTTGTATGGGGAGAAAGTTTCTATTGAACAAAATAGTTTCCCCCCTATGGAAACAATTGGTGGAATGATCCAGTCTGGGACCATCAGGGGAGACCTTATTCTGATCATGGGACCAACACTGGCTGTATTTAATGGATCCCCCCCCCCCACACACACAACATGATTAAAAGATATATGTAGTTCCTTCTGTTTTAAAAAAGATGTTACTTTTTCTGTCATGTTGACACTGTACAATTACAGTCAGACTAACAGGCTAAAAGGTGAGCTTATTTGCAATACTACCACCAAGAAACCTATTTCCCAAGTAAAGCACAGACAAATTCCTAGCTGATTTTATTCTTATAAATCACTTCCTTATAGCCACATCTGATGATGACAAACTTCAGGTCATGATCATCTAGCCTTCCTCTTCTAATTAGGGTTTTAAAAAGTATAGTCAAAGGAGCTTTCAGACAAACATGGTGACTTCAAAAATGGATAATTTCACTCTCTCTCCCTTCACAATTTCTTCAATGATGATAAAGTATGTTTGCAAAGAAGGCAGAGGTCAGTGCTAAAGAATTGTGCTTTGACAATTCTTATCTGTTTTGCCTATCTATACCAGAACTCCTGTAATGAATGGCATAGTTTTAATATATATTAATGAATGGTATGTTTATAATAGGGTTGACAGAGTCTGAAGATGATGCTTACTGATTCCAGGATATTAGATCTTGATTTTGGATGCTTAGTTTAATTTAATTATTTTAGTTTAGCTACTTGGTTGCAGTCTTCAGTAGTAGGAAGTTTGCCTATTGGTACATTGACAATCTTCTATAACAACAGCAGTTCTTCCCAAAAGGGAAGGTGGCAGCTCTTTATTCAAAATGCAGGTGGTATTTTGCCCAATAGTTCAGTAAGAATCAAGGCTGGTTTTGCTTTCCATCTTTCTAGCCAATAAGGTAACTCATTTTTACTTCACAATCATAAAAATGAGCATGTAAAGAGAAATATTCTTGAAGGTTAGTGCAAATGTTTGAATGTTAAAAAAATTCACAAGCTGATGTAAAAATGGAATTAAATGAATGTAAAGCAAGAGCAGGGGGGAAATGAGAAATAGAGAAACCAAAATCTTTCACCCATTTATTTAAATAAACATATTTAGGATCACACTGTATAAAATCTAAAGGCCAATACATTATGTCTATTTATATGATGATGTCTCATTTCCTTATTGTCAGCATATGCTTTTGACTGGAAATTTTTCTGTTCTGGATAAAATAGTTTATGTTCTTCCTCACAAGCAGCTGCCTTTCTGTGGGGTTGAAATTTCACCTCTGTGCACTTTTCAGTTGCAGAATTTACACAGGAGTAGAGCTACCATCAATAGGTTTCTTTCTATAAACAAACAAAAGTGGTATAGGACAGACAATAAGTAAAAAAAATCATTCTTTCAGATAGATGGATAGATAGACAGACAGAGCAGCTGTTCTAAACTGTAGGGAACCCTGGTGACACAGTGGTTAAATGCCAGTACTGCAGCTACATGGTTGTGAGTTCGATCTCAGGCAGGGCTTCAAGTTACACTCAGACTTCCATTCTTCCATAGGCCGATAAACTGAGTACTCAGCTGGTTGAAGGCAATTAGCTTACACACTGTAAACTGGTTAGGGAGTACTAGTTCACTGATAAGTGGTATAGAAATGTTACTTGCTACTGCTATTGCTACTGGGATGCTTTTCCACTCCCCAGATAGACAAACAGATAGCTGATGCCAGGTAATGAGATTTAAGTATCAATGCAATTTTTCTTTCTGAAAACAAAACAATCTAAAAAGAAAATATACTCCCCCACATCTATTAATTTATTTTGCCATTGGTATATTTTTTGTAGTTGAAAAAGTACATTTCCCAAACTTCTGTTAGAATGTCACAAAGTTGGATGAGGAAGGCTCAAATTAAATTCCTTTTCATACCCTTGGGTCAGCCTATCCTTCCTTATAGGGTTATCACAAAGCTAAGATGAAGATGAATGAATAATACATGAAGCTAGCATAGCATAATGGTTTGAGTGTTTGGACAAGGACTTTGGGAGATTCAAACCCCCACTTTAGCCATGGAAACTACTAGGTGACCATAGGAAAGTCATGCTTTTTCAGCCTTTGAAGAAGAAAATGGCAAACCTGTTCTGAATAACACTTGCCAAGAAAACCCTAGGATAGGCTTGCCATAAATCAGAGTTGACTCGAAGGTATAAAACAATAATGAACCATATATATCACCTAAATTCTATTTAGATAAGGGAAACTGTAAATAAATATAATTACAACCATGTGGAATACTTTCAACTCTATTGCACTCTGTGTTAATCTTCACTTCTGGTATAACCCTTTAAAACAGTAGGAAGGACATGGCCTGCTTATACCAGGTTTCTATTTTGGGGCATCATGAGTGTCTGTGTAATTTCTGCCCTTACCCATGGGGCAAGGGGACTGAGCAATATGTTCAGATGGCACTTTGCAAGGCAGATGAGTCCTGACCTTGGGACTCAGTCAGGTCTTGAAGTATTTGCATTTGCTCTTTCATCCCTTTCCCCATACGGGAGAAATAAGGTGAAAGAGAAAACCAGTTCCTGGCTGTGGTAAACTTTGCGTTCATAGGAAATTGCTGCTCTGTGAATGATTCAAGGATGCTAGAGGTGAGGGGATGATTCCCTGATGTTTCAGAAGCACATCAGGCTTTCAAACACATGCACTTCCCTGACATTTTACCAACGTTTTACCAAAGCTTACCTTATGGTAAGTGCTGGTGTGAAAATCTTCATTCTCTGGCCCATAATGCAGTTGGGAAAGATCCAGTGCACTATTTCAAACCAGCAGCCCACCCCTGTTTGAAGCCTTAAAATATATTTTGATTCCATTTTAGTAGATCACATCTCTTCCAGGTGATGCAGTTATTTTACTCCATGTTGAAAAATGTTGGTGCTGATGCTGATATTGTATCAGGCTTTCAAGGCAAAGGAACTGAATTGGCAATAATACTGGGCTGTGGAATATTGATTTTATTCTCCCCTCCCCTTGGTACTATGTAATGTCTTTTTTTTCCCAAACCTTCCTTCAACAGTTATAAACCTTTGGCCTAGTAGGCACATTATATGAAAAGTTTTCTAAACTTTGAATAAATGTTTCCTAATGTCCACTACTTGTTGATGAATAAAATGTCCTCTCCTGAGCAGCATTATTCATTCTGGTAAAGATCTGTAAAGTTTTCCCAGGTGCATTCACATTCAGACTGTTTCCATGGACATTAGAAAAGTGTGTGGTGCTACTGATACTGTAAAGTGTCAGTAAATGTCTCAGATGCTCTCTGTCAATAGCTCCTAGACAAGCGAACATCTTGTGAAGTTACCTTCTTGCTGAATGTACACCCCCTCCCCTAATATACTCACATTAACACCCACCTTTGTGTTGTATATGTCAGGGCTCATCACCAACCACTATGCTTCTTTATGTTAAAATTTGGAGTCTCATTGTAATATATAGACAAGGATATTCAGATCAATATCCTTTTGTTTACAACCCCTGTTATTATCAGGAGCAGAAAGCAGGAAAAAGTCTTCTCAAATCAGCCACTGACTAATCCAAGGGGGAAGGGGGAGCAAAAAGAAAGTACTATTGTAAAATCATGTGTTCGTTGCAATAGAAAAATGTCTAATTCAGTCCCCATGAGATTCATTTTTTAAAACAGAAGGGAAAATTCATTTTCTCGCCTGTGGTTAACACCCTCCTCCCTGCCTCCACATATATGCTCTTCTTACAGAGCTTGCTTTGAAACAAACACTATAACTGCAGCTTTGCAAGGAGCAATGAATCTGTTTTTAGAGCAGTTCAGACACTGTAATTTTCTTCTTGGTGCTGGAAAGCAGTATTCTTCAAAGGTTTATTGTATCCCTAATCTGTGGGCTGGTGATATAGGGATGCATTTTGCTCCCTTTTAAAGGAAGTGTCGCCCATTTGACATCAGGCTTTGTCCCAATATAAGGTAGGAAAAAATGGCTTGGGAGTATGTGCCTGGGTACTTGAACATAATGGCACCTTCATTTAGCAATTTTATAGAAATTAAATTATGACACAATTAGATATATGGATTTAGAGGAAATCTCCCAGCTTTCCAAATTACCTATGTTGCCACAAAAAGCAATTTGAAAAGAGAAAATTTATGGAGCTGACTGCCGGTAGCTGTTTGTTTTGCTGACCTATTTCAAATGGGAAAAGTTAAGCTCATTTTCTAGCAAATTGTCTCTAGAAGTTAATAGTTATTTTGTTCAATTTTTAAACTCATGGTTCATAAATAGGGTGAGTGGTATAAACACAGGGCAACCAAGTGCTAGAACAAAATGCCAGTCTCCTGTATTTACAGTGGCTACCCTTTGAAAGATTCTTCTGTCAGTATCCTCCCCTTCTCACAGCACAATGACTTCCCCTTGTCAAGTAGCCCACCATGTCAATGCAGCAATCACTTCTCCTTTTGTCTTCCCCGTGTGTGAAAATTGAAGGAATAGTAAAAGGATCTGCACACTCAGTGCTTTGTGGCATCACTAGAATTCTGAAGTCAGACAGATTATCTTAACCTTGGATGAGTCTGCCTCTCTCTTTGTCTTCCCCATGAGGGGAATGTGACAGACACCTCCAGCCAGAATCTCAAAGCACCAGTTCCTCTTTCACACTACATAAATGTAGAGCTGTGATTTTGCTTTAACTGCAATGGCAACATCCTGTGTAATCTTGGGATTTGCAGTTTAGGGAGCAGCGTTTAGAATTCTCAGACAGAGAGGTCTAGTGCTCACTAAACTATAAACTCCAAAATTCCATAAGATGGAACCCTTACAGTTAAAATCACAATGCTTCTAGTTGTATAACAGTGTGAAAAGGCTCCGGATGAGTCCACTTTGCTTCTACTTCACCATCTTCTCATGATAACTGGTGTATAGTATGAGACTCAGGAGTAGGAAAGAATCGAGCTTCTACCCTTTCTAAAACTAGAGTTTTTCCATTAAATGATAAAGGATTGAGATTTATTTATTTATTGAATTTATATGACACCATTCATAAAATTATTAAACAACATTGATTACCAACCATGAATAGATGCAGCCCCACTCACTCATTTAGAATCCCATATGTTATTATTAGCAACTTAATTTAGGCTTGGAAGCAAATTATTAATCAGTCCAAATCCTGCCTTTGCTAGCATGTAGGACAATTGCAGTCTAAATCCTGCCTTCTTTCACCACAGATCTTTCTTTTGCCCAAAAAATATTCCAAAATGTGGGAGAAATTAAAAAAAAATGTATTCAATTCCTTATAATCTCACCCAGCATGGAGAAAAGTTTTTGGTACTGTTTCAGATGTGTGAAAATGAAATAAAGAAAGATTTATCCCCCTGCACCCAACTCTTGATCTCTCTCATCTGAGAAAAGATAGTTTAGATGCTGAACCATTGCACAGAGGTAGTGATATCATGGTTACATATCCATGAATAAAGATCATATCTGTACAAGATTGAAGTATGGTGTGGTTTGAGGTTTCAAAGACTAGGAGAAGGTCAGATACTTGTTCTGGACAGGGTCACATTTCAACAAAAGGAGAAGATATATAGTTTGGGATATTCCTTGATTCAGCATTTCACTTGTGGTCCAGATGGCCTCAGCAGCTAGGTCTGCTTATTTTCAGGTATGGCTGGTTTGACAATTATACACTATGCTGGACAGAGAAAATTTTACCACAGTGATACATGTTCCAGTAGTATTCAGATTGGACTATGGCAATGCATTCAGCATAAAATTATCCTTGAAGGCATACTAGACTGCATCAGATGGTTGTTTAATATGTTATTATAGGTGTAATTTCTCTCTACAAAGTGCATTATCTTTATTATTTTTTATGAATCAGAAGTTTTATCAGTAGGATGTGATAGGATATATTTGAGCATTTCATGTCTAGATTCAGCTAGGAAAATATAAAAGCAGAACACATATACTGTTTCTTTCTGCATAAGACTAATTGTATGCCTGCATTATTACAATATGAAAAGTAATATCTTCACACTAAAGATGATTTTATGTCTGTAGTAAATCTATCCAGTAACTAGTGTATGTATTCACTATTGTATGTATAATGGGATGTGTTTTTGTTGTTGTTGTTGTTGATGATGATGATGATGATGATGATATTTTTTTTCCTATTGACATTATTGTTATTTGCCTTCAAATCATTTCTGATTTATGGAGACACTAAGGATAATTTCTCATGGGGTTTTCTTGACAAGATTTGTTCAGAAGGATTTTGCCATTGCATTCTTCTGAGGCTATGAGCCTGTGACTTAAGGATATTCAATGGGTTTTGATGACTGATTGAGGATTCATACCTAGTCTCCTATGTCCTACTCCAACACTCAAATTACTACACCATGCTAGTCCATATTTACCACATTGTATGAAATTTGTTTGGTAGATATTTGTCAAGGCATTTTGGACAAATGTCAGATTTCAGACAAATAACTTTGTATCTGTTCTGGCAACTTATAAAGTACAAGGGCCCCTTTCCAAAGGTGTTAACCGCTTTGTGTGTGTGTGTGTGTGTGTTTAAAATATATTTCTTGTCATAAGTAGATGAAATTTCAAGTCACATTTGGTTCTTTTGATGGGATAAAGCATGGTTAATTATATACAGATGTAAGGAATTGTACTTAATGTTGAATTTAAAAACAACCTGTTCTCTGCCTGTTGTTTTGCAGGAAATTTGTATGAAAATAACAGACATCACATGCAATACATTTTTATTCCAAACCACATAGAGATTTTAAAAATGACTGAATTTTGGAAATGAATAAATAAATGTGTATCTAGATAAGTAATCTGACGTCTGTTTTTAAATACAGATAGGACTGTAGAAGTTGTGCATGAGAATCTTTAAAGTTTTGGGGGAATTGGTTCACCTCATCCATCTTCAATGATTTCAGTCAACAAACAAACAAACAAACAAACAGCTTCATTTATATACCACTTCATACCCTTAAGGAGCGTCTAAGCGGTTTACAATTGTAAGCTATTTGCCCCCCAACAATCTGGGTACTCATTTTAGCGACCTCGGAAGGATGCAAGCCTGAGTCGAGCTTCAGCCCTTTGCTGGTCTTGAACTCACCACCTTATGCTTTTGAGTAAGTGGCTGCAGTGGTTAAATGCCTGTACTGCACCAGTCAAAATAACATGTGCCATAGATATCCTCGTAGCCCAAGAACACTTCTGTAAAAGTGATGTAAAATTCCTGTAAAATTTCTGAAAGACAGTTGAAGGACTTAGGGAGTTACAATGACTGGGGGAAAAAACAGTTTCAGGTTTTGTTTTTGTTTTGTGCTCATTTCACAGCAAATGACAGGTTCCTTGTACATCCCTCCCCAAAGTAGCATGATCAGAAGCAAAATCAAGAAACGTGGTGAAGTTATTCCCTGGTTGGAAATGAGAGCTGTCAGTAACAATGCTACAACCCCTTTCCTTCCTGCCTCCCTGCTATTTTCCTTTTATAAAGAGCTTAGAGGAGAAATGTAACCATTTTTAACAGGCAGCCTGAGAGTATCTGTTTCCATCTACATTACCTGAATCTCTGAAGTAGACTAAAGGCTTTGGGAGCCCAATTTAATTCAAGCCACTTTGGAGAAGACTCTGAAGTGAGAAAAACCAAATCAATGCAAAACAACTTGTTTGTGTACATGAACACACACACACACACATTTTTCCTCTTGATATATTAAGAATATAATTCAAATATATTCTCCATTTCCCTACCTCCCTCCCACATGGAAAAGCAAGGGAATGATTTTGTATTAAACAGGTCTAAACTACAAACTATTAGAAAGTTAATCAGCATAATTATAAATGAGCAAGCCATCACTGATAATTATTTCATTCTGAACACTGAACATTAGGGAACTAGGATTGTCACAAGCGATTTGAATCTAATCTGTCGTGTAAACTACCAAGCATTGCCACAGATAGTTTAAGGGACTGAGTCAGAACACAATTTGCTGCCTTTAACAGATTTTTTAAAAAATAAAATAAAATAAAACCTACCTTGTAAAACTGCAGAGGGTAGTTAGCCAAATACTGCTCACAAAATGTGTATTTTTTAAAAAAAAATTAAATAAATTAAATTATTATTTAATGTTTTATTATTAAAAGATGGGCAGCAACGTCTAGAAATGCCAGGAATCAATCAGGTATAAGCATTGTGAAGGCAAATCATATTGTTATGTATCTTCGAGTCAACTCTAATTCATGGCAGTGCTATCCTAGGGTTTTCTTAACAAGATTTATTCAGAGAAGGTTATCAGAAGAGGCTGGTCATTGCCAGATTTATTCAGAGGAATCTGAGACAGTATGAATTGTCCAAAGTTACCAAGTAGGTTTCAAAGTCTGAGCAAGGATTTGAGCCCTGGTCTTCCAGATCTTAATCCAGCACTCAGATCACTTATACCATGCTGTCTGTGAAGGCAAGTCACTTTCTCAGAATACACAGACATACATACAAGAGTTGATCTCAGAGAAATCCTCTGACTACAGTTTACTTTATCCAGCCTGGCACAAGTTTCCAAGTTCAAGGTCCTTTCATATCCTTGTGCAGAATGTACTGTTTTGCTGATGGTAATGTTTTTCCTTTCCAGCTGGTAAGTACTTTCAAAAGGAAGACAGCTGCAGTGGCTCTCTAGCAGGCCACATTTATCCAGATAGAAACACAGGAAAAGATCCTATGATAGCTGAGGACAAGAATGAAGGAAAGAAAAGTAACATAACTAGTGATGGTTGTCATAAAGCAGGCTGCATAGACCTAAAAACAGATATCCTAGACCAGGCATGGATATAAATGAAATGCTCATCCAAATGGATCACTTCAGTGAAATTCCCACTTGAATGAACATTACCATGCACAATGAGAGGCACAATCAAACTGCCATATGAATATGTATTTAGTGGGAAATAATACAGAGCAAATAAACATATGTATATTTTTGGGCATACCTCCAATTTGAGCAATGGCCATATCCTACCAATGCATTCAGAACTAAGCTACCATGCACTATGTATGTAAAGAACATTTTCTTGCCTCAGGGAGAAAGGATACATTGATTTATCAAGATTCTCTCTTGGGGAGGGAGCTTTTATTTTGCTGTTTCCGCCCAAAAATATGTTTGTGTTAAAAATGGGGCTGACTTCTGGGTAGACATATAGAGGCTTCCATTATCAGTCATCATTCTGGAAATGTGAATTAATAGCACAGTAGGATGCAATCAAGCAGTTGTAACTTGTTACTGCTTGACCAGAGCTTGAGCTCACATTTCAATCTATATTCATTATGGCACTGGACATTTCACTTCAGTCAAGTAAGGAACTGGCATGGCACATACTGGCCGAACTGGACACATTGCAGATAATCACATCTACATTCCAGTATACAAAATAAATTTCATCATAACATTCTGTATGTGTCAACACCAAAGTTATCTACCATCAACGATCTGGTTTTATATCACTGTTGGAGTTCTAAGGAATGTCAAGGACTGAGTTCAAGCTGTTGCCGGCAGAGGGTGGAAACTTCAACAGGCCTAGGAGCCATTCTGAACTCCCATGCCATGATGGACATAATTGTACTGCTGCCATTACTGCAAAATACATAAATTTAAAAAAAATAAAGAGAGAAGTCTGCCATTTTTTGCCATGATACAACAAAGGTTCAGCTGCAAAATCAAAAATGGTATCAGTGGTGAGAGAACCTTATATGTCTGTCATCCCGATGTACAGCATTTTACTGTACCTAAAAATGATTATCTCTTTATTACTTTCAAACTGATTAGGGCGCCCTCCAAGTAATATTTAGGTGAAAAGGGGCTATAATGTCTCAAACCCCCCCCCCTCCAATCTGTCCTAGGTACATTTCTGTACTGCTTTTCTAATCTGGAGATGAAGCACTTTTCAAAAAGGTCTGTGCAGGATAATTAATTTTAAAAAGAAAGCAGGGAGAGAAGAAAAATAAGACTATTTAGACAGATTATCTTTCTCCTTTTAGGATCATTGCAAAGTAGCATTGCATGCTGCTAGGTTCTTGAGCAGCTTTGGGTGAGGATGTTTTCTGAAAGCAAGATAGAGGGAAAGAGCTGAATCACTCCACTTGCCGTCTGTACTGCGTATGAAGAAATCCAGGAAATCTCATGAAAAATAAAACTTAGTTAGACTTAATGGTGCTGCTACATTCCTTTCCCCCCCTTCTGCTCTTTTTTTATGCTGCAAGAGACTAACACAACTACTTCTTCGAAAACTACCTACTTATCCTGCTTCTTTGTAAGCCGTAAGCACTTCATATCGCCTAAGGAGTGTCTAAGCAGTTTACAACTGTAAGCTACTTGCCCCCAACAATCTGGGTACTCATTTTAGCGACCTTGGAAGGATGCAAGCCTGAGTCAAGCTTGAGCCCTTTTGCTGGTCTTGAACTCGCAACCTTATGGTTTTGAGTGAGTGGCTGCAGTACAGGCATTTAACCACTGCACCACCAGGGCTCATCATGATACAAATAAATTACTATTGTAAGAACAGGACTTCTGAACTTGAAGAGGTTTATGTTTTCATTCTTGTTTATACTAACAAAGGAACACTACTAAATTAATCAGAGCTTTCAGCTCAGGGACCGCCTCTCCCCATATGAACCTCCCTGCACACTTCGGTCCTCTGGGAGAAATCTGTTGCAGCCCATGAAGACTAGGTTAGCTCAGACCTCCCAGAGGGCCTTTTCTGCTTCTGCTCCCAGGCTATGGAATGGCCTGCTGGACGAGATGCGTCTCATTACATCGCTAGACTGTTTCAAAACAGCCTTAAAAATGCATCTCTTCCGGCAGGCCTTCCCTGAAACTGTATAATCTACCTGGCTCCTAAAATCTTTCAGCCAATTCCCAACTCCCTATCCCCCCCCTCTGTATTTTGTTGCTACCCATGCTGTGGCCAGCATTGCAGTTTTTATTTGTGTATTATGTTGTATTGTATTTTTATTGTTAGTAATTTAATTTTAAACTTAACTAGTTTAATCCTATGGGGGGGGAGGTTGGGATGGAATTCTTGAATTATTTTAATCTGTAATCTGTTTTTTAACCTTTTTGTACCCCACCTCGATTGTTTTACAGAGGGGCGGGTAAGAAATAAATATTATTATTATTATTATTATTATTATTATTATTATTATTAGTTCTAAAAAATAAGTTGGCATATTTTTCCCCCAATAAGAGTTACAATTGTAACTTAAGAATAAAGTCATTCAGCCTACAGCTAATCATTGAGTTTTCAGTTACCTTTATAGTTATGAGTGTGTTCTCCCACTAAAGGGAGGGAGGAAATATATCATATTTGAAGTGTTTGTTTATGTTTCTCCCTTGGGCTCTTCTGTGGATGTTGAGGTGACAATGGTCTGAAACAGACAGCCCTGAAGGGGCGGCTTGATACCTCCCCTTTGAACGCTGGGTTGTGGCCATGGCAACTGCATGTCACATCCCCAACCTGGCTTTTTCCCAGCATAAAAAGTAGTGGCAAAATGCCACTTCTTTTTGAGTTGGCAAAAAGCTGGCTTTTCTGCTGCTGCTGCTGCTGCTGCTGCTGCTGCTGCTGTAGCAACACCTTTGTGGCTCTCCTGCAGCGTGTGGCATATAAGCACCATGCTGTTGGAGTGCCGCATGTTTGCCCACCATGTGGTTGGGCGGGCAGCGTGATGCCAGCTTTGGGGCATCTAAAGTCTTGTACTTTTCCCAAGCTGGTGCAAAGGAGTTGCCTGTTTCATCCCAATGTTTTAGAAAATGTCTTGTACTATAAGACAGTAATTTATGGAATGTGTGTGTGTGTTTAAACTATTTAGTAAAATTTAATTACTTTCTGTAAATATTTCATTAATTTTGAGAATGGGGGAAAAGAAAGGAAACTTTTAATTGTAGTGGTAAAAAACTGAGAGTGGGGCTTGAGCACTACAATCCATTGAAAATAACCTTCCAGGCTTTAGGATTAACACCTCTAAATCAGTCAGCATAGCCAAAAATTCTGCTATGTGTTAGAGAAGTTCAGATATACCTACATCTAACTGATTGATCAAGAGGAAGATAACCCACCTTTGATTTTTATTTTTTGAGGTGGCAGTGACAACTAATGAATGTGTCTTAATAAACTTTTGTTGCTTTTTTTTAAATGATGGTTTGTTTCTTTTTTATAGAAGCTAGAACATTAAAAGCTCAATATAAATCATGTGTAGCACAGTGAGATGACTATAAGATTGGAGGTCTCCATACATTTTATAGCAGATATTGGATTGGCTACATTTGCCTGACAGGATGAAATGCTCACAAACCCAGTTCCTATTATTACTTTCATTCTCCTGAGCCATTGATTTGTTGTAATCTATTGGTTTCACATAGGCTGTTTATGAGCAATAAAATATCCAACATGATGAGTAAGTAAATTTAAGTCTAAGCATTAGACATTTGAAAAGCTGCAGCGTTAGGTACACTTTTGTTTTTAAAAAACTGAATTGAAGGCATATATCCATTTTCCACATGTGTCTAATGCATTCACAGGAGATGGCTACTGAAATTTATTGTGCATATTATGTAGAAATATAAACCAAAATCCGGTCTAATACTTTGCCTTGATGAACCTTCAGGTTGACTCTAACTAATGGTGACCCATCACAGTGGATTCTTGACAAAATTTATTCAGAGAAAGTTTGCCATTGCCTTCTTCTAAGTCAGAGAAGGTTACCTAGTGTCCAAGGTAACCTAATGGGTTTCTCTACTTGAGCAGGGGGTCCAAATTAGAGTCCCCCACACTCAGACAGATTATACAGTCTAATACTAGAGAGGGAAAAATCCCCACCACAGTTGTGCAAGCATTATAGAAAACAGTTGTTCAGGAGGTTGAAAAACTAATGGCACCATTAATTGTGCACCTGTTTTCACAACAGTTCGACAGATTTCCAACAAATCTCAAGAAAGTTGAAATCTCCCATCACTACTATGTCTCTTTTATCTGAGAGAGCGATTATCTGTTCTAGAAAGGCATCATCCAATTCCTCTGTCTGACTTGGAGGCTTGTAGTAGACTCCCACAATAACATTCTTGTTGTTTCCCTCCCCTTTAATTTTTATCCAGATGCTCTCCACCTGGCTTCCAGGATTTAAGTCCTGAATCTCTTCACAGGTGACATATAATCCTTCTACTCCTCCTTTCCTGTTTGGCCTATTTCTCTTAAAAAGGTTAAACCCTTCTAAAATGCTTATACTCCTCTATTACTAAATTCCAATCATGAGACTCATCCCACCAGGTTTCAGTGATGCCTATTATATCATATTTGTTTTGTTGTGCTAGGAGTTCAAGTTCATCGTGCTTATTTCCCATACTCTGTGCATTAGTGCACTTATTATTATTATTATTATTATTATTACTACTACTACTACTACTAGTGTTAGAGACATCTAAGACCATGGGTCCTCCCCACTTGCTGCACATGTAAAACTTTTTCCCTCCCATTGTTGGGTCCCTGCACTATTTGCCTTGTTCCCTCAATAACAGTTTGACTATTATCTTCAGCCCTTGATAAAGTCCTGCCTTCCAAAGTCCTGTCTCCCTCCCCCTCATAACTCAGTTTAAAGCCCTCCTGATCAAATTTTTGAGACTATTGACAAAAAAATAAAAATAAATTCTGCCAACTGGGGTGAGGTGCAAACTATCCCTTGCTAGAAGTCCCCTCCTCGTGGAACCATAGCCCATGACCCAAAAATCGAAATCATTTTCAGTGGCACAATCTGCGGAGCCAGCTGTTCACCTCTGTTCTTGCCTCTCCCTTTCTGGACCATGCCCTTCAACAGGGAGAAGAGATGAGATGACAACCTGTGCATTCATCTCCTCCAGCTTCCTACCCAGAGCCTGATAATCCCTTCTTATATTCTGAAGGCTGTACCTTTTCTTAGCCTTGCAATATCATTGATTTCTCATGAAGCAAAAGAAATGGGTAATAATAATAATAATAATAATAATAATAATATTTATTTCTATACCGCCCTTCCATAGATCAGGGCGGTGTACAGCATATAAAAACATTAAAACATCAAAACCATACAAGTTAAAAACAAATCAGTTGCAATAAAACAATAAAAGCGATAAAAACACAGATCCCAATACAAGTGCAAGTGCGTGTGCGGCAGCAAAACAGTAGGCGGCTTACTACAGGCTGATAAATAAAGGTCCATTCAATGATATGCCTGCTTAAATAAATAGGTCTTTAGATCCTTCTTATATTGAGCGAGGGAGGGGGACAAGCGGAGCTCGGTAGGTAGAGAGTTCCAGAGACAGGGGGCAGAGATGGAAAATGCCCTCTTCGCCGTACTCATTAGTCTGGTCTCCGGAACTCTCAATAACCGCTGTCCGGAGGATCTAAGTGTGCGGGGCGGATTATATGGGGAGAGACGGTCCTTCAGGTACCCTGGGCCCAAGCCATATAGGGCTTTGTAGGTAATAACCAGCACTTTGTACTGAGCCCGGAAGTGAATCGGCAGCCAATGAAGATCCTTCAGAATAGGTGTTATATGGGCGGCCCTGGGAGCACCAGTGACCACCCGCGCTGCCATATTTTGCACCAGTTGTAGCTTTCAAGTGTGATACAAAGGCTGCCCCATGTACAGCGCGTTACAGCAATCCAACTGAGAGGTTACCAGAGCATGTACTACAGTTTCAAGGTCCCTCCGGTCCAGGTAGGGACACAGCTGGCGTATCAGCTGAAGCTGATAACAGGTGTCCCTGACCGTCGCATCCACCTGAGAAGTCAGATGGAGCGACGAATCAAGGAGCACCCCCAGACTGCGTACTGTGTCCTTCATGGGGAGCGTGACCCCATTCAGGACAGGTGGAACCACCTCCATCCCTGGACCGGGAGAACCTATCACCAGTACTTCCGTTTTCTCTGGATTCAGGCTGAGTCTATTTTCCCTCATCCAGTCCATTACCGATTCCAGACAGGCCACGAGAGGAGCGACGCCATCCCTGGTCACTGCATCAGTCGGAGACATAGAGAAGACTATTTGGGTGTCATCAGCGTACTGATAACACCGCGCCCCATGCCTCCGGATGATCTCTCCCAGCGGTTTCATGTAAATGTTAAAAAGCCTGGGGGACAGAATAACTCCGTGAGGAACCCCAGATGTAAGGGCCCTCTTATCGGAGCAAACGTCCCCCAGCTGCACCCACTGGAACCTCCCAGAGAGGTAGGATCTGAACCACTGGAGCGCAGTGCCTCCAATTCCCACCTCTGCCAGGCGTTCCAGAAGGATACCATGGTCGATGGTATCGAAAGCCGCTGAGATGTCCAAGAGCACCAACAGGGACACGCTACCCCTGTCGATGCCCAGACGGAGATCATCGACCAGGGCGACCATGGCCGTCTCAACCCCGTAGCCCGCCTGAAAACCGGTTTGAAATGGATCTAGAAAATCCGTTTCGTCCAAGATCGATTGAAGCTGGAGTGCAACCGCCCTCTCGATCACCTTCCCCAAAAATGGCAGTAGCGAGACTGGCCGATAGTTGTTATGAACCAGGGGGTCAAGGGAGGGCTTTTTGAGTAGTGGTTTTATTATGGCCAATGTAAGATTATGCGGAAAATGCCCTTCCCTCAAGGATGAATTAATAATCCGGTGTAACAATGAAGTTACAACCGGTCCCCCCTGGGCCACTAGCCACAAGGGACAGGGATCGAGACAGCAGGTTGTCTTCTGAACACTTCTAAGGATCTTGTCCACATCCTCGGTACTAACAGACTCAAACTGATCCAGTAAAACAGAGTCCACGGAAGCTCTGGACGCCTCTATTCTGGTTTCTGTTTCAACCCTGGCGTCCAGACCTTCGTTTATCCGAGAGATTTTATCCGCGAAGAAGTTGTTAAATTGGTCACAGCAGGCCTTGGTTGGTTCAAGGATCTGGTTCGGAGCAGGGGGGAGCTGAGTTAGCTCCCTCACTACCCTGAACAGCTCTGCTGGACGCGACTCCGCGGACGCGATATGAGCAGCAAAGAACGAGTTCTTAGCTGCTTGTATCGCCTCTCCATAGTCCTTCAAATGAAGGTCTAGGAGAGTCTTGTTGGATAAACGCTGGTGTTTCCGCCAGGCGTGCTCTAGCCGTCGCAGGACCCGCTTCCTTGCCCGGAGATCTTGCCCGGTCAGTAAGCTTGACAAGTCTTGTCAGCCTCTCCATCACATCATGGATCTTTGCTCCAGGGAGACAATACACCTCTCAAGACATCTTGTCAGGCTCACTGTTAGGGGTACAATGATTCTGAACTCCTTAGCAAGGAGCCTCACCACCACCACCACCACCACACGTCTCCTCTGGGGCTTAGCAGCAGCTGTTTTCTGTGCTGGTACTCCCAGAGTCCCCTGCACTTCCCTGAGGACTGTCCATGCTGCTCCTCATCATCATCCCTGATAAGGGAAAGAGCTTCAAATCAATTCCAAATGACTTACCAAGCCATTTTCCAATTCCCAATACACCCAATATGGGCTAGGCAAAACCCCCATGTAATGGGAATAAAAGTTCCTACGCAGCCCCAAAGTGACCAGCGAAGCTGGGCAGGAGAGATGGGTCAGGTTTCAAGAGAAGGAATTACTTTATAGGGGACAACCAGCATAAAAAGCCATTGTGCTCTGCCCCGTATCACATGCCTCTGGCTTGTTTAATCAGCCAGACACAAATTTATTCTGGTTTCTAATCATGAAGACCATCTCATCATGAAGAACATCAAAGGTGTACCTTCCCTTCATGGGATGAGCCACTTAGGTCATTTCCAAATTCTGCTAGCCAGTGTGTTCATTCTGTGTTTAGTTTCCTTATTTGCTCCTTGATACGTCCCCCCTCACAAGCACTTAGAATAAGAAATCAGTTCTTTTGTTTCTCATGTGATTTTCCCCCCAGCTATAAGCTGCATTTTCTTTCTAACAAAAGAATTAATTTCATAAAGCACTTTTCAGATGTTAGGAAAGCAGGCATTTGTGATTATCATTCAAATCAAGCTCTCTTATGAAGAAATTAGTATGCCTGCTCAGATTTTTGGCCTTAGTGTTTGCTTCTCTCTATTTCCCCCCACTCTATCATGTCTCATCAAATAGTGTGATCCACCCACAAACTTCTCCCTGCATTATTATCCAGTGTCAAGTCTTGTCATATTTTGAGAGTCTTGGCTTGGTCTGAATATAAAACTTGCACTGATTTTAACAAAAGTTTTGATTTTAAGCTGACGTTAGTTTACTTCCGTTTGTGACTGTATGGAGATAAATAATATATATATATATATATATATATATAAACATAATTTATATAAGTGCTTCTTTCACTTGTAAATTGCCTGTGAATCAAACTAGTACCTGCCACATTCAAATGTGTATGTGTTTTTTTGTGTGTTTGTGTGGGTTTTTTAAAATAAAGATTTACATTTGTTTGATTAGGTCAAATTTCCACCAGTTTTATACAGGCACAACATCACTCTGGTTCCAAATTTCAAAAGAACCAGTCATGACAGCTCTCAAATGAAGACACGAAATGGCTACCTCATGTATAAGGACCACAACTTTATTGATACAAATTACTGCAAAGACACTAACTACTCATCTACGATCCTGAATCCACCCCACCCCCCACATACACACACAGTGATAATGATGTTAGAGAGCTACCTCCATTTTGGTAACTCTATCTGTCCCTATGGCCTGATCTCTGATCCCTGCTCCATCTGACCAATCCTTTCAAAGAAAAATATTTTCAGACAATATCATATACTCAGACAATTGATCTTTGAGGTCAAAAGAGGCACCTCTATCTGACCATCCTGGTCATCCTTCAGACTTGGACTGGCTATTCTTTTCTATAGCATAAAGGTCAGAATCATGTTTCTCTTTGGCTGTTAGAGGACTGAAACATCCAGCATTCCTCATCATTGGCCAGGCTGTCTCAGGCTTCTAGAAGTTGTAATCCAATCACATTGTGGAGTTGGTCTGGTTATTTTTTTTTCCTTTTGCACATGGGATCGGAATGAAATGGACCCAGTGCAGGGGGTACAGACTGCTCCAGGTGACACCATCAGAGGAGGTGACACCAGACACTAGTAAGGCGTCCCAAAGAAAGAAAGTGAGGTTTGTGCCACTCCCACTTGGTGGGTAGAATGTGGGTGAAGCCACAAACCTTTCTCTTTAAATCTCCCTCTTACAGGCTCCTCCTTCTGTCCTGTTTTGGCTCTCTCCCACCGTTTTCCTCTGGGGGTGGAGGGAGATGGGGGTGGCAGCAGGATGTTGGGTTCCCTGAGATCCTCCTCCCTATCCACGCCCCCAACTTAGGAGGAAGTGTATGGGGGTGATACCATAAGTTACCTCACTAGGTGGCACCAAACTAGTGGCACCACTGAGTGGCCCTTTTGAAGTTTTTCAACTGGGAGCTTCAGTTCAACTACATCTGAAGTTCACATGACTCACATCCCTCCTCTAGAAAAAAGTAGTTACTAAAGATACTTGAAAAATCCATTTTATAAAAGAGAGTAGTGTTGGTTCCTATTCAATGTCACATAACATCCAAGGCAGATGATTCAAAATCAAAGCAAACCCTTTTGACAATAAACCGGCAGACTCCTCAGAGAAGTGAATGGATAATGGTAATGGAGGGAATAAGCAATAAGCAATGGTAATGGAGGGAATAAGCAAAAGACTTGACACCATTACCCTGCTTGAGTTTCTATCAGTAGCAATGTGATAAGACACTTTCATTAGAGGAAGAGAAGCAAATATTGAGGAGCCAGAAAAATCGAGGGAATAGGTCACCCTAAAGGAGCTTTCTGGTGGGGCTGGGGAGGATCTATCCTCATTTTATTAGGGGCTAACTATGTAAATTAAGTAAGGAAATCAGCTAAGGGAGCAATCATAAATATGAGAAAACTCTGTTTTCATGTCTGTCTCAAAGCCCTTGTAAATCTTTCTGACAGGGAATAAATATCAGCAGAGCCAATTTCCATCTGTTTTCCCATTCCACTGGACTTTTTAGCATGTTTAAACTTTGCTTCATCTTGGTGAGAGGCCTGGAGTCTAAGAAGACTGTGCATCCAACAGTTTCACATCATCTTCTTCCCTACCCACCACCACCATCTGCACACACACACACACACACACACACCGATCCCAGCCCCATTGTGCCCTTCCTGTGATTTTAAATTGCAACCATAGAAAGAAACTAACATGACCAATTCCATGGTAGCTATGGAAAGAACACAGATGTGAGGTGAACCTTCCACCTCTGAGGAATCATTGGTGATTGTAGTGGAGGGTTCCTAATTTATCCTTTGGCATGAGAGAAAAATCCCTTGAATTGTAACCTTAAAATACAGTATTTTTATCTTACAAAATAATTGTGTAAACAAACTGAAAGTGACTATACTGTGCAAATTATCTTTTCAGATAAAGACCCTGTGATTTCTCTGCAAACACACAGAAGAACTTCTTAGAATGTTGTCAAAGATCTTAACTTTCAAAACTTAGGATCAACAAAAACTTAGGATCAAAACTTAGGACCTGGTATAATGCTGCATTCACCACAGTCCAATACACAGTTTAGCAGTTCTGGTGGTCACAAAGATATTTAGGGTCTCCCCCCCCCACACACACACAAACAGTTTTAATGATGGTAGTTACTACTTCTGCAGTGCCATATGCAGGTAATCTGGCAAAAGAAAACTGACAAGGCGTCCTCCTCTACTGGCATTCAGTTAGATCTTTGTCCAAGTTTGAATTTTGGTGATGAAATGTTGAAAACCTATATGATTTGAGTGCATGTATCAAAGGTGGAAATGAGTTTTCACATGGTAATGTGCATCACACATTCTGCTGTCTGCCTCTCACATGGAAAGACTGAAATATGAAATTTGCAAGCACATTCTAGCTGTGTTCTATTTTCTGTTGAGCCCCATCTGCCACACTACTGTGTGTTCTCCTGAGGCAATCACTTCTCAGATTAAAACCAACAAACAACCCCCCCCCCCATACACACATCCTGGCACACACTTTTTGTTGTTGTTAACTGCCTTTAGGTCAATCTCAATTCATGGTGACCCAATGAATGAGGCATCTCCAAGACCTCCTGTCCTCCACTGCTCTGCTAAATTCCTGCAACCCCATACCCATGATCTCTATTAAGGAGTCCATTCATGTGGCATGTAGCCTTCCTCTCTTTCTACTTCCCATCACTTTTCCCAGCATTCTTGCCTTGACCAATGAGTCCTTCCTTCTCATGATGTGTCCAAAGAACCACAGCCTCGCTTTGGTCATCTTGGCTTCCAGGTAGGTTTCCAGCTTGATCTGCTCTAGGACCCATTTGTTTGTCCTTTTGGCTGTCCATGGGATACTCAGCACCCTCCTCCCAGTACCACATCTCTTCTCCAGCACCACATCTCAAATTAATTGATTTTCTTTCTGTCATCTTTCTTAACTGCCCAGCTCTCACATCCATACATGGGGCCGTTCAGACTACGTTATATACCGGTTAGCAAACCGGTTTAAAATGAAGAAGTTCACACTGAAACCGGTTTTAACACTACTGAATCCGGATTTTGCACACCCGTAGCGGGGCAAATCCCCCAAAACCCACTTTCTCCCAAAGCGGTGTATTTACCGTTTCTTTTGGGAAAAACCGGTTTGCAGGGAATGTGAACTTGGCTCCGATCACGATCGGGTCAAGTTCAGGGGAGGGGAGAAGGCCAGGGGGAGGAACATGCCTCCTCTCCAGGCAAAATCGGGCACTCCAGCATTTTTAAAATATTTTTTACTGTATTTTTAATTAATTATTTATTGTATTATTTTATTTATTTTTTAGTTATTTTATTTATTATTTATTTATTGTATTTTATTTATTAGTAATTTAATTGTATTTTATTGTATTTTATTTTAGTAATTTGGAAATATATTTTTATTTCATATATATATATATATATATATCAGTTTGACAGCTCATGCACATTCTACGATGCTCCTTTCCCATCCGTAGAGCCTCGTAGAATGCGCATGAGCTGTCAAACTGAAATATATATATATATATATATATATGAAATAAAAAAAATATTTAAAAAAATACTAAAATAAAATACAATAAATCAGGTCAAGTTCAGGGGAGGGGAAAAGGCCAGGGGGTGGAACATGCCTCCTCTCCTGGCAAAATCGGGCACTCCTGATTTTTAAAAATATTTTAATGTATTTTTATTAATTATTTATTGTATTATTTTATTTTATTTTATAGTTATTTTATTTATTCTTTATTTCATTGTATTTTATTGCACTTTAGTGTATTTTATTGTATTTTATTTATTAGTAATTTATTGGATTTTATTGTATTTTTGTATATATATTAAATTAAAAAATATAATAAAATAATAAATGAAATAAAACACAATAAAATTAAATAAATAATAAAATATTAAAACATATAATAAATAATAATTTAAAAAGTACTGGGAGGAGGAGGAGGGGACAGGATCACCTCAATCCGCACTGCTCCCGGCCCTATGCTCCATGCGCATAAACTGTCAAATATTAAAAAGTATAAGAAAAAAAACCCACAAGCATCTTTCGTGGCCAATGGCTGCATCAGACATCACCATGAGATCATTTGATTGACAACCAAGAGGCTCCATCTTTAATCGTTACTTTTGCGTGTATGAACTTTGTTGGGGTAAAATGCACCGGAAAGCATCAATGGGGGCAAAAGGTAGTATGAACTTCTCTCTGGAGAGAATCGGTTTGCCGTGCACGATCTCATCTGGATCAAACCAGGGCAAATGGGCTAGTCTGAATGGGGCCATGGTAATAGGGAATATGATGGCTTGTATAATTTTAACTTTTGTGCACAGTTGTATATCTTTGCATTTTAGAATATTTTCTAATTCTTTCATTGCCACCCTCCTCATGCTTAATCTTCTTCTGATTTCCTAACTGCAGTCTCCATTCTATCAATGTTTGATCCCAGGTATGGGAATTCTTTTACTATTTCTATTTCTTCATTGTCTAGGCTGAACTTGTGAAGGTGCTCAGTGATCATTATTTTTTGTTGTCTTTATGTTCAACATTAAGCCTGCCTTTGCATTTTCTTCTTTGATCTCCCTTAGTAAGTATTCCAGGTCTGTGAGGTTTTCTGCGAGTACTATGGTGTCATCTACCTATCTTAGATTATTGACATTCCTTCCTGGTATTTTCACTCCTCCTTCTTCTATGTCCAAACCTGCTTTTCTTATAATATATTCTGCATACAAGTTGAATAGATAGGGTGAAATGATACAGTCTTTTTTGACCCCTTTGTTAATTGGGAACCATTCTGTTTCTCCATGTTCCTTTCTGACAGTAGCCTCTTGTCCTGAGTACAGATTCCTCATCAAGAGATGTGTTGGCACTCCCATATCTTTAAGACTATTCCATAGCCTTTCATGATCTATGCAGTCAAAGGCTTTGCTATAGTTTATAAAGCACACACTGGTTTTCTTTTGGAACCCCCCCCCCCTTGAATTCACTTAGCCACATTATTCTCTTCAAGGCCATTTTGAAACTAAACTAGCTTGTAAGGGTACTGTGGACTGAAGTTCTATGAGAGTCAGGAATTTTGAGCATTAGTCTAATAATTGCTAAGTTGTCTTTCAGACTAGTTCTACTTCAAAACTCCAGGTATAATGTGGTGGGTAGAGCCTGTGTGACAGTAGTAAATTCTGTGAAGTGAAGTTTCAATTAAGATTCTATGGTTTTGTTGGATATTATAAAGATTTGATAAACTGACACATGTTAGATTGAGCTTAGCAACTGCCTGGGGGAGAGTGGCCTGCATTTCCCCTATTGGGACCTGGAGGGGCAAACTCCCATTCTACACTCTATCCCATGAACTCTCTCTGTTGCTAAAAATTACCCAATAGTGTCTCCTGAAGCTTGGAGATTTGTGCCATTTTGGCCCTCTTCCCATCTGATATAAATCCACACAGACCTTTTCTTCAAACCCAGAAGTGGTTTGAAGAAAAGGCCCACAAGCCTAAACAGGACAGGCTTACTGAAAACGGAGTGAAATGACCATTTGGACCCCTGAGACAACTATTTTTAGTGCATTTGATCACACAGAGAAAAAAAAAACTTTATAAGAAAAGGGATTTTTAGATGGGAGTACAGAGACTTTTGAAAGTGCAAAATGTTCTTGGAGGTGTTTCCATAGGTAGGTGGTCCATGGAAGAACTAGTTCCACATGCTGATTGGTGATTCATTACATAGATATCCTTGTTGTCCTTATTTGCCAGTTGCAAGTACTCTGCTAATCAGAGTAGTTAGGAGACCTATCTGCCACAGCTTGACTTTGGGTCAAAAGATTTGCTCTTAAGAATGAAAGAGATGCAGCTGGGCAGGAACAATTTTCTTTCAGGGGAAAAGGGATTTCTGAAATACAGCAGAAGGACAAAAACCAGTTAATTACACTCAAGATAGATGCTTACTTGCAGAAGTTTGTCAGGATTTGGATGGCTGGTTTTTTTGTGTGTGTACTAAGAGAGGAGAGATATAATGATGCAGGGAGAGAGCAGGATGTGAAAGAAAATCTAACTACTTGGAAATCACAATAAATATATGCAATGCCTAAACTGCTATAGAACAATATATAAACCAGCCATTAGTACGTATAGACATGCATACGTTGCTAAGTCCATCACATTACTCCCTGTCCCAATGCACATAACTGAGTAGAAATAAATCTGAAACTACTAGAAGAATTAGAATCCTGCATACTTGCATAATGGCCCCAAAGCAAGCATTAAATTGCAATATTTTTACTTACAAAGGCTGTAACTACATGCTTAATTATATTTACAGCTTTTTAATATATTAATTGTGCTTCTGCTTGCAAAATAGTATTCACTGTCACATTAATCTTTGAACAAATATACTGATGATTTGAGTGAATGAAATCTAATAAATAGCCTTAAGACTTAGTGGTGAGAATGGTTGTGAGATTATGGAATTGTACATAACCTTTGTGAGAAGAGACAGCTTGATTGTTTTAGCCCAAGGAACCTGTTAAAGAAGGCCACTTTGGCTTCTATTAGGAAGCAATAAAGTTTTAAATGCTTAAGGCATGAAGTATGAGGTTTTTCATGTAATTTAAAGTACAGATTCCAAACCTTACTGTGTAGGTTTACAACCACACCCTATAAAAAGAGTATTACCCATTACATTACAACACTTTGCAGGGCTATAGATCAGGTGTGACCCTTACTATGGTTTAATTGTTTAGAGTTTCAAAATAATCTTTAGAAGTTTTACAGCAGGAAAGGATGTAGATGCTCATGTATGCATTGGTAAATGCTAGTATCTGTACATGAATGGTTGGAGATGGAGGAAAACATAAAATATCTGCATATAACATAAGAGACATGGGAACTTTTTTCTGTCTTGAAACTTTATATGTAAGAAAGCTGGAAAATGGTTTGCCTGCAAAAAAAATCTGGCTGATTCAAACAGTGTTGGTGTGGTTCAAAATAATGTCAGACACTGTGCTTTAAAACTTTATAGCATTACAGAATGGTGGGTGTTCTTTAAATGTAATATTCTCTTCTGATCTTTATGTCACTCATGATGTTCAGAGTTAATTAGTAAATGCTTGGAAGAGAGCAGAGTAGAGAGATTTGAACAAGAATTATGCTGAAGGGCTGGAGAGTACTGTGGAGACCTCTTAAATTGCATAGCTTTGGTGAACAGTAAATCTATTTCTTTGTTGCATTTTCAAATTAAGCAGTTTCATTAAGTATTACATTGATTAACTATACAGTCAGCCTGAAGTAAACAGATTTGTTTAAGTATGTTATTTAAAGGTAAACGAATTGCTTATTTATATGAATTTAAAATGTAGTCATAAAAATCACCAGGGAGAGCAAAGCAAACATGTTTCAACACTATGTATATTATGATTAAAATTTAGTGATATTAAAATGAGTCTGAAATAGAAGTTTGTTGGTTTAAAAAAACTGTACCTAACACCACTTCAAGACATATATTTCAGCAACTTCATCTTTTCTCATTATTTTAGTGGTAGAAACACTTGCTCAAGAATGTATTTCAGGAACTTAAAAATACAGAGAAAAATATATTGCCCTTCGTAGGTAATACTGTGAGATTTAATCTAAAAGAAGTTTATCATAACTCTGACATCAACACTTCAAAAAGAAGTTTATAAAATATGTTTCTCAGTCTTATGTAAAGCCATCTTTGCTCTTTAGAAATTTCATTCAGCTGAGCCATTGGTATTAACAACTGTTAATTATATTTATCAGAGCTTGGATTTGACCTGGCTGTGCTCAGTGTAAGATGGGTGGAAAAACCTCTTTCTCAGGCCCCTAGAACTAATGTAAGGAGCTTATCGCACCGACTTTTAACCAGACTGCTCCCCAATGGGATACAGTTGGGTTGAGGGATGCAGGCAGGTATTATTGCACCAAAATCGCTGCTGAACCAACCAGGTAACTGTAGCCTGGCTGAAACCTAGATCCAAGCCATGCTCAGTGGGCCAATTTACAAGCATGAAAAGTTCTCATGTTCGCAAATTGTCTAAGCACAGCTGTGAGCCAGGATTCAGCCAGGATGCAGTTGTTCGACAGCATTTTTCATGTAATAATTCCTGACTGAATCCCGTAAATGATTGTATACTGGAAGGGGTAAGTCACACTTTTTGGGCTATGCAATAAGGTCATAAGTATTCACAGTCACCTTAAACCTGGTGCCTGGGGTTTTCTCCATCCATGAAGAAATGTCTTACTTTGAAATGAAAATGAAGATTTGCTTTAAGGAAGTACTGCAAGAAATGCCATACTGCCCTTACACAATAAAATCAATGTGTTAAATAAATTAATAATAATAATAATAATAATAATAATTTTTCCCTCCTCTCCCAGGTGGATCGAGGCAGAATTACAACCCAATCATACACGATATACAGGTACAAATCTGACAATAAAATACCAGTAAAATACAATAAAATAAAAAATAGTTAACAATTAAAATGATACTGTCCAAAGCGAAAGTGGAGAAGATATTTCAGTTGAGGTTGAAGGGGTGGAACAATATTTCTTGTAGGAGATAAGATGGATAGGCTTGCCAGAAGAGATCCATCTTAACTACCCTCTTAAAAGCCTCCAAGGAGGTAGTAAGACGGATCTCTTCTCGAAGACTGTTCCATAATTTTGGAGCAGCTGCAGTAACAGCTTTCTGAGAAGGAGACGTTAGTCTAGTTGTATATGATTCAACAAATTCTTCCCCAATGTTCTAAGAGTGCAGGGAGGATTGTATAAGGAGAGGTGTTCCCACAAGTAACTCGGGCCCGAGCCATGTAGGGCTTTAAAGGTAATGACCAACACCTTGTATTGTGCCCAGAATTGTGTTGGGTTCGGAGGGTAGATTCTGAAACTGCTTTATCTTACCATCTGCTTGAAACAGTATCTAAAAGAAAGGGAGAGAAAACTCAGTTCTTGGGTAAGGACCATGTTAATTTCAAGAATAGGTCTGCACAGAATGTATTAAGCATAAGCTACAGCTGAGGCCACACTCACTGTGTTCACGTGAGCAAGCCTGCACTGCCCTATTTGAATCCAGAAAGACTGTGAGGAAAAGGAAATTTCCACTTAGCAAACACCCTGCTAAGGGGCAAGGATGCATACCTAGCATTGTGATTAAGGATAAATTAATACAATTTGTTGATTTGATTGCTTCTGCTGGTAGCATGTTGTGAGATCTGCATTCACAGAGAGATAATCTATAGGTTTCCTATGTTTTAAACTGGGTAATTAGTCTTACACATGCACAGTTTGTATTTTTGATGATGACTTTATATTCCCTTTAAAAAGGGAAAGATTTTCTTCAAAAGGGGAAAAAAAGAGGATCCCAACAATTATTGTCCAGTAAGTCTGACATGAATGCCAGGAAAGATTCTAGAGTAGACCATTAAACAGAGTCTGTGAACATCTAGAAGGCAATGCCATGATCACAAAAAGTCAACATGAGTTTCTGAGAAACTAGTCCTGCAAGACTAATTTGATCTCTTTTTATATATATATATAAAATTACCAGCTTGGTAGATGAAGGGAATGCTGTGGATATAGCATATCTTGATTTCACTAAGGGATTTGACAAGGTCCCCCATAGTGTTGTGACAGACCTTTTTTTTCCTTCTCTCCCATAGAGATGTAGATGTGATTTTTTAAAAAATATATTCTTTTCAAAAGTCCCACTTGCAAAAGGTTATTTGTTATCTCCCTGTCAAGAAGTATTTTTCACAAATTTCTTGAATTAAAATAAAGGAAAAGGAATGCAAACATTTATACTAATTACCTGGCATTTCAACTCAGTTAGCATGTCAAAAGGAAGTATGGCAGAGGTATAAAGAACATTCGTTTGCTAGAAAAACCCATTATGAATGGTAGTTTTGCTTAAGCTACCAGAGGAAGGCCTTTCATCACCGGGATATACTGTACTCGATGTGACCCACGGATGGTCACATCACACCTGATGTTTCCCGGGTCAAAAGGACTCCCGATCCAGTGCTACCAGGCACTGGAATCCAGCCAACCAGATCCAGAACCTGTGCTGCCACCCACAAACAGAAAAGTTGTGACAAGCAACACAAATCCCAGGGAGGGAGGGTGGAGAGCCAAGCAAAAAGCAAAGGTGCGGGGAACAGCTGTGCCACTCCTTATAAGGGCCTCCAGGGTGTGGGAGCTTGGAGAAGCCCCTCCTCCCCCTGGCTGGCCAGTCAATGAGGGGAGGAGGTGGGAAGAGGCACCCAATCCCCACGGCTCCCGCCCAAACTGCCAAGGAGCCTGGAAGCCGAGCGCGCGCGCAGGGGAGTGCACTCCAGCGACTCTTCCCAATGGCAGGAAAAAGCCCCAACGGCCATCTTGGGGCTTAGAGCCCCACAGCAACTGCGCCTGCCCGCTGAGGGCGGGAGGCACCATTTTCTGTTGTTAATGGAGTTGGAATTTTATCACCTGTCTTTTATTGCTGCTTGTTTCTGGTCCCCCTATGACAATGAAAGGGATTGGTCTCTGACTGCATTGATATCCTTCTTCACTGACAACAGAAATAACATCTAGACCTGTGACATTTCGTCACTTTTTTCCTTCTGTATGATTTTTAACACCCTTGAAGAAGCCAGTGAAACTTCAAACTTTTTCATGATATATTTTCTGCATTATGGCTGGCTAATAAAGATATCATTCTTTTGTGGATTTGGAATTTTGTTGTATAATATATTTGCGGGCACCTGGTTCCCACATATCTCACCACTACCAGCCTTCTATCTAAATTGTGAGGATGAAGAACCATTTCCTCTGGGGAAGCATTTTTTTTTTAATCTCATCACAACAAAGTCCTAAAGCTTTCAAATGTGTTACCAGTGAGACTTCATAGAGGCTGGCAAAAGGATGGGGCTGGCTTATAAAGCCCTTTTCCTTGCCCATTCCAATTCCCAAGATGGTAAAAACTGTTCATTCAAACTTTTCCCTCCTCATTACTAGATTGCCTGAATACACTCTCGTCTCATGCATTTTTGCTTGGTACAGAAAGATGCAGGATGCTTTCTTCTGTTTTTTAAGAAGGTGCAAGTCTCAGCTGTTCTTTTAGAAAGTGTGACCTTTTGACATCATATCTTTATTTCAGCATTCCCACTTTAAAGTGTTCCATGTACTATGAATCCTGTAAACTCATGTAACTTTTATTGAATTGAACTTTTATTGAACAAAAAAAGGGGGAAGGTCATAAGAGAAGATAAACATATATTGCAAAAAGCACCAAAAATATCACTGATATTTAGCTACACTTGTCATTTCATGGCCTCCAAATTCCTTTTGTGACTAGGAAAATGGGAGCACTCTATGCAACATACATAGAGCACAAGTGAATTTCTACTGTTCTTGCTTTTGTGAACATTGTGGTTCAGTGTATGACTTCTAATGGGGACTTAATTATTACAGCAAATGACAGACAGAATACAACAAATGACAGACAGACAAAATACAGCAGTAAGAAACAGTTATGTTGTTGACTGCAGACGCTTGGAGCTGGACCCTACGGTCCTCCTGGACCCTTCAGCAGCGTTTGATCCCATTGTTCATGGTATCCTTCTAGGTCATTTGGCTGATATGGGGCTTGAAAGCATTGCTTTACAAGGGTTCCAGTCTTTCCTGGCTGAATATTCCCAGAGGATGGTGCTGGGGGACTGTTGGCCTTTAGCCTGTGGCATTCCACAGAGATCAATACTTTTCCCTTTTGAAATCTACATGAAGCCTGTGGGATAGGTCTTTCAAAGCTTTGGTGTTGCATGTAATTAGTATGCCAGTGATGCCCAGCTCTCTCTCTCCACCTTTATAATTGAGATCACGGAGGCTGTGGTAGTTCTGAATCATTGTATGGATACAGTAAAGGTCTAGATTCAAGTGAATAGAATGAGGCTTAATCCAGACAAGATCAAAGTGCTTGTCAGACAAAGCCTTGTTGCATGTCCTAACACCTTGTGAAGTTAGGTTGATGGGCACACATATCATGGCTTTCCCTATACAAGGAAGTTAGGTTGTCCCCATGTCTTTTAAATTTCCTGCAGGCAGCCCAAGAAGGGCTGTTCCACATGTCATTCAATGTTTAAAATTTCTGCTTTAATTGTTTTGAAACTGAATGCAAGGATTGTTTTTAGATTGCTTTTAAAACCTATAAAAGTATTTTAATGTGTTTTTAAAATGTTTTTATCTTTGAAGTGTTTTCATTGGTTTTTATTTGTTCATCACCTTGGGAGGCCTTGTGGGCTTGGAGATGATACAGCAATACTAATTTTCTTAAATTCAGTTGCACACATTCTGCAATCTAACTATTGCATTTTTGGAGGTATAAGAAATAAATTCTCATTCTATATAGAATGATGGAATTATAACATAATCTGGAAAAAATAGTTACCTTTTAAGAAGCCTCATATGTATAAATGTAGAACACTGTTGGATCTGATCAATAACATGACCTGCTTTTTGTTTACTGTATCTATGGCATTCACTTGGGGTGAATGTTAAGTCTCTGGAACTGTGTCTCTAGGCCATGTGACTAAACGAAAAGTGAAATAGACCTTCCTTCGGGCTGATATGGGATATAAACCCTTATGTGCTGTGAGCAAAGTGGGGAAATCTCAGGTTGGCATTCCAGATGTGAGGAGGTGGTCTGGGGAAAAGTCTGTTGGTCTCAGCTGCTCGCACAGTAGGTTGCTACTGCCATCTTTCAGATCCCATAGAAAAGCATATAAATAAAGTAATATGAATAAATGGTCCATTTTATAACTCAAACGTGTTGTCTGATATAGTTATTTCCCTTTTAAAAAATAATTTATATTCCTTTTCCAAACATCATAACAGCACCAATACATTTTTTCCTTCATAACTACAATGGTTCGATATCCTAACAGGCAAATACTTCATTATCTTATTAATAATTAACTCTTCCATGAATCTATTTTTCTTCATGGAGTAACCATCATATTGCTATCCTACATCTGTAAATTATGTCATATTTTCATCTTCCAATACTCTTCCCCATCAACCTCACAATATCATAAATATTATATATCCCACTATACATTTATCTTCTTTCTATATCTTCTTTTCTATGTAATCCAGATACTGTACATTTCTTTACCTGACAGGGGATACATCATGATCATGGTCTTGTTATTTCCACGTTGGTCAGCAATTTCTGATCCACTTCAGGATTGCCCTAATTTTTAATGAATGTTCCAAAAGAAGGAATAAAATAAATAATTTAAGTTCCCAAGAATACTTATATGTGCTATGTTCTATATATCATCTTTTTGTAACAGTATCCAGGAATGTGCAGAACTTTGATTCTGCTGTTGCATTAGATTTCAAAAAGAACTAGGAGTGGGGGAAACATGAAGTAATTCAATTTTTCCATCAATTTTCAAAGAAGATAAGTACAAATTTCTTTTACTTAATAAAGACTAATGCACCATCTTCCTTTGATGTTTACCTAATAGGAAATGTCAAGGTATAAGCTACCACATATCTATAAGTTAAAAAAGAGATGTAAATGAAAAGGCAAAGAAAGTACATCTCTTTGGCAAAACAGAAATGGAGTTCCAAAGATGTTACCTAATGTATAAGTTATAATACAAAGGCAAAAGGATGTGAAAACAAAGCAGAGGCAGAATTTAGAGTTCATTATAATGTGTTTAATGAAAGCTGATTTAGAAAATGCTATGCATTCTACTGAAAGAGTTATTAATAGAAAACTAATAAAAGCCAGTTCTGAAACCACAGTGCATAATGCTGTGGGAGGAATTGAATTTCCTGGGCCCAAGGACAAGGAGACCTGATTAAAGGTCACAACACACAGTGACACTGTGCATATTTAAGCCTAGTCTTCTTCCTTTTCAAACATTTTCTCTGTAGTGGCTCCCCTACTATGTCCTTCCCCCAATTCTGTGCAGTTTTAGTTGGTTATCTTAGGTTGCCAAGTAGTAATTTTGCTATACACGAGGTGGTGGTGGTTCTCCCCTACTCTGTACAAATTAATCAGTGCTTGGCTTAAGTTGTCTTGGGTGATGATCTGCTTGAGAATAGGTTAATAGGTCACAATTTGTCAGAGGTATTTGGATGATTTAGATTAGGGGACTAGCCAGGCCAGAAACTTGCATTCTAGGGCATTCTTGGAACCCATGTACAGGAAATGGCTGGATCTTTATAACTAAAGCAACTTCCCAGGACTTTGATGCAGTGGGAGGAGGTGCTTCTTGGGAAGCCATCCCTGGACTGGTGCAGACAGGCAGGAAAAACTGGTATGACCCTGAGTTTTCTGAAAGTGGGTCAAAACTCCACTGTCCACACTGCCCACTTCCAAGGCCAGCCAAACATCCATGGGCTGTTCACACCATGCAGCACCAAGCCATACAATGCAGTTATTTTATCACCTCCCCACCATCACATAAATGCACTGTCTGTGACCTCCAATTGCCTCCCCTGTCAACCCAGATGCCATTCCATTGTATGCCTGCCCATATGACTGGCCACACAGTCACACATGCAATGAACCACCTGTACAGTCATTGCTTCATTGGTTTGACCAGTGATACATTGACAAAGCACAATCATGGAGCCTCCCTGCATGCACACACCTTTCATTCCATGCACCCCTGTTGGATTGTCTGGTTTGTGTATATTGTAATTAGATCAATTGCATTACTGGCAATCACCACAGTCCTGTATTGTTGCTGGGCTGTTTATATGTCAATGTGCAGTTAGAATCCACTTTATTTGGCCAGTGCAGACTACCCCATAGTATAGCTACAGGGGAAGAATGTAAATGTTGCTTCACTCCTTTCTGTAGGCTGGGATTATTCAGCCTAATCTGACAGGTTTGAGGCTTCTAATCTGGAGTAGGTTGCCACTGCACATTAATGTCCCTCTGCTGATTCTTATTCAATTTAATAAATTGTAACCCTAGTATAATCAAACCTTTGTGTTGTCTTTCTTCTCTTTTTCTGCATCTGCAGCAGATGTAGTACTGGAAGAGTTTTCATATAAGCTATATCTACTAATAACATAACATCTAGAACAGAAAATTATGAAAACATGATCTTAGATTAAGAAGCGTGTGAGTATGTGTGTATCAGTCCTTTTTAATGTATAGGATTTTTTTTTATCTGTATAATTCATCAGTGTGATTTTTGATGCCATAAGGGACATTCTATCTTATTACATAGTAGATTGATTGGATAGATAAGGCAGGAGATGAAACACTTCATTACTGGATGCAAAAGTGGATGCATAAAGTAAAAGTGAGATGAAAGAGTTAAAAGAATTAGAATTTAGTTAAGAGATGTGGAAATGATTCCTCTTAAATCAGGAGAATGGAGAGAAATGAACAGTAGATTAAAAAAAGAGACAGACTGAAGTAGAAATCATAGCAATGATTATGGAATGGGTATGGCATTGTTATAATACTAGCCAACTAACCAACTAACTATCATCTATGGCATTAAACATACACAAACATCAGCCCTTAGTGTAGTTGTATCCTGGTTACATGATTAGTCTTAAGTCATGAAGAGCTAATCAGTTCAAAGAAGGAAATATTTGTCAAACTGACTACATCAATTATTGAGGTCTTTATGTAATAGAGGAAGTGGACAACATTCTTTTTGCTACATACAGTATGTAACTGCTTTTAGAAGTTTCTTTTATTGAATTGTTGTGTTCCTTTACTGATTTAACAGTGTAGTTAAATAACTGTATATTGTGTTGATCCCTAGGGGCAATGATGGGAATATTTATTCATTTCATGGAACAAGGACATGGCAGGATAAATTTTTGAAAAGTGTTACAGAGAGAGAGAGAAAGAGAGAGAGAGAAACTGATGTCGGTCATCATTTCTAGAGGACATATTACTTTCTATTATCTCCTGTGGAATAAAGAAAAGTGAAGGAAAAGGAGTTGTATTCTCTGATGTGCATAAGCTGTTGTTCAAAGGTAGTATATGATAAGTGGTGAGGAGTAAAAAAACAATTTCACATATATTAAAAATCCAGCAGATTTTTTGAATTTAAAATAAGGATTCTGAGAAATGTTATTTGCTAACCAACTCAGGAAATAACAAGACCAGACACAGAACTGGGTTATAAAATGGGCAACTGTATTTAACTCAACATATTCCCAGACCACATCCTCAGCCTCCCCTGGGCAAATCACCTGAGCCCCAAGGGCAATCCAGAACTGTGTTGCTCCCCAGCCAGCTCACATCTGGAAGACCAACCCAAGATTCCCTAACTTAACTCACAAGACCTAAGTGAGAGTTTAAATCTTAGGCCATTCTCAAGGCAAGTCTCTTCCCCATCCTTTTTAGTCACAAAACCTAACATTCAGTTCCAGAAACTTTACCTTCACCCTTTAAGAGGGTGCTAAGGTGTTCACCTGAACTTCTGTCTGTCCTCACCTATGTCACAGATAAGGACCAAGCCAAATACCCAACCCCCCCAACTACAGGTCAACTACAGGTGGTTCCCTGCATCAGAAAGGTGGATGCCATCTGCTCCATAGACCTCGGGTCTTTGCAGCACAATATCACTGTGTGACAAACAAAAACCCAGTTCTTCCTCTGTAGCCTTTCAGATCTCATTGTTAGCCCACCTGTAGGTGTGATGCATAGACCTGCCTATCAGCCAATCATGATGCAGTTGTGACCAGCCAATGGGACGCCAGCTGTGCAGGGCTATAAAAGGGCCTTGCAGAGAGTGAAAGGGGGGGGGGTTAGTTTTGAGGGGAAAAGAGTAACATCGAAGGGAGGATGTGCTCTTAGAGTTCCTGAGGGAACATTTTAGTTTTGTTTGGAGACCACGAAAGGGTCTTAAGAGTCCAAAGAGGGACTGTATAGGCTTGGGAAGTCTAGTAGGGAGAGGCTCAGAGCATGCCAGTTGTTGAAAAGGGAATTTTGGTCTATATATCCGAGATAAGATTGCCTGTGTGGTAGTAATATTAATATTTTGTAGGAACATCTTGTAACTTAAGTCAAAATAACAACTTTAATTCTAATTTATAGTTTACTTTTTTATATTTTACAAATAAACTTTTGTTAGTGTCTGAAATACAACTTGGCCTCTGTTTGAATCAAACTGGGCTACCTTATATTAGTGACACAGAGGTGCTGTGCCATCTTAAACAGTAGTGTTAGGGTGAAGGTTGGCAAGAGTCTTTCACATAATTTGGTGGCAGAGGTGGGATTAAAAGTTCCATAAGGCTGTCACAGTTGAGAATAGATTGTGGGTGGACAGAGAGACTGAGAGTTCACCACAGTGGGCTCTGTTGAGGAAATGTGGGTCACTGAAAGGCCACCTATGATGGATGCAGCACATATCATGGATGGCCTGCAGAACTAGGGCCTTGCCTTTCAGGAAACCTAAATCATTGTCCCCTAAATGTATAACCAAAATATATGGGGGGGGGGGGTGACTTGCCAAACAACATAAGCAGAAGCCCATGCCAATGAAGGCCATGATTGCCTTTCCATTCAATAATAGGCTGTAATTCTGAGGGCAGGGATCCGTCTAATTTACGATTGTATGTACAGCACTGTGTAAATTTACAGCACTATATAAATAAAATTAATAACAACAACAACAACAACAACCTAGAAGTTGGCTTCCAAAATCACTGTTCCTAGCTTGGTGAGCAGCCCAAAAAACCATGCTGTGGCCACAGATCCACACATGGTGTATCAGTACTGGACCTCCAGTATGTTAAACAGAAAGAAAAAAAACTCAATAGTAGGTCAAACGGTGTAAGCAGGAATGATAGGTCTCAGATCTCCTACACCCAATTCTTTGAATGTTCTTTGGCCCCATTCCCAAAGCAGCAGCTATAAACGCAGTCCTGATGTGAAAGGAATCTGTTGCAAACTTGACACCATAGAAACCTAGGCGATCCAGTGCCCTGGAAGTAATGGACCAGAATTAAAATTTAGTAAGTTAGGACCTTTCTTCATGTGGATCCCCTAACTGTCAAAAAGTGTTGGAAAGCCCTAACAGGATAAAGGGACCTATCAATGCAAAACAGAAGCCTGAGTTTGTTGGAAGAGCAAATATAAAGAAAAACTGAAGTGTGGGACAACATCATGTACTGTAACAAAAAGGCCTTACAGTATTTGAAAAATCCTATCTGGGACCTACCACTAACTCACTGATTATCAATGCACCAAAAAAGGCTGTTAACACTACTGCTTTAAAGAGCCTATTCTCATAGGGAGATTTGCAAGTCACACGCCAAATAGCACTACGATGCTTCAAGATATTGGGGGACAATGGATTACATAGATCCTGACCCATACCACCTCCCTAGACCATCCTTCTAATACATTTCTTATCCTAAAATCCCCTAGATTATCTTGGGCATGCAGTCAAAAGGCCAGCGATGATAACTTGCCCCTTATAGATGAAATTGATAAACCCTTGTTGTGCCAAAAAGAAAAAGGAAAAAAAGAAAAAGAAGATGAATCCCCACCCCACACACAAAACTTCACCCAAAAAAGTGCAACAGGCACAGAAGAACTGCCCACCAACCCATGGTTTTTACAAAACCTCACAAACTTATTCACTGCCCTGGTGTAGGTCTTCTTATGTAGAGATCTTGTAGCACTTTTGAGACTAGGTGAAAGAAGTTGACAGCATGAGCTGTCGTAGACTTCAGTCTACTTCCTCAGATGCTATGGAAGCTCATGCTGCCAACTTCTTTTGTTCAGTTAGTCTCAAAGGTGCTACAAGTCCTCTCTACATACTGATTCTACAGACTAACATAGCTATATCTTTGAATTTTACCACTGTGGGTAGCTCTTCTCAAATGAAGGTGCTAAGGATAAACCCATAGCTCAAACTACTACTCTCTGCCAAGGCTCCATATATCATTGGCATTGGGTCTGGTGAATCCACTGCTTCTGATGTTAGTTGTATGAATTGCTCCAGTTGCAGATGAGAAAGAGAGTCAGAAATGTTATGTAACAATGTAACATGAAAGCTTGAACTAGCCTCATAACCCTGGGCGATCTGGAAATTAATAAATTAACTACCTGTACAACTGCAAAATTATCAAACCAGAAGCAAACAGCCAAGTTGGTTATGTCCCATAAATGTACAGCAACCAAAATAAATAAATAAATAATAACAACAATAATAATACTTTTATTTATACCCCACTATTTGCAGTAGCAATCAAAGGGGCTTACAGAATTTAAAATGATACAACAATATATATAAATACCCCCCTTAAAAAGAATTAAACAATTTACAATTAAAATTTTCATAACAATTAAAAATTGGGAACAGTTCTTCAAATGTCAAGTCCAATGTGATACCTGAAGCACCCATTCATCTGGCCGCCTCTGTGTGCACCATCTATCACAAAAGTATACTCCAAAGCCCACAAAGCCCAGCTTCTTATCCTCTCTCCAAAAATAAACACCATTGAAATAAGGAAAGAGACCCAAACCTGGAGATCTTCATGAATATTACTCGTTACACTCTCCAAGAGGCAATAATCTTACATGCAAAATTCAAATACCCTATCAGCTCTTGGAATTCCCTTAATGTTGCCTTTCTAAGAGAACAAAACTTACCAAACTTTTGGTATATCAGCTTATCCTCAGGAAGTCTGCAACACTGATTAACTGTATCGATCATGATACCTAAAAAAGTAAGCTTCAGTCTTCTCCAGTGCCAAAGGAACACCTAACTCACCAGCCAATGACTCAAAACACTGGAGCAATTAAAAACATTGGCCAGAACCAAACACACCACTGAACAAGAAATTGTTAATTAACAGCACCCCCAGTCCAGACTTGAACTTAACCACCCATTCTAAAAATATGCTAAATGTTTCAAAAACCACACATGATACTGAGCACTCCATTGGAAGTGCCAAACAAACAAACAGCTTCATTTATATACTGCTTCATACCACCTAAGGAGTGTCTAAGTGGTTTACAAGTGTAAGCTAATTTGCCCCCAACAATCTGGGTACTCATTTTAGTGACCTCAGAAGGATGCAAGCCTGAGTTGAGCTTGAGCCCTTTTGCTGGTCTTGAACTCACAACCTTATGGAATCCTGAACAAATTTGTCTCATATAGCCAGCATTATTGGTAGTCTTTTGCAAAAGTTTCTAAAGAACTGTTCTCAAGCAGGCCATTCCAAATGAACTTTGAAGTTTTTATGAGGACGGCAAAAGAAAAGTCAGAATCAGTACAGTAAAATCATCTGTGATATTTAGGTTAGAGAGGGAACAACAGGACTGCTTTCTGAACTTGTCACCCTTGGGTGTATGCTCCCTTTAGGTGAGCTTTCAATTTGTTCATGAGGACATTCATCAAAATGTTTTGGAAGTCCAAATATATCATTTCTTCAGAATCACCTATGTCTCCATGATATAATGAAAAAATACCTCACCTAAAAGCAGCACTGGGGACAGGAGGCTAAAGTATAATGTGCACTGGAGAAATAATGCAGTTCAAAACGATTTTGATTGCTATGGCTCAGTGCTATGGAATCCTGGGATCTGTAGTTTGTTATGGCACCAGAGGTCTGTGAAAGAGAAAGTTAAATATTTTACAGAACTACAAATCCAAGAATACTATAGCACTGAGCCATGACATGGTGCCAAACTGTTTTATTTCTTCAGTGCAGATTAGACTGAAGAGCACACTGATTTAGAGCAGTCTGTTGCAGGTGGTGGAATAATTTTATTTTTTTCCCTTGAGATACTGAGATGCCGCTGGAAGCAGCTTTGCTTGGAATATTTCATATAACACCAAAACTACATCCTCTGCATATGAATGTTTTCTTTCTTTCTTTCTTTCTTTCTTTCTTTCTTTTTTCTCTGCCTCTTCTCTGTTGTTTATTTACTTAAAACCAAAGGTCAGAACATATAAAATTTCCCAGATAAAGAGTTCAATTTACTACATTGGCAGAAACAACACATACGTATATACCTTGATTATCCCAGTCCAGTGCCATAGTCAGTACTTAGCTGTTAAAAGATTTTTCAGCAACATCTGAAAAATCTCCAGTCATGTAAGTCACATATTTATGTCATGAGCAACTTAGTTAATTGTAGTGCATTACTTTTCTAGGTTACGTACTGTATGCTCAATGAAGGTCCCTTTCAAAAATAATAAAATAGTGGGAATAAAGTCACTTTATTGATGTAGCAAATAATGTTTCCTAGCTGCCATTTAAAAGTCATTTGTAGTCATTTTAGAGATGCTTAAACAGGCATTTTGTATTTTGGTTATTCTCTTGTCAAATCTAGTCTGTCACCCCAAGCAAAAAACTGTAATGAAAAAGTAATGGCTAATGCAAAAAGTTACAGTTATAACTTTATAAAGAATACCTTTTAAATCAGACATTTGGCAATATGCTGGTTTGGCAGAAGCTTTTTTAAAAACTGGAGTGCATTATGTACACCATAATTTTATTCTTCTTGTTATTTTTTAAATACTTATATAGAGTTTTAAAATTAGTTTAGCATTTTTATAGGATAGATCATTTAAGTGCCTTTTAACTTATTCATAATTATGTTTTTAGCTGTAGTTTACATTTAACCTATGCAATAAACTACCTTGGCTACCACATTGGAAGAAAGACAGGATATAAATTAAATTAAATATATAGGAAATTGCTTTTGAACACTTTAAGTAGTGATGGGAATGAATCACTTTAAAAATGACTTCAGAAGTCCTGCTAGAGACATGGAAAAAAAATCATTTATTAGCCACATATAGCCAAAAATGCAAATAATTAAAAATTTAAAATTCTTTAAATTTTCCTTCTGAAAACCATTTTTCTAGTTGAACCACAAATCCTATAATCCACAATGATCACTATGCTGGTTGGAGCTTTGTGGACTTGAAGTCCAAACTATTGAAGGGATTGAGGACCACTGCACAGTAAATTGTCTTCAATTGTATTATAACTACATCTACATGGACATTGTCCTCATTTCATATTCTTGTTATCACACATTATTTGCATGTGCTGTCAGTATTATCAGGAAAAGCAGATCAAAATTTAGAAAAACAATAATCTTTTCTTCACACAATACAATTCACAGAATAACACTATGGCCATGTTCTTGACTTTTTGAAATGACATAGCTCTGCCCATATGTCCATACAATAGTCATGGATGTCTGATAAGGGACGTCTACATGCATAGCCTTCCACAGGGAACAAAATCCTGATTTGTGTCTCTTTCCCCTACACAGAGGTCCACACACAAAAACTCTCAGATATCTTCAATCTGTTAGAGTATTAGCAACAGGACATGGAACCTGTTCCACCTCAGGCACACCCCTGCTGCCATTTTCTTGTGCCTGGTTCAGACTCTATGAGGAGGCAATGCACAACCTTCCAGGTCCTTGACTGCAACTCCTATCATCCCCAATCAACTTTGCCACTGGGAGGGGGTATCACACCTGAAGTCTCACAACATCTGAAGGGATTTCCATTTTTCAGATGTCAGTGGGATACACTCTCACCCCTGGGAGTGGGAAATACATTTATGTTATGAATTGCATTTTGGGCTACATTTTAGAAATCAAAAGACACTTGACATTCTAAGAAGGAGGGAAACAGTAAATGTAAAGGTCTGAATTCTGGAAGTCAGTCAAGTTCCAAATATATAGTAATGGGGAAATATCATAGAAGAGTAGCAGAAAGTCTAGGCTGAAGGTCAGACTGGACATTTTTGGTTCTTCAAAATTCCACCAATTACAACTTAGAAATTATGCTTCTGAAAAGATACTTTTTTGTTTCTTGAAACTAACTGTTTTCAGAGGCATAGTTTCTAAGCTGTAATTGGTTGAGGCCAGATAAGTGAATCTCTCTGACAGCTATATAAACTATCAGACTGCATCTGTTAGGGGACAATCCAATTGCATGCACTGGGTACATTGTCTTCTTTGCTTAATGCAGTTCCCAAAATGGGTGAGAACAGTCTGAATTTAAAATGGGCCCTTGGTTCTCCTGGAATTTATTTATTTATCTGGAGTAGTTATACCCTGCTCAGAGAAGCTTAGAATTTTTTAATTAGACAATTCCCTGCCCTCAGGCTTACAATATAAAAAGACATGTCACAAAAGGAGAAGGAATGGCAGTGGGGAAGGGGATCAAGTCCAGCAGTTCTTTCTCTCTTCCTGAGGACATGTTGATGGCAGATGAACTGGAGGAAGTTTGGTTCCAGAACCCACATGAATAACAAAATCTGTGAATACTAAAATTATCTTAAATACAGTGATATAATAAAATAGTTTCCCTTATACAAAATGGCACAATCAAGCCCCTCCCAACTACTTTTCTCTTATGGCAGCCCGATGGGTCTTTTTGATCCCACTGCTGCCACCAGTAAGTCATAGGATGGCAACTATCCCACTACTTTGCTGCCCAATTTGTGATGTGACACTCAGGCTCAGTTCTCACCTCTAGTGCCACCTACGCTAAACCGTTCTTTAGATACCAGCACTCTGGGACTTCAAATTCCTCCCCCCGCCAGCTTGGCACCAATTACTCATTGACAACCACACACCCACTATCTGATGTGTCCCAAAACTAAAAGACTTTTCTTTCCATTGATAGTATTTTGAATATGTTTCTTTTAGCACTTCAGCCAACTGCTTGTTGAACAAACAAAAGAACTTTATTTACAAATTAGACTGACTACAGTATCTTTCTTAGTGGATGGCATTGAAGATGGATACTGCAGATAAATACTTTAGTAGTTACACAGTTTAACAGTTTCTTTTGATTATCTTTGTAATTGTTTCTTTATAGCCTTGTAAATATTGCTCTACAGTCTAAGTTATCACAGAAACTTTATCTATCTTCTGTATTGATTAACTCGTCTGGTTATCTGTGATTCCATTAGTCACCAAGCACTAGATCTCCCACAGGAACTTATTACAACAATTTAATTAAGAACTTTCCTCGTCCCTTTTTCAGGTATCTAAAAAACCCTTTTCCAACTGCCCCCGACAGCAGCGTACCCTAGCCTCAGCAGCTCTTACCCCTCAGGATACAATCAACATCTCTCCCTATCTTGGGTATATAAACACTTTCTAACTACACCTCATAATAGTCTTCATTAGACCCCTTGGCTGCTAAACCCCTCAGGGTAAACTAAAACTCTCTTAACTAACCCATAACACAGCTCTGTCCCTCTATACTCACTCCTGGGAGCATCTCCCACCTTTTCCTGGCTTAGCTCCCAATGTTGCCAATGTTCTAATCTGCCTGTGTTCACTCCACACACATATTCAAGCTGTAGATGGTGGAATCCATGCATAAAGAATCCATGGATAAGAAGGTCTGACTATACAATATTCTGACTGAATTGCCAGTTCAAAAATAAAAGTCCATATATATAAGATATTGATAAGGGCAATGCTGATGTTGATTTGCATACTAGGCAATACTATTGATGCAACTTTGGAAATCCAGGTGACCAAAAATGTAAACTCTTGGAAATTCTAGCTAGATACAGCTTGACAAGCATAAAGGAAAGAAGCTGTATAAAGGGATCAACTTCAGCCAGAAACATGGAGAACTGCCCACTGAATTGAGTGAAGCTACTTGGTTGCTATATGAAGGAGACATTTTTGCTTCTTTCTCTCAGCAGTTCCTATGTTCTGGTTCATTCATCTATTACATTATTCAAAATAATGCATCAACTCTTATTAATGGATATGTTGTCCCCACCCCAATTTTTCTGTGTCTGTCAGCCAGAAGGTTTAGTTTCTCAACCTGTTGAATATCAGGTTGTGCAGGGGAATACTACTTGCATTTGCCTGTACACAGGAAGAACACTCCATACAATTGGGTAAACTGCTGTGAATTCTATTCACATTTAAGTAAATTTGAATAGAAGTTCCCTGCGGACCTGCAGTCTGACATGGACAAATTAAAGATTTGGCTGGATGAGGATATTTGGAACTGTATTGCCAAAAGCGTTTTTTCTATCCCCAGTTTATGTTCACATACATCCCTTTGAATGGTTGAATATATCTGTAGTATATGTTTTTGCTTTCCCAATCATTATTAGTTTTGCACACAGTTCTCACAATGTTCAGCTTTTAATGCCAGAACTTCTGCCTTGAAGAATAAAAAAATTTTTTTTCCTAAAAAAGTGAAACAATAAGAAAAAAAATAGAAAGAATGCAAAGGTATAAGAGAAAATGGCTTTATTTTTCCTTTCACATTTTTTCACAAGTATTTGAAATTTATAGAACCCTTTGAAATGAATGCCTTGAATGCTGATAACTAGATAGTGATACTGGTGAAGTATGTTTTGTATGTGTTGTAGATATGTAGGACTATAAGTGGAAAGTAATTATCTTTTATGTGGTTCATTTTTAGGTATCTTAATGTGTGTTTTGTTGTGTTAATGTGTGTGGATGACATAAATAAAAAATATTTTTATAGGTCCACGGAGATTATCAGATGGGAAAAAGACATCCCTGTCCCATCCTTTTTCCAGCTCTTGTCTTGTCCTTCCTGTGCAATTGTTAATATAATTCCACTTCAATGACAGGATAGTGACAGGATCAGTGCTATGTTATGAAAGATGATACAAAATCTAAATATTCTAGTTTTCCTAACATGTCAGTTATCAAAAGCTGGTTTATTGTTTAACATGAGGGCCCATTCATTTACCTAAACAGTTATCCTTCTCACAGTATGAAACAGTACAATCCAAGGAATTCTATGTCTTATACACACATATGCTGCAAATATACAGTATGACTTGTGCATCAATTCTTGGGTAGGGAGCCAGCCAAGTCACCATATACTGAGATATATTCTGCCTAGAGAATAGTTCTTGTTCATATTCTTTGGGATATGTAAAAATCTCACACTGTGTATATCCTATTGCAATATTGATAATTACATCATAATCTGAGTCCGATTGCATGACCAGTGGACGCAAATGTTTAGCTTCAAATTTAATTTAAATGGAGGATTTGAATTTATATATTGACATAGGCCTAATACAGATGGGCAAAAAGTGCTGCCCTGGGGCCTATTTTAGGGCTTGGGAGAGTGGAGCATCCACACATTCCCAAGCCCTACCTTTCTATTCAGGCACCATTTTGGCATGTGTGTGTTCACACAGCGCATGTGCCTATGACATGCCTCATGTGCTGCGTCCAAATGCACGACACACAAGGGATGGCACAGCGCCACTCCTGGGTGCTAATGGCACTTCGGCAGCGGCACACAAAGGAGCCACATTTTGCTGCTCCATTTTGGAGTGGATCATTTCTGCGCCCATGCGGTTGCCATGGCAATGATCTGAGGCAGAAAGGGGCAGCATTTCACCACCCCTTTCTGCCCATCTGTACAGGGCCTTAGTTAGAGGCAAGTCAACTAAACAAGCACTAATTCAACCACTCTGTCTCATCTGACTTGTGGATTGCCCCTGACAGCTTTGATAATGAGTTCCTAGTTGATAAATTTAAGCCTCATTCAGTCATACAACTGCAGATGGATGGACATTGACAAATACTTTGAACTTTTCATCCAAATAAATAACATGAGCTTCTGCATTTATGCATTATTCATTATCATATTTAATTCATTACAATACATTTTTAAAAGATTCAGATGATAGACTCCAAAAGTTTCTGTTCACTTAAACAGGATGAACCAGATTTTAGAAATTTGCTGAAGAAATTGGGTCAGGGATGCTATGGAGCACCTGAGGGCACACCGGCATTATTCATTCATGTGACAAAATTGCACATCTGGCTTCATCTGGTGAAATGCATGGGGAATTACATAATATTAACTCCACACAGAGCACACACTTTTTTTTAATGGCACAGTATAGAACCCATACAGGACAAAGACAAATGACAGGGTTAATGGATGTGAACTATTGTTTGAAAATAAATCCTAGTCAATGGGCCTCTGTACATTGCTTTTCCTATCAAACTGCCTTGTTAAATACATGTTTGATCATTGGACAAAGAGCATGCCTCTGTAGCCATATGAGGAAGAAATAACTGATAAAGGATTCATCAACATCATCTCAGTTGTCTGATTGATTCTGAAAGTACAGGCTTAATTCAGCATTTGTTAGCACTAGAATCCAGGATTTCTAGCAAAGTGAAGTATACATTCACTGAGATCCTATACCTCAAGAGTGTGTGAAGTATGGCCCATGGGCTGCATGTAACCACTATGTCCCACTTTTGTGGACCCTGAAGCCCCATGAGTACCCAACCCCGTAAGTTCTTTTTTTAATGAATACTAATTTGTAGAAATTGTTGGCCCCAATCTAAACAGATAAACATGCAAAAATGGACCCACTCCACCTCCAAAAGTACCCTTTACTATCCTCATATTCTTATCTTCATCTGCAGCCCCCTTCAAAGTGACACAAGGAGATAATTCCCATTATTTCAGTTTGTCATTTTGAGAAGGACTGAAGAGGATAACAGAGGCATTTTGGTTTATTGTGGCAAGGCAGTGTGGTGCCTGGGAAGGTCTGGGCAGAAAATGGCCCCTGGCTCCATTCAGTTGCTCACCACTGCTATACCCAACAGACCCCATTATTGTCTGTAACATGCTTGTGAAATTATATAAAAACAGTAATTACTCTAGATTTTCTACTAATCAAAAATAAAACATATTTTTATCGGCTGATCATGTTAGGATTTGAGGCCTGTATATAAAATGTACAGCTGTGCACAAAAGGTAAAACAGGAATTATGGGTAATTTACTCTTTGCTTGCCTGGAACTGGATGCAGCTGAAGGCTGGAACCAGACAGTTCTCAAGGTCAGATATTTGCTTGCTGACATGTAGGCCTAATGTAAACAACATGAGTCTTCCTGACTGAGGGGACAGTATTTCAGGTGCCACAGGAAAAAGGTCATCGGAAGAGGCTGGGTATTGTGGCCTCATGGCACAAATCTATAAATATCCTGCACACCACAGTGTGGGTTGTAGACTAGTTGGAGTAGTTGGTGGATGGTTGGTTGGAGAGATTTGTTGGATGAGTGTGTAAATATTTGTAAATACAGCAACTTAAGAATAAAACCTCTTAGGAGAGAGTCTTAGCTCCAGTCTGTTTCATCAAAAACTGGGAGGAAGAATTCCTCATAAAGCCGAACAGCTCCAAGGTCGCCGGTAGTTCCGAAGGCATTGGAGAGTGCTTGAATTGCGCACTTCTGCTTGTTTACATCAACAGATCAAATCCATCCAAGGACTGGAAAGGCGGTTAAAAAAATGGTTTAATATAATTTTTTGTTAAAAAAAGAACCCCTAAATCTTGTTCTTCTGTATAACCTAGATTATTTGGTTTGGAATCACATATGGCTTCCCTCTTCTTAAGGCAAAGGGAACAATGAATCCACCTTCCTTGAAGAACGAGGAAGTAACACCAAAAGATAGGAAGGGAGCAAAAGACTTGAGCACTGAGAAAGATAATGGAGGAAACTACCAATCTGCCCATTTATCCTTCCTACTGATCGCTTGGTAGAGCATTGATGCCCTTTCTTAAAACCTCTACCAAAAGCAGGAAGAAGAGAAGTAAAAAGGTAATGACATCAGCAATGAGAAGGAAAGGCTGCCAGGTCTGAGCATCTTCTTTCTTAAATGTCTACCTTCTGGGGGAAGTGGGCAGTTTCCTCCTCTCACAGCCATCCCCCTGTGCAATTAGAATGGAAAGAATATTTGATTTTTTTTAAAAAAAAGAACTGGTCAAAAGGCATTTATTTTGTCTCCAGAAACCCTGACAAGGACTGATGAAAGTCTTCACAGTTTGAGATCTATTCTGCATAAAATTTAGCCCATTTTGAAATAAAAAGTAACATTTCTGCATCAACTGATATCTGTTCTGGAACCCCCAGGGATACCAAAATCCACAGATGCTCAAGTTCTATTGTATCCAATAGCAGAACATGCACATGGCGATGCTGCCATTAGGGACAATGGAATTTCAATAGTGGTGCATGCGCATGGCTCTGCCACCATTATGGACAGCTTTACCCACTGACAGAGTGGCCACATTAGGAACACAGAGACTTAATGGCAGTGCAACTGTGTGCATGTGCCACCATGGGACAATGGAGGCTATCCCTCAGGGCAGTACACCCACATGCATGCATTATCATTGCAGACAATGAGGGCTTGCTGTCCACAGATGCTTGAATCCGTGGATGGAAAGTCTGTGGATACTGAGGGCCAACTGTACATGCAAATGAGAATCCTACCAGCTAGAAGATTCTCTACAATGGGGATGCCCACTGGGCCTGCAGAGAATTCTGTGGCTGGGAAACTATTGCCAATAGCTCTCTTGCTGACAGGAGCAACCATTACCTCCTAAAACTGAGCTTATGGCAGATGCAGCAGGTCATATCTGGCTTTGGGTCTTGGTATCTATTTGAAGGCCAAAATGAACTTTCATCCTGAGAGGGGTTGCATAGGAAAACTGTCTTCAGTTGCAACCAATGGAATGAATATGAGGTGGGGTCTGACTACAGGAAAATGATAAGAAAGAATGGCTTGTAATGTGGTAGGATGTGGCAGATGCACCTTTTTGTTCTCCTCCACCTCCTCCACATTTTAAGAAAGAATCTTACTTTTGCAAGACTCCTGATACAACATGTTTACCTCACTCAGAAATAGTAAGAATGTGTATATATGATAAGGTATGAGAAGATAAAATTGCTGAGAAAACACAGTCCTATGAATTCATTCTTAAGGGTATGTGGAATAAGAATGTTTCATATAAGAGGTAGACTCATGAATGAGAGATGAGGCAATATTCCTCCAGTTTTAAGGAGCATTCAGCTGTCTTGAAGAATTTATGAAATGATAAGAAACATGATTCTTTTTATAAGTTCTGTAATGTTTAAAGATACTGTATTTGGAGCCTAGAGATTGTCTGTAATTCACCAGGTGTTTCACGGAGAAACATAACCATAAGCAGGAATATATTATCTCCATTGCCTTACCTCAGAGATTGGCAAAAGGTGCCTTCACTGACTCCTCTGATTCCTCCCCATAGGGGGAAAAAGGCATAAAAATAGACAATTGCTCCCCTTGGAAGCTTCTAGGGTATGATTAAGGGATGTTTTGTCCTTGCCCAGACCACATTTAGACCCAAAATAGGCTTTAAGAAATAAAACAGAATGACCTTCTGGTTTCTTCCAGTACTTAAAAAAATGGGTGGCCATAGAATTCTTAAGTCTGGAAGGTGGGGAAATGGCCCCAGACTAGATATAAGGGAAGGAACACCTCATACAACTCCACTTAACTAACTCTTTCCTATTATAAAATAAATCAGGGTTTGGAAGAACATAGCTATGTTTATTTGTTTAAACTCAAACAATTAACAATTAACCAATATCCTGATACTTGTTGGAAATCAAATTCTGCCAAGAATCCAACAAATTCCTCATCTGCCTTGCAGACAATTTCATTGTCCCAAAGGTGAAAGAAGAAACAAGAAGATCAGCTATTTTAGATCTGGTCATAACTACCATTGATGGTTTAATTAATATGATGGAAGTGGTGAGATCCTCAGGATCTCAAGTGGTGAGATCCTACGTTCTCCTAAAGTTTGTTACACAGTGGATAGGGAAAGCCAAGGATAGTCAGAAAAGCATTCCAGACTTTAAGAAAGTTGATTTCATTAAACTTAAGGAAATACTGGGTTTGATCCATGGCCAGTAATACTAAAAGAGAAGGTAAATCATGATGGATGAGAGTTTCTTAAAAGTGAAAAATCAAAGGCACAATTTCAAATTGTTCCGATGAGGAGGAAAAACATGGGAGGTTTCTAAACAACCAGGATGAATGTGTGAAGAATTTTAGACTGAGCTAAGATTTAAAAGGGACATGTTAAGGAAAAATAAGAAAATCACCAAAGAGTAATTCAAACAAATAGCCAGAATGTGTATAGTGAATGTCAGAAAAGTAAAAATGTAGCAATACAAAGAGCTTTCTTGGACATGTCCATAGCAAAAGAAAGAACAAGCAAATGGTAGGACTATTTGTGGAGAAGATGGAAAAACACTAACAAGGAGCAAAAAAAGGCATACTTACTCAACATTTCCTTTGTCTCACTCTCCTCTGAAAAGAAGAAGAGTTCAACCTGTTCAACCTGATGAAAAAGGAGCAGGAGGAGAAATGCAACACAGAATAGGTAGAAAGGTGATACAAGAATACCTTGCTACTCTAAGTGAATTCAAGTCTTCAGGTTCAGATGAACTTTATCCAGGGGTATTTGTGATGTCCAGCCAGGACTGCTTTAATCTCCCCCTGCATTTCAGTTCAGCCCTTAGAATGTTAGTATAGGAATGGTTCACTGTATTACCTGTGGGAGGAGGTGTAGGAACCCCCTGCCCTTTTCTAGGTATGGTTTGCCCTGGCTCAGCAAGCTCTGGTGGGTAGAGGTTGCAGTTTCAGGAAGATTTTGCAGAGAGCTTGTTGAGAGCAGTTATTTGGTGGTAAAACAGACCCAGACAGTTGGAAAGGGAATTCCTTACACCTCAGCTGAATTAGTTACCACCTTGGCCAAATTAGTTACCATCCCAGTTGAATTAGTTACCATCGACAAACAGGAGGCAGAAGCTGAAAGACCCTGCACCAGCTTCAGAGAGAGAGGAAATCAAACAAGATCGTAACCAGAAAGATGTCATCTTGAAGAGTAAAGTACCCTTTTGCAAGTTATTTAGAGCTGGGGAGGAGAAAACCTTTTACTTTTGTTGTTTAAATAAAACTTTCCCCTTAGTTAACTTTATATTCAGCTTCAATGCATTTTTTTGGATACTAAAATTTGATTTCACCAGGATACAGGCATTGCACACCCAAATCTGCCACCACCTTAGTTGGGTGTGTCTTCACAGTATTAAAAGAACTGGCAGAAGTGCTCAAGACCACTGTCAATAATCTTTGAGAATTCATGGAGAAGAGGAGATGTAACAGCAGACTGGATAAGGACAAATTTTGCCCACATCTTCAAAAAGATTTTTAAAAGGAAAGGAAAGGAAAGGGATGACCCAAAGAATTACCACCCACCCAGCCTGACATGAATACCAGGAAAGATTAAATGGACAGTGGAAGCACTTAGAAACCATGCCATGATCACTAAAAGTCAACATGGGTTCCTCAAAAATAAGTCATACCAAGTAAGCTTATCTCTCTTTTTCTATGGATGCAGCATTTCTTGATTTCAGGAAGGCCTTCGACAAAGTTCCCCATGATATTCTTACAAGCAAGATAGTAAAATGTGGGCTAGACAATGCTACTGTTAGATGGATTTGTAATTGTTAGAATGACTGAACCCAAAAGGTACTCAAGAATGGCTCCTCTTCATCTTGGAGAAAAGTGACCTGTGGGGTACCACAAAGATCTGTCCTATGCCCAGTGCTATTTAATATATTTATCAGTGACTTGGATTATGGAATAGAGGCCATGTTTATCAAATTTGCAGATGACACTAATTTTGGATGGCAGGGGGAGCTAATGCCTCAGAGTACAGGATCATAATTCAAAATAATGATAACAGATTATAGATAATAGAGCTTGTCCAAAACGTTTTTTTAAAAAATGAGTTTAAACAAAAATTAAACCTGCAGACATAGAATGGATGACATATGCCTTGAAAATGTGAAAATAATGGATATGAAAAGGTCATAAGCTGAAGATGTGTCAACAGCATGATGTGGCAGCTCAAAAAGCTAATGTGATCCTATACTGTATCAATAGGAGTACAATGTCTAGATCAAGGAAAGTAATAGTACAACTCTATTGTACTAAGGCCTTCTTCTGGACACATTCAAATTGGGCATAAAAATAGCATAAAAAGCATAAAAATAGACAACTGGGAACTGTAATTTTCTGAGAAATATAATCTTTTCTGTCAGAGAGCTCTGCTTCCACAATAAAATACAATTCCCAAGATTTCCTAGCACTGAGCCAAGACAGTTAAAACAGTCTTGAACTGGATCAATTCTGCAGTGTGTTTTGGACTTTGGAGAACAATTTCTGCTGCCCTCACCAGTTCCATCTCCCCAAACGTATTCCCCTTTCTTGAAAACTTCATTGTCAAGAATGGAATTAGTGGCGTGCAATGAGAGGAAACAGTTTTGGGACATCTCCTTTTCTACTCCCCACCTATGTTGTGCTACAATAATTAGCACCACATTACAACACAGAGACTAAGAGTTTATGGGATTTGTAGTCCTATTGAAGCTTTCCTGTGACCAAAAGAAAACCAGTCTAGTTTTGCTAGATTGTTATTTAAGGTTTCAGGAATTATTAGTGTTTTGACACCATTCTGAAGATTTCTAGGAATTTTTTTTTAAACCAAATCTGAGTGATTTTTGTGGCTGTTTTCACACCCTCCAACATTACAAGGATGAAAACTATGACACATATGGTTGATCTACCTGGAGTGTGGTAGAAGAGTGTCCAAACAAGAGGGCAAGAGTTCTCAATGAGGAAGAACACAAAATATTAGAAAAAAACAAAGAAACCCTGAAATTTATATAATGAGTTTTGGAAAGGCAAGGCTCTACTACATGCTTCCATTGTTCCCCACAGTATTCTTCTTTTTAAAAGAGAGAGAGAGAGAGAGAGAGAGAATGAAACAAAAAACAAACACATTTTCTGTAAATTACAGCTGCCCAATCATGTACATTGTTAAACTGGTGGCATATAATCCCTTATCAGTGTAAATCTAATTAAGAATACACTTGTATTCTTTATCCAGCCATACCATTGTTAGGTTAGAGATGTTTCCTGATGCTGAGGATTTTCATACACAGCTGCATTGGTGCTAAAGTGTCCTCCAAACGTCCCTAAAAGGTGGGGGAAGCACCTGTGTCTGAATGCCAGGAGTGCTTCCTGAATGACCATGGAAATGTGGCTCCCTCTGAGAGTCCCTGAATCATTCCTGGGGAGCAGATTTCCTATGAACGCAAAGTTTGTGTTCATAGGAAATCTGCTCCCCTTGAGATGTTTCATGGACACTAGACGGAGCCATGTTTCCATGGCGATTTGGGAAGCACTCCTGGTGTTCAGAAATAGGCACTTCCCACACATTTTAGGGATGTTTGGAGAAACGCTTTAGCAGCGATGCAGTCAGGTATGAAATATCGTCATTGACACCCCTGTTATTTAAATAAACAATGCTGAGCTGCATGTGGTAGTGCTTTAATATTTATTGCTTGAAGAACTTGTGTTTGATATAGGCTTATCCTTTATTTTTCTGTTATTTTGGATCCACTAATGAAAATCACAGAACACCAAATAGAAGACAAATGTAGAAATATGGTGCTGTTTTCCTTATATAATAATGACTTGATCCATCAATGTTTATTATCACTTGTGAGCAGGATCTGATCCGCAAAGTGCTAACTACAACTAACTGTTATGAAGGACTGGATATTATTGCAGAGGCCTACAGAGAATACAAACAGAATTAAAATGATTTTGTCCACAGTTGCAGACCAGTACATTGATAAAATGTGATGCTAAATGCCCATGAAAGTAAATTCACTTGAAGGCAGTTAGACCCAGTGTGCTTCCAGTAGCTGCTAGTGCATCAACAGGTGTTTTGGATCTCTTCCACCATTCCCTCTTTAACAGATATGATATGATAAGAAAACAAAATGAAAGCAGTGATGGGAAAACTCAGAAACATATGGAAGATGTCATCTAGACCCCTTATAAAATGTTAGGTTTGACACAGATTTCCCAATCAATGCTTCATCGGGAAATATCTCCTATTCCCCAAACTATGTGTCACTGCATTGACCAGAATACTCTGAGAGCATCCGGAATTATTCTAGCCCCAAAGCTACCCTGAAGGCACCTAGAGTTAATGACATTGCTGGGGGCCTCATCCTTACCTTGGAGCAATTTGTGCCAGTGGTGGCAGCAATAGGCAGCACAGTGGGATAAATTGTAAACAGCCACCTGGCATCACTTTGGAGGACTCTGGATTTTTTGTGAAGATCTGGAGCAAAATTTGAGTTTTAACATTTGTTGTAAGGGTAATATACCATGGCTTCAGTGTGGAACTGTCCATTTATTTTACTATAAAGCAAATGTAGGGTTCTTAATACAGAACAGCCCCGTAGCATGCACTTGTAATTGGGGAAGCTTCAATTCCTTGCCTCTTCTATGGTCTTAATTCAGACTGGGTGTGCACATGAAATTTGTATTTTTAAACAGCTGTCTATATGTTTTTACATATCCCTTTGGAGGCAATATAAGTCAAAGATATTCACTATTTCACACCTATTAGCAACATGATGATCAGAAGCAAGGAGACACAACTGTCTTGAAAATAATGTGTAGGATGCCTGACTGCTCTTCTGTCATGGTTTAACTGAAGAATTTAAATTTCTGGACAAACATTTTAAAATATATAGTAGATTGTAAAAGGAAATAAAGTATCTTTCCCTTGAATGCAGCACCTAGAATTTGCAGTGATTCTCTAGGGAAATATATACTAAATAAAGTGTTTCTGCTGTTCCAGAATGGTGCTTTTAGCATCACAGCTGAGTTTGAATTAATAGAGTGCAAGGCTTGGGGAGATAGATTTAGTGATCCTGGTTTTCTTGCATGTTTAAATGCTTCAGTCTTGTGTCCTTTTTTATTTTTTGGTAAACTAAAGTCAATGAATGTTGGAGTCTATGGCATGAGACCAGACAGTGTGAATTGTGCAGTTATGCCACCTACAGCCACATACAAGCAGTTGTATCAGAAAAGCAATTTTTCCTGACATGAAAAGCATTAACAAAGAGAAAGGCAGCCCAAAGTGTGATATGTTTTCCCTTATTTCACTTGCAGATTTATTGCACTGGGAGATTGTATGGCTGATAGCATTTCCCACAGCAAATGAATTGATATGTATAGTCAGATTTCCAAATACAAGGAGACTGGTGCGAGTTGCATGTGATATTCAAAAGATGCACATTGTATTTTCATGTGTCTGCTTTAAGAGGCTTCAGTGACCAGGATTTTGAAAATACAAAGCCTAAAGGAAATGAGGGAATGTTTAAAAAGAACCCCCAAACAAGCATTTCTACTTGGTTTTATGTATATTTCAAAGGAGCTAGCGTGGCATGCCTCTTTAAAGGCAACTGCAACTTCAATGTATACTGTGTCCCCAATGTCATTTTACACTTTTCTTCTTGTTGATTATGTTATGAAATGCCTGATTCAATTTGATTTACGCCACCTCTATTAATTACATTATTAATTTATTTAAATTTATCATTCTTTTGGCCAGACTGGCCCTGAAGACCAATGCTTTCTCCCCGATAAGGCCTCTCTCCAAATGAAAACATGTAATGTTTTCATTTGAGAACAATAAAATATACAATTCAAATATATATCAGATCATTATAAAATTAAAAAGACCTAAAATTAATCCAGTAGGTTATTTGACAATAAAGATTATCAAATGAGACTAAAAAGTTGAATTGAGGAAGAATAGATATGTCTATGCCCAAATTTTATCAGATTCTGCCATGGCTAATCTATAGCTGATCTGTCCTCCATCTGTGACTATAGTACACAGACCACTGATAGGCTTTTCCCGCCAATTATTGCCAATATTCCTAATGTAGCATTATCACACCACTAAAAAACCTGGCTTACCTCTCCCAAGTTTTCTGACTTTGAAAAGTGTTTTGCTGAGAGCTCCTGGGACTCGGGTTGCATCCGGGCTGCATTCGGCCAGCAGATTCAGTGGCAAATTACGTGTGATACAACCTGGCTGCCTCCTGCATTAGAATTCAACTTGGGAGGGGTAAGCCGGGTTTTTCAGTGGTGCGATAAATTCCCTTGTCATCTTCTTTTCTTAAATGGAGCAGGAAGGAAAGAAGCCACAGAATTTAACTAAAACAATTGTACTTTTATAATATAGATATCTGAAGGTTTACCTAACAACAAATAGAGTTTCTTTCAAGCTAGCATTACTGTCTGTTGTGATTCCAATAAGCCACCATCAGTACAGCAGTTTTTCTCTTACTGAAATAGTTTGGGGAAGAAGAAAAAAGCTCATTCTGAATCTTCAAAGCATGGTTGTTAAAAATGCATCAACTTTTCTTCCTTAAAGAAAGTATGTTGGACTGAAAAATGCTTAAATATTGCAAATGGTTGGATTTTTTAAAAGTCTCTGTTCTAGATATCACACTTTCAAACTGCAGGATATCGGTCTGGACTCTGGAGGATGGTGAGAGACCTATGGTTTGATGAATTTCCAAAATAACTCATTCTTTCTAAGACTAGAAACTTTGATCAATTTAGTCGGTAGTTCTGCTTGATTAGGACTAAGAGTAAAGAGGACATTTATTTTAATTGTGTTCTGTTTCTAATTGGCACCACAAGAAAGAGACACACAGATGGCGTATCATAAATATGGCTTAGCTCAGTCATGATGCCAAGCTGCCTGACAAACCATGCTTTACAATCTGCTACCAAATCAAAAAAGAAGACAAAAACTATGTAGGTTTGCAAGCCATGCTTTTGTGATAACTGTGATTTGGTGTAATGTCTGAATTGACAAATCATAGTTTTGGTGTGTGTGTTGTTGTTGTTCTTGTTGTTGTTGTTTTTAAAAATATGCTTTTGGAAGATGTAGCAGTGTGTAAATAGAAAACAAAACACACAAGTAGCTGTAGGCCAGTTGTAGGCAATTTGCAACCTTCCAGATATTGATAGTCTCCAATCCAAAGCATTATTCAACATTCCCTATTCTGCTTAGGTCTGAAGAAAACTGCATTCCAACAATATCTGGAGACCCACAAATTGCCTACCTGATCTAAACTATGGTTTGCCTGTATGTTTGGATGTTAAAAATGATGAAATCCTGATTCTGTGTGACATTTAAACTATAGAGGTTGAAGGCTGTCAGGCTGAAGTCCTATGAAACACTGGCAGAGCATAATGCTCCACTGGTGTAAATGATTGAGAGAGTAGAAGAATGGAGGTGGCTATTGTGATGGGGTGATGGCACTGCATTGACCAGAAGGAGCACAAATCATTATGTTGCCAGGAAACTGTTTGCAAAGTAGTAGTAAGAACCTCTGTACAATAGCTTAGGAAAAAAGAAAGAAAAAGCAGCTCATGGAACAATGAGGATTTGTGTCAGACTATTGCAGCCTAAGGGGCGAAACAGACTGCCCTGATAGAGTGGTTCTGTGCTGTACTGTGCAGCACCAGATCAGGCCCACAGCAACCATGCACTGCGGTCCTGGTCCAGTGCTTTGCTGGCCCAAAAAGGGCCAGCAAAATGCTGCTCCTAGTTAAAGCCTGAAAAGCCACCATTGCAACCATGGCTATGGTTTTTAGGGGGTTATTTGGTGCAGTGCATCTAAACACTATGCCAAAGACATGCCCTTTCTCCACCCCTGTAAAGTCAGGCATGGGGTGTGACGCCACTGTCAGGGCGTGTGGCTGCAAATGCCACACCCCCACTCCATCCCAAGGCCAGTGTCAAATGCCAGTCTGTTTAGCCCAAAAGTCTCCATTTTATGGCATTTCTTCAAAACCAATCAGTTTTCTAGCCCCACTCTTTGTTTACATCAAGTTGTGAGAACCGATTCTGTTCTCCACACAAGGAAATGGCCTGCATTTTTACATAAGCATTATCTATAAGCATATATTTACTTAGATATTTATCTTAATGTAATGAAAAGTGTAAGGCATTTTTTTCCATTTGTGTGTATTTTTCAAGTGTGATGTATGGTTGTTATGTACCTCTCATATGTACCTTTTGTCTTGTTATTGTTATGTGAATCATATATGAAATACCATTATTTCACATACCATTAACAATGATTTCATATAACTCTGTTTTCCGAGTAGTTTTATTTGTTCAGATCTTGTAATATATCCACATTCTCACTCTTTCTGAATGGACGTCTGGTAAACATAATAAACCAGGAGTCTTCCAAAGGTTAGACATCTTTCATAATACCAAAGATTCTTTAAAAACACCAACAAAAACCAAATCTTCCATTATTTAGAGGTGGAGTTGGAGGAGGGGAACAATTCAATTGTGTTATTATGAGGTGCCTTCAAGTTGACTCTGAAGTATGACAACTCTGGCATAGGGCTTTCTTGGCAAGATAAATTCATAGGAGGTTTTCCTTTCCCTTCCTCTCAGACTGAGAGGCTTTCCCAAGGTTACCATGTTGGTCTCCTCAGCTCAGTTGGAAACTGAACATTCATAACCACTAAACCAAACTGGCTCTCATGCATTTTTGTCACATATGTATGCATTATGACATGAATGCACTATGTGGTTCAAGCCTTGAATTTTTATGGTAAGGTGCATTTTGTTATAGTGAATTTAATGAGTCATAAAATAGGAAGTTTCCGTGAGCATCATAAAAGCAACAAAATTATTTCCCAGCCCTAATCTGAACAGTGTCAATTACTAATTACTGTCACTTATTGATTTGTAATTTATTCCATGGTTTCTTCACATTGCTATAAAATGTTTATATTAGGGTATTGAAAATATACACATATCTTTACATTTATATGAGTAATTTATTAAATATCTGCAGATAATTAAAGAAGTCTTAACTGGCTGATACTTGCTTTTCGGGTTTGAAAGAAGATGGCAATCAAAAAGAAACAAATTCTATGTATGGTTGTAGAAGCTGGGTGGTGAAGAAAACTGACAGGAAAAAGATAGTCTCATTTGAAATATGGTAGAGGAGAAGAGTTCTATAGATCTCATGGGTTGCCCAAAAAAAAGATGAATGGACCATAGAGCAAATCAAGACTAGGCTCTCGCTAGAAGCCAAACTCACTAAACAGAAGTTAACATACAACCCCCCACCCCAACCATGGGTTTGCCATCTGTAAATTTAAGCATCTATGGACAGCAAGCCCCATTACTCCTAATGGCCATGTGTACATGTGGCCATTGAGAACCATGGGACTTGAGGTCCCACAGTAAAATGCATCTGCAGAGGAAGGCCTGGAGTGAAACCACTATGGATACTAAAGGCTGACTGTATTTTGGGCATATCATGAAATAATATGTCTCATTGGCAAAGACACTAATTGTTAGTAAAGTGGATAGCAGTAGAAAAGAGGAAATCCATATTACAATTGAACTGACAATATAAAAACCATATCCCAGAATTTGCAAGAACTGAGCTGATGACCAGGATTAATCTCATTCAGCTATCAGTCAACACTGACTTGATAGCTAATAACAACAACAATTACACACAAGAGGAGAAGATAAAAGGAGAAAGTAATATACTTGCTGCTCAGCAATTTGTGTATATGTTTGGGGTGTTTGTTTTTGCTATTTCCTCTTGCAGTCTAGTAGGCATGCTCTGTGTGAAATGGAGAATAATAAACTCTCTTTCTTATATAACAATAAAGGACGAAGGGTTTGGGTTGTGTCAGGAAATTACTCTTTTCATTAAACAAATGAGATGATTCAGGGAGTAACAGCTAATCTCTAATATGATTACCAATGTTCAGAATACTAGGAAAAAAAACGTTAAATCCTTTTGTTGGAACAGATGCTACATTGGATACAGCATGTCCAGGAAAATGCTGGAAGGCATAACTCTGACTTGGAGGTGTAGCTAGACAGGTGTCAAATGTCAGAATAGTTGGAACATTGCCAGTTTTAAAAAATCCCTTTATTTCTATAAAATTGCTTAAGGCCATTTTGTGATGGATATTTAGAAACTTTTAAGGCATCTGGCTGATACTATTCCTTAAAACTCCATAAATATATATTTCTTAAGGAATAAATAAATTAAAATGCTCCACTGAATTTGCTGCATCCGGGGGGGGGGGGAGGAATATAAAAATCTAATGTGCAAGTTCAGCATAACTTTGGATTCACACAGGGACTTCTTTATATTAACATGGCATTGTCATTATTCACCTCTTCTATTCTCAGGAGTCAAAACACTTATATTTGAAAATATGTGTACTAGTAGAGAATGATGCCATACTGACTCAGGTGAAATATGCCAAGGGTGGGTGGGAGAAAGTCTTTTGGGAAACATAGTAAGTGAAGAAAGGAAAGGAAAATGCACAATGGATACAAATCATAGTCACTGTCTTGAGAAAAGTGATCTGTAGGAAGTTCAGTTTGCCTTTCCAAGTGAAGCCCATAATTCTAGATACCAGAAATATGGGGGCTGGAAGCCAAATGCTGAGGCAGACATGTTCTTCCAACGCCTAACATCAAATCCCCCCCTCACTCTCCCCCAGTAGTGTAACATATATAAAAATAACAGGTGAAAACATGTAGCCTGTGTGTCTGACTACTCATGTTAATATTCCATTAAAAACTTATTCCCTTGTTTGTTTTACCTAGTGTGATCCAGCAGTTTAGATATTTTGAATGATAGGTTACTTCATTCAAAATGTCTATATTATTTTTATTTTTTTGTAATGAGAAAATCAGTTGCTAATTTATTCAGGGTTTTATATTTTATCTAAACTAAACCAAAGCTATATTTTGTTACTGACACTAACACAAGACTGTTGTTGTTGTTGTTGTTGTGTGTCTTCAAAGTGGTTTCTGACTTATGGTGACCCTAAGAAAAACTTATTGTGGGGTTTTCTTGGCAAGATTTTTTCAGACAAGGTTTGTCATTGACTTCTTCTGAGGCTGAGAGCATGTGCCTCGCCTAAGGTCACCCAGTGAGTTTCATTGCCAAGCTGGGAATTGAACCCTGATCTCCAGAGTCATAGAACTTTATCACATAGGGGAAATCATGGGCTTAAAAAGCCATTTTCTCGGGACAGTCGCATGACCATAGCAAATATTTTCACACAATGTCTTGATTAGAGAGGATTTAATCTGGGAAGAACCAGGAATGTTCCAGCAACAAATCATCGTTTCTGGAGTGCCGCTAGGGTGTCCTCTTGGCCTGGCTGGCCCCTGGCCAGCTCCCAAATTTCCTGGGACTGGATTGGTTGCCCAGGCCATCTGGGGGTGCGACTTCCAGCAACTGCACCAGACTCCAAGTCCCAGCAGCCTTTGCAGCTGGACATCCCACCCTTCTCAGGGATAGATGGGAGTCTCTGATTGGTTGAGAGGCAGGAAAGGGGCGAGACTTCCTCCTGATGTAGTCCTTGGTTGGTTGGAGGTCCTATAAAAGGCCATGTGGCTGGGTGAATTGGCACCATTTCAGCTGGGCCATTCCCACCCTCCCTCCCTGTATGTGAGTTATGGGTTTTTTCCTGGAGTGATGTCACAACTTTTAGGGCAATAGCATGGGTCGTGGATCTGGTGGGCATGGTTTCCTGTACTGAGGAGCACAGGATCAGGAGTCCTGGAAGAACTGAGGTGTTTCCATTGTGGGGGCAACTCCAGAACAGGTCCCCCTGTGACAAAGGGGCAAGGAGGCAATCACATGTGATTGATTACCCCTTCTGTCATCCCAAAGCCTGGCCATGACAGGGCAATTGGGTTCCTCAGACAACAAGTGGGTCAGTCAATGACAGATCCTTGCCCACGCATTTGGGCCAACCCACTTGACAGCTGTATTCAATAAAGTTGTGGCCTTTTCCTGACAAATGGTGTATCCCAATATTATTTATTGTGGTGGCTCACTTTCCCTTGCAAACAGCTCTTAACAATCACAAAGTTCTTCCTAATGTTTACAGGACTGTATTTTCTGGTAAACTGAACATTTTTTTGGAAGTTGCCACCTATACAATATGTATTCATACATAGCTAAATGAGTAATATCATCTGCTCATTAAATAATAGATAGTGAATATTTATCTTTCCAACCCAGGATAATAAGTCTTTTAACAAAATTGAAAGCACATGGAATCTAATCATATTGACCGTCATTTCAATTTTACATTGCAGGCAATATAAATTAAAGGAACATGTATATTTACAAATACCAAATATCTATCTAGTCACATGCTTTCAGCCTCAGGGGTAGGCAATGTTAAACCTCCTCTGAACAAATCTGAACAAATAGGTTTCCCTTAGGGTTGTTATATGTCAGAAATGACTTGAAGGCACACACAACACACACACACACACACACACACACACACACACACTAATATGTTGTAACACATCTAATATCCAAAAAGATAATAAGTGAACATGCTGCCATGATATGCCAGAAGGAAATATTGTTTGGATCACATCACCAGCATTTAATTGAAGCATTCTAAGCTTTTTTTATATTTTAAAGAATTGTTGGATCAAAGTTTAAGGTCTAAGGTAATTTTAGTTATTCTAAATTGGACAGTACTATACTGGTTGTTTTTCATGTGACAATCTAATAACAATGTTGGTACTTTCTTTGTTGTTCTTCCTGCAGTCTCATCCTTGACCCATATAAACACCTCCAAAAGGTTTCCCATGGACTGCAGTAAGGAGGGCATTAATATGCCTGCTGCTTTTACTGGTTGAAGTTAGCACTGGTTAATACCTCAAGTAGTCTTGCTTGGCAGATATACACAATTTGCTTTAGTCAAAATTTAAACAAAAAGGATTTCACTTTCAGTTGCCATACCTGAAGGTTCATTACAGAGTAGATAACCTCATTCCCAACATGATTGATAATTCCTATTTTTCATAGTGTACTTTGATGGATAGCACACATGAGCTACTACTGCATGACTGTATTCTGAATGTTAGCCTCAAAGGGGCCAGTTCAGAACTAAGGATCTCAACAGATGGGCAGGAAGGGATGCTGAGATGCTGCCCCATTCTGACCCAGATTGTTGCTGTGACAACTGCACATCATGGCAACAAACTGCTCGAAAAAGGAGCCACAAAATGCTACAGAGGCGCCATAAGCAGCCAGGCATGGAGCTATGACATCCCTCGTGTGCCTCACCACTTGGATACAGTGCACAAGGAACATCATCATGGCACGCCACATGTAAATGGCGGTGTGCCACGCTGGTGCCTGCAGAGTATGGTAGGATTTTGGAGCATGTGAATGCTCCGCCTTACTGTAACCCTAGTTTGGGCCGAGGCCATCACAAAGTGCTGGTCTGTCCACGCCCTAAGTTATGAAACATACTGATAACCATCAGACCAGAATAACCATCAGAATGACGTAAGTATATTCTATCTAGTCAAGCAAATTTGAATGTTAATTCTATATTAGATTCTCTGTTTATGGGCATGTCATAACTCAGTATACTTTTTATAAACCATGAATAGCTCATTACTGATTTTTTAAAAAAGAATTTCTGAAATCAAGATAAATTTCACAGCTGTCCTTGATCATAATCTTAAATATATTTGCAAATCAATGAATTTGGAAATCAACTATGATTCTTTGCAGAAGACTTCAGTAACGACAATTTCTTTTATTCATTCTAGGGATGTATCACACTGAGGCAGCATTTTGAAAATGCTAGGTGATTAACAACACACAGTGCGAACTCATAATTTCTGAATTATGCACAGCATCATATTTCACAGTGTTCACTCCAGCAAAATGTTTAACTCTTTCAGTGGTGTTTCATAAGCACATTTAACTACTGCACCTACAGTGAGGTTATGGTTAGGGTCAAATCAGGCCGAGGTAAGACATAAACATGTAATCGAGGTCCCAGGCTGGCTGATCGACAGATGGATCTCTTGCTCACATCCGTATTGAGTTTGGGTGGAGGTTTTTTTGTTTTTCATTTGCACTAGGCTTGTAAAGCTTTCTGTTGCCTATCAAAACCGAATCTTTTGCCCAAGGAAACAACCACTTTCTTGGCTACAATGAATTAGTTTTATTCTGCCCTTATATAGTGCATTTGGAAGGTGTCACAAAAGAGTCTGGAGTAACAAACACCTGAGGCGAAGCACAAAAATCAGTGTGTACAGAGCCATTGTACTGTCTATTCCCTTCTATGGGTCTGAAGCATGGGTCATCTATCGCCAACATCTATGACTCCTCAAACACTTTCATCAGTGCTGTATATGCACAATCCTTAATATATGCTGGACTGACTATGTGACGAATGTTGCTGTCCCTGAGCATGCAGGGATCGCCAGCATTGAGGCCATGGTATTGAGAACGCAGCTGCGCTGGGCAAGGTATGTTTCTAGGAGGGAGGACCATCGCCTCCCAAGAATAGTACTCTATTGTGAACTCGCCATGAGTCAGCATAAGCGGGGTGCCCCAAAGAAGAGATACAAGGACTACCTGAAACAACATCTTAATCTCAGCCAAATTGATCACCAACAATGCTCTGCCCTGGCCTCACATCGGGAGGCATGGAGATGCGCTATCCACAATGTTGCAGCCTCTTTTGAGAACTCACATCGAACGAGTCTCGAAGAGAAATGACAACGTAGAAAGAACCACAACTTGGAAACATCACTCAAGGAGACTTTTTGCTATGCTCTTTGCAACAGGACTTGTTTATCTCGGATTGGCCTTTTTAGTCATCAATGTGCTTGTAGAAAGCGTGGGACGAGTCCTTCCTGAATCTTCATTAGCGAAGAAAAGCCAGAGAGAGAGATGTTGTCATATATTCAGTATTGATCTACCTATTAAATCAGCAAGGGAATTCTACCAATTTACATATGGTTAATACCTTTGAATCAAGGGTGAATCACTATAGAAATAATGCAGTTTCACATTTTTTTAATTTAATTACCATGACTCCATCCTACAGAATGCTGAGATTTGTTATTTTATGAGGAACCAGCAGTCTTCGGCAGTGAAGGCTATTTACACATCCAGGTAATTATGATACAGCATGATTTTTTTTTCTTGTTCTGCTCACATGATGTGCCAATGGGCTATTGTCGCAACTTTCTGCTACTGTTCCCAGGAATGTGTGCTATAGCTTCCATCCGCTGGACATGGTAATGGAGATGGAAAAAGGAAGATGTAAATTAATGAAGTTCACATCCTCATCGTGTGTGTGATACAGATCAACAATAGTTGATGCTGACATTTTAAAAAATGAAATCTGATGTGGAAGATTAAGCCATGTTTTCCACTTAGCTGATATATGGATATGCTTTCTAAATTCCTATATATGCTTTGTCAAGCATGAGAAATATGCCTCACTGAAAGAGAGGAAAAGAACATCTTTTGTTGATCCTTAGAGAGTGACATAGCTCATTAAGGAATAGTAATATCTGCTTCTATACCAGGTTGTCATTCTCTATTGAACTATCTACAACTTTCCTAGCTATGAGAGCATGGTATAGAAGCATGTTGTTCATCAAAACCAATTTAAAAAAAAAAAACCTGCAGAAACCTAAGGAGAGCCATAGCAGGAATGTCACTGCCCTTTTAACAGATATGGTAGATGCAGACCTTTGCTGAAACAACATTGGTTATGGAAAGGTGGGGAAAGAAGGCCTACTGCTGCATGTGGTCCAACCCCATTCTGTGCATCCAAAGTTTAAAAACACTTCCAAGACTGAGATCCCAATTTTTTAAAATAATAAATTTTGACAATTCTCACATTTCTAAACCATTCAAAACTGCTCCCAATTACATTGGTTTTGTTTCCATCACATCATGACTCCCAACCTTTCCCACAAGTCACCCAAGGTATTTCAAAAGCCAAAAAGGGAATCCCATAACTTGGGAAATTGTGTTTGTGCACCCTGTGTGGGAGGTGCACAGGTGCAAACACTGGACCTCTTCCAAAGCAGTTGTCCACTTCTGATTTTAAGAAGTATATCTTGTTTCCTTTTTTATTTAATCTTTATTAGTATTATTTTTATTTTATTTATTTATTAGAGTATTTCTACCCCACCCTTCAGCCTTAAAGGCTATCAGAGCGGCTTTAAAAAAATAAATGAAAAAAACACATAATATTGTTATTAATATCTTCATTCTTCTTGCTTGCTTTTCTCTTTTTTCATTTTTCCCCTTCCCTGGGTGTTCCTCATCACCAGGGCCTAGTATCTTTTTGTTACTCTACCCTCAAAATTTGTAACTACCTCCTTCTTTTACTAAAGTCTTTTGTACAATTTTTTTTCATATTGTTTCAAAGTCATTTCTCTTCATTATTCCTTTTTTACCTTAATCCTGCAAGTTAATTTATCATTAATTGCTATTTGCCATATGTCTTTGTACCAATCTTGTATTTGTAGATTTCCCTGATCTTTCCATTTTTTGCTATAATTAATCTCACCAAGGTTAATAGATTTGTAATTAGATCCTTTATAGCCTGGGTGCAATTAATCTTATATATAGATAGTAATGCTATCTTTGGACAAAATTCTAAATCAATTTCTATTATTTCTGTTATCTCTTTAAATACTATTTGACAAAATTTCTTTACAGATCTACAGCCCCACCACATAGGAATATAAGTACCAATTTCTTGGCACTGGCTCCAACATAGCCTTGAACAATTCTTATTTATATGATTTAACCTTACTAGTGTTAAATACCATATCTAAATTATTTTGTAATAATTCTCCTTTATCCATATGGATAATTTTTTAAATGATGTTGATTAAATTTTTTTCCTCTATTCATGAACATTTATTGTTTGTGCTGAATCCTCCTCCCATATTGCCCTAATTTATTCTTCGTTCTCATTATATTTAAATAATAATTTATATATTTCACTTGTGACACCATTCAAAGTTTCATTTGCCCCCATTCTATCTTTTTGCCTAATCAATTGTTCAAATTTCATGTATTCTATAAACTCTATAATTTTTCTATCCCAATTTTTGTCCATTGTTCCAATTGAATACAATTAAACCCGGTTAATTTCAATCTTTGAAATTTCTCCTTTATCTTTCTTTTCCTTTCTTTCTTTCTTTCTTTCTTTCTTTCTTTCTTGTTATTAATTTTATTTATATAGCGCTGTAAGTTTACACAGTGCTGCACATACAATCTTATAGTTAGATGGATCCCTGCCCTCAGGCTTACAGTCTAAAAGACAACACAAAAAGAAAAGGGGAAGGTGGTGGGAGGGGGATGAGGTCCAGTGGTTCATCTCTCCCTCTGGGGCCTGGAGGGAGGGCTTGGGTTCTTAATACATAGTTTAGAGGAGGCATCCTGGGGCAGATGGCACAACCCTGGGAATGCTTCCCTAAACAATATAGTCTTTAATTTACTTTTGAACCTGGTTAGAGAAGTGATGAGGTGTATATGTGGGGGAAGAAGGTTCCAGGAGTGAGGAGCAGCAAGTGAGAAGGGACGAATCTGGGACAGAGCAGTGGAAATCCTCGGCTGGGACAGGAGACCTTGACTACCAGAATGGAGGGTACGAGAAGGAGTGTGAGGAGAAAGAAGTTCAGACAAGTAAGGAGGGGCCAGTCCGTGGAGGGCTTTGAAAGTCAATAACAAAAGCTTGTACTGGATGCAGAAGGGGCAGGGGAGCCAGTGAAGGGAGGATAAGAGGGGAGAAACATGGTCAAAGCGGCGAGCAGATGTGATAATACGTGCAGCTGAGTTCTGGACAGAGATTAAAGGATGGAGGTGTGAGAGAGGAAGCCCTGTCAGAAGAAGATTGCAGTAATCTAGTCATGAGACCACCAGGGCATGGACCAGAGTCTTGGCAGTGGAGGCTGAGAGGAATGGACGGATTTTAGCAATGTTGTTTATCTTCCTCCATTCTTTTATCCTATATATTTCTTGATTCCTTAGCTCTTTCCTTAATTCTTCCTTTAAATTTATCAGAATTCTTTTAACATTGAAACTGGCATTAATGGTAAGATAGCAGACATTAATTTTTCTTTATATTTTTTCCAGTTTCTAATATATTCTTTAAAAAGTGGTTTTCTATTTCTTTCATTTCTTTCCTAGTAAAATCATTAAAAAAAATATTTTCCATTTTTTCTCTATTTCTGTTTTTTCCAACTACACCCAATCTAATTCCCCTTTCTCTATAATTCCATCTATGATATATCTTAATTGATTTGCATTATGATACCATTTTAATTTTGGGAGACCCAATCCTCCATCCTTTTGGGGTTTATACCTATATATCGTATTAATCCTCCCTTTTTTATTCCCATTACAATAATTATTCACTAATACTTGCCAGTTTTTTTATTTTAGCTTCTGATATATGTATTGTCAACATCCTGAACAAAAAATGTATCTTGGGCTAAATTTTCATTTTTACTAATGCAATTCTACCAAACCATGACAGTTTAATATTTTTATATTCTCTTCTAATTTTTTTAAAATTTCTGTTCTTAATTTATTATAATTTTGTTTCACTATTTTTTGTATTTTTTTGTAATTTTTATTCCTAAATATTTAATTGTATCTTTTAATTTAATATTTTTTTATTTTTTTAGGAGTTCCTGTTCTTCTGTTTTAGTATAATTAAACAGCATTAACTATGATTTATTCCATTTTACTCCTAAACTTGACATTTCCCCAAACTCCTTTAAATGCCTTTTTACTTTATAGTGGATCTTTGATTGTCAATAGGGTATCATCTGCAAATAAATTTATCTTATTCAAATTTCTAATCCCAATTCCTTCCAGATTTTCATCCTCCCTAATAGCATTTGCTAAACTTTCAATAATTATTGCAAATAAAATTGGGGAGAGAGGGCAGCCTTGCCTTGTACCTATAGATATTGGATTTTGTTCTGTTAATCCATCGTTTACTGTTACATCGTTTACTCCTGTGTTGTTTGAATATAGCTGTTTTATAAATCTTCTAAACATTTTCCCAATATTAAGAAGCATATCTGTCTTAATGCACACCACCCATAAGAAGATATTGTCATCACCTATTCTGTTACCGAAGATGGTAACAGGCTGTAAATGACAGACCATAGCATGTTTCTTGAATATCCTTAATGTTCCCCATCTGCCCTCCCAACTATCAAGCTACACTTGCCTGAATAGGTAGGAAAGGGTCAACACAGGGGCAAAACAGATGGACAGGAAGGAGTGGTCAGAAGCCGTAGAAGAAACAGCTTCTGGGCACTTTGGGGTGGGCGTCATCTAAATGCAACAGCCCCCGAGTGGCCAGAACCTGCCCTCGTATGTATTTTGGGCCACAGTCAATGAGCATAGTTTCTGACTATGCATTCTTCTTGCTGTTAAAACTAAACTTATGTTCAATATGGATTTTCATGGATCTAGCCTATGAACAATCAAGGCTTTTCTGTTATTTGTAGAAAACTCAGCAATTCATTGCAACTCAGGCATCAATTGTCTGGCTCAGTCTGTTCTCTTATTTATATATTTTCTCAATTCCACAAGTATAATGCTGGATATGCAGCAAATACATCTATTAAACCATCAGGTTAGTTATATGTATAGGCCTGGAGCTCATATGCTACCCATGAATTCTCCCCAGAACCTTTCTTACTCTGCTATGGTGTTTATCGTAGGTTCCTAAGCCCAGTCTTCCTATTTTTCTTTTGTACACACAGAGACAGAATAAATTTTAAAAAATTCTTGCAGTTAAAACAAACATTTAAACACCCACTCAAGGGTACAGTTACAGGGGGTTCAAAAAGAGGGCACTGCCACCACAAAGAAGAACTGTGCCCCATAATGATTTTTTTTTCTTCAGCAGCAATTTAACACTTCAGATTAACATTTAGGAATACAGTTTAGACATCCAAAACAAACAAACAAACAATAAAAATGACACTCTGAGGTCCAAAACAGACTGGCAGCAAGCACTGACTTGGTGGTGGTGTGGGGATGTGACGTTTAGGTTACTAAATAGAGGCTGATGTATGTTGGATACATATCATGAGACAGTGTGACTCACTGGCAAAGATAATGATGGTTGGTAAAGTGGAAGGCAGTAGGAAAGAGGAAAACTATGCTCCTGGTGGACTGACTCAGTCAAAGCCATGGCTTTGCGAAACCTGAAATGGAAGGTTGACGTCCAAGGTTCTTTGACGTCTCACACTCATAAGGTTGCCATAAGTCAAAGTTGACTTGATGGCAACTAATAATAACTGCAAATCTAGCACCACTTTCTCAAGTGCACCAAACACAACTTCTTCTCAACCAGCATATTTTCTATCCACAAGGTAGAAATTTGTGTACTGACTAATGTGCGAATGGCTTGCATGTACTAACCAAGATGTTTCTTCTCTGTAATGAGTATAAACATTCATGTTCTTGATCATAAAATGCAACCTATGGCCTGATCTAGATTGGCAAAAAGAAGTGTGTTCATGGCTGCATGAAAGTCTAGCCTTTAGATGAGAAAAAGGGAAAGTGTGCCATGAAAACGCTTTTTGTGTGTGTGTGTGTGTGTGTGTGTTTTAGGGGAGAAGAAGTGCCTTTAAAAAGGTGCTGGTTTTCCCAGCTTCTTTTTTAAAAACTGCGGAACAGCACAACTCCATCTAAAGGCTGCAGTGCAGCTGCTAAGCATTAAGGAAAAGGCAACTTCATGTCACACTTTCCTGCCAATCTAGAAAGCCCTTATGTTAAAAAAACAAAAACAAAAAACACTGGTGGTTACTGAGCAATAATGAATTCATACTTTATTCCTAGATATGCTACATTTCCTTTCCGAAAAGGCTTATTGTAAAAAATGCTATTTTTTCCTCTCTTTAAAAGGCATGGGCTATCTGAAAAGCTATGAACTCAACTACATTAAATGTTTATACTCCCGGTGGGAGTGGTGTCCCACAAAGCCAGCCCACCGGCCTTCCCCTCAGCATTTGCGCCAGTGCCGGAACATTTGCCTGCTGCCTGTGGATTTCTGAGGGGCAGCATGCCGGTGGGAGTGGCGTCCTACAAAGCTGGCCCACCGGCCTTCCCCTCAGCATTTGTGCCAGTGCCAGAACATCTGCCTGCCGCCTGCAGAGGACTTCTGAGGGGAGGGACACCGGTGGGAGTAACGTCCCATAAGCTGGCCCGCTTTAAACACTATAGACCTAGTTTTCGTCCTGCCCACTTAGGAGAGGAAGGGTTTGATATCTATGTTGTATCTGTATTATAATTGATTGATGTTATCTATATTGTATTTCTCATGTAATCGATTGACTTAATGTACTATGTTTGTACTGTGGATTGCTTCATTGATATATGTTCAATTTGATGTTAATGTACTAGGTGATATTATGAATTGTTTTATTAATATTGTATTGTATGTACTTAATTTGATGTTAATGCATTATATTTTGCATAGGATTATTGATATTGTACTGTGTATATTTAATATGTTGTAATCCCGCCTTGGTCTGAAGGAAAGGCGGGACATAGAAATAATAATAATAATAATAATAATAATAATTCCTTAAAACACCAAAACATTGAAATAAAATTACTCAAAATGAGTCCAGAAACTGGTTCTAGTATAGCAGTCAAAATGTTTACAATTTGAACTTGTATTACTGCTGTGCTTTGCCATGTGAACATAAAATATATTTTCTAATTTGATTTTTCTAAAGCTATTTTCCAGTTTTGAAACCAAACCTATACACCATACCAAAGGATCTGACTTCCTCCCCTTTAAGCTTCGAAAAAATAATTAAGCAGAAAGTAAAGTCATCAAGAAGTATCTTGTGGTGCTAGGGTAGTGTCAAACTATTTTGATGATGGGGAAATCAAATCCCATTTACTTTTCTGGAGAGATAGGGTTACGCAAGATATTTAAGGTGGATTAAATCATCCAGCTTTTTCGGTAGCTGTCAACAACAAAGGCATTAAGACTTCATTTGCAAGCTTTATCTTTAATGTAAAATGGCAGCAATTGACATTTAAGAATTGCCTGCTAGAATGCCTCACATTATACAGACAAAATCCAGGAAAAGCTGATGCTGAATGGTAGCCTGGCTCTTTCTTTCATCTGTCTCTATCCAACAATTAGTTCTTGTTTATAAAAGTGCTGGAGCCACCTGACCTTATCTTTTAAAAAAGGCAGAGGCTGTTTTACATTTTCTTTGGAAAGGGACAGAAGAGGTGAAGAATAGATACTTATAAAGTAGAGTGCTGCTTTTTTTGTTTTGTTTTTAAATCTAGTTTAGTATTTTCTTCATTTCTGGATGTAAAAAGGATGGGCTTCCTCAGATGGGCTTGAGGTCAGTTTTCTGTAACTGGGTCCCTCCAGAAACTACACAGCTTGCCAAAAATGGTGGGCAGGGGATGGGAAGTTCACTTCTAGAACTCTTGTGCATTATAGAATTATAACATGATTTTACTATAAGATACCATAGTTTCATCCTACAGTATCCTGGGGTTTGTAGTACAATGAGGCACTGGGAAAGCATTCTCCAATCCCACAATTCTGAGGATGTAACCATGACAGCTAAAATAAAGTCATAGCACAGTTATAGTGCCATGAAACTGTGCAGTATGAAAGAATCCCTGGTTTTGAAAAATTGGGGGATGGGGTGGATAATATTAAAGTATTCATGATCTCCAACGGAGTCTATTTAAAAGTAAAATTGCAGTCCTGGATGCTTACATGAAAGGTAATTCACCATTTTTATGGCCAGATGAAGGGTGATCTGCGTAATTTGGAGGAGTCATGTTCTGCTTTGGAGAGTTGCATGCACTTTATCATCCCTAACCAACAGTTAATGAGACCTTCCTAAAAGGTTGTTGGAAATGCAGCAGTTTCTTTACAACAGTGATGTTTCCCCCCAATTATAGTTGTTTTGACTAAGGGCTGAAACAGACAGCCCTAAAGGGGCAGCTTGATGCCACCCCTTTGATCACCAGATCAGGGCCACATCAACCACACGTTGCAGCCCCAATCCAGTGTTTTTCTGGCCCAGAAAGAAGTGGCAAAATGCCACTCCTTTTTGCACCAGATTAAAAAAAACTGCCCTTTCTGCTGCCGTAGTGGCTTTTCAGCTCTCCTACAGCATTTGGTATCTAAATGCTACATTGCAGGAGCACTGAAAAGCTGCCCTATGAGGGCAGTGAGGTGGCATGGCACCAGCTTCAGAGCAGCGTCAGGGTGTGCATCATCCATATGCCACACCCTCATGCTGCTGGAAAGTGGGCATACTGTGCTGGTCTGTACCAGCCCTAATTTTCCTGGAACTGATGGTGTTGTACATTGTTGTATATTGTTTATGACACTCCTATTTTTATCCTAACTACTATCCTTTGAAGTAAGTTAAGCTGAGAAACTGCAGTTGCCTCATGGTGATTACATGAGCTTTAGCGGGGAACTGGAATTTGTACCCAATAATGCCATCACATACTTCTATAGAATCTAGAACTGTAGCATTGGAAGGGATCCCAATGGTCATCTAATCCAACTCCCAGCTAGTTTAGGAATTCAAAGCTATGGTACAGCTCAAAAGACATTTTCCTGCAATATCTATTGTCCTTCATCCTTCAAATTAAAACACCCCAAAGCTCTTGGGTTGAGTAACTACACTATACTGTTGCCTGTCCACATTCTTTACAAAATTTACAAAATATGTCTATCGGATGGTAGGCAAGAGCATAAAATCAGGCTGTCAGTCTCACTGCATTTCTAGGCTGAAAATGGGCTCGCATATAAAGATTTTTGGGCTGTTCCCTATTTCCACTTGGTATTTTATTTACAATTTAGTTATTCATTTCATCTAATCTCTATGACACGTTTTCTAGAACACATCATATTGCAGAAAGCAGGGCTATATTTCTGGGAGCTGCTTCAAGGCCCCAGCCAGTTTAATTTAACCTTGACAGAATCCGGGGCTCTTTCACACCACAGATTTATAGCAGTATTATTCCACTAGGGCCCCATTCCCACTACATTTTGATTTGAAGTGTGACGCGGGTTATATGACCCTCGTTCACACTCAAATCGACTTCCGATCCTCATCGGATCGATTAGTGAAGGAAAGGACTGGGTTAAAAACAAATAGCCCGGGCTTTCCTGAAACTAGTTTTAAAGTGGTCTTTTTCGGAAAACACGATTCTGAAGAGTTTCCAGTAAGTGGAAACACTGGTCAGAATCGTGTTTTGTTTTTGTTTTTTGGAGGGGGGTATTGATCGCAAAATCAATCTTGTGCATTTGTAATCTTCTGCATTTGTGACCTTGTGCATTTGTGATCTTGTGCATTTGCGGTCAGTATAATGAAGAAAAAGAAAAAAAAAACACACACACTGGGGGGGGCCTTCCTTCCTTCCTTCCTTCCTTCCTTCCTTCCTTCCTTCTCTTTTTCTTCATTATACTGATCACAAGGTCCCTTTTCATAGTGTGAACCACGGGCCTTTTGGAATTGCTTTCATAAGAAGAGCACAGCCCGGTTCCAATGCAGGTTTTTCTGCAAGTGGGAATGGCACTTTGACTTACATGGCTGCATCCTATGGAATCTTGAAATTTGAAGTTTAGGGAAGAATATTTAGAATTTTCAGCCTCCCCAATCTACCAATTCCAGGGTTACATAGGATGCAACCATGGCTGTTAAAATAGAATCCCAGCAGTATAAATGTGTAGCATGAAAGGTTCTCTGATGCACTCCTGTAGGCTCCATGTACCATTTCTAAATATGCTTTTCTAATGTTCAATAGTAGGGGAATGTTTAGTAGCAAGGGAGCCTTATATAAGTGAAGCAGGTTTCCCACTGACAATATGAACCTCCAAATTCTGGCAGATGGGCACTGGGAAATTATAGTGTACACATCCCTCCAGCTCCTCCACAAAGTATTACTTACACGGACATCCTTGAACAGAGCTAACATGCCCATACATCACATCCAGAAGGATAGAAAGAAATATGGAGTAGGCTGCTGAATTATAATGGGACACAATGTGCCAAAGGCAGTTCTTTGCTTCCCTTCTCTGAAAGCATATGCTAGGTGCATGGTGTGTTCATTCTACATATAAAAACTTAACTGCAGCTGCCCACAGAAGAAACTCCACTGCATTAATTAATGCACCATGATAAATATAAAATTTACATCCTTCATACCAATTTAGTTACAAAATAATTAATTTGATTTCAGTGTTAAATTAAGTATGGCAAGGAGCCTTTAGATTAAAGTAAAGACAGGAGGCAAGGGTGGGGGGAGAGACATTGCTGCTTTGGGAAGCCTGGAGCATATTTTGCACTGCAGCTTGGAACAAACAGCTTTAACTAAAGAGTTAGTTAGCCTCTCTCTTTGATGACTGCATTACCAAGTCAGAGTCTTCAGGGCCTCATGAGGCTCAATGACAGAGAATATTGTAGTAGCTAGATGTAGGACACATAGAATTCAGACTTTTGATCAAGTTGTAATAAACAGCTTTAATTAACTGGGCTTCCCAGGGGGATTAAAGAGAAGGGAAGAACACTGTTTTATTTAAGATTTGAACCACTGTCTCTGTTAACACATATTCAGTCAAAGTTTACAAACAGGATCCTCCAAGGGTTCACTTCAGTGGTAGCTGAGAGGACAGTACAATTGATATATGTCCTTCTTTGGTTTCATATAGAAAGCTGTAGGCACCATCTGTGTTTGGAAGCAGTAATTAAACAGTAGTGTGCTTTCTCTTGCTCCCCTTGAAAACACATCTGTCAAATTACAAGTAGGGAGGGGCAAGAGGGAAAAAAGAAAATGGATATGATTTTATAATGATTATCCATAGTAGTCTCTTTCTATTTCTTTCTTTTAAACAAATCTTTATCAGTATTCTATCCTGTTAGGCAACCGCAAACAACTGTCTGCTTTTTCACAAAAGCAGCTCTCTTTCTCTCTCTTTTTTTTAAAAGTAAAGCTGGAGTAGGGAGGTGTTTAAATTTCACATTCTGTTTCAGAGTGATGCCAGCAAATTTCTCCTGAGCCAGATGCAGAACCAAATTTGTAAAACATCCCACCCCCAAAGAAAAGGTGGGTTTTTTTTCCCAGTCTGAGTTCTCTGTCTTGCAAAATACACTGCAGAAATAATCCACTTTGAGACTGCTTTAACTGCCCTGGTACAATGCTAGTGATTTCTGGGAACTGTAATTTTGTGAGACATATAGCCTTTTCTGTCAGAGAGCTCAAGTGCCACAATAAAATGCAATTCCCAAGATTTCCTAGCACTGAGCCAGGACAATTAAAATAGTCTCAAATTGGATCATTTCTGCAGTGTGTTTTGGACTTCAGAGAATAATTTCTGCTACCCTCATCAGTTTTAATCTTCCCAAACATATTCCCATTTCTTGAACACTTCATTGTTAAGAATGGAATTAGGTGGCATGCAATGAGAGAAAACAGTTCTTGGACTTTTCCTTTTCTCCTCCCCACCTATGGTGTTCTGTAATAATTAGCACCACCTTAAAACACAGAGACTAGGAGTTTATGGGATTTGTAGCCCTATTGAAGCTTTCCTATTACCAAAAGGAAAAAAAAAGGGGGTGGTGGTGGAATTATGCAGCTATCATAAATTTTCCCTTTCTGTGGAGACAGGCACATATGCTTCTGTGACCTTTCACTTACCATGCCAATGCCATGGAAAAGGATTGTTGTTATGTCAATGGAAAAGAGGAATGGTTCTTTTTAAAAAATTCCACATACGGAATACAAAAGAGGAGAGATGCCAAAGCAGGAATGCTTAGGTAGTCAGTATGCATTTTTTTCAATTACTAACTCAAAGGATTTTATGAAGAGTTTCATATGATCAGTGCAATGAAAGAAATAAGTGAATTGGGGACTAGATTTTGTGATTGTTAACTGCCCTCCAGTTGGTCTCAACTCATGGTGACCCAAGGGATGAGACAACTCCAAGACCCCCTGTCCTCCACTGCTCTGTTTAATTCCTGCAACCCCATACCTGTGACCTCCTTAATAGAATCCATCCATCTGACATGTGGCCTTCCTCTCTTCATACTTCTCTCCACCTTTCCTAGCATTACTGTCTTTTCCAATAAGTCCTTCCTTCTCATGATGAATCCGAAGTAATACATCCTCAATCTGGTCATCTTGGCTTCCAGGGAGGTTTCCAGCTTGATCTGCTCTAGGACCCATTTATTTGTCCTTTTGGCTGTCCATGGGATCATCAGGACTCTTCTCCAGCACCACATCTCAAATAAATAGATTTTCTTCCTGTCTTCTTTCTCAGCTGTCCAGCTCTCACATCCATACATGGCACAGGGAATACAATGGATTGTATGATTCTAAGTTTTGCGCTCAGTTGTATATCTTTGCATTTTAGAATCTTTTCTAGTTCTTTCATAGCCACCCTCCCCATTCTTAATCTTTTTCTGATTTCTTGACTGCAGTCCCCATTTCTATCATTGTTTGATCCCGGGTATGAGAATTCTTTTACTATTCATATTTCTTCATTGTCTAGGTTGAACTTGTCAAGGTCCTCGGTGGTCATTATTTTATTTTCTTTATGTTCAACATTAAGCCTGCCTTTGCACTTTCTTCTTTGATCTTCCTTTGTAGGTGTTCCAGGTCTTTGAGGGTTTTTGCTAGTACTATGGTGTCATCTGCATATTTTAGATTATTGATATTCCTTTCTTCTACTTTCAGTCCTCCTTCTTCTGTGTCCAAGCCTGCTTTTCTTATAATATGTTCTGCATACAAGTTGATGAAAGGGTACAGCCTTGTCTGACCCCTTTGCCAATTGGGAACCATTCTGTTTCTCCCTGCTCTGTTCTGACAGTAGCCTCTTGTTCAGATTACAGAATCCTCATCAGGACAATCAGATGTGTTGGCACTCCCATGTCTAGATAAGATTATTTCAGTGATATCAGAGGGCAAAGTGAGTAAATGGAAAATAGATATAACCCATTCCATGCTTTGTTTGTAACAAACCATAGTCCAAAGAATAAAGTTTTAGCATTATTGGGTTACAAGGTGGGTATCATGCAGTCTCCAGGTGTTGTTGGACTGCAGGCCTAGCCAGTATAGCCCATGCTGAGAAATGGTGGGATCTGTAGCTCAACAACAACACATGATTCCCAATGCTGCTGTAGTGGCTCACTGCAATGAAAACCAAAGACTGCAGTTCTGTTCCCACTTGTCAAGCAGTTAGTCCCAATGAACTAAATGGAATTTACTTTTGAATAGGATTGTGCTGTAAATCTCTCTCTCCCTCCCCCCCTCTCTTTTATTTAAAGAGTAAGATAAATGATGAAAGACATGGACTTTATATACTTGTACTTGATATAAAAGAGAAGAGACCATTTTCAGTTTTACGTTGGCACTTCACAGAAATATGCGAGATTTATAGCAAACCCTTCTGTCATATTTCAAATTCTGTGCTATCTTTTGCTCATGTTACAGTGAAACAGATTGGTTAAAGAGCATTAGAAGTAGGAATGTAAAAATCAGTACATTGTCTGCCCTTTATTATTCAAGCATTGGAATCACAGACAAATGTTTAATTTGCCTTTCAGCTGTGCCTCCAAAAATAAACATTTCCCAAACCTAGCATTCTCCTTCCATGTAGCTCAAGCATGAAAAGATGCTAGAGTAAAAGGACCCATAGTAACTCCACTGAATGAGGTAAAACAATGTCCAGTCTTTTAAATTTTTACATGGTTTTTATAGAACCTCTTTTCTCCATGGGTATTAATACTGCTTCACAACTTCACAGAGGAACGTAAAACTTTTACATGTTATATCAGTTTTTTATCTTGATTTCTTAAAACTATCACATCTTTGATATCTTGTCAAAATTGTATGTGGAGCAGATTAGAAGGCAGGAGTCACCAATTATCATGAATGGACAATTGTTCACTTCTTTATCAAATATAATGGGGCTTTCTAGATTGGCAGGAAAGTGTGACATGAAGTTGCCTTTTCCTTAATGCTTAGCAGCTGCACCACAACCTTTAGATGGAGCTGCGCTGTTCCGCAGTTTTTAAAAAAGAAGCTGGGAAAACCAGCACCTTTTTAAAGGCGCTTCTTCTCCCCTAAAATGCAAAAAAAAAAAAAAAAAAAAAAAGTGTTTTCATGGCACACTTTCCCTTTTTCTCATCTACTTTTTATTCCACAGTTTGGGGGGGGGGGGGTTGGTGTGACATGAGACAAAGAGGTAGTTGGGAAGGGGACAGATTGATGGTTGGCATCCTCCATCCGGCAAGCATTTCACCATTTTTTGCTCTTTTGCAATGGATCAGTATGCTTGTGTGTGCAAATATTAATAAATCAAGCCAACAGAAAGTAAATAAAGAGGAACTTTATTTTACTTTCAGTACTTTTCAGTTAAAAGCAGTTTCTTGCATTATTTGAACTAATAAACATAAGTATTTGTTTTAGGTGTGATTTGATCAGAAGAAACATCAAAAACCAAGGGTGAAGCCAAGGAAGAACAATGAGAAATTCAAGAGAACTAGTCTAAAAAAAAAATAGTGCTTCATTTTATTGACAAGACTCATAAAACTAACAAAATGAATTTCAACAGGGATAAATATAAGGTACTAGGCAATAAAAATAAAATGCACAGCTATAAGGGGGCTGACAACTGGCTTGACAACACTACATGTGAAAGAGATTTCGGAGTCATGGAAGACTCCGAGGTAGACATGAGTCACTAGTATGATGTGATAGCTAAAAAAAGCCAAAATGATTGTTTTACTAGTAATAGTCCTATTAATAGCACCAATCTATCCTGCCTTTGTCAGGCCTCACCTGGAATATTGTGTCCAATTCTGGGCAGCACAATTCAAAGATGTGGACAAACTGGAGCATGTCCAAAGGAAGGAGATCAAAATGGTGAAAGTTATGGAAACCAATGCTTTATTAGGAGCAGCTGAAGGAACTGGCTATGTTTAGACTGGAAAAGAGAAGGTTAAGATGTGACATGATAGCCATTTTGAAATATTTGTTGAGATGTCATATTCAATATGTTTTCTGGTAATTTCCCCCAAATTAAGGGAAATGAGATTAACAACTAACATTAGGAAGAACTTCTTGAAAAGTGCTGTTTAACAATAGAGAACACTGCCTCAGAGTGTGGTACACTCTCCTTTAGAGGTTATTAAACACAGTGGTAAAACATATGGACCAAACAAAGCGGTTTCAGACTACTTTGAAGGCAGGGCATTTAGATGATGCACACCTCTAAAGAGGGCAGAAAGTGGATTGAAGCTGTACTCTGGAGCTAAAAACTGGAGCAAAAAGAACCCAGAATATTCTGACATAGATGGAAAAATGCACACTTTTTACCCTGCATATAAACACCCTTATGTCAGAGTGGTTCTAAAGGAGTGATCTATCCTAACCTTAACCCTAAAGCTGCTTAGAAATGCAGGTGCACATTTTTAAAGGACAGAGCCACTGTACTCATGTGGTCTGGTTGGTATTGCAAAAAATACCTCCAGTGGATGTAATTACAACATACACAAACCAGACAGTCCAAGAAGGGGCATAGGTTGAAGGGGGATGGAGGAGGCATGCGGGGGGGGGGAGCGGTGTCTCCATGATTGTACCAATATTTTACTGGGCACACAATCCTGCAATGTCCTGTACCATTGGAGGCTCGAAGGTGTGACTGTATATTTATCAAAGTAGTGGCTATCCAATGGAATGGCATCTAGCCAGTAGGTGGTCGGCAGTGGTGCATTTGTGCAATGGTACCCATGGATGGTGGGGAGGCGACAAAAAAAAAAATTACCCAGAGGTGAGGCATTGACATTCAGGCTGTCCTGGGAATGACCAGTGCAGACAGCAGGATTTCGAACCACTTTTGGAAAAAGCAGGTTCAAGCCCCTGTTTCCTGCCCATCTGTTCCACCCCAGAGTTTGGATGACCGTCTGTCGGAAGTGTTTTGATTGGGTATTCCTGCATGGCTAGGATTCTATTATTCTATTTTCTCTGTTACTGTACATCAAGTTGTTGGTAGTTTATTAGTTTAGAAGGAGAGGAGCTGCTTGGCAGCCATTTTGGGACCGTGTGCTTGAGACCGTGTGCTCGTTGCTGAAGGGGAGGAGCTTCTGTGAGTCACATCTGTGAGTCACAAGGGGGCGGAGCTAGCAGACTAGCTTTATATACCACCTTCCAGAGCCAGAATTTTAGTTTTCTTTAACTGAACAACTCTGCTCAAGTGGCATTAGGTTAGAATCAGATATTGAAACAGAACCTTCCCTTTAAGTGTAAGATAGCAGCCAGTACTTGCCTTTAAAGAAGTATTCCCAGTAGATTGACTGTTATATTTATTACTAAAGACTTTGCAGTATGGACAACGAGGGATCTGTCACAGTCACATGCAACTCTTGTGGGATGTTTCTCTTCTTGCCTACAGTAGTGGAGAACTTCACATGCACCAAGTGCAAGTTGGTAGCACTCTTGGAGGAGAAAGTGCAGCAGCTGGAGTCCAGAGTAGCTACACTTCAGCAGATTAGGGAACAAGAGGATTTCCTGGACACAATAGAACTAACCATCTTGGATGAGTACCATGCAGAGGAAGATGCTAGGGTGGAAGAGGTCACTTGCCAAACAGAGGAGGCAGACAGCTGGAGGAATGTCACAAAGAGTAGTAAACCAAGAAGGAATTGTTCGGGGAGCTTGCAGCTAGAGAATCGATTCGAAGCTCTTTCCCTTATCAAGGAGGATGAAGAAGAGCAGCATGGACAGACTTCAGGGACAGAGCAAGGGAGCCTGAGACTCCCTCCCGAGGGAACAGTCGCTGCTAAGCCTCGGAGGAGGCGTGTGGTCGTAGTGGGGGACTCCTTGCTGAGGGGTACAGAAGCAGTGATTTGTAGGCCTGACAAGATGTCTCGAGAGGTGTGCTGTCTTCCAGGTGCAAAGATCCGGGATGTGACAGAGAGGCTGACAAGACTGGTCAAGCCTACTGACCAATACCCCTTCCTTTTGGTCCACGTGGGAACTAATGATACTGCAAGACACAGCATTCAGAACATCAAAAGGGATTACGAGGCGCTTGGTAGGAAGCTGAAAGGAATGGATGTACAGGTTGTCATCTCGTCTCTTCTGCCAGTTGAAGGGCATGGTCCAGGAAGGGAGAGGAAAATAGCAGAGGTGAACAACTGGCTTCGCAGATGGTGCCGCCGAGAAGGATTTGGATTCTTGGATCATGGGCTGCGGTTCCATGAGGAGGGACTTCTTGCAACAGACGGGTTGCATCTCACGCCAGTTGGAAGAAATGTTTTTGCCAACAGTCTCAAGAACTTGATCAGGAGAGCTTTAAACTGAGTTCCGAGGGGAAGGGAGACAATATTAAGGAACGCAAAAGGGATGGCGTAAATAGTCAAACTGACATAGAGGAAACAAGGCAAACAGTGCAAGGACCCAACAGTGGGAGGCAAAAAAACTTGCACAGGCAGCAAGTAAAAGGGAACCATGGTCTGCGATGTCTCTACACTAATGCACAGAGCATGGGAAATAAGCAAGATGAACTCGAACTCCTAGTACAACAAGGCAAATATGATATAATAGGCATCACTGAAACCTGGTGGGATGAGTCTCATGATTGGAATGTGGAAATAGAGGGGTATAACCTTATTAAGAGAAATAGGCCAAACAGGAAAGGAGGAGGAATAGCACTATATGTCAGAGATATTTACACCAGTGAAGAGATCCTGGACATCAATCATGGAAGCCAGGTGGAGAGCATCTGGATAAGAATTAAAGGGGAGGGAAACAACAAGGGTGTTACGGTGGGAGTCTACTACAGACCCCCAAGTCAGACTGAGGAATTGGATGATATCTTTCTAGAACAGATGACCACACAGTCAGAAAAGAGAGATGTAGTAGTGATAGGCGACTTCAACTATCCTGATATTTGCTGGAAGTCAAACTCAGCAAAATCCTCAAGGTCTAGCAAATTCCTCACTTGCCTGGAAGACAATTTCATGGTCCAAAAGGTGGAAGAGGCAACAAGGGGGTCAGCTATTTTAGATCTGATCCTAACCAACAAGGAGGACTTGGTTAATGGGGTGCAAGTGGTGGGATCATTAGGTGGAAGTGACCATGTTCTCCTGGAGTTTGTAATACAGTGGAAAGGAGAAGCCAGGCAGAGTCAGACACGCATCCTAGACTTTAGGAGAGCGGATTTCAGTAAACTTAGAGAAGTATTGAGGGCGATTCCATGGTCAGAAATACTAAAAGATAAAGGAGTTCAGGACGGATGGGACTTTCTCAAAAGGGAGATACTGAAGGCACAATTTCAAACAGTTCCAGTGAGAAAGAAAAACGGGAGGTGTCTCAAGAAACCAGGATGGATGACTAAGGAACTTTCAACCGAGCTAAGTTTGAAACGGAACATGTATAAGAAATGGAAAAAGGGGGAAATCACGAAAAAGGAATTCAAAGAAATAGCAGGCATGTGTAGGGGTAAAGTCAGAAAAGCTAAAGCGCAGAATGAACTCAGGCTTGCTAGAGAGGTTAAGAACAATAAAAAGGGCTTTTTTGGATATGTCCGCAGCAAGAGGAAGAAGAAGGAAACGGTAGGGCCACTGCGTGGAGAAGATGGCAAAATGCTAACAGGAGATAGAGAAAAGGCAGAATTACTCAACACCTTCTTTGCCTCAGTCTTCTCAGAAAAGGCAAAGGGTGCTCAACCTGAGGATAATGGAGCAGAGAACAGAATAGGGGAATTTCAGCACAGAATAAGTAAAGAGATAGTAGAGGAACACCTTGTTAATCTAAATGAATTTAAGTCTCCGGGACCAGATGAACTCCATCCAAGGGTATTAAAAGAACTGGCAAAAGTAATATCAGAGCCATTGGCAATCATATTTGAAAACTCCTGGAGAACAGGAGAGATCCCAGCAGACTGGCGAAGGGCAAACGTTGTCCCCATCTTCAAAAAGGGGAAAAAAGAGGATCCCAACAATTATCGTCCAGTTAGTCTGACATCAGTTCTAGGAAAGATTCTGGAGCAGATCATTAAACAGAGAGTCTGTGAACATCTAGATGGCAATGCCATAATCACAAAAACTCAACATGGGTTTCAGAGAAACAAGTCATGCCAGACAAATCTAATCTCTTTCTTTGATAAAATTACCAGCTTGGTAGATGAAGGGAATGCTGTGGATGTAGTATATCTTGATTTCAGTAAGGCCTTTGACAAGGTTTCCCATGACATTCTTGCAAACAAGCTTGTAAAATGTGGGCTAGACAAAGGAACTGTTAAATGGATCTGTAATTGGTTGAATGGCTGAACCCAAAGGGTGCTCAACAATGGCTCCTTTTCATCCTGGAGAGAAGTGACCAGTGGGGTCCCACAGGGCTCTGTCCTCGGCCCAGTGCTATTCAACATCTTTATCAATGACCTGGATGACAGAATTGGGAGCATACTTATCAAATTTGCAGATGACACCAAATTAGGGGGAATAGCTAATACCCCAGAGGACAGGATCAAGATTCAAAATGACCTGAATAGACTAGAAAGCTGGGCCAAAGCTAACAAAATGAAATTCAATACAGAGAAATGTAAGGTATTGCACTTAGGGCGGAAAAATAAAATGCACAGATATAGGATGGGTGACACCTGGCTGAATGAAACTACGTGTGAAAGGGATCTAGGAGTCCAAGTAGACCACAAGTTGAACATGAGTCAACAGTGTGATGCGGCAGCTAAAAAGGCCAATGCTATTTTGGGCTGCATTAATAGAAGTATAGTGTCTAGATCAAGAGAAGTAATAGTGCCACTGTATTCTGCTTTGGTCAGGCCCCACCTAGAATATTGTGTCCAGTTCTGGGCGCCACAATTCAGAAAGGACATTGAGAAACTGGAGTGTGTCCAAAGGAGGGCGACAAAAATGGTGAAGGGTCTGGAAACCATGCCCTATGAGGAACGACTTAGGGAGCTGGGGATGTTTAGCCTGGAGAAAAGAAGGTTAAGAGGTGATATGATAGCCCTGTTTAAATATTTGAAAGGATGTCATATTGAGGAGGGAGCAAGCTTGTTTTCTGCTGCTCCAGAGAACAGGACCCGGAACAATGGATGCAAGATACAGGAAAAGAGATTCCACCTGAACATTAGGAAGAACTTCCTGACAGTAAGGGCTGTTCGACAGTGGAACGCACTTCCTCGGAAGGTGATAGAGTCTCCTTCCTTGGAGGTCTTTAAACAGAGGCTGGATGGCCATCTGTCAGGGGTGCTTTGATTTGGATTTCCTGCATAGCAGGGGGTTGGACTGGATGGCCCTAGTGGTCTCTTCCAACTCTACGATTCTATGATTCTATGATTCTATGATTCTATTAGTAAAATTATATGATAGCTCATTTTGATTGCCAGCACATTCTGTACATGGTTTTATGTTTTCTCTGAATCAGGTGGACAGTACTGCAGAAATTACCATAAAGATGTAAACATTTTTTTCTAGAGCCCATTCCTAAAGTGAAACAGAATATGGCAATTCAAATCTATTTTAGTCATGTAATACTTGGATCATAGAGTTGTAGAAGACTTAATATAATTATTTTGTTATTCCCCTTCCTCCCATTACCAGATCAACTATTGAACAATGTTAACTGTCCAGCATTGTTTCAAGAAAAACAAAATTATGTTTTGCGATGAATGGCATCCCTCTTATACTATTTTTTTCTATTGGAATATAAGAGCTACCATCATGAGATACTGAAATAACTGCTAATTTTCCTTAATTGAGACTCCTTAGGAAAATAGTTTGCCAGCTTTAACTATCTTTATGAAGCTAATCCAACCTATTAAATTCAGATGATCATCAGGCAGTATTTGCGATTATTTAAGAATAATTCTTTACTAACAGACTTTATAATTTGAAGTGTGAAATAGTTATTGGAACTTTGATGAGTTTGTAAATTAAGTGAAGGCTGAATAAAAGAGCCCAAATAGTGTAATATAGGTAATACTTATTCTAACTGACATAGAAAATAAAACAGAACCACATTTTGTAATGATCTCAATTTTCTTTCAAACATTTGTGTCTGAAGTTTGATTGGATATTACCTAGAAATGCAAGCATTATTTTACTTATTTATTTTTTTTAAAGTGCTGACACTGCTATCCCTCTGAAAACAATACTGTATGCAGGGCTGAAATAGGTTAAGTTTCTTTCTAATTCGAACCACAGTAGGAAGAAAAGCCTTCTCTGCTTATTTTTGTTTTGCTGTACATCAGGAGTCTTTTTTAAAGATCCCATTGCAGTAGCAGAAAGGTTGAGTAGGTAACCACTTTTTTGATTGCTTGGGCATAAGCACTGAGTTACTAATAGAGCATGCTACTTCTAATTAATTCCCATGGAAATCAGTGGAACTGTTACCCTATGCTAGCACAAGCTCTGATGAAATCCCAGGCAAGGTACTCTACTGGACCTGCAATGCCTTCCTTGTATGCCTCTGAGATTTTGTGGGGCAGATAGGATTGGTGATAGCAAGGAGGGAAGAGGGATTGTTAGCAGTAACATTCAGTAAGGCACCAATCACATGGAACTCTTACTCTTATTAAATCACAAAAAAGAAAAAAAATCCACATTAAAAATATCACATACACAAACATGCATACAAAACTTACAACATAACTGTTGTAAGTTACAATACCTACAATCTAATCAAATACTAATACATTCAGTTTCTTTAAATTCTCTGTGACATACTTTGTCTTCCTATCTTCATGGCATAAATTGTCATTTCTGTCCTCATATTTCTACATCTATAAAAGAATAAATAAAATAAGATAATCCAAAAAAATAACTCGGTGAATTTGTTTTTCTTATGACATCATTACAGTATCCATTCTATTACAGTTTCCTAAAGTGTTACAATTCCACTTAAAACAGGACCTCGTTCTAATTTTAGATAATTTAACAGTGGCTTCCAGTTCTTTTTAAAATTACTCAAAAAAATATTATTTAAGAGTTGGGTCAGTCTATCCATTTCCATATAATCATAAACCTTCCAAATCATTCTTTTAATTCTGGGATTTGTCTGTTCTTCAACTTTGTCGCAAATGTCACCCTGGCTGCTACAGTTGAGTAGAAAATTAATTTCCCATATTTCTGTTCAATGTTGTCATCTGTAATTAAACCTAATAGATATATTTTAGGGTCCAGAGAAAGATTTATTTTTAAAATCTTCAACATATGTTTATGAATTAGTTGTCAATATTTTTGGCACTATTACATTATCACTAGACATGGTAAAAGGTACCCATGGTCAAATCACATATTGAACAAACATTGGAAGATTTTTTAATCATTTTTGCTATCTTGTAAGGGGTAAGGTGCCACCTGAATTGCATCTTGTAGTAGTTCTCTTTGATATCATAATTTCTCGTATATTTTAATCCTTTTGACCACATTTTCTCCCATAAATTTAATTCAATATTCTGTACAAGATCTTGGGCCCATTTTATCATGCTTTGTTTTATCAATTTGTACTCTAACTCATATTTTAATAATATAGAATTTCTTAATTAAATGTTATTTTCCTAGTTTTAAGATATTTTTGAATTCTATATTCCAATTACTAATGCCTGGAGATGTCAAGTCCCTCAAAAATCTTTCTCTAAGTTGTCTATATAAAACCCAGTCCTTTTTACAGCCTTCCTTTTCTAATTCTTCTTCAGATCTAATGGCTGGAGTCCGGTTTTGCCAATGCATCAAATCTAGATATGTTATCTAATGAGTACAATGGAATTTGTTTCTGTTTAGTAACGCTTCATTCTGGGAAGCCCATTTTGGAATGTTGTTACCCCATTGCTTTTTAGCTTTAACCAAATTCTCAATAACAATCGCATCACTTAATGGTTATTAAAATCTTTATGAATCTTTATTTTTTCATAAAACAGATAGCCATGCCACCCAAAATGGAGATCTGGACCTTCTAAAACTAATGTCCTTTCATCTTCTAATGTAATCCAGTCAAAGATCCAACTTAATCCACCTGCATAATAATATAGTTTCAGATTAGACAGTACTAGGCCTCCTTCGTTTACCTCGTCAAATAATAATTTCATTTTTACTCTAGGTTTTTTCCCAGATCAAATAAAGTGGGAAATGTCTCTGTTTCAAATTTCAAAAGGGGATTCATTAGGAATAATTTGTAAATTTTCTAATGAAAATAACATTTTACGTAGAAGATTCATTTTTATGGCTGAAATTTTCCCCATCCAAGATAAATTTAATTTATTCCATCTATTCATGTCTTTTTAAATATCTTCCCAAATTTTCCCATAATTGTTTTTAAATTGTTCTGCATTTTTTGTAGAAAGTAATTCCCAAATATCTGACCTTATTTTGGATTTTTATTCCAGATATTTCCATATATATATATATATATATATATATATATATAATCATTCTCATTCAAATGCATGGTTAACATTTCGGGTTTTTATTTATTTATTTTAAATCCTGATACCGCACCAAATTGAGATAAAGTCTTTAGTACACTTTTAATATCTTCTAAAGGATTTGACAGGAAATGATTTAATTAAGGATTCGTGGATTAATGATTTAATCCATTAAGGAATCAAATACATCAAATTTTCTATATATTTCGGCATCAATGAGCCGAAGAGTTTTTGTTGAATTTGTATTATCACATAAGCTAATGAATATTTCCAAGCTCTCCTCCTTTGGCCCAGCATTATGACAAATATATACACCCAAACAAGTGGCTTTCCACTATAGGCATGGGTGTAGTTTTTGAGGCTGCCCAGGAATAGAGACAAGAGGCTTAAAAATGGGCAGAGCCTCATGGGCACAGACTTGCCAAGAAGGGGATGGACCAAAGCTATTTAAAATGTTTCGCTCCTGTTCTCAGTCTCCTTTTTGCAAGTTGCATCAGGATGGAGGCCGACATAGTGGAGTACTGGTCTGTTCAGTTTGTTCTGGGATGTCGGGGAAGGTCAGCTTGTGTTTTTGCCTTGGTTCAGTGGGACCCCATTTTGTGGCTCTTATTGCTCTTTTATCCTTCCCTGCATTGGAATACGGGTTTGGTTTGAGGTTTAGGTCACACTCTCTCAGCCTGGGCTAGTCACAATCTCTGGGCCTAGGCTGGTGGTGATGATGGGGTCCCCTTTGGGCATTGGCCTATGGGTGGGTGGGGGGCTCTCCACCTGCCTGTTGGGCTCATTTTGGCCCCTCGTGGTGGTTTAGGTCACACTCTCTCAGCCTAGGTTCACTCTCTCAGCCTGGGTTGATGGTGATGATGGGGGAGGGCGCCTCAGCCCTACTGCTTGGTCACTGCGAGCATTTCTCTTCTGGCCTCAGAAGGCAGGGATGATCCGACAGGATCAGGCATTAGTAGCAGGGCCCCTCCTGCCTGCCCTGACTGGTCAGTGGCCAACAGTAGTGGGTTTAGCATTGGGCCTGGACTCTGGAGGCCTCTGTCGGGTCAGGGGATTTGGGAGGCTGCTTTGTTGGGCCCCTTTAGGCAGATGTTGAGGACGTTGGGGAGCACTCTTGACTCCCTGAGCATCATGGTGTCCCTCTCTTCACCATCAGCAGGCAGGGGCAGTTTATGGAGTGATCCTTGCCCTCCGGATCTGAGGGCTGCTCACAAGGTAGCCTTTTTGCACCATTTCGCAATGACAGCTGGAATATGAATGGGGTGGCTATATGCTGTGTTACAGCTGCCATTTTGTGCAGATTGACTCCACATAGATAATAATAATAATAATAATTAAATAAGAACAAGAGAAACATCATTTTTGTTCACACTGGCCCATTTTAGATTGACAAAAAGAGGTGTGTTGATGGCTGCATGAAAGCCCAGCCTTTAGATGAGAAAAAGGGAAAGTGTGCCATGAAACACTTCTTTTGAGTTTTAGGGGAGAAGAAGCGCCTTTAAAAAGGTGCTGCTATTCCCCGCTACTTTTTTAAAAACAGCGGAACAGCGCAGCTGCATCTAAAGGCTGCGGTGTAGCTGCTAAGCATTAAGGTAAAGGCAACTTCATGTCACACTTTCCTGCCAATCTTAAAAGCCTCACTGTGTTTTAATATTGTTTTCTAGATTGCTTGCACTAGAGGAGTCCTAAGAGGATCAGCTTTGGTATGGTCTTGGAAACTAAGCAGGGTCAGTCTCAGTTAGAATTTGGATGGGAGTCCAAAATGTTGCCATCAATGCATACAGGCCCTTATTATTCCAGCATGTTGATATTGGATGAACCTATCATTATATGGTATTAAATACATATAAATTAATAATAATAAAAATACCACGAGAAGAAAAGTCACTTGTGGCACTTTATTCACGGTGTTGCTTATTCCTTTCAGTTTCAGGATAATGCCACCAAAGAGAGGTGCCAATAAGGGCAAGGGAAGGCTCCAGTTGACAAGACACATGTGAAGAGGCTGTTGCCAATGTTGTCTGATTCGTCCTATGAGGAAAATGAAGTGTTGGCCAGGGTGGCCATTCTGGCCAAGCTGGACAAACCTGAGAAACTACATGTGGGTGCATAGAAAGCTAAATGAAGGGGTTAGGTTAGATGATGACATGTTTAATGCCATGGTTCCTTCTCGTTTAGAGACCTTGGACAAGACTTTGCAAGGGCAATCAAGAGAGGATCGTGAGGAGGAGTTAACTTCTACATCATCTGTGACGCAGGATCCCAGGGCTGAGGCAAAAGGAAGGGTTTCAGGACTCCTCCAAATCAACCGGTTAAAGCTGGGCCTCCAGGTATGTCCAATCCTACCTATTCCACTCAGCAGGCATTTTATGGTGATTGGGGGCAGACTTGGCCTTGGGAAGTATGGGGTTCAGCTTGGAGCCAAGCTCTGCAGAGCCAACCATTGTCGGGTGCTGAGACACAGGTTGTGGGGTATCATCGTTACAATGCAATATACCTGCTTCTTTGCAGTCACAATGGCCAATGGGGGCATTTCATAATGCCTTGTTTGTCCAGGCCACTGCCCTGGCTGCCATACCAAAGCTTCCATTATTTCCTACAGGTCAGTTTTGAAGGTGCTTGCCAATTTGGGACTTAAAGGCATGCAATTTGCTATTTGCTCTTTCTGCATTGGGGCAGCTTTCACTGTGGAAGTGTAAAGGGTTGGAGTCACCAATGATCCAGCGTATCGGTCATTGGAAATCAGCTGCCTACAAATGTTATGTGCAGAGAGTTTGTATTTAATTCTTTCTCTTACTGCATGTTTTTGTTAGTTCACGGATGTCACTCCATAAGGGTGCGGGTCATGATTTGCAGCCACAGAATGATATACTGGGCAGTGCATCAAGCTCATGCCACCCACTTTGAGATGCATCTTTGCTTGGGAGACATGGCGATGTTTGGTTAGGCAAGCGAGGCCTCCATTGGAGTGGCCTGCTGCCTTTGTTGCTTGACCACACTGGTCCCAATCCCAATGTTCTTGTTATACACCTGAATGGTAACAATCTTGGCCTGATAAAGGGCAAAACACTCACTTAGATTTTGAAGTGATCAGGAGGAGATGGCCAGGAATGGCCATCATATTGTCTGAAATTCTACCTTTCATAGTTTGGCCGGTTGAGGGAAACCTGCGTAGATTGGATGTTGCCTGGAAAAGGGTCAATAGGGAAATATGGAATGCAATGTGAAGGTGTTTCAGCCATGTCATTGGTTCCCAATAGACTCAAGTTATATAGATCAGATGGGGTTCATCTTTCTGAAGAGGGTAATAATTTGTTCTTGAGAGATATGAAGCAGGGAGGGAAGTCTGTGTTGGAGGTCCTGATGGAGGAAAGGGATGAAGAAGATGCTTGTCCCTTCTCTCAAGCCTTAATGAGTGTGGGGGAAGAATCAGTGTATACCAGGGCACCCCACTGAGGTGAAAGATCTGGCTCAGGGCAGCCTTTACATGTCAAAGGACATGGGGGTTGCTCAGGAAACAACCTTTGGGGTAGATATGCAGGTTTTGCCCTCTCTTACAAACTTGGGAGAGCATGCCTCATATCTACCTCCCTATGACTGGTAGAGGATACCATCTGAGTGTTTCGATTGCTCCCGGAGTCTGGTGTTTCACCCAGTGGGAAGGCTGACACCTGGCTTCAGCTCAACCTGCATCAGGATTTCTCACTCAGTTGATGTCTCAAGAGTTTAAAGTTGACAGTCTGAGTTAAATAGGTTTTAGGTCTAATAAAGGCCCATTTTTACATCTAATTTACCTGTCTGGTTTCTTTATGGTGGGGGATCAAATACTGGGCATGAAGCAGCTATGGCCAATACTAAGAAATTTTATTCACAATCCCTCTAGGGCCTGTCCCAGATATACATACTGGGGCAGAGAGCAAGGAATTCTGCAGCCACTGCAGCTGCTTCATGTTTCTTTCTCTTTCCAGCACCTGTTGAGGAAACTATAGCTGCTGTCACTGACACCCCATTTCTGACAACACTGCTTCACCCAGTGGTGTAAGGTGAAGTGCTAAGCATGAGATAGTCACATATATCACTAATTTCCTTTTCAGCATTTTTGATCCTGCCTATCAATGTTGAGTTTCAGAATCATTGAGAATAAGAGAGTTCATAGTGGCTGCCTCATTAATATTTAGTTGTTGCCATTTCAAGTGTGAGCAATAAAGGAATGCAAAGTTGTGTGTCTTTCTTAAAAAGAAGTAGCTGATAAGATACAGTGGACCTGGGCATTGGTCACCATTTCTGGTACTGATGTTGTGCCTGCTCAGTTTCTCCCATTGCTTTTTTTTGGGGGGGGGGGAGCTAGGCACAAATATCTTAGACCTTTTTAAAGCTAAACATGCCTAATTTGTTTTGTGCCATTTCAGGATTGGCAGAATAAACCTGAAGCCAATTATCACATGAAATTTTACTGATTAACTTACCTGATTTCCCAGCTGATTTCAAACATCATTGTTTTTTTCTCTCTGGAGAAACTGAACATTTAGTCAATAACTGAACTGCAATACCATAGTAATTGTGAAGAAATTTGTGTTTCTATGGATTCCTTTGTATAATAAACAGAGTTCTTATAAGTTCTTAGCTAAGAATAATACAATGTTGTGGAGACGCCTTTGCTATCATTTGTAGATGGTTTCTTAAAGATCTTGAAAGGCCTGCCCATTGGTGATATAAGAGGAACCTGTCTAACAAGAAGCTAGAATGTTTGGATCTTTATAGTTTCTGATTGGTGGATTAACCCACCTGAGGTATGTCTAGGCTTTTATGGAGGATTTGGTTGAGGTTTTCATTTGTTTATTCATCTTCATTATTCTGATAACCCCATCTGTGTTACTTTGGTCTCTCAAGATCATGCTTTGTCAGTTTATGCTTTTGCTACGTATCAGTTAGCTTTCTTATTTTTATGTGTTGTACATATTGACTATATATAATAGAGACTGCAGTCAAGAAATTAGAAGAAAACTAGGACTTGGAATGGCAGCTATGGAGGAATCACATAGGATCCTGAAGTGTAAAGATGTATAATTGAATACTACATTTAGGATTGCCCATATTTCCTAATTCTATGTATGGTAATGAAAGCTGGGCAGTGAAGAAAGCTAATAAGAAGAAAACAAACTGATTGGAAATGAAGTGCTGGAGAAGAGTTCTGCAGATACACTGGATTTTCAAAAGGAAATGAATGGGCTCTAAAGCAAATCAAGCCTGAACTTTCCCTAGAGACTATCACTTTTTGGACACATCATGAGAAGATAACTCACTAGAAAAGATAATGAAACTTGGGATGTTAGAAAATGGGAAAGACCCCATTCTTGCCAGTAGGAAAGCACGCAGTGAGAAAAGAGGAAGACCACAGTCCAAATGGATAGACTTGATCAAGGAGGTCACAGCCCTGAATCTGTCTCTCATTCAGGAGGTCACTATAAGTCAACATCTACTTGATGGCAGTTAACAACAATAATTGCTGGGGAGGGGAAGGCACCCAATGAAACACATACACAGCAATTGGAGATAAAGGCCACAACTTTATTAGCACAGAGCAAAGGTAGGGTTGGCCCAAAGCATAAGGTCTGGATCTGGAGCATCAAAAAACACTGAGTTGATTCATACTAGGTTGCTTGGCCCTCCAAGCAATGCCACAATTGCGCAATCCAATGGTGGTATCTGTTAATGCCCCTAGTCACCTGGAGCTAAGCAATGTGGCCCCTGCAATGGCCACATCACATGCGCTCAGTGCTCCCGGGTCCAAAGGATTCCCAATCCAGTGCTACACAGCCCTGGAAACCATGCCCGCCAGATCCAGGACCTATGCTGCCACCCACAAAAGTTGTGACAAAGCCTAGGGAGGGAGGGAGGGACAGCTGAGCAAAATGGCTCCAAGACACATGTACTTTAATGCCTTAAATAGGCCTGTCTGCCAATAGGGAGCCTGGAAAGATGGTGGCACCACACCCCAGCCTCCCCACACCAATAGGCTGTAACCCATCTGTCGGCCAGCCAATGAGCTGCTATTGCTGGCAGCAAGGCAGTCTGGGAGATGTGGTTCCAGCTACCAGCAAAAAGGACACACCTTCCATCCCAGACAGCCAACACAGGCCATTCCCCCAGCAAATGGGCTGCTGGGGTGGAAGGCTCTGCCTGTGGAGGAGTCATTGGGGCCCTCCCACCCCAGCAACAGGGCTGGCCCATTGATTCAGGTGGCGCCATTTCTTCCACTTTTTTTTTTACTGTCACATATGAATATTTTATTTTCATTTTTCAATATTTTTTCTTCTCATTTCATTTTTTCTTCTATCCTAATGATCATCATTTACTGACTTCCTATCTACATTCAAATTAAGTAGTTTATCTGACATTTACTTGTATGTCTTTCTTGTCTTCTTTATAAAAATTGAAAAATATATAAATAGTATGGACTGGTTAAAATTTAAAGATGGATACCCCAGAAGAAATTTGTTTCATAGAGATTTTTCCTCTTTTATTTACATCTCTTGATTAGAGTCGGTTATCACTTCTTGTCAAGTTATAATTCCAGCTTTATCTCTATCTGATAAGTTTTTCAAGATGCTGTTTTCCATAAGTATGATACATCTTTCCACTGTTCCTCATATTCTTTGGGGGATTTATTATTTAGTTGATTTGTAATTCTGTCAATAACTGATAAATCCATTAATTTCATGGTCCATTCTTCTATGGTTGGTATCTTTTGCTCTTTCCACCTTTTTGTATATAGTATGTGAGCTGCTGTAACCATATAAAGGATAATATTCCCATATTTCCTTTCAGTGTGTTCATCCATTTCAAGTTCAACAGGTAGAGCTTAGGAGATAATGTTAATTTTATGTTTAGTGTGGCTATGATTTTTGTATGTATCTTGCCCCCAAATTCGTTCACCTTGAGGCATTGCAACCAGAAATGATAGATGTACCTGTATTTTGTTTACATTTCCAGCAGGTGTTAGTTAAATTCTTTTTGTATTTTGCTATTTAAGTTGGTGTCAGATACTAGCTGTACAAGATCTTTAAAAAAAATTCTTGTAAATCATATCATCTCGTAAACTCTTAAGTTTTTTGTCCATACCTTCTCCCATTGCTCTAGAGTGATTGTTTCACCTATACAGTGGTCCCCCGGGGAACGAAATCCCCGGGACCCGAAACTGCCGGGACCAAAAAACATCCCCCGGGATCCAAAGGATCCCCCTGGATGCGAATGAGAAAAACCATACGGCTCCTTTAAATCGGCTGCGCAGTCCGTCCCTTAAAGCGGTCCCCCGGGAAACGAGGATTTCCGGGTTACGAAAGGTAATCCGGAATGGATTACCTTTGTAACCCGGGGGACCACTGTATTTTGTGCCCATAAGATCATATTTGTTTTCACTGTCTCATCCACCATTACATTTCCATTAGTAATCTGTGAAATTTTAATATGGTCCTTTTATTTTCCAGTTTGTATTAAGTTATCCAGTTTTGTCTCTGAACTTTCTATTCTCGATTTGATATCTTTTTTAAATGTTTGGTTGATTTGATGGTAAAGAAATTAATGGCAATCTATTCCTTCTGTTTTTAAGCCTCTTTCTTCATTTTAATTGATATTAAAATGAGTCTTCTCTAGTAGTGTTTTTTACATTAACCAATTACCTTGGTGCAAGTTCTCTTTTCTAAAAAAAAGTGCTCTGTATGGTGAAGTCTAGGCTGGTATTTTAGGAATGAGTATTTTCTTATATATATTCACACCCGCAATTGCAATTTCCTCATGTAATGGTTTATAAATTCTTTATTTGAGTTTAATTTATTATAACAGAGGGATGCATGCCAGATGAAACAGATATCTGCACCTTCCAATTTTAATAGTTTCTTATTTTCCAGGGCTATCCAGTCCTTTACTCACACTAGTGTGCAGGCATGATAGTCATTTTTTAAATTTTAAATTTTAATTCTTCCACTGATCATAACTGTAAAATATAAGATTACTATAGGGATCCACAGCACAATACTACATGGAATAATGTCAAAGATTGTTATGGTCTATATATGTACAGTGTGGATGCTGATGCTGGGTAAAGTGGAGGGCAGAAGGAAAAGAGGAAGACCATATTATAGAAAGATTGATTGATTAAATCAAGGAAGTCCTAGCCCTAAATCAAGAAGATCTGATCAGGGCTGTACATGACCAGGACTCTCAGAAGTCTCTCATTCATAAGGTTGCTATAAGTTTATTAAAATTATATATTTGTTAAAATATTTATGCTCTGCCTTATATCAAAAGCTTTCAGGGCAGCTTACAAATAGCATTGAAACAGATCAAACAGTTTAAATAATGATTTAAATAAATTAAAACATATAAAAAAGCTTAATGAGCTAAACAGAAACCAATTTAAAATATTTAATAGTTTAAGAACTATGTATATCAGTATTTGGGGTGAACTAATGAAGTACAAATGTTTTGATGAGTGGGCAAGTTTTAAATTTTACCAGTCAGGCATTCCACATTTGGGGTACCACAACTGAGAAGACCCTCTTCAATCTCCCAATACAGTTTATTGACCTCACTGGTGGAACATGGAGAAGCCTCTCCACTAACACCTTAATACTTCCCCCAGCAGATCTTAATAGCAAGAACATATGTGGAGAGTTGCTCCCTCAAGGTCCAAAGCTATTTAGGGCTTTAAATCTCATCACAAGCACCTTGAATTCAAACCAGAAATGTATTTGCAGTCTGTGGAGTTCTTTTAAGATTGACATGCTGTCTATATACTATTCCGGTCAGCAGTTGAGCTCCTGCATTTTGCACTAGCTGCAGCTTCCAAGTCTTCTTCAAGAGTAATCCTGTATATAGCACATTACAGTAGTCTAATTAGGAATTTATCAGTGGCTAGACTATTGTGGCTAGGTTATCTTTATCCAGGAAAGGCTACAGCTGGAGCAATATTCAAAACTGGTGCCAAGCACTCCCATCAACTTGGGCCACTTGGGCCTCCAGTAACACAGATCTAAGAGTACCATAGTCCCCACGTATCTGTAGGGAATATGTTCCAAGATTCCCAGTGAATACCTGAAACCAAGAATAGTACCGAACCCCATACTTGTATTGTTTTCAGACAACAATTGACCACAGATAATGGAAACTGTGAAGAGGAAAACTGTGGATAATCTTAGAATCATTGAGTTGGACGAGACCACATGGACCTTCTGGTTCAACCCTCCCCTGCCATGCATGAATATAAAATTCACCCTGGTACCCAGGAACTGCCGGAAATGTGCTTATTCCTGTCTGGACAATAAAATTTCTGCCCAAGGGGACTCCTGTATTATAACCTTGCCTAGGAGGCACGGTGATATACATCCTGGATCCAGTACCCATGCCAGCTGCCAATAGTTGTGATAAAACAGGACAGATACATGTTATACACAAACAAAGCATAAGAAAGAAAACTGATTACAAAACAACACAAGATTACAAGTAAATAGAACACAGGAGGGCTTTTTACATTGGCAAGAAAGTGTGACCTGAAGTCGCCTTTATCTTAATGCTTAGCAGCTACATAGCAAGCCCCAGGTGTGCATTAAAAAAGTGCAGAGCTGCTACACTGAGGGGTGTGGGAACGACTTATCTGAGGTCTTTTTTGTGGCTCAGCAGTTATATGGGAAGCTGTCAGAACGCTACAAATACAGGCGGAGCTGCTACATGGGCAGCAATAAACGCGGCTTTAAACTGCGATTTTAATTTTTTTTTCCTTGCCGGCTGCGAATTGCGCTGTTGCGCTGTTCGTGCTGCCGCGAACAGCGCTATTGCGAGGGTCGAGGCTTGAACTGCGCTATTGCGAGGGTCGAGGCTTGAACTGCGCTATTGCGAGGGTCGAGGCTTGAACTGCGCTATTGCGAGGGTCGAGGCTTGAACTGCGCTAGCTTGAACTGCGCTATTGCGATGGTCGAGGCTTGAACTGCGCTATTGCGCTGTTTGCGGCTGCGAATTGCGCAGTTTTAAATGATTTAAAGGGGGTTTGGGAGCTCTTTAAAAAACTGCGCGGTTAAACCCCAGCTTTTACACCTGGAGGGCATAGAACGTTTTAATTAGGAGTGAAGTCCACACCACGCATGCTCCCAACCCACGATCCATTCTGATTCGTACCTGCAGCGCAGCCTTTAAATGGGCGCCTTAAGGAAACAGAGCCCCATTTAACTGCGCAACTACACCTTAGCCTTTAGATGTACTAGCGCTGTAACGCACTTTTTAAAAAAGTAGTGGGTCAACCGAACTACTTTTTAAAGGAGCGTTTTTTCCCTTAAAACGCCAAAATGGCGTTTTCATGGCACACTTTCCCATTTTCTAATGTAAAAGCTGGGTTTTCAAGCAGCCTTCACAACACCTCTTTTTGCCAATGTAAAACGGACCAGGGTATTCAAGTAAAACTGGATGGAAAAGAACAGCCAGCATGAATACCTAACACTAACACACACACACACACACACACACACCACCTGACTGGAGTGGGAACAATATCTCAGAATTCCACCCAGGTCCATCAGCCAATGGGACCAAACCATAATTTGAATTGATTGGCTGATGCTTCCTGCTAGATCTACGGTGGCACAAATGCACAGCACATTGGGAAGAAGAAGGGCCAGCTAGCACCATGCTGGCAGCCCCCAGCCACTATGCCCCCACCCCAGACAGTAAAACAGTTGAGCAGCAAGTCATTCAGCTTGTTTCTTTCGAGCAACCAATATAAACAACATATTTGCAGGCTTGTTCACAGTATACTGTCTTCCCTGGAGATAGCATGCTCTTGATTATTTGTAATTTATTTCCTAGCAAAGCAATTGCCATTGTTTTTCTTTTTAAAACAATTTTTAAAGAATTATTTCCATTTGTTATTTAAAATGTTATTTGTTTAAATTATTCCTAGCACTGAGCTGTTAGCTCTGTAACATAATTAGTGTTTAGCCCTTTGGTTAATTTTGATTGTTATGTTCTTGTGTCACGCAGAGAGCTGTTTTCTCCCATCTTCTTCAAAACTCTGTTCCCATGTAATGAAAGAAAGTGAAAACTTTAAAGCAAATGGCTCCTATGCATTAAATTCATTATTTATTCATCTCTATTGTGTATAATCCCTCCCCCCCTTTTTTTGTATTTTTGAAAATACATTTCTTAAGTCAGCTTGAAAAGGTATGCCACCCAGAGAATGCAGAAACAATGTTGTTATAAAAATGTGTAAGTCTTATCATGGCATGCTTATTTGCATACACATAGAACGAGAGAGAGAGACCTAAGGACCACTTTCAACATTTCATTTTCCATCTGCATTTTGAAACATTCAGAATTTAAGGCCTAATGCTGGGCATGGATAAAGAACTCATTTAGACATCCCACAAAAACTATATCTGACTATTTTCAAAGGAGGAAAATATCTATCTGATGCTGATGTTCATTAGAAATATAATAGGAAAAATATATAAAGGAATCAAGTTGCACCCCTGAGATTAATTGGGAAAAAGAATTTTTTTTTTCATCAGCTTTTGGAGATGACAGTTCACAAAAGCTTATGCTTTCCTAGTTAATCTCAAAGGTGCAAGTAGATGCCTTTATGTCTTTTTCTGCTAAAACTGACTAACACAGCTGTCTCTTTGAATACATATAACAGCAGTATTAATCAGACTCCCCCTTTTTTGACTGCTTTGAGTTGTAATGCTTTCTTCCTTTTGTATTTAAATAGTCTGGTTTGGCCCAAACTGGTTTTAAAAGGTTCAGTTGAGAATCATTGAATGCCCTTCTGAGCTGAAGGTGAAACTAAAAATTTTCTTGGTTCGTCACTTTTACCTCCTCTACCTCTAAACAAACAAACAAGCAAACAGCTTCATTTATATACCGCTTCATACCCTTAAGGAGTGTCTAAGCGGTTTACAATTGTAAGCTATTTGCCCCCCAACAATCTGGGTACTCATTTTAGCGACCTCGGAAGGATGCAAGCCTGAGTCGAGCTTCAGCCCTTTGCTGGTCTTGAACTCGCCACCTTATGGTTTTGAGTGAGTGGCTGCAGTACAGGCATTTAACCACTGCGCCAGTACGCTACCTCTAGCTCCATCTACTGTGTTTCAAATTACTTTATTTCTAGCTAGAACAGACTGGAAGCATCAGCAGGCTTCAAGCCAGCTTGGGGGTGTAATGTGCCATGCCTCAAAGTTGCCTGGAAGTCACACTAGTGTTACATGCCAGGAGACTTCAAGGAGACTTGGGGGTGTGGTGTTTAGATGCCACATGCCCCCAAGAAGTCAGCTGAAGCAGCAATGGGGTGGCTTCAATCCACCCCAAATGGGCCAGATTCTGGCCAGATTGGGGCCATATGTGCAGTTGCATTACCTCAATCCAACTTTGTCAGGAGCAGCTTGAAGCCACCCCTTTGGGATAGTCTGTTTCGCCCCTTAGTTACATTTGTTTGTGCTAACATCTAAATGGTGAGTATTCTGTCAGTAACTAGGATTCTGCTACTTGAAGTTACCTTTTCCATTATTAATACTAGTGTTATGTCATTTACCCCCCCAAAAACAGGACTCGGAGCAGCTTTATGGCTGTGTGTACCTATTTTATGCTTGTATTTACATAAAGATAGAACATAAATGGTAGAATTATATTAGTTATGTGTGTAAGTGTGTCTTACTTATATGTCTCTTCTGGGTGGAGCAGAAAGAGATATTCTGTGGCCCTTTATGCAACATCTGCTCTCTGCTCTCTGTCTTCTTCAGCTTTCAAGGTCTGGAAGAGCTGCCACTGCTTACAACTGGGGAAGGTAGGAAAGGAAAGGAGGAGATAGTTCAGATATATAGCATCAATATAGCACCAGCAGTGATGGATCCCAGGTTTGACAACTTGGTGGGGGAGCTTTGGGAGGGCACAAAGTGCTAGAGCATAGTTCTTCATGACAGATCCATAAAAAGACATACAGACAGGATAAACACAAAACTGTGCAGGCCGAGTGTTACATTCCAGCTGTATGGTATAGAATATTGCCCAAGGTGTCCCAAAAATTCTACAATCTATATTTGGAGCATTGCAATATTAATTAAAAAACAAACAAACAAACAAACAAGACATTTATGCCATTGATGTGTCATCAATGCAAACAAATATGCATATAATATCCCAGAATTTGAGGGCATTGTATAGATGCTATTTGATTAAACCCATGTGATCAAATGGAATCAACCAACTCCACAAATCTAAAATTCATAAATGGGGTGGGAGGACTGCACTCTTCTTAATGGCAGTGGTCCAGAATGTGACAATCTCATTTTGCCAGTCTTTTTCCTCCTCCTCCTCCTCCTCCTCCTCCTCCTCCCCTTTATTAATAAGAAACATATTCTGCCCATATTTTCATGATACCCTTAATAATGTTTCACTGATGAAATATGGCTTCCTCTCCTGCCTTTTCCTCTTTTACATTATTCTATTTTTTCATTCATATTTGATATTGTTCAAAACAAAGCATAATTTTGCTTTAGCAAGTAGTTGCTATCTTTTATGCTGTTCCAGTGCTTATCATTGGTAAAGAATTTGGAGTCATATTGGTTTCTCAGCATCTGTTCATGATACTCTGAAAACCTTCTGAAGCTTCTGCTGCTGTGTTGTCTGTGTATACTCTTGTAGAATAGAATTATGTCTAATGAATATAATAACAGCATGTTCTTTTCACATTTGTGGTTTGTAAGTATTTTTCTGGTACAGCTGCTCTTAATGTACCTCATAAGCCTGGTGTGAAGCAATATCAAATGGCTGTTGTTATTGCCATTATAGTTATTAACAGCTTACTTTTCCATTCCTTTCTCCCCCTTCAGCTTCTAATGGAAAATAAAGCTGCATATACAAAACAAACCTTGAAGCAGTTGGATTTAACATGTCTAATTGTCTTGCAAGATACTGCTTGACAATAATAGTAAAATGTGTACACTACAGAAGATATTGCTTCTGTATAATTTTTCAAAAAATAAAATTCCAGTCTGAGCCATAATACACAAATGGCAATAGTATAGTTTAGTGAGTTTTCAAGTTTATTAGACTTTTTTCTCTCTTCAGGATACAACTTTGCTAATCTCAGGAAGGAAGGAAGTGATTAGCTAAGAAACATAGACATGATTCCCTACAAGGTTAATGCAATGTGTCAAATTAATTGGGAATACACATTTTAGGGAACTGAGATTCTGGAAAAGAAGCCATTTGGAATTCTCAAAATCTAAACTAAATGCATAAATAAATAATTATTTAATAGTCATCAAGTCATTTTTTACTTATGTGGCCAGAGGAATGACGATCCTCTAAGATTTCCTGTCATCAACAACCTTGTTCCAATCTAGCAAACTCAGGCCCATGTGTGTTTCTTGACAATCCTCCTCTTTTTCTATTGCTTTCCCCCTTTACCTCTTTTTTTAAAAAAATGAGTCCTGTCATATCTTGATATGGCCAAAGTACAGTTGCCTCAGTTTGATTATTTTGGCTTCTATTGATTGTTCAGCTTAATTTGCTCTAGGGTCCATTAATTTGTCATTTTGACATTGCATAGTATCTCCAAAATGCCACATTTCAAATGAGTCGATTTGCTCCCTGTTAGCTTTCTTCATCCTCCAGATTTCACAACCATCCACAGAAATTGGAGAATAAGTAAGTAAATAAATAAATAAATAAGCAAGCAAGCAAGCTTTTGTCAGTGCCTATGTGAAAGCAAAAATCTGTTGAAAAATAGAAAAGACTGTAGCATTCTATCCTATGCCCTGTATGTTCCCACCTCCATTCAGCACATTTTATTTCCTCTCCTCTGCTCTTCTCTCCTTTCTTGTAATTCTCCCAGACTAGCAAGTCTACTTTGTATGGTCTCACTTCTGTAAACACCAATTCTGCCATGTTAGTATCTGATTGAAGTTCACCAGTGTCTGTCCAAGATTAAGTAGAAGTCATAATCTGCACCATGTCACCCATTCCTTTTATTTTTATCAAACACAAGTGCAAGTGTCCACTTAGTCCACCAGAATCCAAGTAGCAGCTTCACTTGTCAAGCCAAAATACTTCAATGGGCCATCAGGGTCTTAAGTTCTATCATAATGGGGTACAGGACAGATAAATCCAGGTATAGGTAAATATCCATAATTCTGACACCCAGGAACATTCACTCATAGGAGTTTATCACACTAGGGGCCAATTTCGATGTTAAAATGACAATGAAGTGGTGTTAAAGCAAACTTGAGCCTTCGTTAATGTAAAGCAAATTTAAAGTGAATTTAAAGTGGAAATAACGTTATTTCACAATTAACATTCATGCGTGATTTCGCAATTATAGCCATTTCGAATTTACACTTTCTGTAGGGATCCGAACTTCAAAAAAATGTGGATTAATCCTCCTTTAAATCTAGTTTAACTGGGGGTTTTTTTGCGACTTTGTGTGAAACAGCATTGCTTAATCCTCCTTTAAATCTAGTTTAACTTCAGGTTTTTCATGAAGTCGTGTGAAACTGTGTCATGTAATTTAGCAATTTCTCCAGGATAGTTTTGGATTAACCCCTTGATCTCCCTCATGTGGTAAAGCTCATAGTGCTTCCTTTTAAACTGAGATTATGATGCAATGTAGGAGCCATGATTCAGCACATCACTACATTCAAGCACTGGTCCAGTTCATGTAGCCTGTCTTGATTCAGGTGTAAGGGGAAAACAGAGTTGGATGTTATTAGCTTTCTCATAACACCTTGCTCCCAAATTCCAAATATAGCACAGACAATAAAAAGGCAATATTTCCTATAGACAGGGCCAGAGGGGGTACTCAGAGCCCTGTCTGTGGGCATATGTGCCGTCACCCCAGCCCAGCACCACAATGGTTTTTTGCTGCTGTTTTTTTTTTTTTTTTTTTTTTTTTTTTTTTTTTTTTTTTTTTTGGTGCCTGTAAGTCATTTCTGACTTATGGTGACTCTAAGGTGATGCTATATTGGTCACCTACTACATCTCTTTCACATTACTGCAATGATTTGGATCTTTGATAGTGAGAACTCACTACTGGAGAGATTTGGATTGTGTGGGTAATACTTTTAAAAATGGAAGTGCCCCCATTTGCAAAACAATCTGATGCCCTGGGAACATCCACCACCTCTTCCTCCTTCCTCCTCTTCCTTTCATCCTCCACATCTGCCATGCAGCAACTTCCTTGTCCTCCTTTCTCATCCCTCCTCTTTTTCCCCCTCTTCCCCCCAGCCATCACATCCTCCCTCCCCCTCTTCCTTCCCCCTGGCCGTCACATCCTACCTCCTTCCTCTTCCTCCCCTTCCTCTCCCCAGGCATTGTGGCCTACCTCCCTCTTCTGTCTCTTCCTCCTCTTCCTTTTCTTCCTCTCCTTCCTCCACCCCACTCCCCTTAGTCGTGTATACACATTAAATTGCCATGTTGGCACTTTGCGATAGATAAGTGGGTTTTGGATTGCAATTTGGGCACTCAGTCTCTAAAAGTTCGCCATCACTATCCTAGAGAATGCATTCGTATTTTACTTAGTCCTATTGTTCTTACTGATTTTATTGTCTTTAAATTATCTAACAACATATAGATTTCTTCCTTGTGAATGTTGTTAAATTTGAAATGGTAAATTTTGTTACTATTTAGTATCTTCTTTAACGGTTATATTTGTTCTTGTTATATGCCATTTAGTCATATTTATGATGACCCTATCCTAGGGTTTTCTTGACAAAATTTTATTCAAAGTAGAATGCCATTGTCTTCCACTAAGGCTGAGAAAGTGTGATTTGACCAAGCTCACCCCATAGGCTTCAATGGCTGAGAAGGGATATGAACCCTGGTCTTCCAGTCAGAATTAAGCACTCAAACCATTATATCAGGCTGGCTCTCAATATTTGGTTCTGCAAAAATCAGCAGCTATGACAAAGTATTAGTAGTATGTGCTTTCAAGTAGCCTGTTGACTTATGGTAACACAATGAATTTCTCATCTTGCCAGTTCCTTCTTCTGAAATATAGGCTTACAGTGCCTGGTATTCCTTCATGGTCTCCCATCCAAGTACTAACCAAGACTGACCCTGCTTAACTTTCAAGATCAGCCAGGTTCTGCTGCCTTTAGGGTTTAGGACTCAGGAGGTCCAGGACAAATCCCAAAACTCACTGGGTGACTTTGTGGAAGTCACACTTCATCAGCCTCAGAGGAAAGCAGGGGGTGATAAGTTCACCTTACGATGATAAGTTCACCATAGGATCACCATAAGTCAGACATGACTTAAAGGCACACAGTATCCGTAATATACAGTAGTAAAAAACAAACAAAAAACAACCCAAATATCCACTATTACAATACTTAAGTCCTTTCTTAAGACACGTGACATTCTGAATACTAAATAAAATCTGTGACCCTGGAGGCCATTCCACTGAAAGAGAGAAATTGGGATAAATGCCCAAACATCATGGCAAGAAATCTGTAAAGAACTAGGTAGAATTGCAGCTTGGCCCTGATCCATTTGAAAATGTCAAATACAAATTTCTTTGTTATTTCACTCACTCAGCTGAAAGGCATTAATAGAAAACTGGTAGAAAACTGCAACTCCTTAGATGTGAATCAGCAGAGACGATATCAAGCTAGATGGCATAACAACCTGACTCATTGTTTGTCTGCTCATATCATTGCATTTGAAGTGGCAATGTTAAAAAGATACTTTTCCTTGTTGTGTTATACCTGTGAAAGCCTGTACGTATGTAAAAGACTTCACCTGATTTGAAATAAGCAATCTGCAATAAGCGTGGAAGTAATAAGAAATTCAAACCACCATTAGATCTTGGATAAATGACTTGTGGCAGATAGTGATAAATTAATGAAAACTGATAATTAAATAGAGGTAATTTTTAAGTAAAAGGATTGACAAGGAAGTGTTGTCTAGTGTATGATTGTGGGAGGAAAGGGAGAATGGATGAGATTAAATTAAGTTTTTAGATTATGACTTTTTGTTATATTCTTATATTGTATATATTGTAAAGAAAAATAATATAATTTTTTTTAAAAAGACATGATTTAAACAAAGGATAAATAGTATCTATTTTTGGAGGGAAAAAAGAGCCGGTGTGGTGTGGTGCTTTGGGAAACTGGAACAAGATTCTGGAGACCAGGGTTTTAATCTCCCCTCTGCCATGGAAACCCAACTAGATGATTTCAGGCAAATCACACTCTCAGAGAAAGACAAAGAGAAAGGCAAAGACAAAGCTCCTATGAACAAATCTTGCCAAGAAAACCTTGGGATAGGTTTGCCATAGTAAGTCAGAAATCTATGACACAGTTAACATTAAAAAACAAAACAAAACCCATAACATTAATATATCATTAATGATCTTACAAATGATGCTACCCTGGCAACACTAATAAACGTTTGTCCCATTAATCAGTTTGAATTTAAGCCCTATAAATGTTGTTCAACACATCAGTTGCAGTTGCTCTATTTCTATTTTATTTTAAATGATTTTTATTGATTATTACTTTCATATATATATATATATATATATATATATACACATTCACAACATAAACTCTTGTCATACACAAACTTGTTTGCTGACCAACTTGAAATATTGAGACCAGACACAAAACATGGGTCATAAAAGAGCCACTTTATTTAAATTAAACTATTTAACAGTTTTTAAAATCTGCAAAATTTGAAGGGATTAATCAGGTGCAGGAGCAGCTGAGGGAGGTAGTCTATTCCTCAGACTGCCTACTCAGCTCCCCCTGGGCGAAACACCTGAGCTCCAAGGAAAGGCCCCATAATTAGGTTGTTCCTCAGCCAGCTCTCATCTGGAATGCCAGTCCAAGATTTCCCCACTCAGTTCACAGGACCTGAGTGAGGATGATATCCCAGATAAGCATTAAGGAAGGTTTTGTTCCCTAACTCCTTATTTGCATGATCTAAGAAGAAAGTTTAAGAGGCCTAACCTTCACCTAAAGGGTGCCAGGGTACCTACTAGACAGCTAATTATCCCCTATCAACTGCCATGGATATGGGGCAAGTGTCTGCTTAGCCCCTATCCCCCACAAGGCTGGCCAAACAAGTGTGGATCCCCTTTTGCAGATTGGTAAGAAAAAGATCATTAACAGATTCACTAAGATAAATTCAATCAAATCTATATAATTCAGGACAATCCAAAACAATGTCAGCATGTGCAATATATTGGTCCAACCCTTGTCTCAATGAATTATGAATTACTATGGGGCTTTCTAGATTGGCAAAAAGAAGTGTGTTAATGGCTGCATGAAACTCTAGCCTTTAGATGAGGAAAAAGGGAAAGTGTGCCATGAAAACACTTTTTTTGCGTTTTAGGGGAGAAGAAGCGCCTTTTAAAAAGTGCTGGTTTTCCCAGCTTCTTTTTTAAAAACTGCTGAACAGCGCAGCTCCATCTAAAGGCTGTGGTGCAGCTGCTAAGCATTAAGGAAAAGGCAACTTCATGTCACACTTTCCTGCCAATCTAGAAAGCCCCATTGTTAGCTTGATGCTGAACCCTGTTCAATATGCAGAGGTCGCCCCCCACAACTCCAAATTTTTCTTGGCAAAATAGCTGGCCAAAGTACAGTAGGCTCTTGTTATCCACTGTGGTTTGGTTCCAGGTCCCCCCATGGATAACAAAATCAATTGATGCTAAAGTCCCATTAAATGCAATGACATAGCAAAATGGTGTCCTTTATATAAAATCACAACATCAAGGTTTGCTATTTAGAATTTATACTTTTTTGGAAGATATTCAAGCCGTGGATGCTTGAATCAGTGGATAAAAAATCCATGGATAAGTAGGGCTGACTGTAGAAAAACAAAAGGCCAGTGATCTAAGATGGATCAAAAGTCAGAGATGACTTGTAAAATCAAAGCTTTGCCTTTTTAGAAACCCAGGTATTTACCACCCAGGTGAATGACTATGATATGTGGTGGAGGCCCACGGCACTCCCTAAAGAACATGGGCAACAAGCCATGCCAATGTAGCCCACATTTGCCCATCCATCTGATGACTGCAGATTCGCTCAAGCTCAGTTAACCACCAAGATGGCCCCATCTGGTCTGGTGAGCAGCTCAATAGATAAAGCTATGCCTGCAAATGAACACACAATGTCACCTAAGCCATAGGCAAAAAACTTTATAACTTTATAGGTCACACATAACTGTGGTAGACCTTTTTTAATGCTCACAACCCAGGCCCAATAGTCAGAGGCAGCCCAACAACCCAAATGGCTGATGGACACCACAGTCTCTGCCTCAGCTGTGAAACAGCACACCCACAGTTCAATTACTAGCTGTCAGGTGTAACAGTCACAGCCCATCCATCTGTCAAGCATATATAGGTTTGGATATGAAGGTGATGAAATAATCAGTCAGTTCTGGTCTTGGAAGGGTTGTTCATTTAGGAAAATGAAATAGAAAGGAATAAAAGCATAGAATCATAATTCTACCCTCCAGTTCCCAGAAAGTATAAAGAACACCAGAAAGCATATATCAAATAACATAAAGGGAAAGAAAGAGCAATCACAGCTTAACCTGTTGGGATGAAAGAAACCAGGCACCCAGTGTCTCTGGCCAGCGGCACAGTCTGGCAGAGCACCACACACTGTCCACGAAGGACTAAAAGCTTTCCTGTGAGGCAAAAATGCTTTGTCTGCTATCATCTTACTGTATATATTGTTATCATTTTTTACCAACTTAGCACATCTATTAAGTCACCATCTTCCTACAGAGTCTGTGCCAAGGAACAGGGAGAACATCCCCATGGCCACTCAGCAAATTGTTTACCACATCCCAGGTGCCATGATGAGTTGGGAACTGCTTGGCTCTCTTTTACTCTGGAATGTCCTCCCTATTTCCCTTGTATCATCACAGACAAGGAGAACTTTCCATAACCCATTCTCTCAACAAGGTGTATGCATTTTTAAAAGGTAACTGCAGCCTGAATCAAAGTTTTGGTAAACCTCTAAATATCAGAACTATGCAGCATTAGACTTGTAATGACTTATTGGTTTTACTGTCAGGGGCTCATAACCCAAAGCTGATGCAGTGAAGGCAGCTCCAGTCCTGAATGAATGCATCCCAAACTTGACACCATGCAGCCCAATCACTGAAAGGGCTTTGGATGTAATGGGCCAAAACTGAAACTTGGTTAGTGGAGACGCATCATTGTGAAAAAAACGTAGTTCAGAATGTGAACTCCTCATATTAAGGTAGCAATGAAGAGTTAAAATGAGACAAATTGATTGATCGCTACAAAGAACCCATGCCCCAGTGGTCAGTCTTAGAAAAACAAATGGTAATTGACCCACCGACTCCTATAAAAGTTAAATCATTAAAGCATAGAGCCCTGTTGGATTTATTGTTTTCAGAGACCATCACCAATTCAGAAACCTGCAGAGCTTAAAAAAAAAAAAGATGTTAAAGCTGCACCATGAAAAAGCAAAGCTTTAAATGGGGAATTACAGTGAAGGCCAAATGAGGCCTAAACCCTTAATAGTTTAGTTTGGGGAGATAGAGGCCTGCATGAATCCAGAATTTTACAACTTTCTTTAGTCCATCTTTCTAATGTTTTGTGAATACAAAAATCACCAGTATAATTGGTGAGGCCTTGAGCTTTAAACCAAAATGCCAAGGCAGATAACTTAACCTTAATTGACTGAGGCCATAAGCCCTTAAAATGAAGAGCCACACAAAACTGCAAAATTCAACAAACTGGCACAGGCCACCCATCACTCAAATGTTTTTGTTTACGAAACAACAAAAACTCTTTTCCAGCCTTAACATAAGTCCTCCTTGTACTCAAGGCAAGGGACATACCAATTACCTTTATTATCATGTGATGCCAAGACGTCAAAGGTCTCCTGGCATTGGATCCAGTAATGCCATGGCTTCTGAAGCCAGAGAGTGAAAGTGCTCCAGTTGTGCAAGGGAAAGAGAATCAGCAATGCCAGACACATGATGAGCTTTGAAGAGAATATTATAAAAGAGTAAAAGCTCTAACCAAGACCATTACCCTGGGCAATTTAGATGCCAAGGAATTAATAACCAGAAATGTAGACAGGTTGCCACACCAGAAGTGCATCGATGAATTGGCTAGTTTGTCTGATCATATCTTAACAGCCACTAAAATAGGAAAACATTCTAAGGTCAAATCAGCTATAATATTAAACTGAGTCCATTTGGCAGACCAAGATTGGGCACACCAGCACCCTTTCAAATAGAGCCCCAAAACCATAGGCACCTGCCACTTCTGACAAAATTTGTAGCACATCCTGTAGCTTTCTCTCATCTCTCCAAAATGAAACCCCATTAAATTAACTAAGGAATGATGTCCATACTGATAAATTCTCCCTAATGTCATTGGATATTGTATACCTATGATGAGGTAACTGTAAATCTTCAATCACATCACAAAGGTGGCTAAAAAAGGCCCTACCAGGTGCTATAACTTTGCAAGCAAAATTGAGGTGGCCAATCAATTCTTTTTTCTTTTTCTTTTCCTTTTCCTTTTCCTTTCCTTGTTTTTTTTTTGGGGGGGGGGTTGTTGTTGTTTTGGCTGGGTCCTTGCCATTAAGACCTGATTTACCCTTTTGGCACCCATTGCAATCCTGGATATGCCCAAAAAGAGATAAATATAAAATCACAAGCCCTCTAGGTATCACCTGTAATTAATTAAATCAAGTAATTATCTCTAAATCATGACAACAAATAAAATGTTGTCTTTCACAATCCTCTGAAATATAGCTGTGAAGAAAAGCAGATTTGAATATTGGCAACATCCAATCAGAATGACCCTGTCAACAGCCAATGGGAGCTTAGCCAAGAAAAGATGGGGGCTACTCCCAGGAGCAAGTATAAATAGGAAGACAGGAGCATGATGAGGTAGATGGGGAATTGGATTAGGGACAGAGCTTTAACTTAGAGATTTATTAGGCCCTGATGGGTTTTAACAGATAAGGATGCTGATATACAATGTTGAAAGAGGCAGTTGGGAGGGGTTTGAGTACCCAGGTTGGTCTAAAGAGAGGACAAGTGTGGAAATTGAATTGGTGTGACTGGAAAAGTAATCAAGAGGCAGTAAAAACCAGAACTTTGTGCCGGCCTGCCTGACTGTGGAGTAGGCCTGAACTAGGGCTGAGCATCCACATGCCCCAGCCCTAATTCTGCCATTCAGCCGGCATCATGGCACGTGCCTGTCCATATGGAATGTGCCATGATGACATCCATGCCACACAGCATCCATACAGTGCACACCATGATGACATCAGTGGCGCACAGTGCCCAAATAGCATTGGCCAGAAGGGGTGTGATGATGGTGTGCGAGTGCGCCAATGGCACCTCTTCTGGGATCGAAAAAAAAAGCCATGAAGCGGATTCTTTTTGGTCCTTCTGAGGCTGTGGCATGTAGTTGCAGTGGCCTCCATCTGGGGCTCGAAGGGACAGTGTTGAGCCCCAAAGTTGCAACAAAGTTTTAAAGCTCAGAGTCAAATCAAAAATTTTATGTTGAACTGTAACTAGACCAATTCTAGAATATTATAACAGAATATTATAGAATATTATAATCTTTGTAACTGTTTAAGCACATGAACACCATATCAACTCTGAATATGCACTCTGCATGGAGCTACCCTTGTGCACTCTATATGGGGCTACTCTTATGCTTAGTCTGGAAACTTCAGTTAGTACAGAATATGGCAGCCAGGTTGGTTCACCAGAAAAACCAGGAGCAACCATATAACACCTATCTTGAAATCACTCCACTGGTTGCCTATTGGTTTCTGGGCACAGTACAAGGTGTTGGTTATGACCTTTAAAGCCCAAATGGCTATTTACAGGATCACCTTCTTCTGTATAACCCACCCTGTGCAGTTAGGTCATCTGGGAGGAATTTATTGCAGCCTATAAAGACCAGACTGACTGCAGTTTCCCAGAGGACCTTCTCTTCCACTGCTCCCAGATTGTGGAACAGTTTGCTGGAGGAGATCCATTATATTGCCACCTTACACAGTTTCAAAAAGGCTGTCAATACAGTTCTCTTCCAGAAGGTGTTTCCTGAACAGAAAAAAACCCAGCCATAAATTGAACCCACTCATGTTTGTGTTTCTTGTAGCCTCATTACCCAGTTTGACAACTAAATGGATTGTTTTTATAGATTATTTTAATTGAAATGTGTTTAATTATTGTTTTAAGGGGCTGGGAAGATTGGTACAGAACATTATATATAATAATCCAATTTTTTTATTGTAAGCTGCTTTGGTTGTTTTTATAATAGAGAAGCAGGATATAAATAATTTTTTATTATTTTTTATTAATATCAACCAGAAAAGAGATACTGTAACTAACTGTCTTGTAAATAAGTTTTCTTTTCTTTTGGGTTCAACGTGTGGTCTCTTGAGGTATTTTAAGAAACTATAAGCCAAATGTGAATTTAAAGGCTTTCATGGTTTTGTGTGTGTGTGTGTGTGTTTTTTTTTTTTTTTTCAGGCTATGTGGCCATGTTCTAGAAGAGTTTATTCCTGATGTTTGGCTAGCATCTTTAGCTCGCATCTTCCGAGAATGCTGGCCTGGAAGAGAGTGGGGTATGTATTATATATATATATATATATATATATACACACACACACACACACACACACACACACACACTGTGTGACCCTGGGTAGGGTGGACTTATTTCCATGTTATCACTTGGATAATCCTGCTGGAACAGAATAGTCTTCAATGCTCTTTTAAATTCAGACAGCATATGTCACTGTCAAATCTTTGACACTCTAGGGTCATCTGGAAAAAAGTCCTCTGGCTGAGAGTTGCCAACATAGTCCTGGCTGACAGGAATAAAAGTCTGCCAGTTGACCTGAGTGTATGGGACAAATTATACAGGAGGAGACAATCCTAAAGGTAACCTGGACCCAAACCACAGCTATGGTTTTCCACTGGCTTGCATTAGGAAACTAAATGTACACCTGTTTGTTTTGCAGAATAGCAGCAGCAACTGCAACAACCACAGCAACCACAACTGGGGAACAATCAATGAAAACCACAAAGAAAAATGCAATACATACTAGGATGCTAAACAGATGGTATTTTATTTTATATGAAGGAAGAGTCATGTAGATAAGCATTACACTGTATTTTGTTTGTACTGCATCTGTATTAGCTATTGGGCAATTGTATTTTTGTCCAAAATTTGCAAAATTTTGAAAAATTCTACATAGCTAAAAAAAAACTGTGGATTTTAAAAATATAGTCTTTGTTTATATATTCCTTATTTTTCTTACACCTTTAACTATTTTTATGAAGAAAAATTGAAGTCAGAGAGAAGTATTTCACCAAAGAAGAGCTTGATTCAGAGAGGGCCAGCCAACTACTCTCTTAAATAAGAGCAAAAGTTTTTCATGTGGCTTCAACATCCAAAGACAGGCAGGTAGGTGCCATAGAGGAGGCTGTTACAGCAGGGCCCTCTAGCTTTTGGGAAAGCTCATCTGATGTCTACTTTAAGCCAAAAGAAAGTACTCTGATTAATTCTCAAGGAAAAGAAAAACTTAATGCCAAATGTGGGGAGGGAAGGACAAAGCTGGCAAAAAAAAAAGTGCAAATCCTGCTTGGGATAGTGAGGGAGAAGTCAAAATATAAAGAACAATGTTGGAAGTATAGCTGCCAGAGAGGGAGGGGAGGGAGGGGGGAGGGAGAGAGAGAGAGAGAGAGAGAGAGAGAGAGCAAGAGTGTGAAAGATGGACAGACAGAAAAAGATAATTGAGATAGAAAAGAGAATGGTTATTTGTTCTTGCATCAAGGACAGGGGTTTCTTTCTGTTCTTCATGTGGAGGCTGTGAATAATACAATTGTGCGTGACAGCAGAGTAGCTTTGATTGTGGAGGTTTAGAACATGGGTATTCATGAAAACAATTGAAGTGGACTGAAGTATGGGAGAATAACTTGCATGTATAGTATATGATGCTGAAACACATCTGTGCATTTCTCTCTCTGTGTGTGTGTGGACACTCCGTGCATGTGTGCGTGTGCATGTTTGCACTTTCTTTGATTCTTAGCAACACTTTCAGTAACATTCAGAAACCTGTGGTTGAATGAGAAAGTACTAATGAAGATCAGAAGAAACACTATGAATTCCAACAAAAGTTTCAATAGAGTGCAGGACTTTTAAAATCAAGCCAGGGGGAATTGAATTAACAAAAGTGGTATTTAAGAAAGTTTTTTCTGTCATTACTATAATTTCATCACTTTGCCAAGAAAATTGTCACAATGGTCTAGAATACTTTCTTCCATCTTGGAAACATTGGTGAATTCTCCATACAATAGATTAATGGTGGAATTTCTAGAGATTCTCTTTGACAAGGAGACCGGGAATGACTAGGGTTAATTGGGGTTTGTGTATTCTAGAGGAGGAACATCAGAGTTGTTAGGAGTCATCTACAGCTCACACATCCCTGAGGAGGGGCTGGATCAATCACTGTAAACAAAAGGAGTGTATTTCAGGAGTCAATTCTGTAATATGTGGGGAGGGGTTGAGAACTTATTATCTAGGACATTGAGTGAAATGTATATCCCGCCTTCATGAGTCTAGTTTCTTTGAGAACTAGATTCCTCCCCTCAGCAGTGTGACTGGTAGCAATCCATTTCATTCTCTCCCATATAACATAGTAAGAGCCATTTTGAATCCAGACTATTCCTATCTACATAATATAATTGAAAAAGTCTAATCCAAATCATCCAAACATTCAGTTGTCTCTTGGTTATTCTTTGGGATTTAGGGCAGAAGTCTAAAGTGACAGCTACAGTGTTTTAATAATTTTCAGAGTACCCTACAGTCATGTTAAAGGCTGTGGGCAACCTCTAGGATGATCATTTACTGCAGATCTCTACTGCTATTTCTATAACAGCTCGACCCACATGATCAATGATGTAGTCACTTGAAAACAGACAGGCTCTGAGCCAGCTAAATAATAACGGTAGAGTAATAACATAGAAGAGGAAGGTTGTTTCCATCGTTCATGCCATAGCATGACATATTCTGTCATAAAAAACGATGGAACCATAGACCAAATTGTGTTTTTGGAAAAGAGTCAATGGAGAAATATCACTCATGGAGCTTTGGAAAAGACAGCTGACGTTTCCTCTAAATTGTGTGTCAAGGGCTATTTGTGGTGCAACATGGTGCTTGACATTTGGTAAGTATTTCCTGTATTAAGAAAATCTGATAGAAAGTCAATATTTATTGGCTTAATTCAGTATGCTGCATTACTTGATTAAGGTCCCTTCCACTTCTCATCCCACAGCTTTGACATTTTACCAGCAAATCAGAAATTCAGGAAAAATCCCTTATGCATGTAAAAGTTCCTTGTACAACACATCTTCAGCCAAAAAGACATTCCTACATAGTGTCCACTGTTGTTACATCTTCTATTCCAATTCCTTATTTATGGTGGTCTGCATGCAAAACATGTTCTCTTCATAAGGTTTAGGAACATCACTGGAGTACTTTGAATTACTGTGGCTTTTCAATTTATCATGAAATAGAAATATGGCCACAGAGTAAGACTAAAATGAATATCTGAAGTACTTATGACATAGTTAACTCTTTTTTTGGAAATGAAGACTGGTAAAAGTTTGTAATTTCCTTTGGCATAAAGGCAAAAATAGGCACAGAGCAACCCAGCCTTAGGTGTGTATTTATGTATGGATTTTGTATCATACCTTGCCTTCATCATGTTACCCAAAATAGTGTACATAGATTCTCAAGTAATCCCGTCCAACCAGATCAAATTATTTACAACAAGGTTGTTTATCATCTGCCTACAAATTCAGGCTATGCTGGAAGTTTGGCAGACAATATTTTCTCACAAAGGGATAGGGGAACTAAGTGAGGGCTGAAGGTGCTCATAAACTGAGGAGGTTGCAAAATTGTTTAAAATTTTTGAAGATGGAGAAATTTACTTTTGTAGAAGTACATAGCAAAGGCCCTTTCCTCCATCCTCTTTCCCCCATCTTTTAAAATCTCCCCCTCCAAAGTAAATCATCAGCATGCATTCTTACCTCATCAGAGGCTACATATTTCCCCAAAGTGTCTCTTGAGGGACAATGCCCCACCAAAATTTAGTGTCCTTCCATGAATAATGTAAAATACTTTGTCAGAGACAGCCCTGTGAAGTGTCTGGGATCTGGATCAATCAAGAAAGGATGCCACCCTTCCTCAAGAGGAAGAGAAGGACAGCAAGAAGAAGAAGATTTAAAATGATGAGGGAGAGAGGGGCCCTTATTCTTCTACAAAAGAAAATCTCTTCACATGGGTATGGGAAGGGTTCTGTAGAAGAGGTGAGAAGAATAAGGGAAAGTCTTGTTGCTTGAGTGAAAGTCTGCAACTCAAGTGCTGTATAGTTTTTTGTGGAGCTTTCGGGCTATGTGGCCATGTTCTGGAAGAGTTCCTTTTTGACTCTTCCAGAACATGGCCACATAGCCCGAAAGCTCCACAAAAAACTATGGATGCCAGCCATGAAAGCCTTTGACCCAAGTGTTTTATTTCACCATGTATTTTTGCAGAATAAATTTTCAAGAGCAGTTGGCCTTATGAAGATTCATTCAAGCCAGACTGCAGGGTGACTATGATCAATGATATCTGTGTGGAAACATTTAAGGTCTTTGTATCAAAGATAGTAACAAAAAAGTGTTGCACCATCAATGCACCTGGCAGAGGTTTTATGGAAAAGCCACACTCCTAGAGAAAATTTAATGGCTCAACTTCAATCTGTGGCTCTATGAAGCTCTTGCAGAAGTACTTTGTTCATAGATAGATAGATAGATAGATAGATTTGTATTTGCATGGTTTGGATTATTACATATAATAATCCACTTGTTTTTTTAGATATATGTAGAAGCATTTGGGAAAAAAATAAGCGGATAAATAAATAAATAAAATATGTTCTAGCACTGTAGGTAAAACAAGCCAGATTTATAGTCCCTTACAGAAAAAGAATTCTATGATTCTATGCTTCTATACAATTTAATTCACAATCCTATATATGTTGAAACATATACAAAGTCCATTGGGTTTAATAGGGATAACATGCAAATACATAGGCACATTGTTTCCACCTCAACTCTATGATTCTATAGTTCAGTGCTTCTATAAAATTCTATAAAATATAAAATGCACAATGCTGTATGTGCTGAAACATACACCAAACCCATTGGGTTCAAGAGGGATTACATACAAATAAATAGGCACTGTGTTTGAGCCACAGGCAAATTTAAAACAGATATTATACCTCTGGAAGTGATAGAAATAAATTGTCCAAAATATTAAGAATCCAATGATATAATTAATGTTATCTTCCTATGGTGACATTAACTGTACTGCTCTCATTTACTACTGGTATACAATTTATTGTTGGAATATTTTGTATCTAGGACTTGCTTCAATTAAATGGCCTTCCTAAGTATACGTACTCACAATTCTTTTCCTGGAGTATTTAAGTTAACTGCAAAAAGCAAACCAACTACTATCATTGATTATGGCAAAGGAATTAACTGTACATTATAGCCATAAAATGATTAATCTACTGATTTGGTAATTATCAAGGAATTCACATCAAAAATACTTAGAAAAAATGTGAACAGTATCTATTACAAGGCAAATCTATACAAATGAAGTATAGCTTCAATACATTTATTGTTTATTCCATAGGAGAGCTATAATTTCCTACGTTCCCACATTATTCAAATCATTATTAAAACATCCCATTCGAAGCTGTTAATGAAAGTTGAATATTATACAAAAGGCAAGACTTTGCATTTTTTTTTCTTTTAAAAAATGTGTTCCTTATTGGGAAAATGAAGATTTTACTTTCCATTCTTTGAATGCATTTCTGGTTTTCTCTGTCTTGAATTATGCTTTCATGGGGAGAATGTTTAAAACTCCTTCTGAAAATGGGGAATACAGTTTACTTAAACCTGATTCCTTCAACTTATTTACATAATCTTTTCTATATGGCATTTTCTCCACTTTACTGAAGCACAATATGATCATACTTGTGACAGCTTTGATTCCTTTGGGGCAATGTTTGACTGATTTGCAGACTTGCCAGTGTAAAATATGTTGGACCATGGTTCGATTGCTTGGCTAGCCATGAAACTCACTGGGTGACCTTGGGCAAATCACTTGGTGCCAGCCTTAGAGGAAGGCAATGGCTAACATCCTATGAAGAAATCTTGTCAAGAAAACCCCATGATAGTTTGCTTTAGGGTCACCATAAGTTGGCAACAACTTGAAGGCACACACCTTGAACAAAAAAATATCAAACAAAAGAAGCTTGATTCAACTTTTATGTACATTTATTTATTTTCAGTATTTTATCCATGTACAGGTGAGCACCATTAATGGAGGATTAAGAACATAAAGAAGTTGAAAGACTAATTGCTACAGCAAACTTTGCATACATATCAATTGGAGGGGGACAGAGACTTAGGAAACTCTTGTCTGAAACACTAAAAATGCACTGCTAGTCATTGTAGTGTCTATAGTGTAGACAGTACAGAGCTAAATGAACTTTTGGTGAATTTTTAAAATGAAAGTACAGCAATCGATAATTCCTAAGGAACCAGATCCATTTGGGAAAGAAGTCCTGATGTTCATATTGTTCACTGGATTTTGCCTTGAAAGGTAGACATAATTATCCTATGGGGGATTCTGTGGTAAGAATCCCAATACACCACCAAATATAAATACTGGACCAAAAAGGAAATTTGAGAGCTTTCCTGCATGAGCCCTGTTCTCACAGCAATCATGTTATTTTAAAAAGGGGAACACTGCTTTCAAAGCAACTATCACTGTACATATTCTCAATCATTCAACTGGAGCTACACCATGCTCTCTTCCTGATTCTCCTATAACACCACCTTCCTTCCTTTTGTCCTACCCAGCATACATTTCAGTAATTTTTTTTACAAAAACAACAACAACAACAGACATTTCTCCACTTTCTCCATGCAATTGCAGAGCTCTGCTACTGTGAGTTAGACTGAGTCACATTTTTGTTAAAAAGGAAATAAACATAAAAACAACAACAATAACCATGGAAACAATGAAAGTGTAGGCTGCATCAACAGAAGTATCGTGTCTAGATCAAGGGAAGTAACCGTGCCACTCTATTCTGCTTTGGTCAAGCCTCATATGGAATACTGTGTCCAGTTCTGGGCACCACAGTTCAAAAAGGATGTTGACAAGCTGGAATGAGTCCAGAGGAGGGCAACAAAAATGGTGAAGGGTCTGGAAACCATGTCCTATGAGTGCTTTGATTGTGCATTCCTGCATGGCAGAGGATTGTACTGGATGGCCCTTGTGGTCTCTTCCAACTTGATGATTCTATGATTCTATGAACCAGGGTGCTTGTGAATAGCAAGCAGGGGAAGAAGGGGAGGAGTGGGTACTGACACCATGTGATTGCCAATTGTGAAATTGCCCCAGCAGCAATGTTTAATCCCTTGGGACTTAGAATCATAGAAGTGAAAGAGACCACGAGGCCCATCAAGTCCAACCCCCTGACATGGAGGAACACACAATCAAATCACTCCCAACATATGGCCATCCTGCCTCTTTTTAAAAACCTCCAAAGAATGAGACTCTACCACATTCTGAAGGAGTGTGTTCCACTTGTGTGATTGTGAAATCATTGATGGATTTCTCTCATCAATAAACAGGGTTTGGGACAAAGTAGCTGTCAGAAGCATCATCATGTGGTAAGTATCACCAAAGCCACTTTTTTCTGATGTAATCACAGTTTAAAAGACACATGTAGTAATCTCCTAAATGCACATTAAAATGGTAATTATGAACTATGTGCAAATTCAGGCTCCAAATTCAATTTTACATATAATTATGAATTATATGGGACCAAGTGGAATAGAAAACTCTTTAATTTCTAAATCATTATTAAAAATGTGTACTAGTATCCTAGATTGGCTATATATTTATATCTGTGTAACTAATAACACCTCCTGGCCTGACCACCTCAACCCACCTTAAGAGCTAGCCTCTGGATTATTTTAAGGAAGTCCATTCAGCTTCTGATTCAGCTTCCATTCAGCAAAGTGCATAACCACTCTTCCACCAGTAACTCTGTGACAGGGACTTGCAACTGAGGTCCTCTTTCTGATTTTTGCAGCCACATTTACTGGCAGCAACAGGGTGGAAACAATTTTCCTTGTTCCCGAATCAAAAGCTGAATGGATTTCTTTCACTCAATCCACCTGCTGGATCTTCAGGTGGACTGGAGTGGCACTTATGTAGCCTTACAGTAAGATTACATAAAAGAGCACATAGTTGTACTAACTGCAGATTAGTTATGGATCCATAACTGCAATACTGAATACAAACTGTGGTTTTGAATATGTGGGGAAAATTAAATAGAAACTAAGACCAATAATAAGGACAATCCAGTACTTAGTGATATGATGAAAGATGCTTCACTGAAAAGGATCATAGGTAGCAAAAAAATTCACATTCCTAGCAGAGATGAAAAGGACTCCTGTCAGAAACCATGGAGCCCTATTGCCAATCAATGTAGACTACAGTGTAATTATGAGTTATTTGGACTTATCGTCTGACATAGTATAAACCATTTCCTATAACTAAACCATAACAAATAACCATTGAAATTATTTTCATTTCATTTAACTCTCATTAAGAAAAACACACCTAAGCCTTGTGTCATTGGTGGTGCATTTTAGCAGAGGGAAACAAAAATAAATCAACTGTTATAATGCTATTTTGACAAAAGTGATTTTCAAGAACAGTACAGAAAAAATGGACTGGGATTTGTACAAGCGACTTAGTGCAAAGGTGAGTAAGAAAAAAGGTACAAATGTTCAATGGGACCCATGTTTGCTGTTACAAGAGGTCGAAATCTTTCAAGGTAAAACATTAAGATATGGTCTTCAAAACTGATCCTAAAGATGAGTTAAAGGATAGTCTGGGGATTCTGGAAAGGACAAGGTAACAAGAAGGCATGGACATCCAGAAAAAGTGTCTGTATAGTTTACCATCTTTTTCAGTCTCTGTATCCCACTGCGGCTCATTAAATAGGCAACACACTGAAGCAAACAACCAGAAGAAAGTGTGGAGTTATCACTGTAATATTGCAACTTGCAGCATCTGAGCTTCAAGAAACAAAGTCTTTGCTCATTACAAGCCAGTTTTTTTCAAAGCGGCAATGTGGATCCTAAAGGGCATTAAGCAATTTCTCTTCAAAAAAATTCATCTTTGTTTAAAGTTGCTTTGAGATTAAAAATGATAGGGACTTTTAAACAGAAAATTATACAATGAAATTAATTGGTATTCTGATGATGCAAAAAACTTTTAACCCAGAGGGACTGGGGGGGGGGGGGCTTCAGGAGCCACAAAGGTGAAGTGCAATCTTATCATTTGGCCAACCCTGAAATGGATAGAATTTATTTTTTTTCAGTACACTGGATTTGTCGACCTTATGCAGCTCCTATCTATGCATGAATACAGATAATAATTTCCACTGAATTTATCAAAGCCAATGCAATTTACTTCCATAAAAATATGCACAGGATTTAAAGATCTATTATTACACATCTATTATTACACATCCCCCATTGAACTTGAATTGTCATCCACTATTTTGCTGGATGTAGCCTACCCAATGAGCCTGACAAGTAAAACACAGTCCATATATTGAAACTCTGAAGATTTAGAGATGCAAAATGCTTGACCAATTAATTTATGCACTCAAACCACAACATGTAAACTGTATTCAGACATCTCAGCTGAGTAATAAAATAGCAAGGACCAAAACAGATGGTCCTTTAAAGCTGCTGTCAGAGCTGCTTGGGAGTGATGTGTTTATATGTTGCATGCTCCAAGACATGGGCAGCTTGAAGTTTCCATGGGGCCCTGGTGGAGTGGGAAAAACCACATTTTCCCCGGCTGAAAAGGGAGCAGATCTTTGCTACTCCTTTTTCAGCCAGCTTCAAGGCAGATTGGGGCCATGGTGTGTGTTCGCCATAGCCCCAATTCATCTTTGGAAGGGGCACCTGTCTGTTTCACTCCTACATAAGATAAATGAAAAGACACAAGTTTTGTAAATATGTTTCTGGTGTTTTTAGTGCCTAGACAGCATAGGGACAAATCTCAGAAATTCTGTAAGTGCCCCTGGAGAAATCTAAAGATTGATCATCCTCACACAAACTATTATTTTATTTGCAAATATCACACTGAGCTGTTTTATTCAATGTCATAAATGTTTGAAACTTGGACAATTGGTTCATAAAATATAAACTAGGAATATATATTGCTAGAGAAAGAGAAGCTGAATAAAAGCATAATGGTATGGGGTATGGTTGATGGGTTTTGACTTATTGCTAATATTATTTAATCATAGTTTACTGAAATCCTTCTTGCTATTTTCTTTTCATTTTTTGGCTACCTATTTTGAATCACCTTCTCATTTTAAGGATGGAGGTCATTTGGCATTGTTTGATGTAGCAAAACATTTCAAAACATTTCTGTTTTTCAGTTTCTTTTAGATGAAAGGCGACCCCCCCCCCCATTGGACCAAAATGAAGAAGCCATTTTGCTGCAGAACATTTACTCCAAAAGACCTCCTCTAATTTCATTGTTGAAAAATGTACAGAAAAGATGTTAAACAAAATTGCCTATAAACTATTTACATGCACATTAAGGGATTGCAAAATTGTATTCTGCCATGCCTCATTTGAACAGTATTTTGCACTTGTGAAATATACTAAAAAAAACACTGACACAGAGCTTACACTACAATTCCCAGATAGCATGACCAGTTTTTGTTCAAAAAGTAACTTTTCCCAGTTCTACATTGAACTTTGTCAAAATAAAAACACATGACCCCATAGTCCTATCCAGTAATTTAAGAATTATATTGAATCAGATACCTAAAAAGGAGGCCACCTCTAATCTTGTCCCTTCCATTTCCATTGTGCTCCTCACATAGTGAAGAGTCTGAAAAGGAAAATTTCTGCTGTCTTAAAAAATAAATAAGAATCTAGAATCTGTTGTATGCTAAAATCAGATTGGACATTATTACATTTTTTAAAAGGTGCTCTTCAAATGTATAAAATACATCAGTTTGTCATAGCTAGTTTTTTTCTTGACTACTCTTACATTTGACATTACTTGTTTTGTGACTGGTCATTAAAAGGCAACCATCATCTTAAACAATCTGATTGTTCAGGCTTATATCTCTGAGGAAGTCCTGTTGTGGGGGAAGCAAATTATTCATAAGGAATATACATTTCCTCTAAATATGGATTTGACTCACTGTCTCCAAGCAATTGATAAGGGCACTTTCTCCATGCAACTCCCAATGCAGTGGTTACCATGGACTGAATTAATTCATGTATTTTTTATTTTTACTAAAGATTTATTGCATCTAATAAGTGGTGTGATTCATCAAGGATATTGAAAAACTAAAGATAATGTGTGTGAAAATTTTTTGGAAACCATCTGCTCTTGATACAAATTGTGACAAAGGATGGAGGGAAAATGTTTTTAAAAAGTGCTGCATAGTTTATGGAGATCCTCATAAGCCTACTCAAAATATATCAGCATTTCATTTCAAGCTTCAACATCAATGTTCATTAAAACAGTAATAAAATTGTTTGCTCTCTTCATCCCATCTCAAAGCCTACAGCATTCTGGAAATATTTACACATGCCATATGGCCACACAGAGTATTTTAAATTTTCACTTGAGAGATTTTAGAATTACAAGTTCTGTTCTCTCCAAAATGCCACAGGAACCACAAATCCTTTAAATAACTCAGAACCTTTACCCTCTGTAGGTCTTTCTCCTTTGCCCTTGAATTCATATTTTGATGGTGGTCTGGTGCATGGGTTTTCTATTTATCTTTCTGAATCAAACAACACTATGCCATCTTCCCTGCCCAGTTTCTTTCTGAAGTTCTGAGAATTTTCAATTTTTACTTCCTCTCCTGAGCAAGATAATAGGATATGTCACCGATGGCTTTATGAGTCAACAAAGACATTAAGGGAAACATGTATTCCCTGTGACTAACCTCCATGCGATGAATGTGGAAAATAAAAACAGTAAAAAATTATTGTAACAGATAAAAATCTAGCCTCATGCTGGTTCCATGCACAGTACATTATAACACTTCAGTTTCAATAAATAAATAAATAAATAAATAGTGAACTCTTTCCAGACTGACAGGTCCCTATATAGATCTCCTTCATTCCTCACTGGCTCTAACAATTGGTGCTACCTTAATTTCTTCCTAGACTCATTAACAACAACAAAAACAACACATTTTATTTCTTTCCTGACTCTCCTTAAGGCTCAAGGTGGGGTACACCATATTAAAATACATAACAAATAGAAACCATAATAAATGGATTGAATAAATAAATTACCTTTCATGAGGTGAGGCCTGAAACAGACAGGCACTAAAGGGTGCCATTGTCACATGCTAGGATTGCCTTGGGGTGGAGCTTATACACTCACCACAACCCTAGCACATGATGGGGGCGTCGTTGCTGCACAGCCTCTATACGGCACTGAGCAGCTGTGACATTCCAAAAGCGCTGGCAGCGCTTTTTGTGTCACAGTTATGACACAAAAAGGAGCTGGGTTTCAGTGCTCCTTGACTTTAGGGAGCACCTTGCCAGTCCGTGTAGTTGCTGCAGCGATGGTGCGCAGTAAAAAGAGAAGGCTACAGACTGCCCTTTTTGGGCAGTCTGTAAAGCCCCTGAGTCTTCCTAGTAATGTAGCATTAAAAAGGGGACCTCACAAATGAGGCTCTGAAAGGACAACACCCAGAAGACACATTGTAACAAGGAGATGTAGTGGACTGTTACTATTCTCCTCTATGCTGCCATAATGGCACCTTCTTCACGTCTCTGAGCAAAACCTTGCTTTAATTCTGGTACATATGAGGCAAAACAGATGGGCAGGAAAAAGTTGCTTGAAATTGCCCTTTCCAAAGCCACATTGAAACCCCACCAACTGCACCACTGGCTCCCAAGGCAGCTGGAGTGCTCATGTCATGACCACATGACATGCATTCAAGCCAGGAAGAAGCGGGAAAAAAGCTGCTTCTTTTTGAAATGGCTTTTCTCTGCCTAGAGGGCACTTTCCTGCTGGCTTGAAGGCATGTGTCACCTAAATGCCAGCCTGAAAGCAGCTTTTTGCCTGTCTGTTTAGCCCCCATATGTAACTTGCATATTTGCTAACCCAAATGTCTTTAAAAGATAAAATGTATCTGGAACAGCATAGGGAGGAACCGAAACATTTATACAGAGATAGCAGTTTGATTAATGACCTTGAAGTAGTGTTAGGCTCATGGCTACCATGTGTAGAGATAACCACCTGATTGATGACATTGGAATGGTATGATTTTGGTGTGATCCTAATGATATGGTCCACCCCAAGGTGCAGAATAATTGCTAAGTCATTATGAGACAGACAACCAAAAATCTATAAAAACACCTAAGATAGGTTGGCTCTTCAGCACGGCACCAGGCCTGAGGTGCCATGTCCATTGGTTGTAACAGAGGGGTCCTCTTTGCTGCTATCTCTCTGGGGCTCCTAGCAGCTGAACAGAGGTGTTTGCTTGGTATGATTTATACATATTCTTTTGTATACCTTTCTGGGTGTATAATAACTCATACAGCTTTACAACCACAACAGGTATTTTTGTATTGCTTCCAAATCCCAGAAAACAACCTTCTTGCCTTTCTACTCTTTCAAACGGGAGGAATTTCTCCCAACTTCGAATGGAGCCAATGCGGATTCATGTAAATTCGCTAGTTTAGCAAATTTACATGAACCCCTGCTCCGTTCGGAAGAACCCCTGCTCCGTTCGGAATTACTTCCCATTACCCGAAAATAACCCCCTCCTGCGAAGCTTTAATTCGCATGCGAAGCTTTAATTCGCAATAACATAAAACCCATGATTGCATTCGAATTGGCTTCCCTCTTGCCCGAATTTGCGTGCTAAGAGTTAATTCGCAATAACGTAAAACCCATGATTCCATTCAAATTGACCTTAAATTATACTTCCAATTTAGCCTCATATGAAAGAGTCCTTTGTCAAGACAGGCACATGCACTGCATCTCTTCTGCTAACAGCATTTCTGATCTCCTGGTAACTGATTTGGCTTCTCCAAGCCTCTGCTCCAACCAGCTGAGCCCTGAACTGACCAGAACTGCATTTAAAATTAAAACCTGTCATTCCATAGCAATGTAAACTAGTAATGCTGTGATGTCAGTAGAATCCAAATAGCTCATGTTTATTACTCTGCTTAATACATGTACTGACACAAAAGAAAAGATTTGCTGGCTCAGACCAAAGATCCAACTAAACTAACATCTGGTTTTCTAATGTGGCCAACCAACCAGAGGTTTCAACCAAGGCATGGAGGTGATGGGTTTTCCCAGTTGTTTACTCCAAATCCCTATTACCTGGCATTCCCCTTCTATACCTTTTCTACAGCAGCCGGGCAAGTTCAAAAAGTTTTATACAAGGTTTAAGTCTTATATCTATTGGGAAAAAAGAAGCAGCATTTGAATGATCTTTAAATCTTGATGACCAACTGGCTGAGTCTGAACCTAACAAGCACACACTTTCACATCAACATGGGTTTACAGATTCAAAAGGAATTTCCACAAGATTAGTGTACTGAATGGACTCACATTCAGAGCAGTAACTATTCTGTAGCATCTGGCTATAATAGTCCAATAGTATTTTCAGAAACACAGTTGTATGCATATATTCATTTACTGTACTGTTCTTTTTGGTTTATCCATTTATTGAAGTGGAGAGGAGAAATAGGCAATAAATAAATAAACCAGACAATCTTTTTGGACTGCTAGTAGAATGGGCAAAAAGTGAAACAAGTCCCCTATAAAGAAATGTGTGGATTGAAAATGGATATTCAAGATCAGAACCACTAGTATCATGTCTGAATGTTAGACTAGAGCTGGTGCCACACTGAAAAAATTAATGCAGTTTGAAACAACTTTATCCGTCATGGCTCCATCTATGGAATGATGAGATTTATAGTTTTGTGGTACCAGAGCTCTCTGACAGAGAAGGCTGGGCCGACTGAGAGGGTTGGGGATCGGAGGCACCGTGCTCTGGTGGTTCCAGTTCTTTCTCTCCGGGAGATCCCAAAGGGTGAGGCTCGGGGACAGTTGCTCTTCTATGATAGAGCTTAATTGTGGCATCCCTCAAGGCGCCATCCTCAAGGCGCTGTTTAACATCTACATGAAGCCGCTGGGTGAGATCATTTGGAGGCATAGAGCTCTGTCAGTATGCTGATGACACTCAGATCTACCTCTCCATGATAAGATCGTCAGCCCAGACTTCAGATAGTGTCTCTCCTCTCAATGACCGTCTTGCTGCAGTAATGAATTGGATGAGGGAAAACAAGTTGAAGCTCAATCCAGACAAAACGGAGGTACTAAATGTCACAGGACCGAAGCCAGGATTGGGAATACCCCTTCCGGTCCTAGATGGGGTCACACTCTCCTCGAAGGATCCTGTTCGCAGTCTGGGGGTACTTCTCGATTCGTCGCTTCACATGATTAGTCAGGTGAATGCGGCGGTCAGGAGTGCCTGTTATCAACTTCGGCTGATCTGCCAGCTGCGCCCTTTCCTGGAGCCGGAGGACCTGGAGTCAGTGGTACACGCTTTGGTAACCTCACGATTGGACTTCTGTAATGCGCTTTACATGGGGCTACCCTTGTGCCTAACTCGGAAACTTCAATTAGTTCAGAATATGGCAGCCAGGTTTGTCACGGGAACATCGAGGAGAGAGCCCATTAACACCGGTGCTCAAATCTCTCCACTGGCTGACGATTAGTTTCCGAGTGCAGTACCAAGGTGTTGGTTTTAACCTTTAAAGCCCTACAAGGATTGGGTCCATCTTCTCTGAGGGACCACCTCCTCCCATACGAAACCCCCCCCCCGCGCACACTCCGGTCTTCTGGGAGGAACCTGTTGCAGCCTATGAAGACTAGGCTGACGCAGACCTCCCAGAGGGCCTTTTCGGCTGTTGCTCCCAGGCTATGGAATGACCTGCCGGACGAGATGCATCTTATTACATCTTCTGATTGCTTTTAAAAAGCCTTGAAGATGCATCTCTTCCGGCAGGCCTTCCCAGAAAGTCCTTAGCCTCCCGGCTCTGTTTGGGTTAAGCTCTCCCATTAACACTTTAACATCTTGACCCTGATGTCTATGCAATGGGTTGCTGTTTTAAATTGTAATTTTTATTATATCATTTTAATTGATGTTAGTTTAATTCAATTTTAAGGGGTAGGTGGTTGGGTATGAGTTGTGTATATTTTATCTTGTATTTTTTAATTGATGTAACCCGCTCTGATTGGATACAGAGGAGCAGGCTATAAATAAAACATCATCATCATCATCATCATTATATATCTCACAAAACTATAAATCCAATAATTCCATAGCATTGAGCCATGACAGCTAAAGCAGTATCAATTCTGCAGTTTAGATGCAACCTTGGAGTCTTGGAGACCAGAATTTCAATCCCTCTTACGTGCATGACCCTGACACATGTCACTTAACTCAGTGCATGATCCTGGGGCATGTCACACTCTCACAACATTAAAGGATGCCAATGGCAAGTTTTATTTGAATAAATCTTGCCAAGAAAAATCTATAATTAGGTTTGCCATAAGTCAGCATTGACTTGAAGACATGTAACAACTGAAATTCAAGATTAAGGTCCCCAATGGCAGAAAGATATAAATTCCTCTTTCTCACATGAAATGAAAATACACTTTTCTCTCAAGGCTTCCATATAAATTACAGAACTGCTCATAGTAGAGTTTAAGGAAGTTGGTCTAGACTGTGGCTTTGCAAGTGGAATCTCCTTCCAGCCAGCATCCCATTGCCTGATGCCAGCTGACTCTTGATTGGCTGTTGCTAGCCTAACCTAAATCTGCCTATTTTCTACAAGCTGCAAGATTTGTTGTTGCTGGTTTTGTTAGAACAATCTAATGTGGGGTGCTCCTTGATGCTTAAGAAGCTCCCAATAATGGTAACCTCTCCCATGAAATTTACCATGAAGGTTGTCTTCTGACCTGTTCTATTGAGTCACAGATAAAGTGGTAGCATACACATGCAGGGATCTGGTTCAGTCACAGCCCCATTTTTTTTCCCTTATAACTGCTGAAATGTCAAGACCATAGCTCAAGAAATTCAGTTAAAATATTCTATGTGTAAGCAGTACTTATTCCACAATGAACATACAGAGCATTTCATGAAACTGAAGAAGCCAGAACAACACGTGAATAAGCCTAGTTCATTAGAAGCTTTAGACTATTCCCAGAAGATTTGATTACACATTTATCCTTTTAAAAAGATCTCATTTTTATTTTTTTTATCTTGCTTTTCTGATTTGTTTACATAGTCAAGGGGTTAATTAGAGGTTGTCATGAATTGGAAATGAAAGGGAAAGCCCTTAAGATAATTAAAGGCTCTTGACTCAATTCTGTTCCATCTTGGGGCCCATGGCAATATAAACAAGAGCATGTCTTTATCTTGGGTATGCAAAGCTCCATTAAATTCAAATTTTCCTTCAAAAAGTTACCTACAAATCTTTGCCAAAATTAATCAATAACATGCAGCTCAGGTATTCTGGGATTTCTGCTTGAAATAATGTCAGGTGTCACGACTTCATAAAAAACTCAGAGGTACCTATTCACCTCTTGAAAGAGAGGATCTGAATTTAAAGGGTGGTGAGTGACTTGTTCTGCTCTGTGAAATAACGCACACACACACAAGGTTGTCATGATAACACAGTGAGAATTACTTGCAGATTTTAGGGTCTTTGAACTGTAGCATCCTCTATGGGCAAATGTAGCATCTTGTTTTGTTAAAGAGCTGGCTTGTTTTGTAGGCAGAAAAGAAGAACAACTCTGCGGAATCAAACTAAAGGCCCACCTAATCTACATATTGTTTTTACAAGAACTTGGAAAAGTTGCCTTTTTATACTATATATCCCCATTCCCCAGCAAACATGACCTCACACTCATGTTTTACAGAGCTCTCGAAAACCTCCCCCTCACTATATTTATTCGGTCAGATGGACTGAGCATTGGTTCCTTACCACTTTCCATTTCAGTTCAGTTTGTGAATGAACTTTCCTCTGGATCATGGGATCCGCAGGTTAGAAGAGGAATTTATAATTTCCAGCCAGAGAGTTGTTAGGCTTCACTAAACTATAAAATTCCAAATTCCACAGGAGGAAGCCATAGCAGTTAAATTGGAATAATAAAGCTATAATAGTGTACTGTGGTAGTCCCACAGCAAAAAAATAGAAATTAAAAATAACAAAATTCATTTCTCCCCCCAATTTTTTTTAAAAGGCCCAAGCAAAGAACCCTGATGTTTTTGAGCTCCCTCTTTTCATTGAGGATAAGAAAACAAATAAATATTGGTTGCAAACCTATCAGACAGCTAGTGACAAAATGCCAACAGTTCTTCATACAAGTTGGGAAGATTTGGTGAAACACCACATTTTTGGCTGAAGAGAGAAGAGTCACCTATGGAAGAATTTGCAGATATCATTATCATTATTGCAGTTTTCCAAACCATTGTTAGTACCCCCACTGCTGTTGTTTCTGACGTATCACATCCATTGTAATATGATAAAAGTAGTCCCTAATAAGTTCTTTTTACATCATTCCCAAAAACTCCATACCTAGAAATGAAAAGAAGATCCCTACTAAAGTCATTCTCTGACTGGCAGCTAGAGCTACCAGTCATAAAACTACTATCACTGGATATACTCACCATAGCTTTTTCCTTGCAAGGTAAAACTTGACTGGTGGAATGTCCATGTTAGACACCCTGTGTGCATCCCTCTCGCACTCTTAACTGCAATTTTGGGAGGAGCAGAGTTCAATGCTCCATTTGCACATGAAACCCACTGGGTGACCTTGGGCAACTTACATTTTCTCAGGCGCTGGAGAAGGTGATGACGGTGGATGGTGAACTCATGAACAAATGGGCCAGAGGCAGGAAATAAGGTCAGAAAACAGACCAAGGTCTAAATACAGCAAGCCAGGATTCCAGGAGTCCAAGGGAGTAGAGTTGAGTCAGGGAGAAGACTAGGCTAAATAAGCAGAGATCCAGGAGTTTAATGGGCCAAAGGCAGGATGCCAAGGCAGGAGACAGACCAAGGTCTAAACACAGCAAGGCAAAATGGAACCAGAGCAGCTACAGGCAACACAGAACACTGTATTGCTGAGACAAAGGGAGAGAGGCCAGTGCAGCCCTTAAATGGCTGTAAATCCAGCTGCTCCAGCTACCCTGCATGAGTAGAGCCAGCTGTACCTGTTGGCTAGCCCTGATCCTTCCAGGACTCCAACAGCTCTAGCCTGGTCTTGCAAAGACTTTGGTAGCAGGACCCCAGCAGCCAGAAGCCCCATCCTGCAACCACTTACACCGGTGTACCCTTACAGGGCTAGATTGAGGAGTTATATCTGTCTTTTAAGAATGGTCCATGGAAAGCAAAAGCAGCTCAAACCAGGAGCCTGGGGGAAACTGCCACTGGGCAGTGTGTGTGTGTGTGTGGGGGGGGTGTCCTAGTCATCTTTATACTTTAAAACTAGCCCCACCTTTTAAACTTTAAAACTTATCTATGGTGATTTCATGAGAAACAATTATTTGATAGCCCTTCAAAAAGGGCCAAAGGTTTCCAAAGTGGTGGACTGCTTTGATATTCAAAAGATGTAAAAATCTAATTTGGTTGATGGTAGTGTCATTGATTTTACAATACACTGACAGGACCTGGAGTATCCCAAAAAGAGCAGACAGGAAGGGTGTTTAGGGAATGAAAGGGGATCAAGTCTTGTTTGATTTGTTGGCAAGAACTCATCTTTGACTTCTGGTTCTCATTAGAAATTCACACTGTGTGTGGAGGGGCACATCCTTTAGCAAGCCCCTTCATCCTCTTTAACCTGTTCACATGTTTGGGATCTATGTACCATATTTAAAATTATGCCTTTTCTGGTGTTTCATAAATAAATGCAGCCTTGCCAGCACATGCTGGCATCCAGTTCTATCATAGCAAAATATTGGTGGATCGAATATATCATGGGAATATCAGGGTACATACAGGTCCTTGTTCACTCTGGTACTACAGCACAAGCTGTCTATGCAGAAGGCTCTAGGTTTAGTCCCTCACATCTCCAATTAAAGCGTCATCCAGCAACATATGATGAGAAAGGGACTCTAGGTGGGAAACTGTGGGAGACTTTGGAGCTGCCAGTCACTGTAGTCAACTGAACAACTCTAAGGTGGCTTACTAGTTAAGATACCAATTCTGACAATCGTAACATCAGAAGGTTGACAATTCAAGGCCCAGGTGCCTCATGATGGGGTGAGCTTCTATCACTAGTCCCAGCTTCTGCCAGCCTAGCAGTTCAAAAGCCTACAAATACAAGTAGATAAATAGGTACCACTTTGGTGGGAAGGTAACAGCATTGGGTGCAGTCATACTGCCCACATGACCACTGGAGTAGTCCTCGGACAATGCTTGCTCTTTGGCTTAGTAATGGAGTTGAGCACTGCCCCCTACAGTTGGTTACAACTAGACATTTGTGTCAAGGGACTACCTTTACCTTTTACCTTTAAAGAAGCTTCCTTTGTAGGTTTACTTGCTGCTCTGTATATTGTTTTCCAGCATTTCAAAAAGCAGGATTCCATATTTACATGATCTTGGGTCTAATTCACTGACTAACTCTCTAAAAGGTTTCCCTGTGGAAAAAACACCCTGAGCTTAAGATACTAAGAATCAAAGGAGAGTACTCAGCAGATATTTTATCCCAACAAGCAGGTTGCCTTGAATACAAGCTGTCCTCACTCTAAGCAACACTGTTTTGGATGGATGTCTGTGTTTTTCTCCTTAGAAAAAGTAATCTTCTCTTTTCCAATGCACTTGGATTTCTCTAACCTTGTCATCCAGAGTTTTCCATAAATGGAAGATCGCTGATCGAAGAACGGTACACTCCTTCTATCTGGGATGGTCGTCCTCTTCCATCGAGCGCACAGCTTCAGGAAGGATGCACATGGAGCAGTGAGGGAGGAAAGGGACACCCACAGAAGGTGGTACCCAGGAAAATGTGAGAAATATATAATGTAGTGAGAATGAAGATAAATGTTGCTGACTAAATAGTGATAGGTCTTAATTTCAAGATAACTGTGGAAGTAATGTAGTATAGTTAGAAGTATAGAATAAATATGTGTATATTGGATTAAGTGTTTAAGGAAAATGCAACATGGGACATACAGTGAAAGAAATAAAATATGTATGTGAGAGTCACAATGACTAAGCAAAAGCAATTGAGAAGCTACACAGGTGAAAAGGCTAATGTAATTTAGAAGTCCTGAGAGCCAAGGACAAATGACAAGGACAGAATTATGGAATACATATTGGAAACACCTGAGAATCATAAAGTGTACAAGACAGTATGATGAAATATGATGAAATACTTGGGTTGGGCTCAAATATGGGTTGAACAATGTGAGCCAATCAGATTGAGTGTAAACACCCACAAGTGGCTATAATAATATTAACAATGTATGCCAATGAGTTCCATTCAGTTCTGTGATGCATAGTTCTGTTCTGTTCTGTATATACAGTGGTCCCCCGGGTTACGAAGGTAATCCGTTCCGGATTACCTTTCGTAACCCGGAAGTCTTCGTTTCCCGGGGGACCGTATTAGGAGACGGACCACGCGGCCGATTTAAAGGGGCCGCACAGTTTTTCTCCTTCGCATCCTGGGTGATCCTTCGGATCCCGGGGGATGTTTTTTGGTCCTGCCAGTTTCGGGTCCCGGGGATTTCGTTCCCCGGGGGATTCGTAAACCGGGGGACCACTGTAGTATGTATAGAGTATGGAGTGTAGTATGGAGTAGAGAATAGCTAAGTTGAGCATTGTATAGAGTAGAGTAGATATAGTTAAATAAAGTAGATCTTTTATACAAGTCTACTGTGTTGCCTGGTATCTTGAGAGAGAGAAGATACAAGAGACACCAGAACCAAGGAGACGTTTGGAGACATCTCTGAAAGAGGAGTGAGAAGGCTGAGAGAGTTTGTCAAGGTCTTCAGCCTAATCTCTGAAGCTCTGCATGCTAAGAAGAAAGCAACAACCACAGATCAAAGCTGGTCTGCTCCGCTGCACAACAAGGTGGTGAGTTAAAGCAAGTATAAGACAAGCTGCAACTCCCATCATCCTTGACATTAAGAATGTAACACGAAGATTGTATGAATCATAGATGCTTTGTAATATTTTATTATATAAAAAACATTAAAAATAAATAAATGGAAGATCACTGTTTACCTCCATATGTTAATTTAAAGCCTTCTGTCAATCAGAATGAATGTGATGATCCCTCCTCTTCCTCTTCCTCCTCCTGAAAATGTTAGCTTAACTTGAATAGAACAAAAGCCTACAGTTCAAATATGTAAAATAGGGCACATTTTTAAAGAAATAAATAAAAGAATGGATTCTTTTTAAGCTGGGTGATTGACTGCATACAATAGATATCTAATACTGATGTTCTATGATGGTCTTTAAGTCCCTGCAACTCTCTTCACTGCCACCACCCTAGAAAACTCTTTTTCCTTAAAGAGAATATTTAACAATGAAAATTACAGGTTTCTTTTTAGTAGGAATTCATACATTTACAGCACAAACCTATATGTATCTACTCAGAAGCAAACTGCATTGAGTTGTTTGTGGTTTTTTGAATGGTAAGTGATGGAAGGATTTTATCCCTAAGCATTCATTTTGGAGAGTAGAAGAAGAAATATGAGAAGAGCAATGAAACACTTATTGCATTAAACATTTCAATAACTTATTGGAGAACAAACCCACCAGAGTTTTCATTTTTATTAAATATATCAACTTCAATAAGATTTATATATTTACTTAGACCAAATACTTGTTCATACAAATGGAATCATTTCTAAAATTACTGCTGGCCAAATCTCTGGCCTATGCCACCCCTTCCTTATTTTTAAAGAATTTCACATGATTAATTTTTCAAAAAAGGAAGCATATAGTGGCTGAATAGTAGGATTTTTCAATCACTTTTTTCTGGAAGAACCTATGGAATTGACCATATTTACCAGAAATGAAAGAGAAACAATTAATTTCTTTCTTCCACTGGACATGCCCTAGCCTGCCTTGATAAATGCTGCACTCACATCTCTATGAAGAAAATAAGAATGGATGTGGGTCAGTTCCAAAGCCCTTTTTTAGATTTATCAATTGTGTTGGAACCATTTCTTTGTCAGGCTTGATAAATATCAACACATAGAGGCCTCATTGCAAAGTGATGCCCTCAGTAGCACCAAAACTTTATTCTCCTTCTCTGCATCCTTCTCTAGGATAAAAAAAGCTGTTCTAGAGAACTTTTTAAATCTTCGGAGCAGGATATTAAGGTATATATGGAAATTCAATAGCAATTAGCTGCTTGTGTTCACAGAAGCAGCTTCCATGAGTATAATGGCCAACTAGATATTGGTCATGACTTACTGCTAAATTTTGGTATTCACAACTAGTGAAAAATGGAGAAGGCTCCTGTAATTTTAAGTTATACAGAAGAGTGAATTTCAGCAAGTGTTGTTTGCTATCCCCTTGCCTGACAAGGACATCTGCTAAAATTACCGCTTCTATGCAGCCATTAAAGGGATAGGAGCCCTCTTCAGTTTTCAATCTGGTAATCCTAATAACAGTTACTGGTTACTGGTAAATGACAAGAATGGGAAGTAATTAATGAAAAACAGATGACAGTTTTTATTATTTTTGTCGAATTTCATTACTTGCTTGAAATTCACATTGGATTTATTCATTTCATTTCATTTGCATGCCACCTTTCTCCCAGAAGAGACCCAAGGCAGCTCACAGATAAAAATATTTTAAAATGTCTAAATTTCTAAAAATAAAAAAGTTTATATTCTAAAATATTAAGAAGTGACTGATAAATATCAATATTGTTTGGAACCACGAATATGCAATCCATTCGGTTGCTGAAGCCTGAGATTGTTATTTAATTCCTGTAGGGGTATATGATGGAATTGTGGAATGACATAGCTCAGTGGTATATTATGTCGGGGCAAAAAGCCATATAAAATGCTACAACTTCCCCCACCTTTCCCTGATCTCTTTATTTGGTCTCTCTGGCTACCTACCATATCTAAATGGTTAGTGCATGCTTCAGGTGGTTGCTTCAAGGGTAGACTAGACATTTTGTCATGTTTGGACTACCCTACATTTGCTTCATGGCAGGATCTAGGGGAGACTGGCTGAAAGTGATGTCTTTAAATCACTTAAAGGCAAAAACAATAGCAAGTACATTTCTGTACCACTTATCAGTAACTAGAACTCAACAAGCAGTTTACAACATGTAAGCCAATTGACCCCAACAATTTGAGTACTCATTTTACCAATCTTGAAAGGATGGCAGGCTGAGTGAACCTTGGGGCCCTCTAGGATCAAACTTACAGTGTTGTGGCTGCAGTACTGGCATTTAAACACAGTGCCATCAGGGCTCTTTCCATAAAGGCATATTGAAAAGTTACTGTCTTGTGAACATTACATACCTCAGTTTTTAAAAATGCAGGTCTTCATTACTGAGAGTGTGTCAAGTTCCAGTTTTATCTTTGGATACTCAGAAGATATTCATTCCCTTCTCCTTCACCAACCCATATACTGCCTCCTTTACATCTTTGGTGTTAATTAGGTGGTTGCAATGATAAAAAAGGAAAGAAAGGAACTCTTTTATTTCCCACTTCCTCCTCTAGTATAATGCTATATTCTTCATTTTTCTTTGCATAGTGCAAAAAAGTTAAATGACTTTAAATTGAGGAAAGGAGGTGAAAGAAGGCCTGCTTTTTCCTTTATTGCCAGAGTATGAAGAAGGACAAGGACAAGTACAGAGTACAAGGATACTTGGAGGGATGTGTGTGAGTTAATAAGAATGTGAGAAGGTGGTCAGTAACACTTTTGTTCCTGGAGAATGTGCCAGACATTAGTGTAAGTCACAGGCAGAGCAATTGGCAGAAGAAGAAGAACAACCAGTCCACACCGCCACTCCCCATCATGCTTATTTGGGTGAAAATACAGACAAATTCTTAGGTTATCAGAGGTCTATGATATGACTTCATAAGTGAAATGACCTTCTAAGTGATAACAAAATATTTTACCATGACACTTCTTAGTTGCAGCAGCAATGCAGATATGTCTTTGCATTGTTTGCTTTACTCTTCCCTCCATTTTGTTTCTCTTGATATATGACCTGCTTTGTTCCAAACTTTTTGGCTATATTAATGTAAAATATAATAAGACTCCTTCTAGTTATATAATTTTTATTTGATTGCTGTGACTAATTAAAAGTATGTTTCTTTTGCCAGCATTTAGACAATATTTATTTTCTTCAGTAAAATGTGATATATTTCATTTGGTTTTTCTTTTCTATAAAAACAGAAAAAGCAATTTGGTGGTTAAATTTTTCACCTTAATATCAAAACTCACTTAAACCTGAGAAAATTATTACAATGTAATAAGAGAATAATGATTGAAGTGTTATTTCATTTAATAATCTGTGCATTCTTCCAAAATACAAATGTCGTATATTTCTTTGATATTGACTTATAAAATGATGGCTGGTTCCAAAATGAGAAAACAAGAAATAGACTAGGGGGCAAAACAGATTAGCAGTAAGCATTGCATTGGAGGCGGTATCTGAGCACAGCATGCTCTGATGCTGCCCCCACACCACCAGGAAGCTGCACAGTTGACTACATGTGTGGCAGCTTCACAGCATTTCAGCAAGGTGGAGTTTACATGCACTGTGCCACTGAAATACTGAAAAGCTGCAGTGGCAAGGGCACCCTTTTTCCACCCCAAAAAGGAGTGTCATTTTGCCATTTCTTTTTGGTCTTGAAAAATGCTGGATTGGGGCTGCAGCATGTGGTTGCCGCAGCTCCGATCCAGCACTCACAGGAACAATATGATGCTACCCTTTTAAGGTCATCTGTTTCAGCCCTAGGTGACTTTGGAGAAGTCACACTTTCTTAGCCTCAGAGAGAAAAAAATAGTGGAAATAATCTTCTGAAGAAATCTGGCTCAGAAAACTTGTAGGGAGTTGGTGGGGAGGGGAAGGCGCCCAATGAAACACACACACAGCAATTGGAGGTAAGAGCCCCAACATTATTAGCACAGTACAAAGGTAGGGTTGGCCCAAAGCATAAGGTCCAGATCTGGAGCATCAAACAACACCCCGATTGATTCATGCTAGGTTGCTTGGCCCTCCAAGCATTGGGATGACGTAGGGGCAAACGAAATGCTCTTATGCAATTCTGCAATTCCATATTCCACAGTGGCATCTGTTAATGCCCCTAGTCACCGGGAGCTAAGCAATGTGTGCCCCGCAATGGCCACATGGCATGCGCTCAGTGCTCCCGCATCCAAAGGACTCCCAACCCTGGGCTACAGAGCCCTGGAAACCATGCTCGCCAGATCCAGGACCTGTGCTTCCGCCCGCAAAAATTGTGACAAAACACCCTATTCTAGGGAGGGAGGGTCGGAGAGCTGAGCAAAATGGCTCCGAGACACATGTGCCATGGCCTTACATAGGCCTGTCTGCCAATAGGGAGCCTGGAAAGATGGTGGCACCACCCCCCAGGCTCTCTACACCAATGGGCTGCAACCCATCTGACTGGGTCAGCCAATCAGCTACCAATGCTGGCAGCAGGGCAGGCTGGGAGATGTAGTTCCAGCTGCCAGCAAAAAGGCCACCCCTTCCATCTCAGACAGCCAACACCATGCCATACCACCAGCAAATGGGATGCTGGGGCAGAAGGCCCCACCAGCGGAGGAGTCATTTGGGCCTTCCCACCCCAGCAACAGCAAAAGCCCGATGATTCAGGTGACACCATTTCCTATATCTCTTGTCATGTCCATCTCTTCCCCACACTTTTCTATTGGGGGAGAGGCAGGGGATCATCATGCTATAAAATACTCAGCTGTCTTTTGTTCCCCGAACTCTTCTTCAGATGCTGATTGTGTGCAACTCCCAGAAGGCACCCTAACTAGCATTATCCATAGGCCAGTAATGTTGAGAGCTGCAGTCCAACATCTGGAATGGTGGACTTTGCCCACTCCCAATTTACACTTTTCCATGTCCTGACTTCAGGAAGAATTGAAGTGGTTTAAATGTTATCTTTTAAAACTGTTATTAAGCAGAAGTGGGCATCTTGTGGTCCTTCAAAGGTACTTTGGATCTTGCAATGCATGAATATTGCCAACTCTGTTTTGTGTTCTGGCTCATTTTTTTGCCTTGTGGATTATTTTTGTAAAAATAGAAGGGGAAGGGAAACAGTTGCTTTGGCTAAGACAAGGGGTTGGAAAAGGGGCTGCATGAGAAAGGCTGTGTAGGAGTAACATACATTGCCAAGTTTTGTAATGATCCAATCATTCCTAGGCATGCTATGGGGGCTTTTACAGGGCTCTTAAAGGCCCATAAACCATGAAACAATAAAGCTCTCCATAAAATCCCTTATAACAAGGAAGATACTCCGTGTTTAGTCATGCAAATAGCCTTACTCAATATAATTTGAACATATGTTCTTCTATTCAGGATTTTTTTTTTTAAGGGTCAGAACTTACTTGGGCAAGATGAGCCAATGGAATTATCTCACTTCACAGAGCAGCTGAGAACATCAATTAAAGTTTCCCACCTCCTTCAGGTCTTAGAAAAATAAAACCAGGATTTTGCATTACTGCTGAATACTTCCAAACTTCTTCTTTCAGCCACACAAGAGCAGAAGGGTGAAGTGGTGGACACCAGATGTAAATATTTGCGTATTGCATCCCTGCATGCAAAGATGAACAATTTCAGCAATGTTGTTTCTACATATGAAAATACAAGCGTTTCTGCTCAATGTTCAAGTTCTACTCAAACAAGAAGACTTCCCTGGGGAAAATGCACAACAATCCATGCTTTTCTAGTGCATAAAATATGGTTGGGGAGAGGAATTTGTATTTTGCCCATGATACATTGATTCCTGCATGAAAATATTGCTATGCTTTGTTTTTGTTTTGTTTTTTTTGTTTTTTTGCATAGAAAATACATGCTAGAAAACTGCACATACTTCTGATATGCAGAAATGTTTGTATCTGTGGAAAATGGTGCAATTTGTTTCTGATTTATGTGATTTGCATAAGGTTCCTATAGATGAAAAGGACATGCAATTTTCGTATATGTATTTTATGGGCACAAAAATATTTTGGCACACGAGCGAGTGTTCTTTGAGCAAAATGCATGTTTTATGCTCAAAAACATATTATTTATATTTTTATATTCATTTTATAAATGAATTTCACCCAATGCTATCCCAAAAAAAAAAACCCCATTAGAAGGACAAATTAGTCAAGAGTCAGGTCCTAAATAGTCCCGTTTACAAGCAAGTTTGGATCACACTAGTAGAATGAGCACTCCACATCTTAGTGTAAAATCAGGTGATAACAATCCTACACATGCTAACCTGAATTTAATAGGATTTACTCCCTGTTAAGTGTGTTGGACTGCAACTCTGGAGACCATGGTTTGAAGCTTTGATGCTACCCCCCATCACCAGGAAGCTGCACAGTTGACTGCACGTGGTGGTGGCTTCACAGCATTTCACTGTCCACTGTGCCACTGAAATACTGAAAAGCTGCAGTGGCAAGAGCGCCCTTTTTCCACCCCAAAAAGGAATGGTATTTTGCCATTTCTTTTTGGGCTGGAAAAACACTGGATTGGGGCTGCAACATGTTGTTGTGTAGCTTGTCTCCTTTTGTCTCCAGCCCTGGTGGCGCAGTGGTTAAATGCCTGTACTGCAGCCACTCAAAACCATAAGGTGGCGAGTTCAAGACCAGCAAAGGGCTGAAGCTCGACTCAGGCTTGCATCCTTCCGAGGTCGCTAAAATGAGTACCCAGATTGTTGGGGGGCAAATAGCTTACAATTGTAAACTGCTTAGACACTCCTTAAGGGTATGAAGCAGTATATAAATGAAGCTGTTTGTTTGTTTGTTTGTTTGTTTCTTTGTTGCTATGTTTCAAATGTTGGCACATACTTGTTTTCACTGAGGATGCAAATATTAATTAGTATTCTTCACTTCCCCAGCAACACAGTGTGTTGCAACTCATTCTCATGCTAAAGGCCCAGGAGGATGCTACATGTGGCTTGTGGTCCGTACTTAGGATGATGTCCAAATTCAGCCAATGATGTCCATGGCATTTATTCTGTTGGTTTTGCTTGCTTATTTGCTTTAAGTCACTCATTGTTGAATAATAAAATGCTGAGATATCAAAATATTTGCTTACTCACAAAACTGACTATATAAAGGAAGATTTTAAATGATAGCACTCTCCATACAAAACATATGGAATGAATAAAATAATTGGCCAAATGCTGATCATGTTCCTCTGAAAAAGACAATGCATTTTAAAATCCTATTTGAGGAACATGCTTTTGCTAAAGGTAAAGTGTGCAGCACGGCTGGTTGGTTGGGTATGGAGAAAATGAGAAACATTCATCATTATCCCAACAAAGTTAAATTTTAAGACTGCATTCCTATATGGAGTCTTTCCTAGCATTACAGAAGTTACTTAAATGGAATTAATCAATGTATCACAAAATATTAATGCTGGTGAAGCAGAAAGGGTAGGAGAGTGAGAAATCTAGTTGCAGCAAGAAAAGCAATTAATAAGCACTTGTATACAAACACATTCAAAATCATGACAACCATAAGTCCTCAGATTCCCCAGCTATGGGCAGAATGAAAAATTGCCTGAAATTGATTATTGTTGTCACTGTATCATAGAATAGTTGGTAATAGAGAATGTGTAAAAAGGTAAATTCATATATTTTTATAGGTGAAAGAGAATTTTACTCTTGTGTTAGCAAATAAAAGAGCATACTACTACATTTAGTATAAATTAACAAATTGAAATACTAGCTCTGATATTTTGGGTCATTTAACATGCTATTATTAATCAGATAACAAAGAAGAAGAAATAAAAAGGAGTATTTGATTTTGCCTAGATTAAGGAGGGGAAAATGCTGGCCAAAATTTTTTTGTGACAGTGCACTCAAAACCACACCAGCACTGCTAAAGAAGGAGAAGGAGGAACCATCGCTGTTTGCAGAAGCAGAAAAATTCTTTACATTGCTGAGGTACATCATCCTCAAAAAAGCCCTAGAATCTCATGTTGCTACTAGTTGTTAGGTTCAGGTGAGGACAAGAGAGTGTGCAGTCATTTGTTTAAAGTCCAGTATTAATTAAACTCTTTATATATGTCATATTTTTGCTTTATAAATTCCCCAAATTCATTCTTATGATAAGCAAATTAGAACCCGTGATATTCAGTCTGAAACTGAGAGATTCCCATATCATGACATGATAAACCAGTCCATTCATGCTATCCCTGCATTACCCATGAAACACTATCTCACAGGAACTACAGGAGATATGGAAAGGGTAATTTTATCTTGTCATTACTTCACAACAGTAAAGCATTAATTCTGTTCACCATATCTGAACAAATCAGAAGCTGGAGCTCACTGAGATCAGTCAGTTTTAAATTAGCCATATACAAAATTTAAAGCCCAGTATAGAAACATAGGTGCTAAACAGACAGGCAAAAAGAGGTGCTTTCAGGCTGACTTGAAGTGTGGCATTTAGATGACACATGCCTTGAAGCCAGCAAGAAAGTGACCTCTAGGTGCCTTATTATGCAGGGAAAAGCCATTTCAAAAAGAAGCAACTTTTTTCTGCTTCTTCCTGGCTTGAAACCATGTCATGTGGTCATGACATGAGCACTCCAGCTGCCCTGGGAGCTGGCAGTGCAGTTGATGGAGTTTCAACATGGCTTCAGAAAAGGCAGTTGCAAGCCTCTTTTTCCTGCCCATCTGTTTTGCCCCATCATCACATTGCCCGACCTTCAGTTTAGATAGCTTTATAGTTACCACTGCTCCCAGGGCTAAGGACTTTCACAACCAAATCAGATCTTGAAATTGTTATTTTTGACTCCAACAACCACTCAGCCACGAAATGCCCATGGACATGCTGGCAGGGGAATTCTGGATGTAGTAGCATTAAGTAATACTACTCTATCATGGTCTGAGTTAAAAGAAAGCTGATGTGGAAGAGACATGCCACTTCATAAATGATGTCCAGTAAACCAAAAACTCTTGACCCAGTGAAAAGCCATTCCTTGGACACAGTGGTATCATGGGATTAAATCAGGGACTGAAGAAGTGCTGATAAAAGTTAAATGGGTCCTCAAACCCTTAACGTTGCCTGAACTTTCAAGGCTCCTTGAACACTCCATAATTTTTAAAGGTCTGATTTAGGGCAAATTTTCACTTTAAGATGGCCAAAGTGTACCCAACTGCAAATACAGCAGTTTACTATGCTGTCCCTGAATTCTTTACCACAATCCTCCATATCCCCCAAAGAAAACTGATTAAAAAAGGGGTAATTGGAAGTGAGCCAACAATCATTGTTGGTGTGCCTGGATGCGCAGGTTTGGCACATGGGTGCATATATCAGAAGGGCAAATATTTTCCCCAGAATTGCCCAATTTTGTATGTTTGTTTAACAATGTGCAAGTAAAATCTTGTTGCCTGATAAAACATTGCAAGACAGCAAATTTGTATGACTCCTTTTTCATAATGCTTCACATATGTTCAGGTGTGCATGTCCACATTAGTAAGCACCATAGTAATACTATCATAATTATATTATGATCACATCAGGGTTCCCCTCTCCCCATGTTGTATACAGGAGAAAAAATGATGCAGAAGGAACAGCAGATCCATAAAACAATGAAGAACATAAGGGGGGATTTGCTTTAAATATGGATGTGCTTATGGTTATTAGATATGCTATTGTTACAGCTATAATAACAGCTACAATGCACAATGCATGATAGCATAGTATATTGGTTTTTCATGTCAGACTAGAATTCTGGGAGACCATGTTTGTATCCCTGCTCAGCCATGAGAACTCACTGAATGACCTGGGGAAAACACATTTGTTCATTCTTGGAGGAAGGCAAAGTTAAGCCTCCTCTGAATAAGTTGTACCTTAAGGTAGAGTCAACTATTATAAGAAAACTTTATGATAGGGTCATCATAAGTTGGAGTCAACTTGAAGACACACAGAAACTGCAGAAAACAAGTTTGCTCCATCTTCAATATGATATCCCTTCAAATATTTAAACATGGCCATTGTGTCACCCTTTAGGCTAAACATGCCCAGCTCCCTATACAACTCCTTATAGGGCCTGATTTCCACACCTTTAACCATTTTGGCTACCTTCCTCTGGATACGCTCCAGTTAGTCAATCTGATATAATATTAGATACAATATTGTATGTAATTGAGATCTATGGAAAGTGTCTCTTCCCAAGAACCTAAATAATCTTTGCACATCTATGTCCTCTACATGATAAAAAGGTCAACTGCACTTGTATGAGTGTACTTCTTAGACAATATCATCTTGGCTGTTTTTCATCCATGTTGTTGCTGATGTGTGCCTTCAAGTCTTGTCTAATATAGGGAGAACCTATCATGAGATTTTCTTGACAAGATTTATTCAGATGAGGTGTTGTCATTGTCTTTCCCACAGACTGAGAGGTAGGGTCACCCAATGGCTTTCAATAGCTAAATTGGGATTTTAACCTGGTATACAGGCTCTGGGTCCAACACTCAAACCACTACACCATGTTTGCTCTCCTATGCATGGTATAGAACCAGTATACACACATAAACACACACACACACACACACACACACACGAATATGAATATATACCAGAACTGGTGGTATTATCTCCATACCTGCATTAGGATTACCTATAGCAAGTACTTCCATTTTATTTGTATTCAGCTTAAGTCTATTTTCCCTCATCCAGTCCATTACTGACCTCAGACAGTCATTCAGAGGGGAGATGCCCTCTTTGGTCACTGAAGCAGCCCGAGACATGGAGAAACAAATTTGGGTGTCATCAGCATATTGTAACACCCCACCTCATGTCTCCGGATGATCTCTCCCAGCTGCTTCATGTAAATGTTAAATAGCATTGGAGACAGAATCATGCTCTGAGGAACACCGGATTTGAGCTCCCTCTTGGCCGAGTGCCACTATTCCTGGAACAGGAGAACCTAGAAACGGTTGTACATTCTCTGGTAACCTCTCACTTGGATTTCTGTAATGCACTCTACATGGGGCAACCCTTATGACATGTTCAAAACTGCAATTGCTGCAATTGATTCTAAATACAGCAGCCAGATTAGTATCAGGGAAATCAAAATTTGATTCTATCACACCTATCTTGAAATCTTTATTCTGGCTACCTATTACCTTCCTGGCACAGTATAAGGTGTTGGTTATTTCCTATAAAGCCCTACATGGCTTGGGTCCAGCATACTTGAGAGAACGAATCCTCCCATATAATCCTTCCTGTACACTCAGATCTTCTGGAAAGAACTTGCTTCAGTCAAAGAAAAGATGGTGACTTCCTGGAGATCTTTTTCAGTTGTCACTCCAAAAATTTGAGATGACCTGCCAGGGGAGATCCGCCTTTTAACATCCTTAGATGCCTTTAAAAAGGCAATAAAGCTGGATCTCTTCTAGCAGGCCTTCCCAGACTGACCTTCTCGTAATGAAACTTAACTGCTTGTCCACTTAGCTCTCCCCATTTGATATGCTGTTTTTAGGGTGGGAAGGAGGGAGGGGAGGGGAGGGGAGGGGGAGGGGGATTTGTTATTGTTACATTTTTATTTACTGTTGTTATTAATATCTGCATTTTACTTTGTATATTGATTCTGTTGTTACCTGCCTCGATCCAAAACAGGGAGAGGCGGGATACAAATATTATTATTATTATTATTATTATTATTATTATTATTCACTGAGGATTTTTTTTGTTCACAAACTGAGAGAATATAGAAATATTGCTTTCCAGTTGAAGCTTGTATCTTATCAGTGCATGCTTTCTTTGCATAAAATGGATGCATTTTATGATCTAAAATATTTTGTGTACAATTTTCCCCTAAGAAGCACACAACCTGTATTTCAAAAGAATGTTAAGAAGATTCAAGGGTCTCTTCATTTTCATATTCTCTTGTACAACCTATCTCCACTCCAGCCTCTTGGTCTCTTCCTTGATAAGAAGAAGACATTGAACTCTAGAGATCATCATTATTTGCTTCACAAAGTGCAAATCTTGTAGACAGAACTGACCTTCATAATTTACAGGGTTTATTCATCAATGAGGGTAGTGCGGAGAGACAGTCAATAGTATCCCTTCTATGAATAAATAATCAGCAATTTTGCTAAGTGATACTTAAAAGGCACATCAACAAATGTTAGCATGACTTTATGTGAACTGTTTAAATATAATGGAACTTCAGCTTTCTTTTATATGGAGCATCCAGCTTCATATCATTAGTACCTACAAATCCAGGATCTGCAAACAAGTAATTATTATATCAGACGAAACAGTCTCTTTCAGGATTGATCTCCCCCCCCCCATCCTATATATAGATCAAAAATGAATAAATAATGTTTCACTGTTTTGAGATTAGAGGATATATGTTGTCAGTTTGAAGCAGTACAGAAGCAAAAAGTCATTGGTGTTGTTGGCATCTTCAGCTAGGGCTGGGAAAGACTCCCATCTGAAATCCTGAAGAAATACTGCTGTTCTGTGTAAATAATGTGTCGCTGGATGTGCCATGAATTATAGTTTATTATGAAAAGAATAACAATGGGCGGAAAAGACTACTGAAACCTAAGTGGTGAAGCAGGTTGGAGGCACCAGTGATAACATCAACACATCAACTTGGAGTAAACAAGTCACAGTTTTATTGATTACAGCTGAGAGAAGTTGGCTTGGCACAATTGACCATCAGCCAATCAAAGCATCACCCTGATAAAATGATTGGTAGAAGGAACCAGAAGTGGCAGCCTGGGTTCTCACATGCGGGTAAACCACCAAGTGGTTTTCTTGTCACCTGGGACTGAGGCCAGATCATACCCCTGAGCTGCATGTGCTTAACTGCAAGGTCCCTGAAGTGGATCTCTATTACCTGTGGGTAACATGAATACCCAGCATGGTTTGAGTATTGAGTATCAAACCCAGTGGTTTGAAAATTGGACTATGACTCTGGAGGCCAGGGTTCAGATCTCTGTTTTGGCAATGAACTTGGGCAAGTCACACTCTCTCAACCTCAGAGGAAAGCAAAGGCAATACCCTTCTGAAGAAACATTGCCAAGAAAACCCTGTGATAAGTTCATCTTAGCATCAGCATAGCCATCAGAAACAACACAACAACAGCAACAACAAGTATCCATGTCAATTCTACCCACTATGCCCAAACTGTCAAAGTTGTGACAATGTGATACATCAAGAGAAACAATACCCAGAGAGAGACCCAAAACAGATGGGCCAAAAGGAGCAGCTTCCAGCTGTTTCAAGGGTGTGGTGTGTAGATGACGTCGGCCCCCAACACAGCCAGACACTTCTCTGAGGCTACTTAAGGCAGCCTGAAGTCACTGGCAAAAGAAGCAGTGGAAGCCGGTCCTTGCCAGGGGCTTGATTGAAAAATGGTGCTTGCTCCAAGCCACCCATCTGCTTTGCCCCACAGACAGTGAGAAAGTTGTTTCAAAGCTGAATGAGGGAGCCAGCACATTTAATAATAATAATAATAATAATAATAATTATTATTATTATTATTATTATTTATATACCGCCCTTCCAACGATCAGGGCGGTGTACAACATAAACAACATACATGGTTAAAACAATCAGAGGCTAAAACAGAACTGTATAAAAACAATACAAGATTAAAAATCAAATAAAACATGACATTAAAAATATAGCAGAGCAGCTTGTAATATAGAGAGGGGGGGAAGGATCTCGGGGGGGTGGAGATCAGGGGTATGCAAGTTCAAATAGGTATGTTTTTAACCCCTTCTTAAACAAAGTAAGGGAGGCAGCCAGGCGGAGCTCAGGGGGCAACGAGTTCCAAAGGCTGGGGGCCGAGAAAGAAAACGCCTTCTTCGTGGTCATTGACAGTTTAGCCTTTGGAACCCTAAGTAGCTGTTGCCCAGAAGATCTAAGTGTGCGGGGCGGATTATGTGGGGAGAGGCGGTCTTTAAGGTACCCTGGGCCCAAGCCATTTAGGGCTTTATAGGTAATAACCAGCACTTTGTGCTGAGCCCGGAAGCGAATAGGCAGCCAGTGAAGATCTTTCAATATGGGTGTTATATGGGAGGCCCTGGGAGCACCAGTGACCACCCGTGCTGCCATATTCTGCACTAATTGCAGCTTCCGAGTGTGATACAAAGGCTGCCCCATGTAGAGCACATTGCAGAAATCTAATCGAGAGGTTACCAGAGCATATACTATCCTTTCAAGGTCCCTCTGGTCCAGGTAGGGACACAGCTGGCGTATCAGCCGAAGCTGAAAACAGGTGCTCCTGACCGTCGCATCCACCTGAGAAGTAAGATGAAGCGACGAGTCAAGAAGCACCCCCAAGCTGCGTACAGTGTCCTTAACGGGAAGCGTGAGCCCGCCCAGGACAGGTGGAACCACTTCCATGCCTGGGCCGGGGGAACCTATCACCAGTACTTCCATTTTCTCTGGATTCAGGCTGAGTCTGTTTTCCCTCATCCAGTCCATTACCGATTCCAGACAGGCCACGAGAGGAGCGACGCCATCCCTGGTCACTGCATCAGTCGGAGACATAGAGAAAACTATTTGGGTGTCATCAGCGTACTGATCACCCCGCGCCCCATGTCTCCGGATGATCTCTCTCAGCGGTTTCATGTAAATGTTAAAGAGCATGGGGGACAGAATGGCTCCTTGAGGGACCCCAGAGGTGAGGGCCCTCTTATCGGAGCACACGTCCCCCAGCTGTACCATCTGAAACCTCCCAGAGAGGTAGGACCGGAAACAGGCCCAAGCCAGGTCTCGGTTATGCATGCCAGGTCACAATTACTGTCCTCAATCAGATCGTATAAAGTGTGGGACTTGTTCTTAATGGACCTGACGTTGCACAGGAGCAGAGACAGGGTTTGTGGTACTGTTGGAGTGATCCTCAGGTCCGTTTGGCTAGGAGAAGGGCTGGATGAAGGGATAGGTATTAAGAAGGGATAGGTATTTGGATTTTATCTCAGATCTGAGCTAAGAGAATATATAAAGTCTGGTAAATGTTTGCAAAGAAACAGGTTCCCTGTCATGTCCTGAGGAGCTTTTGTATGGAACAAGAATGTTGGGTGGTTGCTCCGAAAGCTTTGCATAGAAGAGAAACTGGTTTTGTTAAAAAAAACAATTCAAAGGTTTTGCATGGAATAGGAGTTTTGCTTTGCAACCTGGGAAGCTGTTTCATGGAACAGAACTGCTCTTTCCAAGCCAGTTGCATTAGAAATATGGATAGAATTGGGATGTGCTTTGCATGCTTGAAATGAGTTGTTCTGGGTTTTTTTCCTTATTGCAATTTAGATGTGTAAAATTTATTAATGTTTTGTATATCTGGAGGAGAAATGTCCAAACTGCTAAAATTTCACTTCTCCCCACCCATGTCCATTCTGTTTCGGCTGTGTTCCATGCCCTTAACCATGCCTACTATTGGAATGCAGTGCCCCAGACCCTTCTCAAATTCAGTCCCCAGGCTGAAAACAAAACAAAACAAAATCTATAAACCTGGTTTAGCATTATGGCCAAATGAGCACAATGTGTTCTGGTTGTTTTTATGTATAACTAAGCAGTATTTTTCAACTACTGGGACTGTTCGAGCCTAACATATTATGAAATACCTTCAGTTTAAAGTGTTTTCCTGAGTCTCTCCTATTTCTGTTTAGCCAAATATAGTGAATCTCCAAACCAGGGGGCCTCAGGGGAAAAATGTCTCCATGAATGCCCACCCATTCAGGAAACAGGTTGGATAGAAAGAAATTAAGTCAGCTTTTCTTGTTTGTCTCCTTCCAAGTGCCTTCCTGTGTACAGAAAAAAGATAAACTAGGCTAGATGACACCAAAGCTGGGGATTTTGGAGAAGTTACCCCATCTCTGTTGTCCCCTAGTGCTTTTGATTGGACCCAGGGCACAATATTATTCTCCAGGATCGATGTTCTCTACTTTTGGTGTACTGCTAAACTGAGGAGCAACAGATGCCAAACCTCCTAAAGTAGTACATATATTGTTCTTAAAAGATAAAAGTATTCCCCATTGACAAAGTTGTCAAGTTGTGCATGACCATAGGAGGCAATGCTCATCTTTATTATTAAGCCAAAGAGCCAGTGTTGTCTGTGATCTACTACTCTGTGATCATGTGGCCAGCATGATAGCACAGAATGCTGTTTACCTTCTCACTGGAGTGGTGCCTATTTATCTACTTTCATTTGCATGCTTTTGAACTGCTAGGTTGGCAGAAGCTAGGACTAGTGATGGGAGCTCAGCCCATCATGCGGCACCCAGGCTTCAAACTGCCAACCTGCCAATCTTGTAATCAACAGAGTAAGCATCTTAACTACTTGAACCACCACATAATATTGTTCTTAAACTTAACTTAAATTGATGAAATAGGTTTAGATGTGTATTGTCATATGGGTTTATATCCCAATTTTGTGTCAACTCCAATTCAACAACTTTTGTCATGCCCACTGTTGGGGCAATAAGGGAAGAGATAGTGACACTTCCATTGCATCAGATGGTGCTACTATCTAGATTTTTCAGGTGGGCTTCAGACTGCAGGAAGAGAGTTTTTATGATTTACTTGAGTTCAGACACCTAGTTAGAGAAAAGGGTAGATATGCACTTTTTAACAACAGACTTTCCTATAGTTTATGCATACACTGAACTTGGTAAAAAGTGATTAAACAAAACTTGACCTTGAAATGGAAAGCAGAGTTATACAATGTCATATAGGTAAAAACAACATAACGGTCTTTGCTATATCTCACTTTTTATGATCTATGACAATATAGTTTTGAATCATTATACCGAGAAAGTCATTACATTTCAAACAGAATGTGCATTTTGCCTCTGTATATTTATATTGCTCTCAATTGACAGTTCAATACAACTTCCTATCTGAAGTTTGATGACTTTAGAATGATTTGAAACAATTTGCAGGAGTGTCTCTATTCATCCCAATACATTAGATGTTAAAGGAAAAACCAACTTCCTGGAAATGGCTTTTACTACTGCTGCTGCTGCTACTCTTCTTCTTCCTCTTCTTCTTCTTCCTCCTCCTCCTCCTCTTCTTCTTCTTCTTCTTCTTCTTCTTCTTCTTCTTCTTCTTCTCCCTCCTCCTCCTCCTCCTCCTCCTCCTCCTCCTCCTCCTCCTCCTCTTCTTTGGCAGGTCTAACTGTGTAATTGGGATTCATTCCCCTCTCCACAGTGTTCTCTCCCACACAAATACTTGTTTTCTGATTGAGAGATGGACTAATAGATCCATCTTTTATTACCCTTCTTTCTCTCATTTTCATACACCAACAAACATATCATGGTAATATCCACTACAATTAATTAGATTGGTTTCTTTCATGAAACCCACTGTAAAAAACAAAACAAAACAAATAACCATTGATTAAACAAAAAAACTCACTGTATCTTGCAGACACTGTATCTTGTCACTCTCTTCATACTGATCTGAGTCTATGTACTAATTTTTATTTTTTTAAATAAATTGCATGACATTGCAAGGTGTTCTACACTCTAATTACTTTTAAAATCTAATGCATTATGGGCAAGTGTCCCCATACATTTTAAATAATGTTAGTCTATTTTTGTATCTTCTGCTTTTCAAAACATTTCAGAAAGAACAGCATTCCAAACCTTCTGCCTAAATAGTTGATAATGTCAAGTGCAGGATATGCCATACAGAATGTGGAGAGCTCTTGAGGTATTAAAATAACCTCAAGGTTGTCACAGCAAGCATGAAATATTAAGGTAATCTTACCAAGTCATGAATGATGGGAGATTCCAACACTTTCACCCGAAACCATTTCAGCTAGTTCAGGCTGTGGGACTAATATGCAACAAAGTGGTCAATACCACTTTGACAACACTAGGCTGTTGGATACATATGTAAAAAGCAATGTTTTCCTCAAACCTCTCCTCCTGTTCGTTTCTCTCTTGGCTTCTCTTCTCCTTTCCATTAGGGCTTTATCCACCTCCTCCTTCAATTAGCAAAAACATAAAATTATCTAGGTTGATATTCTATTATCTTTTAAAAATATTTTCCATGAAAAAATACTCATTAGTAAATATTCTAAGTAACTCCTAAATTCTATTAGATGACACTTATTTTAAGATAAGTAAGATATAATTGTCCATCCACTTCTAATAATCCCTTTTCCCCCAGATGGTGCAATAGAGAAATTCTTAAGTCTACATTTCTTTCTTTGCACACAAGTCAATTCAGTTTTCAGCCCAGGATTCATTCATTGAAAACGAATGAGGAAAAATACTACTTTATTTCACAATACGTGGTTAAGAGATCTAAACAAGACTAAAGGTAAGAAAGTAACAATTACATATTATATAATAAGTTTGAAGGTGCAGAGAATAATGGACTGCAAGTATGTGAAATCTTAGTTAGAGATGCCACAAACTATTTGGCATCCCTGTCTCCTGCATGCAAATCATGTGCTCTGATACTTTGTTCTTGATGGAGAGTGGAAAGGTAGAAAGGATCCCCTTGTGCAGGGGAAAAAATGTTTTGCCTGTGCTTAGGGGCTCTCAAACTATTTTTGATAAAGAATTCTATATTTTTGATTCAGTGACTGATTTTTATAATTGTCCAATTAGTGCTGTATTTGTGGTAGATCAATGTCTGATAAAGAAATAAATAACTAATTGACTGTTTTTAATAAAAAAACATATTAGAAAAGTGAGGAAAGTGTACATATTGGTGGAGGAGGAAAGAAAAGAGAGATATAGATAAATGAAAAACTGAATCAAAAAGGTTGTAAAATATTCTTACAACTGTGCTTTCAAATAACTTTTCCCAAGCTGGCAATCCCTAGATTTGTTTGATTTCCACCATTCCCAAGCAGCAACACATTATAGTCTTTGGTCCTGAGCTGACTGGCCTTAAAGACTGGGTTGAGGGTGGAGCAGCCAAATGATGCATACCATGGCTCCACCCAGGGCAGCTTAATGCACTGCATGGTACGTGGAATCATGGTGATCCTCTGGTGCTGCATCTGCACAATGCAGTGCTGAAGAAGTGCTGTAAAGCCATGGCACTGTGGCTATCACACCCTTTCCAGGGCACAAAAAGGAGCTGCATTTTGGGACTGCTTTTCACACCCTGGAAAGGACAGATAGGGGCTGCAGTGTGTGGTTGCTGCAGCCCCAATTTGGCTGTAAAAGGGGCAGATGGAGGCCACACTCTCAGGGCTGTCTGCACAGCCCCTTTGTCATCCTTGTGGAGAAAAACATCCACATTGGAGGCATGCAACTTTAAAAGGACAAAGGGAGCACTTTCGATGAAGTTAATAAGGTCAACAATGACAACTTCCATGTCATTTTCTGTAAATCCATGCTAATACATTGATCAATTAGGTAATTAACAATAACTTAACCAATTACATTATTACGATAATAATAATAATAATAATAATAATAATTATTATTATTAATATCCTGCCTCTCTGCACTCAGGCAACCAAGGTGGCTTGCAACAATTAAAATTATACATATTATATGCCCCCAACCTTCCCCCCATTAAAATAGAATTAAACAATTTACAATCTAAAACATATTAATATATTTTTTAGAAAAACAGTTAATAAATGTACAAGCAAACAACAGTATATAGGACAGGAAACAAGAATAATGATACATTACTTATGCTCTGCGGTGGCTGGGCATCTATTCAGAAAAGGCCTGATGGAAGAGATCCATCTTAACAACTTTTTTAAAGCTCTCTAAGGTGATCATATGATGGATCTTGTCTGGCAAACCGTTCCACAATCTGGGAGCAACAGCTGAGAAGGTTCTCTGGGCAGTTGTAGACAACCTGGTTTTTATTCGTTGTAACAGATTTCTCCCAGAGGACCTGAGTGTGCAGGGATATTATTCTTTACACTGGTGAGTTCATTGTTCTGTTTTCAACATTTAATATTAATTTTGAATTCCGAACATTGCATGATCTCTGAAGCTGCATCCACAATACAGAAATAAACAAGTTTGATGTCATTTTACTGACATGGCTCAATGTCATAGAATTCTGGGAAATGTAGTTTTTTTAAAGCACCAGAGCTGTCTGACAGAGAAGACTACATATCTCACAAAACTACAAATTCCAGAATTAGATAGCATTGATCTATGGCAGTAAAAGTGGTGTCACGCTTGATTATTTCTGCAGTGCAGATGCAGCCTGAGAAAAGGTATATCTCATCTCTGCTAAAAATGTTTTTTTCTACTGAGAATTCACAGTTAACATGCATTATCTACAGCGATAGTCCCTAAACTTTTATAACAAGGGCCTACTGAAACAATCTGTCCTTACTTTGAACTTGGGTTGTTGATCTTGCTCAATGACCTGGAATAGAATCCCTTGCACTCTGTTGAGTTCATTACTACACTGAATCTGAATACATACATAATGAAGAACAAACTTCTCAGGAGGATCCTTCATTATTATGCATTTAGCCAGGATATTTTACTTATGCCACAGTGTGTACTAGTTAGCTAGTTTTTTTCTGGATGCCAGAACCAGGGACCAGACCCAAACAAGTGACATTAAAATTTAATAATCTGAAAGCCATTTCTCAGTGATTTCCTATGCAATATATATATATATATATACACACACATACATACACCACATCACTATTTAGAGGTCAGATTCATTGTTTTCATATTCAATTAATAAAAACCAACATGGTTTAGCATATGGTGTTATGGGTTTTCCATGTTCCCAAATGCTGGGAAACTCAGCTATTTAGGGCCAAATCCTTGAGAGACTTATTATTTTGGCGTTATGCATGTGATCCAGCAACCTTCCAGGTATGTCCTTAAGCCCAGGAAATGAAGGGTAGTGCACAAGAGAAGAGATCTTCCTCCCTATGTTGTGTGATACCACCCCATATAGCAGCACACACACTTTCTTGCCTGCCACCAACTCACATCCCTACCCATCCCCCCAGTGTGATACTGCTTATGAGCCAGGGACCCTGCTGAGGAAAAAAATCAGCATTAGCAGTGCCACTGCAGTAAAGGACATGGGCCAACTGAGGGGTTTTTGTTTTTTTAAAAAAAAATCTTTTATAGTATCGAGCCATCGTAAGGGAGCATGATCTGTGTTTGAATGGCCTATTTAACAGTCAGGGCTTTATGATAGCACCCTGCTAGACCCAGAAATTGTTACTCCCCACTTGCCAAATGCTTCCCAAGCCTCCTTCTGCAGAGGGTTCGGCTTCTTCTTCCTGCATCCTCCACCCCCCCCCCCCGGTATGTCTTCAAGCCTCTAAGATGAAGGACAGCGCATAAGGAAAAAATGTCTTCCTCCTTGTGCTGTGTGACACTACCCCATAGAGTGGTGCACACCCCTCCTTGCCTGCCACTGGCTCACAGTGGCATTTGTGGGGAGGCATGGCAATATGAGAAGACATATCTGCATACCCTTCAATTCTCCTGATTCAGTAGGGACAGTCCCAGTTAGTCCTCTGTCTCTCACTCACACACCCTTTCCAGCTGTTTTTAAAGTGTTTCCATTTATTTCCCCTCCTCCCACTGTTTTCTTCAGCTTATTTCACTTATTGAAAACTGAGTTAAAAGTGCAAAATGGTTTGCATTCCATCAACTGAGCAAGGAAAAGGGCAGAAGGGTCTGGCAGGCTCAAACAAAAGCAAACTTCTAAAGCCTTTCCTAGCTTGCATGTTCTTCCTCACTGATACCTTTTGCCATCTTGACCACATTCTGACATTGTGTGGCCAAATATGTTGCAGTTTTTATTTATGAAATGCTGGAGGGTATATAGCTAATGTTCCCATGTTTGACATAGGACTGGTATACTGTGTAAGTTTGTGGAATTTATTTTATAGTTCTTGGGATCCTGGCCCATATTTTCTGAGCTTGTTAGGTAAGATATAAGGGTCATATTTCCCTTTGTGTGCAGCCACCCTTAAACATACTGGCTAGTGTAGTACAGGACTTTAATTAGCAATGGATATTTTCTCAGACCTTGAATGGTGAACTATATTTAATTCCATAGGCTCAGGGCACCAGTTACACATAATGTATGTCCTCAAGAATGGATTAAACCAATTACACTGTTATTAAATTGAAATGCAGAAGTAAATGCCAAGGATCCTAATTGTCTTTGCCTCTGAAAGAATGGGAGAGTTCTTTCTACTGTGAATATTAATTGTTCCAGTCTTCATATTAATTCATTTGGCACAGCTCATTACACACCTAAATATTCTGTCATCGCACCTTCAGCTTTGTGACTCTACTCACAATAGAGTGTGCTGCCTACCTTCTCCTGTTTGATAAGATCTGTGAGGGTTAACCTGTGTCAGATGAACACTGCGGGTTCAGAGCAGATGAAACACTGTTGGTTTTAGCAAAGGATGTTGTTTTGGCAAACAGCTCACCCTTCAGATTTCCTTTCAGTGGTTTTTGAGTATGAAGGAAAGAAACAGAGTCTGTGAAGCATGTTCTCTCTTTTTCATGCAGAAGAAATGTGAAGGAAATGAAGCAGAAAAGAAAACCTTGATCTTGCACTCCTTCAATTAAATATGAGGCAAGGTGGCCTCATTTAGTTAAATCAATGGATTTAAAATTAAATCAACAGATTAAAAATTACCTACAATTTTTCTTCATTTTCAGGTCCAGATAAACAAATTTGTTCCACTTTTAGCATTGTGCAATTACATTCAAAAGAAATCATTCTTCAGAATTACCTCTTTGGAAGGATCTCTTGTCTCAGGAATTGGTAACTTCTCATCCATCCTTTGTATGTCAATTAAAGCCCATGATTCTGTTTAAATTGATTTACAAATGAAAAGTGGTGAGGTTTCTGCAGCTGAAATCTGGGAAGTGTAACAGTTTGGAAACCAGTGTAACAATTGGGTATAATTGAGTTTGGTTTTATGTCATATGTATCACTGTAATTATCTGACTTGCATGTCTGTGTGTGCATGTCCCTTCAAGTAACCTGTTGACTTATGGTGACTCTATGAATAGTAAAAAGGATGTTTTGCCAATTTCTTCCTCTGAAATATAGCCTATAGAACTTGGTATTCATTGATGGTCTCCCACTCAAATACTAACCAGGGCTGACCCTGTTACGCATCCAAGATCAGACTGGATCTGGTGCCTTTAAGGTATTTTGACTTACTAATATTTAAAGTTATTTGCTATAAGAATTTTTAAGCATTTGATTTTAATAAGTTTATCTTACATTTAGATTCAGGATGATTTGAAATATTAATTCATTTGCATTTTTCTTTCCTTTTTTTCTTCTTCTATATGTCACCTCCAACCAAAAGAAGACAGTCATTTCAACCAGATATGGAATAGACCCTTGGAAAATGTATAATATTAAATTCCACAAGATGTAAAGGCCCTCAAACCATTGTTTTGTTTTGTTTTGTTTTGTTTTTTAAAAAAAGCAGTCTCATGAATGAACAGGAACAGGCTCTGTATAGGAGTTGTGCATCCTCTTTGCAACCCAAGATGTATCCAGATATTTCAGTAAGTCCCATCTGTGATGTAGTTATCTGTACTTATGTTCATGTTGACTATATAGGGAAAGCTACTTTTTTTTCTTACATAACTATACCACACTGGACTATCAATTCAGCTTGAAAGAGTTATACCTATTTCAGGATTTTCATTTTAAAAGCTCCAGCTGCTGAGTTTCTTGGCTTTGATTTCCACCTTAAATTTCCTCCTGCTCTGGGCTTATATGGGACTGTAGCATGACTCCTGTTGATGATCTCAATAATAATAGATCCATTAAATTAACTTTAACTTAGGCGCTGTGCAGACTAGCCATTAAGGCCTGCCTGGGGCCATGGTGTCCATACGATGCATGCCCTGACTCTTCCCCCATGGTGGTGTGAAACCGCATGCCACTTCACACAACGTGTAGTATCACAGCTCTCCTCTGGCAATGTGTTTACATGACATAGTTCCAAAGGAGCACCTTAAAGCTGCAGCTATTGCACCCTTTCCAGGGCACAAAAAGGGGTTACTTTTTGTGGCTCCTTTTTGTGCCCTGGAAAAGCTAGATTGGGGCCATGGCATGTGGTTGCCTCAGCCCCAATCTGATACAGCTGAAGGCGGCTGCAGGCAACTTCTTAGGGGCAGTCTGCACAGCCTCTTAGTGAATCAAGACTTATGCAAAGCTTATTGATTCAGTGGTCTATAATATCTGGGAATGTCAACAGGGTTCAGGCCTGGTTTTTTGTTTTTTTGTTTTTTGTCACATGGAGATTTGCATATATTTCTGTGCACATTTTCCCCGGTATGTTCACATTCTTTTATGCATTTTTCCAAAAATGCACACATATTTGTATGCAGTCACATATTGTCTAAAGCATGTTTGTGAGCATTTTTAAAAATGTGTAAGCTTTCCTATACACATTTTTTTAAAAAATAATCAATTTTCATTTTAAAAGAAGATTACATTACAAGTTCATAGATGTACAGATTTCCAACATTTGACTTTAGAGAATGCAAGCTTCTAAATCACTTGATACATTTATGCATAGCCCAGATTTTCCTCTCTTTTCTTTCAGTTTAATCTTTAATCACATATACCTTTATTTTCTTTCCAATGCTCTTTGCCACATACATACAGGTTGCCTATGTTAGGCAGATATACCAATTAATGCAATTTTCCCTTCTGAGAACAATGCAAGTATTTACGCTTTTCTTCTATGGTGAAAAAGAAGCTTTTCACCATAGAAGGGCCCATTAAATCATGATCAAAGGAATCATCCCCTTAAAAAAGGAAGGGGTTAGTTTAACTCTATTATTGACAGTTGATGGCATTTACTATAGTCACATTGACCATCTTTGTGCTTATATATAACAGCATCTACTGTTCTTGGGGATAAGCCTGTTTTTGGTATTTTTCTCTATTCATTTATATAAAATATTTATGGGCAGTTACAGAGTGGTGCACAACAATTTAAAAAGTGTAGTAGCATTATATTCTAGCAACATTCAAAATTAATTAATTAATACCAAAAGAAGCCAGCAGCATGAAATATAATCTGGTTCAGAGGAGGAGATCAGCAATATGTCTAATAGAAGCAAATAATAATAATAATAATAATAATAATAATAATAATAGGATTTTTTTCTATTCCACCTTTTCCGGCGGGGAATCAAAGCAGATTACAGCAGTCAAGCAAATAGCTTCATTTATATACCGCTTCATACCGCTAAAGCAGTGTCTAAGCGGTTTACAACTGTAAGCTGCTTGCCCCCAACAATCTGGGTACTCATTTTAGTGACCTCGGAAGGATGCAAGCCTGAGTTGAGCTTGAGCCCTTTTGCTGGTATTGAACTTGCCACCTTATGGCACCAGGGCTCAAAATATAAATTTATATAATTTATACAAATATAAATTAAAAGTTATTCAAAGAAAAGTGACTGTAAAGTTTTTTGAATGCAAATATTTAATAGGCCATCCCTAAACGGTACAATATAGCAGGAAATTCCATGAAAGAGGTTGTCGTTGTTGTTGTGTGTCTGCCTTCAAATTGTTTCCAACTTATGATGAACCTAAACCAAACCTATCATGGGGTTTTCTTGGCAACTTCTTTTAAGGGGGGCTGTCGTTGTCTTGCTCTGAGGCTAAGAGAATATGACTTCCCCAAAAGTCCCTGCCCAAAGTGTCCATGAATATAGCCACTTTCAAAAGCAGGGACTTTTAAGGTATGATTACTTTCACTGGGGTGCAGGTTCTTTTTCAAAAAAAACCTGCCTCAAGATCTTTAGATTAGAGATCAGAATCTTTTTGTCTTGCCTATTGGATTCATGAGGCCCTCTGAAGGCTCCTATGAATCCTTTACATGGACCAAAAGCAATCCAACCTCTAACACAGGATTGCCAGATAGAAAACTGGAAATAGGTATTGTACCTTTAATGGCTGAGAAGATGAGGAAATAATTGTAGATGTGACTTATCATGCAACCTGGTAATAAAAAACACCTGTTGAAATTCCCTCTTCTCTTTGATCACAGAAGAAAACCTACTCTGATATCCACTGCAGAATTCAACTAAAAATCCAATGTTCTTGGCACCATGATTTAGCCTTTTTGCACTGTTTCCGGGGACTTCTGTTCCCAAGCAGCAGAAATATTCAGCACCAAAGCTCTCAGAAATGGCTTCCACTTCTCAAATCATTATTTCCTGATATAATTCAGAACAGCCATGCATGTCACCTCTGGTTTAGTGCTCTAAAGGTCAAAACTAGCACTTTCTGTTGGGCTGGGAAAGGTACTAAGTGCTCTTTCACACTAGAAAATTATATTACTAAAATTCCACTTTATCTGAATCCTATAGAATCCTTGGATTTACCACAAGGAGGAGTATTTAGACTGTTCAGTTAATTCTAATGCTTTGTTGTTGTGTGCTTTCAAGTTGTTTCTGACTTACGGTGACCCTAAAGTGAACCCATCATGGTATTTTCTTGGCAAGATTTGTTCAGAGGAGGTTTTGTCATTGCCATTCCCTAAGGTTGAAAGCATGTAACTTGCTCACGGTCACCCAGTGGGTTTTATGGCCAAGCTGAGAATTAAACCTTGGTCTCCAGAGTTGTAGTCAAACACTCAAACCATTATGCCACACTGTGCAATGTCTTACCTGACTACAGGATTCCACAGAATACAAAGATGGTAGGTAAAAAGAACCATAGTGCTATAACTGGGTAGTGTGAAACTGTTTCAGGAACAAGTACAAATATTTCTAAATCAACACAATGTATTTCACAATCAGTCCACTTAACACCAGTAAATATGTGAGCAGCCATGGTCCTTCCACGTGTACTAAATGAGCCATCATTGTTTTCTGTGACTAGCCTTTTAATACATACACCATGTACTCTGAAATATTTTAACATAATTTTCAAGCAAGAAACTATTGCCAATATATGTGAAATACACATTTTCAATATATGGACCTTAAGTAGTTCTTTTTTTGTTGTTGTTTTTGTCTTCTGAAGTGATGCATATATATAAAACAGAAACATTGAGCGTGAAATGCCTTGCAGAAACTCGTCACCTGAGGAAAACAAAATGCCCAACTACCACTTTGGTGGAATTAAATGCCATGACTAATGCCAGCAATTATCCTCCTCTATTAATGGCTATAAAGGGCCTATTTATTTCCATGTTGGTGCATACTAAATTGATCTCAGTTATATTGAGCGCTGAAGTGTGTATTTATTAATTCTCTCCCCCTTCCCCAATATCAGAATAGAAGGAAAGAGAAGAAGCACAGTGGAGTATTTTCACTCAGAAAGAAAGTTAAGTGAGACAACTTTATACAACTTTAAATTTTCTGATAACAGAGAAAGCTTCTGTCTTTAGGATGTTAAGGCTGACCCCACCAAAAAAGTGGTACTTGGCAGAAGACCTTCTCCTGAATGCCCACTTCTGCTGAAATGCCTGAATATTAGAATGAAGGACACTGCACAGATACTTCAGCTAATAAATGTTTTATTGTTTTAGAAATGCATGAATGAAGGAAAGCCCTTGTGAAACATACAGGCCCATGCCTACACAGTAAATCTAATCACATTAGTTTCATTTGCACTGTTAGACTTTAAAAAGTGACAGGAACCTTCCATCTTTCTTCTAAAATGCAAAATACAGACATTATTCCGATCACAGGACATGAATGAGTAACTTTAAAAAAAAGGAGCAGCTAAATTGGTACTGGATTCGTGGCTTAAGTACCTCAAGGTAACCACCTATTATGGGGATTGCTAATAATGGACAAAATATCCATTTACATTACATCTATTTTGCCCCATAATTTTAAGGATGAATTTTTGGAGAAATGATTTCTATTCTTGATATGGGATTATGATATGGGAGATAATGGGATTATTTTTATCAGGACTCTTCATACATTTTTATGTTATATATGTGTGTATGTGTTTGTGTATACTTTAAAAATATGTGAAGAGTCCTGTTAAACATAATCCTCCCCCCCTTCTCTCTCAACACACACTCTCAAAAATGCATTTTGTGTTGTAAATTGTAATTTCAGTGAAACAGATCTCCATTGATTTAAAAGCAAATTATCTACATTTAAAATGGGGGCTTAATGTAATGTTGTTCAATGATGTATTGGGTTAATGTATTGTTATTTTGTAATAGAAAAAATATTCAAATAAAGGTACTTTAAAATAACTATAAATTATCCAAAGTAAACAAAAATCCATAAAGAAGAAGGATTTATAATAAAATACTTCACACATAGAGTTTGAAAAATCATAGAGAACTATGTTGGTTTGTATCAGGTTTTCATACATACTGTACATATAAACATTTCTCCTGGTAAACCTAAGAAACAGTGTAGTTGTGTGTTATGCTTTTAATCAAAAAAGCTAGAGCTACAGTCCTATGCATAATACATAGGACTGAATCCCATTGAGTACAACTAGGTTTACCTCTGAGTAGAAATGTAGAGGAGTGGGCTATGAGTTACTGGTATTCTGAATGATTATGACAATTCAGCACTTTGGTAGTGAGTTGAAAGACCAAACGTGCTAAAATAGAAACCTTGACAAATTTCTGAGGTTTCCTGCTTACACACATAGTTGATAATAAACTATTGCTACCCTACTCCAGAAATAGTGTGACAGGACACAAGACTGGGAGTAAAACAGAGCCATTGATTGACCTATTTATAAATTTCTTAATGGAAATGCAGCCATTTCAAATAATAACCAGGTGTGGGAGAAGCTGCAGCTAGTGTCTTTTTATCAGACCACCTCTTTAATGTGTTTGGTCAATAATACCTGAGCCCTCAACTATTCATTGGCTGGTCCACATTAGAAAGTCTAACCTGAAAGTCCCTCTACCAATCTGTGAAGATTAAAGAGGGGGGTTATCTTTCAAGCCAGATCTAAGGGCAATTTCTTTCTGCCACTCCCTAAGTCAGAAGGCTTAAAGAGGTAGTTCCAGAATGTCCCTTCCACCCAAACAGTGCCCAAAGTGCTCGCTGAAATATAATTCAGTTATTTATACCAAATTCAACTTTAAATTTGCAAAATTATAATTCCAACATTTAAGACAAATTGGTTCCTATTTAGATGCCACCTTAGCCAATTTCCCATATACCAATTGGAAGTGGTATGGGGTAGGCAAAAAACCCATGGAAAGGGAAGAAAATTCCTACCTGACCCCTACTATGACCAAGAAAACCTATGGTGGGTAAATAGGCTGATAAGATAACTGCAATGAAGCCTAGAGGGCAGTGGGCACCCCATCAGCCCAGGCTCCACCCTCTAACTTTTATGCCATGGCATACTCTGAAGATGCCAGCCACAGATGCTGGCAAAACATCAGAAAGGAACTCTTCTAGAACATGGCCACATAGCCCAAAAGCTCCAAAAAACAAAAACAAACCAAACAAAACAAAAACTAAAAAAACTATGCTGTGGCTTTATTTACACCAGCCTGTCTCATCTCATGGGAGGGCAGGAAACAGCCTATCCCCACTCCAACTCCTCTGTCATGGAGTGGGGGGTGGGGATAGCATTGAACAGTAAAACTTTTATACTTTTCAAAAGAATACAAAACCTCGTCCATCTGAAAGATCCAGTGAATAGAGAAACTTTGAATGGACACATCTGTCTTGAGGGACTTCTTTTGTTATAGAACTAAAGTAATCATAAGGGCCCATTTTAGATTGGCAAAAAGAGGTGTGTTGATGGCTGCATGAAAGCCCAGCCTTTAGATGAGAAAAAGGGAAAGTGTGCCATGAAAACACTATTTTGGAGTTTTAAGGGAGAAGAAGCGCCTTTAAAAAGTAGCTTGATTTCCCCACTACTTTTTTAAAAAGGGCGCAACATTGCTATTGCATCTAAAGGGTAAGGTGTAGTTGCACGGTTAAATGGGGCTCTGTCTCTTTAAAGCACCCATTTAAAGGCAGCGATACAGGTGCGGATCATAATGGGTCGTGGGTTGGGAGCATGCGTGGTGTGGACTTCACTTCTAATTAAAATGCTCAATGCCCTGCAGGTGTAAAAGCTGGGGTTTAACCGCGAAGTTTTTTAAAGCTCCCAAACCCTAGCTCCACTCCTAATCTGAACCCTAGACATGCGCAGTAGGGACTCTGGGATGCCGTTGCTATTATTCTACTGTGGATAACATGTCAATTCATTCACAAAATAAAGGGGTTCATTCATGATGAACCAGTGCAATGGCACAGTTTAAAAAGGCAGAGGAAACACAATGATAATTTGACGGATCCTCATAAGTATACATTTGTCCTGCACAACTGCGCAGGTTTGCCAGCTGCCGGCTGCGAACTGCGCAATTGCGCAGTTCGCATCCGGCAATGATAATTTGACTGTATGGTGTAACTGCGTTTACGCAGTTCCCAAACCTGCGCAGTTGCGCAGGACAAATCATTGCGTTTCCTCTGCCTTTTTAAACTGTGCTGTTGCACTGGTGCATCATGAATGAACCCCTTTATTTTGTGAATGAATTGACATGTTATCCACAGTAGAGTAACAGTAACGGCATCCCAGAGTCCCTACTGCGCATGTCTAGGGTTCGGATTAGGGGTGGAGCTAGTGTTTGGGAGCTTTAAAAAACTTCGCGGTTAAACCCCAGCTTTTACACCTGCAGGGCATTGAGGAATTGCGCAGTTCGCAGCCGGCAAGGGGGGAAAAAAATTAAAGGTTCACTGCAGCTAAAAGCCACGTTCATTGCCGCCCATGTAGCTGTTCCGCCTGTGTTTGTAGCGTTCTGACCGCTTCCCATGTAGCTGCTGAGCCACAGAAAAGACTTCAGATAAGTCATTCCCACACCCCTCAGTCTAGCTGCCCTGTACCTTTTAAATTCACACCTGGGGCTTGCAGTCTAGCTGCTGAGCATTAAGGTAAAGGCAACTTCATGTCACACTTTCCTGCCAATCTAAAAAGCCCCTACTTTTACCAAATATAATTGCAGCTACTAATTGCATACCAACTAATTAACCATTGGAACATGTGGTGTAGTAGATGTTGCCATCAAAGAAATTACCACAGTCTTCAAGTATTGATGACACAAATTTGTCGTAGGATGGGTGTAGTGGAGTTTCTTTCATTAGAAGTCTTTAAACAGAGGCTGGATGGCCATCTGTCGGGGATGCTTTGATTGGGAGTTTCTGCATGGCAGAGGGTTGGACTGGATGGCCCTTGTGGTCTCTTCCAACTCTACGATTCTATGATGAAATTTGTTCTATGTTAATGAATTTTAATTTTAATTAATTTTAATGAAACTTAACATGCATTTCCCAAACAATATGAGAAATATCACACATTTATGATTCAATGCACACGTTGTTGTTGTTTTAATTTTCTGTGTGGTTATCCAAACAAGGGATGTATAAGAAATATTTATGCATAGATGTTCATTAAATTCTATGTTTTAAAGAAAACAATATAGAAAATAATTGTAAATTATTGTATCTTCTCCATGTCCCCTATAAAGTATAGAGAGTCATAATAAGCTTTAAAAAATGTAGAGACACAAAACCTAAGATACAGTGGCATATGTGTTTGGTCCCTAAATCTTAGATAGTTACCAATCTCGGCTTACCCTTTCCAACATCTGCCAGTGAAGACTCGGCTGAGAGAGTGTTTGGTTTGCCCTCCTTCTACCTGGGCTGCTCCTATGCCTGGGTTCCTGGACTTAAGGAGGAGTCTTGTCTCCCCCCCCCTTTTTTTATATATATATTGTGTATAGTTCACATAGTTTCTAGGATTGGGATGGAGGGTTGAGAATGGGGATTATTTTCTTTTTACTTGTTTTGGTATGTTAATTGTTATATATTTTGCTTTGGTAATTTTATTTTTTTTTTTGGTTATTTTTTTGTTATAATTACTATGTATTTTGTTGTTGCTATAAATGCTATGTATTTTTGCTTTGTTAATTGTTATGTATTTTGCTTTGCTAATTTTACTGTTACTAAAATTACTATGTATTTTGTTGCTATAATTGTTATGTATTTTGTTAGTTATTGTTATTTGCTATCTGATTTTATTGTTATTGCTTAATACATTGCCATTTGTTTTTTTAATTCATGTATATTGTTATTGTGTGTATAATCCCCTTTGTTGTAACCCGCCCTGATTGCTTGCTCACAGGGGCAGGCTAGAAATCATTATTTTATTATCTGGTGCCTCATGTTGTTCTGATTATGTGTCCAATGTAGAATTCCCTTTATTAGTTACCTGTTTTTGACCTGCCTGTACTTCACTTTGAACTGAATGATTTTGTCTCTCTGTTTCCTTTTCTCTAATAAGATCTGATATTTTGACCATACTCCTGTTCCCTTACTCTTTTTCTGGATTCTCTTTGCCTATCTGGTGTATTTTGTTTCATTGTTGGCACCTGCCTTGCTATTTTAATTTACAAACAGCTTCCTTCCAATATAACCAGAATTACCAACTCCTGCTATATCTTGTTGTGCTGTCATTAAGCCCCTGCATAAATTTATTATCTCTCTTATGCCATTTTCTCTTGACAGTGCCCTAGATCTTCAACATTGACTTCAGTGGGAGATGACATAAGAATGATGTGTGGATAAATCACACATATACATACTTCAGTCTTGAGACAAATTCACCACACATTCTAACAGGTAACATCAAAGAGGGATCAGTTTTTTCACAGGAACTTGCACAACTATTCTGACAGTTAAACTAGGATTCAATGATACCTAATTGTGGAGAATAATGATGCTTAGTTTGTAATGTTTCGGAATACAAGTTTTCCAGCCTTATGAGGCTTAGATGTCTAGACTGTCCTTTCCTAAATTGTCCTAAATTGTATAAACTTTCCTTTTCCAAAGAAGACTTTCCCCCAAAAGGTTGAACTGAAAAGGGGGTTCTGCATATCCTTATATTCAGCCAATGAGCTTATTTTATTTGTTACACACACAAACAAATCTATTTAATTGTACAGCATGCTACACTGTTTCATCAAGCAAGCTGATCCCACCTCGAAAAAAGGATTTTTTTTCCAAATCTGTTTTCTATTCAAGCTCAGGAAACTAATCACAACTACTTAAGGGCTGTGAAAGATGATTTTTTTAAAGCACTTGAGAACTGAACAGTCCATGAACAATTGCTCACAGGACTTTGCTCTATGAAGTCTTGAGAGTGAAGGAAATATGTACAGTCCCTTGCTTTATCTGTTCAAACTTGGCACACTTCCCTGGCCTAAGTTATCTGAAGCATAGGCAGCATTCTTTTATATAACTGATGAAAAATATTTCCCACTTCATGAATTGCTCAGGGACATTGCATCATCTGACATTCAGTTGGGCAACACAACAACAAAAATTCAATGTGAAAGTTAATTAGCTATGGGCACTTAAAGGGGGGCTAGCATACAGCTTCTACAAATGAATTTGACAGAGTAGCACAAGAATAGCACCACAATTACTCTACCTAAACTGTGACTTCTGTACAGGGTTGAAGAGCCCTCCTTCCTGACAACACCATCTGGCCTAGGAGGGAGTGAAAGGACAGGCCAAACTCCATTGGGCCTGCCCTAAATCATGAAGCAGAGCCCTCCCTCCATGCCATCTGCCTTGGTCCATGCGTCAGAGGGAGAGAAGAACTGCTGGACCTGATCCTCTTCCCCAACACCATTCCCTTCTCCTTTTGTGTCATGTCTTTTAGATTGTAAGCCTGAGGGCAGGGAACTGTCTAATTAAAAATAATAATTGTAAGCCGCTCTGATAGCCTTTAGGGCTGAAGAGCAGGGTATAAATAAATAAATATTATTAAACAAAATGAAATCTGATGAAATTTTGAGGGGGGGGGACATATAAGTGAGTAGGAAGTTAATTTGAGGATAGATGCTTGTACCACCTACGCCCACTATACCAGCTAAGAATCCTTATAGATAATTTGTATGTCATAATAATTAGTTAAGAACAGAGTTAACCTGAGGTGGATTTTACCTATCACAAATTCAAATAAAAGAATGTTAAGAACAGAGTTAACCTGAGGTGGATTTTTCCTATCACAAATTCAAATAAAAGAATCTAGAAAGGTATCCAGTTTAAACCCCTGCCATGTATTAAATCTTTCTACACTCCCACCCTTTTCTGGCTTATAGTTATATAGATCTATGTCTGTAATTGTATTCACAATGCACAATTATTAGTTTAATGTTATCTTAACAACCACTACTTTATCAATAGAATCTTGGATTTGTACACTCTTATTTAGAATTCTCCAGTGCACTCCCTTAAAGTACAACATTACAGCTCTGGTAAAAAAAATAATTCTAAGTATATTACAAAATGATAAATCCCATGATTCTGTTGGGTGGAACGATCATAGTTAAAGTCATATAGAAAGACTACTACTGTGCACTGTGGATACACCTTGCCTTTGAACTACTGCATAGCTCAATGGTAAAGCAGATGCCTTGTATTTTACCCATATAGCTAGATTATTGAGATGACACCAACAAATTAATATATAAAAGGGCGATTTAAATAGCTCAAATTAATAGTAGCGAGGGGACCAAGGAAACACTAGCTGGTATACGTGTTTTCCAAAAAACTAGAACTAAGTACAACTCAATTTTTTTAACAGGAAAGGGGAAAATCACCATCAATGAAATAGCATTCATACATACACACATAGAGAGAGAGACACAAAGTAATAAAATTAAAGGTAGCAACTTGTAGCAATGTTGAGGGAAGTCAACCCAGAAGTCCAGAAGCCAGGCTCCAGTCTTGGTTAAAGCTTTGTGCCAGCCTGTGGGTGGAGTTAGGGTGCAGCATCCACATGCAGGATGTCCTAACCCTGCCGCAGAGCACCCTTTTAGTGCTTGCTGGTCCACATGGCATGCACCATCATGACAACCGTCCAGTGCTGCATCCACATGATGCAGCACCGAAAGGGCATAATAATGCTATGGCATGCCTTGGAGGGCACAAAAAGGAGCTGCTTTTTTCAGCTGCTTTTTGCACACTCTGGAGACCAGATTGAGGCTGTGCTGTGAGGTTGCCATGGTCCCAATCTGGCCAGTAAAGGGGTAGCTACAGACCACCCCTTTGGGGCGGTCTGTATAGCCCCTGTCTGCTTGCTGTGTAGCACAGAGAGCAGTACCGAGAAACCAAGTTTGAATCTGACAGAATTTCTGCCTTATTGAAAACTGGACTAAATTGCTGTTGTTGAACACATGTATTTAGAGCAAGAAATGGGTTGGTCAGTGTTTAAGAAGTGAAATGGCTTTTCCAAGAGTTAAATGACTTTCCCAGAAGAAAAGAATGGCATTAAATATACAAGAATGACTGCACAATCAGCATGAATGTCCTCAGACAAAAAGAGCTTCATTCTCAGAAGGAAACTCCCTTTGTCTATCATATGCAAATAATCTCCCAGTCCAGATCACTACCCATAAATGGATTGTGCTGATTCATGGCTAAGTGCCTTGGGCTTCTCCCAAGCTGAGCCATCAGGGTCAATATGGTACAACTAGTTTTCTTCAAGGGGGAACCCATTTTGAGTTGCTTGCCTAAAATATCCCTTTTCATATAGAACAGCTGTCAAAGGTCACAGGGGGCAGGGTGAATGAGAATTGGATATTGGGTTACATGTAATTTCAGCTAAGATGTCAGCTAAGAGATAATGTGAATGCCCCCTACCTGAAAATCCAGATAACTGGTGCTACCAGTTAGACTAGATAATATAAATAGATGGATAGTGTAGGAGAGTTTTCTAAGTTCCTAAACTGTTCCATAACAAATGGAAGACATTTCCATTTATAGACCAGAAAAGAGATTTCAGTTTCTTGTCTAACTCTTTCTTCTTGTTGTTGCATTGTATCTAATCCAGGGGGCATTCTAGCCAGCTAGAGTGATTTCGGGGAGGAACAATACATCTATATCTACAGTGGAAAATGGAATTGAAAGGTCCTGCTATACATACTGTACAACATTTATGAATAGCAGTTTGGATCCTGCCCTTGGTGTTCCTGACAATCATGATGAAAATGCTGTAAATATTAACCTTTAATTCTTTTAAAAACCATTTTATTCTAGTATTTCCAATTTTCCCAAGATAATATTGTAGAGATGTTTAAGACATTGCAGCATTGTTACTAAGACTGACAAAAGTCCAAAACACACTGCAGAAACAATCCAGTTTGAGACTGCTTTAACTGCCATGGCTTAGTGATAGGGAATCCTGGGAACTGTAGTTTATTGTTGCACTAGAATTCTGTGACAGAGAAGGCTAAATCTCTCACAAAGCTATGGTTCCCAGGACTTCCTAGCATTGAGCCAGGGCAGTTAAAGCAGTCTCAAAGTTGATTAGTTCTGCTGTATGTTCTGGACAAAACATCCTCAGAAACATGTGAAAATACATTTTAAAAGGTTTTTTTAATAAAAGTTTTTTAAAAAAAAGAAAGAAAAAAGAAAAGAAAGAAATAACAACAAACTCTTTCAGTTATGAAATCCTAGGAATTAAAGCTTTTAATTGTTAATGATATTTAAATGCACAATAGTATAATTTTTGAAGATAATCATATGATAAAATGTTTGACTTTAGTTGGTGAACCCAATGAGAAGAAGAATTTTTGTAAGTGAACCTCTCTGACTGCTTTGCTCCCATGTGGTGCTCAGAAGCTTTGGTTGTATATGCAAGAAGAAAAACAAAGCCTGACAAATATATAACAAATAAACATGTTGATTTCCAAAAAATGTTACTAAGAACTTTAGAATACATAAAATAAGCCTAGCTGTCATTTAGTCTTTTATCTGGCTTCAGATATCATATAGATATTGCATATATCCAGAGAAGGGTGTGATGATTTTGCTCCAGGTCCTTAGAGTGGCAAGGCAAGACCTGTCACTTTTGGTCTGTTCTCATGTGGCCTAATTTCAAAAACCCTGTTATAAATTCAAGTCTTTGAAAGAGTAATGTTTTCCTTTCACAGCAGCCTGCTGGACAGAAAGAAAAAGATATGAATTGGTTAGTAGAAAGAAAAGTATTTACTATTATTATTATCTAAGCTTATGCCAATTGCTAGCTTCAGTCCTGTCCACTACTGAGCTGCCAGGCATGTGGCTCCTAATAGATTACCCCTGAGACAATGTAGAGCTTATCAGAGAAAAGGCTTCCAATCACTACTGTAGAACAACTGAGTATGAAGCTTTGTGCTTGGCTTCAGCAGTTTGACCAAGAAGATGTAGATATGGCTATGGTTTGGGTAGCCACATCTCTCATAGGTTATAATTTTCATTTGTGGGTAGCACCCCATCCTGAAAGTGCACTATTACTTGCCTCTCAGCCAGGCTTAGAAAATTCCACTCCCACATCCCCCAAATTAGCCATAAGAAGGGAGATTTCTTCCCCTATACTCTCCAAATTCATTGCCAGCTCACAAATTGCTTTTCTCTAGGTAAGGCTCATCTTATATAAATAGGTGACAAATGAGGTATGCAAAGACATCATTCATAATGAGGAGTATCTTGAGAAATTCAAGTAGTGAAGAGAAAATTACCCAGAACAATTTTTGACTGCTTACTGACCTGAAGGAATCTGAAGCCCATCTCTTGTGCCTGAGCTTTGGCAGTCTCATTTATCCCCTTAAGATAATAGCTGTTCATTTGGGCTGCTAATGGTGGCAGATCTTCAGTTATGTGGGAAATGAAAACTATGGGTGGGAAAAGATGGCCAAAAAAGCCCACTTCCAGGTGTCATTGGCATGCAACATTTGGATATTGCACATCCCCAAGATGTTTGGAAGCCAGTTTGAAGCTCCAGTTTGAAGCTACCGGCTGCCCACACATGAGTGGCTTCATGATGCTCTGGCAGCACAGCATTTACATGCCACATGCCACTGGGGAGTCACGAAGCCACCATGGGTCCACGGCAGGGCCTGCACAACTGGCTTTTCCCTAGCCAAAAAAGACGTGGATCGTATGCAGATTGGGGCCACAGCATGTGTTTGCCATGGCCCCAATCCACCTTTGGAAGGGGTGGCTTCAAGCCGCCCCTTCAGGGCCATCTGCTCTGGCCCAAAGATGGGTTATGACATTGATCTATCACCTGAAAATAGGAAGGTCTCATCTATTTTCTGTTTTGCTATAGAAAGGAGTGGGATTGTAAGTGGCAGTTGTTAGCTCACCAGAAGCCCAATTGATCTTGTTGATGAATCTGCATCATCCAACCCCATGCACTCATTGACAAGGAAAGATTAGGAAAAGAAATTGGAAGCTCACTAGACTGAATTAGTTTCCACCCTACAGAGAAAGAAAGAAGAGGGAATACTCCCACCAACATACTATTTATTTGTTTATCATACTAATCCTAAAGTAAACACACTATCTCCTCCTCTTTCCCATGAAGTGAAAATGTCTTTGCTCCGTAACTCCAGAAACCTTGTGAAATGTTCTCTCTCTCTTAGTTTTCTGTCAGTTTTTCAGGCTGTGTGGCCACATTCTGGAAGAATTGATTCCTGATGTTTTGCCTGCAAGACTGGCTGGCATCTCCTAAGTATATTCTAAGTATAAGCACTGTAAATAGTGATGGAAAGACTGTTTCCTATTTCAAACAAACAAACAAACAGCTTCATTTATATACTGCTTCATACCCTTAAGGAGTGTCTAAGCGGTTTACAATTGTAAGCTATTTGCCCCCAACAATCTGGGTACTCATTTTAGCGACCTCGGAAGGATGCAAGCCTGAGTCGAGCTTCAGCCCTTTGCTGGTCTTGAACTCGCCACCTTATGGTTTTGAGTGAGTGGCTGCAGTACAGGCATTAAACCACTGCGCCACCAGGGCTGATTTCTCATTATTTCTCATTAGCCTGTTTTGAAAGACTAGACTACAGTACTTATATTGCAACAGCCAGATTTTATTCTATAGATTTCAGCCAGAAATATATACAAACCAAATTTCTCCTCTGGATCTGAGTATTGGAAATGTATTAAAATAGGATTCTATGTAGGCTACTGACTTCTCTGAATCAACATGCCTTTCTTGGACCATTTTGCTGTACTCCTTCAAATGGATAAAGCCAAGGCTAACAAAAGCAGACTACAAGTTTTGCTAAAGATGCAGCATTGAATATTTCCAGGGTTTGAAAGAACAGTAAAAAATAAATAAAAGAAGGAAAGATACAAAGTGTTGGCAATTTACAGATTGAAAACAGAGTGGAATTTAGATGCAAAATGTCAAGCTGTCTTTCATGGTGAAAGGCAGGTGGTGGAAAAATCTGTTACATGTGATGAATTGACAACTCATGCTATTTTGATTTTAGTGTGAATACATTTTAAATAAGTAAATGGAGTTTATAATTCAAAATTCCATCTGGAATATGAGGATGCTGTCCTGAAATTAGCAAAAGAGCAAAATGATTCAACATGTTATAAGGAATATATTTTGACCTAATTTTTAATATAGACAAGAAAATATGTCAAACTTAATGAAATGGCTCAAAATACTGGAATTCCTTTCAAGTTTCTCAGAGTCAATTAAAAATAATACTCTTTTCAAAACAAAATGATTTTGTTAAAACGTCTAGTCCATGTTTGAATGTTCTGCATAGCTGTGTGCTTCTGAGCAAAACATACTCATTGAGGTAATATATGAAATGTACATATTTATTCCTACATCAAATAAAGTAAATTTGTGTATATTGTTTAAATGCATTTTTATGAGCATTTTTTTTAAAAAAAATTACAGTTATTGAGCACTTTTGACTCATTAATCACATTGTAAGCTCATAAATGAATTGCATTTAAGTCTGTGTTGCTTTTCAGTAGGTACAAACAGGAAGCAATATAGTCAGATATGAAGTGAGATGAATTTCCCTAACCTATATTTTTATTCTACAAGAGTTGAATTGTTCAAGCTAAAGTAAAACACTGAGATTATGCAGAACATGGAGAACTTTCAGAAAATTTGTTCCTCTTTTTCCACTTGTGTGGAATGGAAGAGTCATAGCAGTTCCTGTTTGGTTTTTCTTCAGCTCAAAGCAAATTTCTCAAGTAGTCTTTTAGTCTTGTATTACAGTTTGGCTGGAGAATGAGTGAAAATATAGAAATTGTATATATTTCCTGCTGAAGGTAACATACAAATAGAGCAGTAGGGCATGCTGAGCTGCAATATAATAGAGAAAAGTCAAGGACCTTCTCTCTGCTCATCTTTTACCAATGATACTGAGCCTGAATATGGAAAAAAGTAAATAAATATGAAGCTGTGCCTTATGAATCATATAATTTAGGAACAAAGACAGATAAGAGGCATAGGGGGCATAATCTTCAAACCTGTAAATACTGAGACTTCTTTTTTCCCCCTTTCCACCTTGTACATCTGAAAAGAAACTATTAGACTACCCAAAAGTGTGTGGTATCAGCTTCAGCTGATACGCCAGCTGCATCCCTACCTGGGCAAAGTGGACCTTGAAACAGTGATACATGCGCTGGTAACCTCTCGTTTAGATTTCTGTAACATGGTCTACATGGGGCTACCTTTGTACCAAGTCTGCAAGCTTCAATTGATTCAGAATGCAGCAGCCAGATTACTTACTGGGGTGTCAAGAACAGATCATATTACCCCGATATTAAAATCTCTACACTAGCTACCCATTAGCTTCCAGGCGCAATACAAAGTGTTGGTCGTTACCTTTAAAGCCCTATATGACTTGGGCCCTCTCCCTACACAACCCACCCCGCACTCTTAGAACATCAGGGAAGAATTTGTTAGATGTCACTAAGAAAAGATTGTTGTTAACCTCCCAGAGGGCATTCTCTGTTATGGCTCTGAAACTTTGGAATGGCTTGCCGGAGGAGATCCATCTTAGATGTTAAGAAAGCACTTAAGACGGATCTCTTCCGGCGGGCCTACCCACCTGACTTACTCTAAAGGATCAGAAATTAAAGATGGAATCCGATCCAAACGGAATACAGGAGAATCGACTAGACTAAGGACTGAATTGTAGTTGGTTTTAATTTATTGTTGAAGTTTTTAGGATGTGTTTAGACTGCATTGTTTTATAAATTGTATTTTAACATCATATTTTTTGCTAACATAAAAGACTATTCCCCTTTTTTTCCTTTTGCGCAGAGGATATAAATTCTTGACCCAATTTTTCATTTTTAAGTAGCCTTATATCCTTGTCTCTTATGTGAGTCTCCTGCAAACAAATAACATCAGCTTTTTGTTTAGCTAAATAATGATAGACCTTTTTTCTTTTCTGTGGGGAGTTCATCCCTCTAACGTTCCAAGAAATTATTTTTATTTTCCTCATTTTAACACTAATCTTAAAAAATAAAATATTCAGTCTTCTATTTCTGTCTCTTCCTCTATTTCTTCCTCTTTGTCCTCCATATCCTCTTCTACTGTTTCTTCCGCGGTCTTTAATTTAGGTGAATCTGTCTTTGATAGTTGTTCTCTCTTTTCGTTCTCTGTCTTTTCTCTTCCTTTTCCATTTTCTTCATTTTGCATGAGGTCTCCTCTTTTTTCAAGATCTCTTTTGTATTTTTTTAAGAAGTCCTTCATTTTCATTATAGAATTTATTTTGTAGAATTCTAGTTTGTATTTAAAGACAACCCCTTCAAGTCTTTCCCATCTGTAGTTGATGTTGTTTAGTTTTAACAGCGTTATCAAGGGTTTGTATTCATTTTTTTTCTTCAATATTCTCAAAGGTATGTCCTTATAAATTATTACTTCCTCGCCGTCCACTTCCAATTTTTCTTCGTAATTTAATTGGATAATTTCGTCTCTTATTTTTTTCCTTGTAAAATAAATAACTATGTCCCTGGGTAACTTTCTTTGTTTGGCTATTTTGGAATTGATTCTGTACATTTTGTTAATTTTATGTTGGAATTGATTAGTCTCTGCTCCTAAGTACTCGGCTAATATTGGTGTCAGATATTCGTACAGGTCCTCATTTTCTTTCTCTTTCAAGCCTCTGATTTTTATGCAATTTTCTCTTTGTTTCAAGTCTTGAAGTGCCCTTTCGTCCAAATCTTTTTCATATGTGTCTTCTATTTGTACAACTTTTTTATTTAGCACTTCTGTGGTATCTTCTATCTTATTTATCCTTTTGTCAATTTTCTTTATATCTTCCGTGGCCTTATTCAGTGATTCCTTTATACCTTTCAACTCTATTCTAATTTCCTGCCTTATCTCTTGTTTTATTTCCTTTCTCATCGAATTCATATCCAATTTTAATTCCTTGATGTCGTCTTTCATTTCTATATATAATGATCTTAATTCTTCCAGTATACTTTGTTGTTCAGGTGGCTTCGGTGTTGAGTCAAAAGAGGGTCTTCTTTGTTGTGTAGTTGTTTGGAATTGCTTTGTTTTCCTTGTATTCATTTTTTAATATATATATTTCCTTTCTCTTCTCTTTTCCTTTCTCTTCCTTCCCTTCCCTTTTCCCTCCTAACTTAATTGTCCTTCTTTTCTCACGTCTTCTCTTCCTTTCTTTCCTGATCTTTTCCTGATCTTTTCTTCTCCCCTCTCTTTCTAGCACTTCCCCTCGCTTTCCACGATATATATAGTGTCAGTTCTGCAAACAAAGACAGGAGACAGCAAAAAAAAAAAAAAAAAAATAGAGCCTGCTCTCTTTCAGTTTCTCCTTCTTTATCTCGGCTTCCTTTACCTCCCGTGTCCACGCTTCCTTACTCTTCCTCTAGTTTCTTCTTTTCATCTTGATCTTTCTCCTCCCTCTATGCTTTCTTGCCTGATCTTTTTTACTTTCTCCTGTCTTGCTTCGGCTCTCGCGTCTGCTCTTTCCTTCTCTCTCCCCAGGCTTCACCTTCCTGCCTCCGACTTTCTCCTCTCTACGCACCTTTTTGCCTGTTCCTTTTCAGCTTCTCCTTTCTCGCCTCAGTTTCCTCCTCTTGCGTCCGCTCTTCCTTTCTCTTCAGCTGGCTACTCCTTCAGGTCTCCGTCTTTCTTCTCCCAGCACGCCCACTTGCCTAGTCTCTTTCGATTTCACCTTCCTATTCCTGGTTCCCCCTCTTCCCGTGCCCGCTCTTCCTTTTCCTTTCCCCGGCCTCTTCTTTCTTTCTTGGTCTTTCTCCTCCTTACTTGCTTGTTTGTCTAGTCTCTTTCAGCTGTTCCTTCCTCGCTTCTCCTTCCTCGCCTCGGCTCCCTCCGCCTTCTGCGACCGTTCTTTCTTTCTCTTTCCCAACTTTCTCTCTCCCGACTTTTCTCCCACGTCTCACTCTCTCTCCTCCTTATGCACCTTCCTGCTTTGTCGCCTTCAGCTTCTCCTCTTTCGACCCCCTCGCCTCGGCTTCTTTCACCTCTTGCATCCACTCCTCCCTTCTCTTCCCCCAGATCTCCCTGTTATCTCAGTCTTTCTCCGTCTTGTGCGCCGGCTTGCCTGGTCTCTTTTGGTTTCTCTTTGGTTTCTCTTTCCTCGCCTCCTCTACTTTTCGTGTCCGCTCTTCCTTTCCCTTCACCGGATCTCTCCTTCTCGTCTGCTCTTTCTCCTTCTTGTACATTTATCTATTTAACGACAAGGATGGCAGGTTTTTGGGTTTGGAAATTAAAATAATGGGCTCAACATACATGTTAGTAGGGGTATATGGACCTCAGGAAAAGAAAGATGTTTTTTTATGACAAACTAAATGACAAGCTTTGTGAATACAATTGTGAAAAAACTTTATTGTTAGGTGACTGGAATGGAGTGATTACTCCAGAAATAGATAGAAAATCAAAAAAACAAATCAAAAAGTCCCAGGGCAAACTTCCAAAATCATTTAGTAAAATGATGGAAATGCAACACTTAGTAGATGTTTGGAGATTTAAATACAAAAATGCCAATGATTTTACTTTTTTCTCTGAGAGGCACCAATCTCTATCGAGAATTGATATGTTTCTTGCCTCAAATACTTTATGTAAAGAAATTATTGACATGGAATCCAAGCCAAGAATCTTCTCAGACCATAATCCAATAACATTAACATTGAAGGGAAGACCCATTGAATTCTCTTGGAAATTAAATGATAGTTTATTACAAAAAGAAGAAATTGTTGACATGGGTAAAAAAACACTGAAAATGTATTTTGAGGAGAACATAAAAGAAAACATGCATATTGTGACTGTGTGGGAAGCCTCCAAGGCGGTTATGAGAGGTTTTTTCATTCAACAGAGTAATATCTTGTTCAAACAAAAGAAAATTAAGATGGAAAGGTTACATACTCTGTTACTAGAGAAGGAAAAAGAGATGCATAAGGATATATCTAAAGACAAAGTAAATAAAGAAATAAAACTCCTTAAAAAACAGATAGAAATAGAAGAATCAAAAGAAATGCAAAACAAAATAAAAAACTTTAAATATAAATATTACGAACAAGCTAACAGACCTAGCAAATGGTTTGCTTACAGATTAAAGAAAAGTAGGGAAAGAAATGTTATTACGGAAATTAGACATGGAAGCACGATTACATCGAATCAGAATAAAATCAAAAAAGCATTTCAGGATTTCTTTGCTAAATTATACAGTAAAAAGCAAATATCTAGCTCAAAATTAGATTCCTTTCTGGATAAAGCGAAACTACCTTCTCTAACAGAAGCTCAAAGAGATCTATTAAACAAACCGGTAGCAATTGCAGAAATAATCGAGGCTATAAAAAAAAAGCAAAAAAGGGAAAGCACCTGGGCCGGATGGTTTTGGCCCAAACTATTACAAGACATTCGAGGATCAGTTATTAATGCCCTTAAAAGCAGTAATTGACGCTATCAGACCTGAAAATTACCCAGAAACATGGAGACAAGCCAACATATTAAAAGAGAAAAAAGACCCAACTGAAATTAAAAATTACAGGCCAATATCCTTATTAAACACCGACTATAAATTATTTGCCACAATTATCTCTGAAAGACTAAAAAAAGTGCTGTGTGAATGGATACATAAAGACCAAGCAGGGTTTCTCCCCCATAGACATCTTCATGACAACATAAGAAATATAATAAATGTCTTTGAATATTTCGAGCGACACAATGATAAAAAGCTGGCGATAATCTTCGTTGACTTAGAGAAGGCGTTCGACAACCTCAGTTGGGAAATGATTTTCAAAACATTAGAAAAAATAGAAATAGGTCCTAGAGTTACCAACTGGATTAAGACAATATATAGAGAACAGAAAGCCAAAGTTATTGTAAACTCAGAGAAGACCGAGGAATTTAAGATCAACAAAGGTACTAGGCAGGGTTGCCCACTTTCACCTCTTTTGTTTATTCTTGCTTTGGAATTCCTTAACAATACAATAAGACATGACAAAGATATTAAAGGTATAAAGATAAAGCATTCAGAATACAAAACAAAGCAATTTGCTGATGACATTATCTTTACACTAGAAGATCCAGAAGCCAGTGTAACCCCACTATTAAAAATCTTAGCAGAATTTGAATCAATATCAGGTCTAAAAATTAACAGAGAGAAAACAACTATATTAACTAAAAACATGGGAAAAGAAGAACAACAACTATTAGGTAAACTAACAGGTTTGAGAATAGATAAAAAGGTACAATATCTCGGTATTTGTGTGACTAGTAAAAATACAGACCTGTTTCAAAATAACTATATGACTACATGGCAGAAGATTAAAAGAAAATTGGCTGACTAGAGTAAACTGAAGTTATCACTACTGGGCAGGATCGCAGTTATACAAATGAGTGTACTCCCAAAGCTCCTTTTCTTATTTCAAACCATTCCAATTATACATAACGACAAACCATTACTCCAGTGGCAAAAAGAGATTTCTAAGTTCGTATGGGACAACAAAAAAGCGAGAATAAAATCGAAAATTATGTGCGATGATAGAGGTAGAGGAGGTCTAGGATTATCCAATTTGCGACTTTATTTTTTTGCTTGCTGTTTAACTTGGATTAGAGAATGGATTGAACTAAGTAACAAGGTTTTGTTCAATTTAGAAGGAGACAACTTGTGGTACGGGTGGCACGGCTATTTAATATACAGGAAAGATAAAGTAAACAAAGATTGCAAGAACCATGTGATAAGAAGAGCTTTATTTAAAGTGTGGTTTAAGTACAGAGAAAGGTTGTGCCCCAAGATACCACTTTGGTGTTCCCCGCAGGAGGCAATGTTTAGTAGGGAAGGAACCAAGCTGAACAAATGGCTAAATTATAAAGAGCTAGTTAATATTACACAGGACGGTTGTGAATTTAAATCCCAAGAAGATATTAAATGTGGGGGAATTGATTGCCATTGGTACCTATACAGACAATTGAGAGAGCGTTTTAAAATGGATATGAAAACAAGTGGGTTACAATTGTCAAATTCTGAATGGGATGAAATAATAGAAAAGGGTAACAAAAAAATGATTTCAAGATGTTACGACTTATTACTAAGATGGGATACCAAAGAGGAAACGACAAAAGAATGCATGTTAAAGTGGGCCCAAAATGTAGGTCACAATATAGAATATCAAAGATGGGAAGAACTATGGGGCAAGAGAATTAAATTTTCAATCTGTCAAGACCTAAGAGAAAATGTCTATAAAATGTTTCATAGGTGGCACCTATCCCCTCATAAGATCGCTCTGATGACTAGGAGCGCAAATCCAAATTGTTAGAAATGTACCTCAAAGGTGGGCACATTCTATCATATCTGGTGGTTATGCCCCAAAGCCAAAAGCTTTTGGCGGAAAATCTATAAAATCATAAAAACAGATATGGGAATAAATTTATCTTTTACACCAGAGACATTTCTAATAGGCTTGGCAGACTCCCAAGTTGATAAAAAGTACGCTAAGTTGGTTTTTCTGTTATTATCGTGTGCAAGAATTATATATGCAAAACTGTGGAAATCATCAGAAACTCCCAGCATGGAAGAATGGTTGATTAAATCTCTTGAAACGGCAGAAATGGAAGTGATGAACTCCTGGAGAAGAGATAAGACAGAAGAAAAGGCAAAGAAAGAATGGTCACCATTTTATACATATTTATATATGAAGTGGAAAAATATGCTAATATAAATGGGATACCTTTGGTTACTGAAACTGAGATTGTAGAATATGCTTAACAGGTATATAGTTGACTGTAATTGCTTAAATGCTTTCCTTGACTCTCCTACTTTTGGTAAGGTAATGTAAGGATTAAATGATGTATGTCAATATAATGCAGTAAGGAAGTAAGTGATATAAGAAAACAAATTAGAAGGCTCACTTAAAAGTGAAAATAACGATGCTAAGTATGTAAAGAGTACGAAATTATTTTAGTTACAGCTTGAATTTAAATAATTTAAATAATTTGGAAAAAGAAAAGAAATGCAGAAAGCCTTTATGAAATGATAAGACAGATGAAACTAACAACTAAATAGTTTTTCCAAGCAGTAATGGAAGTCACTTTGTGTATATATGTTTTTTAGTCAAATTGTACAATGTTATGCAAGTAGGAGCTAGGCTATTCGGTGTTATGTAATCTTTATGTAATATTTCTGGACAAACGAGTTTTTGTTGTGTTTTGTTTATCTGTTTGTTTGTTTGTTTTTTCTCTTCTTCGTTCTTTCCCTTTGATTTGTATGTTTAGGTATCTGTCTAAAAAGCAATAAAAATCATGAAAAAAATAAATAAATTGTATTTTAATATATGTTGGAATCCCGCCTCGATCCGAAGGGAGAGGTGGGAAATAGAAATAAACATTATTATTATTATTATTATTACTAATTATTATTATATTAAAAGTCAGGTTAAGATTGACTTGCAATAGATCATTCACCGCCGCTGCCCCCAGACTTTGGAATGGCCTGCCAGAAGAGATCCGTCTTATTAACACTCTGGATGCCTTCAAGAAGGCACTTAAGATGGACCTCTTCTGCTGGGCTTATCCATCTGACCCTCCATAACTGAGTTTGGGAATATAGGATGCAAATGATATTGTTGGATGTTTTAAAAGATTGATGTTTTAAGATGTTTATGTATATATTGTTATATTGATTTTAATTGTTGTACTCCTGCCTCGATTCATCGGGAAAAGTGGGAAATATAAATAAAGATTTATTTATTTATTATACCAAGTTAGAGATTTGTTTGCTTGTTTGTAATATGTGAATGCCATTTGATGTTGTGAAGGCATAAAAGCAATTTAAGACAACTTAAAACATTCTAAACGCAAGGAAAAAAACAAGATATTTCAACAATTAATACAAGAAAAAAGAGCAATGAGAATAATTACCAGCAAGGAAACACCTATGTAAATAGATTTGTTTTCAGCAGGTCTTTACAGCTAAAAACCACTTATCTTTCTTGAACAATGCAGTTATCTTCAGTGGTGCTGGCATGGATTTACATGGTTTTTAAGAATTAGCAGTTGTTTCCAAGAATTCAGACAAAGATCTTTCCTAACCATGCTTGGAAATCCAAGGGATCTGAAATCTTCTTCATGAAAAACACATGATCTACTGCTGTCTCCACCTCTTTCCTTGCCTGTGATGCTACCCAGTTGCAGCAACATAAGCAACTTTGGGTTCGTAAACCACTCTTACATTACATGTGGCATTCCTCTTCCTTTAGGCAAACAGAACTTCCATTATGTGTATACTCCAGAGGACAGGAAGGGACACCATATGTATAGTATAAGCTAAGGAGCAAAAACCAGACTTAGCATATGATCATTTCTCCCCCTGCTCCTTCTTCTAGGGATCTAGGATGTATAGGAAAGATGACAACATCATATTTCACTGTCAGCATGTCATGTCAAAGTCTAAAGAATAGTTCAAATAACTTAAGAAATAAATCAGAGTACAAATACTGAGCATCACTTTTTGTTTTTCCAAGATTCAGGCAAATGTTAAAGCTAGAGCTCTTTCCTGACATTGACTGGTTCTGGTTGCCTGAAAAGACAAGCAGAACACATTATTTGGCCAGCCATTCCAACTGACAACTCATTCAGCAAAAATAAATTCCTCCTCCCTCCCATGCCAACACAGCCCAGTGACTCAGAATGGAATCGTTGTTTTTGTCAATATTTCCATGTGAATATTTGGGCCATTTTCTTCATGTCCTGGAAGAGAAAATATAGTCTTAGCTTCTACAACTATGTATCGTGGTCCTTTAAAGGTAGGGTAATAATTGAGTAATATTTCAGTAACCCAACCAAAAGGATAATACTTGGGTAATAGTTTTGTTAGGGACACCTAAAATGTCAGGAAAAATCAGCTGTCTCTTCAGTTCTTCAGTTCTTAAAGCTGAATATTAAACCAACAGGAGGAGAGAAGAAAGAGAATGAAATAAAAAGTCTTCAGAATATGGTAGCCTTAAAATAGAATGTGGGATATTTAACACAGATTTAGTTTGGCTTAGGGAAGTCATTGTTTTATAATTTTGTTGCCAGAGGAAGCAACAAGTAACTTTTGCAATTTTCTATTTTCTGTGAGAAAATCTTTGAAAATTGCAGTTTTCAAAGACTGTTATTCTGCATTAAAATTCACATACACGAAAATCTCCAAGACCATGTTCCCCCTGGTATTTTTTCTAGAGCAGTTTGCTCCTTGGGATAACTAAGGCTGTAACCAGACTAAAACAAGTCTTGACAATATGTTTCCTTGGAATATATCTGAAATTACCTGTCCAGCACAAATTCAAGCAATTTTACGAAAAGGGGGTATTAACAATAGGATTTTTTTATTTTTTATTTTTGGTATAACTTTTGGACCTCACAGTCAAAGAGCCACAGTCTGGGCCTAAACAAATATTTAAGGTTATTTTTGTGACATCAAGAATATGAAACGTAGTTGTGGACTAATTTTTTTTTTTAAAAAAAAAATATTTTTAAAGAACGTATGTTTTAAAGTAAAATTTAAGGATTTAAGTAAGGTCAAAGCTTACTACTTGGCCATGGACAAGGCACGCTATCTTGAGATGGCAGGAATCAGAAGGAAGGATATTGTTTGGTTGAAAAGAGTCAAAGTGCCAGTACACACAGGCCCAAAGGTCTGTGCTTCCCCCTGCCTCATGCCATCCTGTCCAGACAATGCAGGCCATTAACCCCAGGGTAGGATCTAGCAGTGTGGATCTGGATCTGGTGGACCAGGTCTGATCCTGGCCCAAAAGCACCTTAGCCTGTTCTAAAAAGACTGGCTGTCTGCTGCAGTGTTTCTAGGAAACTCCTCAGAAACTGTCAGCAGACTGTCTCTGCACACCTCCTACCTACCTTGCTGTTGCATCTGCTGAGAAGACCCCTGTCACAGCCTGTGATTTTTTGTGGAGCTTTCAGGCTATGTGGCCATGTTCTAAAATCCCGAAAGCTCCACAAAAAAATATGGATGCCAGCCATTAAAGCCTTCGAGTCCACACAGCCTATGCTGTTTGATGGATGCCTGGCCATGTGGGTGAAATCAGACTCCTCATTTCTGCCCTGACAGGCTGTGATGGGGACCCTCTCTGCAGATGTGATGGCAAAGCAGGTACTGGGCAGGCGGTAGTAGTGGGTCCATGGTGTGTCAACCAAAGGGTGTATAGACATTTGCCTGTCACCATGGGCCCAGAGACTAATCCAGTTCATGACCCAGAGGAAGATTGCTTGGACTTGGCCCCTGGTATCTTGCCCTTTGACTTTGGAGACCAAAGTTGTTGGGGGCAGAGTAGACATGAATGGACATTTGGAATCTACAAACATGCCATTGCCCCAGGCCAGTTGCCATCAATTTTCTGTGGGATGGTCATTCTGGAGAAGAATCAGAAAAGGCTTTTTGTGTCCTATATTGTGTTCCCAATCTGACACCATTTTAATTGCCAGGGGTCAGTGCTGTGGCATATTGGGAACTGTAGTTTGTATGGCACCAGACCTTTATGACAGACAAGGCCAAATGACCCAAAACAGACAGGCCAAAAGGACCACAGCAGGACCACTGCAGCATCATTTGCACCAGGTGGGCCACCGGCACAGTCTTGAACTAAAAAGTACCAAATTTTCCACTGCTTTTTGGCCTGGTTCTTTTGGGAAGACATGGCATCTTCAGGACATTTGTCATCTAAATAGTACACCCTGAACAGAAACCATGTCATTTGACCTGTCTGTTTTGGGCCAAGGTCTCACAAATCTACAGTTCTCAGACTTCCATAACATTGAGAAATGGCAGTTAAAGTTATATCAAACTGGATTGTTTCTGCAATATGGATGCAGCCTTAGCCGCATCAGTCTTTATATTGTAAACTACAGGTTTCAGCTATGATTGACTGTTCTCACACCTTCTGCAATTTAATTTAAAGCAAAACAAACTAACACAGAGAGAGAGAGAGAGAGAGAGAGAGACTGAAAATCTAGCATTCTGATAATGTATACATTGGTAATTTATGCACAGTCTTTCACTTTCCTCAAAATTGTGTCCATTTAAACTCTGAATTCATACTCTATCTTTTTTTTAAAAAGAAGACAATAATAATATTATAATTCTCTTTTTCAATACTATTGTTGCTGAACAATGGAATTTCAGTAATACCAATAATAATCTACTCCCCCATGATCATTGTCCAAACAGAATTCTCTTTATAGGCATCTACTAGTTGAAAGTGGTTTAGTTTTACTTTAGGCCTAATCTTCTGATGACTTTTTTCTTCAGTATCCTGGAGGCTATTCAAATAATTTCATTTCAGCAGGTAAAATAGCACCCCTTACTATTGCCTGAAAGCAGCAGCACAAATTGCTCCTCTGACAGTCTATGGGGCAATTAATAAATCCATGAGTCTGTCATTTGATCTGCAAGAAGAGTGACTAATGCATATAGAGACTTAACACATGGGAAAGGAGAGACAAACATGATTTATTTCCCTATTTGTTAGACCAGATGACTAATCTACTCTTCTATTTGTTACTCCCTTCGTATTTATGTCTTTCTTTATAAGAAAAATCTTGATATTTTAGTCCTTATCACAGGAAATTTCCACTGCCTTCCTACCCTGCCACCTCAAGTGAAATTTATCTACATTAGAACTGTATCTAAAGCTTGCCAAATCAACAAAAACTTGACTTGAAGTATTAAAATCTGTTTTAGAGGTAACTAAATGATATATGATTATATTTTTCTCTGGATTCCACCCCCCCCCCAAAAAAAAATCTGATAAATCTGTTCAAAGTAGATCTGTACACAAGTACTTTGAAAAATGATGGGTTAGGAGGGCAAATTATATGCCTTGAAGAAAATAAGTTACTCTGATATTACTTATAGCAGAGGGTTTAAACACCCTAAAGATACCAGATCTTGGTGTCTGATTTTGGAAGCTAAGCAGAGTTAGCCCTAGTTTGTACTTGGATGGGGGTCTGCAAATGAATACAAACAGCTGTAGGCTATATTTCTGAAGAAGGAACTGGAAAATCCACCTCTGAGTATTCCTTGCCTAATAAAACCCTAATTTATGGAGTTGCCATGAATTGACACAGAGCTAGCTACCTGGGTCCTCCAGATTTTTACAGTTTAAGTTACAAACATTCAAAGACATGGTCATGTTAGCCTCTGTTAGTTTTGGTGAAGCTGACTACAGTCCACCAAAGTATACACTGGAAATTTCTATTTTTTTCCAGTTGGTCTCAAAGGTACTGCAGAATTGTTTTATACCCACTTTTAGTTGCAAATAGTTACTCACAATTACTTGTAGTTCAATTACTTTAATATAAGTGACACTACTATGGTTGCAACCCCCCCCCCACACACACACACAAAAAAAACAGTCACTGTTATCATGCATTCATTATTTCAATCCTATGGATGGATATATCAGTCTAAGCAACAAATCAGTTTTAGTAATGAATCCTTTTCATGTAGTTATTTGGTGGAGCTTTTGGGCTATGTGGCCATGTTCTAGAAGAGTTCCTTTCTGATGTTTCACCAGCATCTGTGGCTGGCATCTTAAGAAAACAATAGCCTGGAAAAGGACTGGAGATATATATCCTGTGTGACCATGGGAAGGAAGGAGTAGTGTGCAAATGAATTGTTCTATTGCTAACGGCAGTCCTCAGGGTAGGAGGATATGCAAACAAGGATTAATGTCTGCTAACTGGTGCTCATTGTCTGCTGGGAATCCCCTGCCCTTAAGCTGTTACTCATTTGCATAGGTTGAGTCTTGACCTTGCTGTCCTTCAGGACTGGGAGCCAAGCCTTGTTTACTCTCAGGGTTTCCTCTTTCCTGTTGAAATTGTTCAGGTGTTTATGGATTTCAGTGGCCTCCCTGTTCATTCTGGGAAAACCCCAGAAGACTCAAGACAAGCAACCACCCAAAGGAAATATATTTTTACATATATCAAAGGAGTCACAGACAGAATAGGAAAAGTGGTGAAGAAACACAACCTTCAAATAGTTTACAAACTGACGAAGAAGATCCAACAAATGTTTCGCTCAGCCAAGGACAAGAGAGACCCTCTCACAGCTGCAGGAGTCTACCACATTCCATGCAGCTGCAGACAGGTCTACATAAGGACCACCAAACGCAGTGTGCAGACAAGAATCAAAGAACATGAGAGACACTGCAGACTGGGTCAACCAGAAAAATCAGCAGTAGCAGAACATGCTATAAACCATCCTGGGAATAAAATGCTGTTTGAAAGCACTGAAATTCTGGACCATGCCAAAAACTACCATGTCAGAATGCATCTGTCGGGGATGCTTTGACTGGGAGTTCTTGCATGGCAGGGGGTTGGACTGGATGGCCCTTGTGGTCTCTTCCGATTCTATGATTCTATGATTCTATGACTGTATATCGGGGTAGAAGTTGTGTACTTCTTAGATGTTGTTGAATTGCACCTTCCACAACTCATAGTCAATGTAGCCAACTTTGAGGAATGATGAGAGCTGCAATCCAACATCTGGAGAGCCATATTGTTTCAGCCTATCTTGTAAATTCTGTTACACACAATACCACTGTAGATTTAGGTGAGCCTGTATTCAAATAGTATGAATGTCTTCAGCATTCCTATTTACTGCTTATGCTATTTCCCATCCAAATCAAAGTGCACACTTCCTCCATTTTCTGAAACTTTGCTCACTCTTTGCCAGCAGGGCAAAGGAGACTTGAGTAAAGAAATAGAAACATAATGTGTTCTTAGAAATATCACTTCTTGTTGATAAGGGTCAGAGAGTAATTTGATCAAGTCTGGACTAAAATATTCAGAGGGGAAAGTAGTGGCACACATGAGTGAAAATGACATGAAACTGAGACTGATTGACATATATACCTACAGCACTTGATAGTTTTCACTTGATTATTTTGTTCAGTGATCTGCAGCTTTCATATGTGTGAACCTTTATCATTGAAACGGATTGTGTTTGATGTGTTTTTAGGTAACAACGAAATTCTATTTGTGGCATTTAATCTGGGATGGCTTTCTCACATGTGCCAAGTATTGAACCTGTATGTGTGAAACTTATAAAGAGCTCACCATTCTGAAATCAAATTGACAGATTTTTCTTGAATTCACTGTTACAAGAGGTGGCAGAGTGGCAAATAGCTTAGCATTAAAAGTTGCATCAAATTTATGGAGTTTACATGTGTTTATGAAACCTCCATATTCAGTACCTTGGAGTACTATGGGGCTGTACAGACCGCCCAAAAGGGGTGGTCTTTCAGCGCCGAAAGAAGTGCAGGGATGGGGCCAGGGCTGCCTCACTGGCAGCCCCAGAGGCCCCATCCCAGCGCTTCACCAGGCCACGGAGAAGCGGTGAACTGCCACTTCTCAGAAGCCTGAAAGCGGGGTACAGCCAGTACCCTGGGTGCCCGCTGCACCCTGAAATCCCTGGCAGTTCTGAGGGAAGAAAGGGGTTGCTGCCACAGCCCCTTTCCCCTTGCTGTGTTTTCCAGCTGTGTTCCTAGGGGTACTTGGCACAGCCGTGTAAAGGCCACGCCATGGACCACCCGCAAAAAGGAGCTCCATTTTGGACCTCCTTTTGGCACCTCGGAAAGGGGGCCCTCCAGTGGCACCATGACGTCAGCTGTGTGCTACATTGTGTAAACCAGGCACATGCCATGACATTATCATGGCGTGCATGTATGGACGGCGCCATTTTAAAATGGCGCCATCCATATGCGCTTGGGTTAGGGAAGGTGTACATGCTGCGCCCTCCCTAACTCTAATCACACCACACAGATGGCCCTTTTGGGCCGTCTGTATCAGGCCTATATGCTGGGACTAAACAGAAGGGGAAGTGCTGAGATGTATCTGAATAGCCACTGATGGCAATACTTGAGGCAGTATTATGTTTCCCTAGTTCTGCTCCATCCTCTCTCCCACAGAACAAATAAAAAGACATGTGTCACTCCATATTGATGTGTGATTGCGGGCTTTGAGGTGACATGGGTTGTTTGCTGGTCTCTGCTTCTGGGTCAATTAGAGCCAGACTAATGGGGGACTGTTTATGCCATCCATGTTCACATATCTGAACTGTTTGAACTGAGCTCTACATCCAATCATCACCCTTGTTGTTGTTGTTAACTGCCTTCAATTTTACTTTGACTCATAGCGACCCTATAGATAAGACATATTCAAGACTCCCTGTTACTCTATCTCTGCAGGCACAGGTCTATGGTATCTTTGATTGCGTCTAACCATCTGCTGTGTGGTATTCCTCTCTTTCTACTACTGTCCAGACTTCCTAGCATGTTGTCTTTTCTAAGTATTCATTTTTCCTCATGATGGGTCCAAAGTACAACAGTCTCAATTTAGCCATCTTAGCTTCCAGAGATTTCAGGCTTGATCAGTTCTAGAACCCATTTGTTTGTCTTCTTGGCTGTCCATGATATTCTAGGTACTTTGTCTAGCTCCACATCTGAAATGAGTTGATTTTCTTTCCATCAGCTTTTAGCTCCTTTCTTTTCTTTTCTTTTCTTTTTTTTACAGTCCACATCCATATAGGCTGATGGCCTTGGTAGATCAGTATAAAAACTAGCTGGACCAAAAAGGATTTTCACCCCTTCCCACCTCTGATAAAAATTGAATCCAAATTATCTGGAGGGATCTTTTTGAACTTTTTGACACTTGATGCAGGATTTAATAGCTTGTTGGCTTCTCCATGGAAGAAGCTTATTGTGCACAAGCACAGAAGTAGGGGTGAGGGGGGTTGGAACCGTAATCCTTGCTCCACAAGATACTAATGTCTCTTTCTACCTAAATATTACCACCACAGATAATTGAAGTTAGGGGTGGGGGGGAAGGAGCCTTCCATTGGCTCCAATGCTAATTTTTTCCCAAGTCTAATTGTAGCACAGAAAAATTTAAAAATGGGATGCCCCAAAACCATTCACAGTGATCTAATCCTTCATTCCTCAGAGGTGACCCTCCAAGATCAGAGGAAACCACACTGTAGTCAGAGTGCCGCTGGGGATGGCTTATGGCTCATGGTTCACCAGTAGCCTATTCAATCACTATAAGCCATGGTGAGCTCATCTGATGTGAGCTGAGGGGGGTGGTAATTATCTCTTTTTCTTGCATCCCATGATGAAGAGATCAATTCAACTTTCTTTCTTTCTTTCTTTCTTTCTTTCTTTCTTTCTTTTAAAAAGGTTAACTTGATACAAATTACGTGTTAATCAACAAAGGCATAGCCCTTAGCTGTGAAATGAACTATATTGCATTCATTCAACGGGAAAAAAAGAACAACAGTGATGTAAATGACGAAAAAAATGTTTTTAAAACAGTATTAGGTGGAAGATGGTTAAGTCAAATGCTATGGAAACTAAATCGGTGCTAGTATATACAAAGTCAATGACTGTTTACCACTTAATTCTTTTTCATGTCCAGGTATACATCATCTAGGCACATAGCATGTGTAAATTAAGTACTGTAATGTATAAAATTTACATCACTAAATGTACTTGCCCACCACTATCATGGCTATTACAGCTGCAAATTCATCAAATTATATTGGGCTCTATAAAGTTACCTACTAATTACTGTCAAATGGTTACCATAATTTAAATCTTGGAGTCAAATGGGGAATAAAGTAATGAAATGAAAAGGTCTAGTAGCAACTCTGTTAAGTAAACTGTGTGACAGAAATAATAGAAAATTAAATCTAATTGTCCTATTGGTTAGGATTGAAAAGATACCCTTTAAAGTAGCTAATTGCTTCCAGCCATACTACGTGGTGCTGTTTGAAACTATAGGCCTAACTGTAGGTGCAAACATATTCAGAAAACCAGAGTACGAAGGCTGCCAAGTAGATCCATACATACACATTTTGACAGTATTTTACTGCTGTTTTTGTCTCCTTTGGGCTGCTGTGTTGTCTGATATAAAAGAAAAGCATACTCTTCGTTCCCCAATCTCTTATGAACAAGTTTAGCAGGCATAGAGGGCTGTGAGTCACCAATCTTCTCAAACATGAGTTTGGGCTTTTGCCCTTGTTGCATTTCCTAGAGAAGCAACACCTGGTGGTGTCTGGTGGCTTCAATGCAAGTGGAGTGATGAATCCAGGGTTTAATCTAGACTTTACTGAGCGGGCTAAAATCTTGAACACTACCCATAAAATTTCAGCCCCTCAAATGTTTAATATTTAGGCAAGAAGTTCACCAGGGGGCAAACAAGATTTAAATGAGAGTTAAACAGGAAATGTCCTGTGATAAACATAGAGCATTTCCTGTTTAACTCTCGTTTAACTCTTGTTTAAATCCTGTTTGCCCCCAAGTATGATAAAGCAGATAGAAGCTACCAGCCAACACTGTTGAATATTGATTTTCAGGTAAGATTTACACCCCACATAATACCTATGGGGCTTTACAGACCGCCCCAAAAGGGCGGTCCTTGGGCACCCCTTTCAGCACTGGATTGGGGACAGGGCAGTCTCACTGGAAGCCACAGAGGCCCCAATCCGCCATTTTTCCAGGACACTGGAAAGGGCAGTCCTTGGGGCTTCATGCCACAAGGATACCCCAACCAGCAGAGCTATGGGGAAAAGGGGCCACCTAGCCCTTTCTCCCTCACTTTCTTCTCGTGATAGTCTGCATGCCACAGGAACAAAGCGCTTGAGTGAAAGGAGCTCCTTTGGAGCTCCTTTCTGCTCCTTGGAATGGGCGTCCTAGGCACCCTCCAATGGCATGGTGACATCAGGCACACACTGCTCTGTATAAATGCAGTGCGTACCATGATGCCATCATCGCACACACATATGGATCATGCGATTTTCAAAATGGCGCCATCCATACGTGCTAGGAGTGGGGAGCATGCAGATGATGTATGCTCTCCAGCCCTACTTACGGTGCGGAGACAGCCCTTTTGGGCCATCTGTACAGTGCCTAAGATTCCATGAGGAAAAGAAAATGATTTATACACATCTGTACATGTGCTATAATTTTAAATTATTTAAAACTTTTAAAACTGATTTGAATTGTCCTACAACATTCAAAAGTTGAATGTGCTTTTAGGGCAAAAGATAGATAGACAGACAGACAGATAGACATACTACCTTCTGGTCATAGCCTGCCTCACAGTGCTAGTACTGGGGTGAGGGTGGAGAGGACTTAGATAGCAAAATGTCTACATAGGAGCAGATGTCTTGCTCTTGTGACTGTTGTGGATGTGCACCTGGGTCCAGTGGCAGCTTTCCATATAAGACCTGCCTTCCAAAACCCAAATGTGGCTCAGACAGAAGAATCCTTTTTGGGCAGGTCAGTTTCTCCAAGTCTTTTTGTTCTCAGCCATAGGGAACACTCCTACAAGAGTATACCTGCATGTATGGCTAGATTGCAGTCTTTCACATGAAAAGCAGATTTTTCTACTGGTGTGATGGCTTCTGGTGGTGTCAATATCAAAAATTGTTGAAGATTCACTGGATATTTGTACAAGGGGTTACTTTTATCTTTTGGATAGTTCATCAGAACTCCCATGGAAGAAACACATGGATTTTTGTGTATGATGTCATACCATTAAAATCATTAAAAACATTAGTTAAGGTTTTGATTTTGCCCCAGGTATGACTTAATACCTGGATATTGGGAAATGTCATTCCTTGATTGCTTTGCATTATTTTGGATCCTAAGTTCCCAGAGCCAGCAAATATATTCTTACTTAGGCCTGGTACAGACCACTGGTTTGTGGGGCCTGGGGCCAAAACTAGGTTCAGGAGAGCAGAGCAACCACACACTCCCAAACCCTAGTCCGTAATGGCGTTGGCATCATGGTGGCCTCCCGTCCACACAGGGGCCACCATGGTAACGCAAGCATGGCACAGTGTCCACATGACACTGTGGCACGTTTGAATCATTGATGTGTGAAAGTGCACCAATGGCACATTCATGGCATCGGGACCATGCTTTTTGCAGGTTCTTTTTACTGTGGAGGGAGACTGAGTTGTTTGGCTTCTGTGACCTTCCTCAGGAGCAAAACCGGGCACCTCCAGCTCACCCTTTCAGGGTGGTCTGTCCAGCCCCTCATTCCTTTTTCTAAAAAATATATATTTAATTTTTGGCAACTGGCATGTCTTCAATACTTCCTAATAGGTTAGGACAAACTAATCAGCAAGACTTTTATATAAATATTTTTTAAAAAGAAAAAGAATCAGTGTTTAAATTAAACTAAGGGAGAGGATTTCTTGTTTCTAATTTGCTTTTACTTATACCTCCAACTTATCCAAAGGCTTGATGTAGTAGACAGCATTAAATGAATAAATCTATGGCTTAAATCCAATTGTTAGTTCCAACTAGAATGTGTGTATGTGTCTTCAAGTCCACCTATGGTGACCTTATGAACTTTATTGGTAGACACATTAAATTATGGAACTTACATAAGTGTTAGCTTACCAAATTTTAACTGATACAATAGGTTTATTCTAGTTGGAGAATTACATTTAGCCCTATCTTATTTCTATTGATCATAGTACAGCCAGGATAGAAACTGAACTGTATTTAAAAACAAAACAAAACAAAACAAAAATACTAGGGCAATGTAGATTTTTAAATTATTGACTGATTTTTTTTAAATGCAGTAATTCAAAAGGCAAACCTCTGCATAGCCAGCAACAGATCCAATAATGATTTCTTTTCCAGCCTTCCATCTGAGTAGTTCTTTGATAGAACATCTCAGTGCTTCTTTGATAGAACAGGTGGTCTTATAAATCTAGGGAAGAGGGTGGTCTAATCTGTAAACAGAAAACATAATTTTATTTATTGTTTTATTTTCAAATGTATCCCCCCCCCCCCGCATCCACGGATCCCTCAGGGCGATTAATGGTATGCTATAAACAGCAATAAAATATATTTTATAATGTCACATCTATTTAAAATACATAGTCAAAGGCAAAGAGCATAGAGTGTTTTTGTTTGTTTCACTCTCATGTTTTTCCTTTACAGAACTTAATTACCATAAGCAAACACAAACACATTCAGGAAAATTCCCCTGAAATTCTGTCTGTCATATTTTGAAGGCTGGTTACTTGGGAAAATTTGGAAGCTCATTTAATATTACATTAGTATACTTAGCAGAGGTTTCTTGTTATATCACAACACACAAAGTTCCAAGTTTAGCTGGTATAGTATGCAGTATAGAAGACACTGGGGATTTTTAGACTGCCCAAAAGGGGCGGTCTCTACCTGCCCCAAGAAGTGGTGAGATGAGGCCAAGGCTGCCGCACAGGCAGCCCCAGAGGCCTCATCCCGCCGCTCGTGGAGGCTGTGGGGAAGCCACAAACTGCTGGTTCCCTGTGGCCTCGAAGCGTGGTGCAGCGGGTGCCCCCACTGCACCATGCTTCCCTTGGCAGTAGGGAAGGGAGAAAGGGGACACCACCGTGGCCACTTTCTCCCTGGGTCTTTGCCATGGCCATTTAAAGGCCACAGCAAACACACGCCGCAAAAAAAGGAGCTCCATTTTGGAGCTCTTTTTTGCACTGTGGAAAGGGCGCACTTGGTGCCCTCCCATGGTGCAAAAGCATCACAACATGCTCAACGTTTCTAAATGCTGCGCACGTGATGACACTGTCGTAGCACATCTGTATGGACGATGCCATTTTAAAATGGTGGTGCCCATACGCTTTAGGGCTCGGGAGGGTGTAGATGCTACATCCTTCTGAACTCTAAAGGCGGGCTTTTTAGCCCTTATCGTGCCTCATTTGGTGTGTGTAGATCGGGTCACTGTTCCCATTTTCATAGGCAGTAAAACTATATCTCATCTGCAACACTTTAAACTCCATTTGGGGCTTTATTTTCCATAGGAAAAACAGAATGGGAGGGGGTTTAAAGTATTTGTTTCTATTATTCCTAGCCCTCAGTACATTCCCATTGCTTTTTACAGTGTTGTTAGATACCATGTTGTATTAAATATTTTTTTCCTGTTTCTCCTTTGTTTGTACAAAAAGAAAAAAAATCCTTTTAGAAATGACAAAAATTCATTGAAAATTATCTTTTACAATGCATACAAATGCCCTCAAAAATTAATTTTAAATGTAACTAGAAAATGTCAGTTCTCTCTCTCTCTCTCTCTCTCTCTCTCTCTCTCTATTGCACACACACACACACACACAACTTTCATACTTTGATACTGAAAGGGAGGGAAGGAAGGAAGGAAGGAAGGAAGGAAGGAAGGAAGGACATACAGACAGAAGAATTGAAATGTCACCTCTATTACACAACTCATGATTATCCTGGATTATTTAAAAAAAAACTTGGTGTGGGACAGTGCCCAAGTACTGGGAAAGTGCCTTGAGTGGCAGGAGATCTGCTCTGTAAATGCATTTGTTTTGCAAAAATTATGGAGGATAATAGTGACACTGGTGCAGTTCACACCCACTTTCTCATCCTTACAATTATTGCCTGGGTAATATCAGCTAATTCAGCATTCTTCAACAGAATGCTGTCCAGATGGGTTGGACTATAGGTGCCATCACCTCTTCCAATATTGCCTATGGATGTGCTGATAGGGATGATGGAAATTGCAGTCAGGCCCCTCTTGTGGGCAATACATCGGAGAAGGTTATGTTAACTTCTAGTACGGTCTGGTGACCAACAGTCTATGCTAAGGGTTTCAGGTGATAGCTACTGCTTTTCCATGATTGTACTTCTATGCTTTTGCTATGATATCTAGAACCAAATCTGTCATGTACATTGGATATAATTTTCCAAATAATAAAGCTGTTTATTTTTCTGAGAAGTATGGTCCACATGCTGCTTCAATTAATTAATATTAGAAACTCATTATCCATCATAAGCTACCTGCCAAGGATCTTTATAATATTTTTCCCAAGTCCTAACAGTAGAATTTTAGCTCCAGAGCCTTTTCTGGTACATGTGATAAACACACACACACACATTGGGCAACATATACTAATCAGTACATAAGTGTTGACACAAAATGGTATCATGTAGTTATTAAAAAATGAGCAGAAAGTAAGACTGTATTGGAATTAGCATAAATTCAGTTGAGTCAAATGGTGATCGATGATATCACCACTTCAGAACAGTTTGCAAATGCAATGGAGACAGGCTGTTTTATGGAAGTGCAAGCAACCATCTTTTACAAAGATGTGGATGATGTGTGATTGTGACAGTTGTTCCTATGGCAACCTGCTACTCACCAGCGTGCATCATATATATATATATATATATATGGAACTGACAGCTGGAAAAGGAGGAAGTGGGAGTATGAACATAAGCTTGACTCAGTTAATTCCACATAGAAGCTGATATTAAAATGCTTGACCCTTTGAGGTGAAATTCAAACACATTTATGTGCTTTTACCCACTTGACACTGGGAAGTGTAGTTATGTTCATCAAAGAGCTGCTTTGTCATTTGATTCAATGTTTTGCATGATCTGAGTCACATTGTCACCTTTTAGCGTCCATATGGTGGTTGTTTTGACCTTGATAGATCTGAAGAATTGGTAGGAGCAAAAACAACAACAACAACAACAACAACAACAACAAAAAACTAAGCATGAATTACAGTCAGCCCTTCACATTTTCAGCTTTAACTTTTGCAGATTTGATCATTTGCAGATTTGATTAATATGTTTTCTCTAAGAATCTCTAGGTCCTCCACAACAAGTATGCTGGAAATTGACCATAGAGTTGTTCTGAGGGCTTAGGCCCTATACAGACCAGCACTTTGTGCTGGCCTGTGGGTGGAGTCAGGGTGCAGCATCCTGACACTGGATGCCCTGACTCCACCCCCAAGGTGTCATGATTCCGTGTGCTCTTCCAGATGGTGCATGGCATCATGGTGCAACTCCAGCAATGCATCCACATGATGCAGCACTGAAGGGGTGCCATACAGCCATACTGCCACAGCTAAGGTGCCCTTTGGCCCCAAACCGGCCAGGAAAGGGGCAGCTGCAGATTGCCCCTTTGAGGCTATCTGTATAGCCCTTAGAGATTACTAAAAAATTACTTCTCTAGGTATTTGTAGATCCTCCATCATGATTCTATGGGCAACCTCTGATACATGTTGAACACAAAGTTTCACTGAGGGACTTAGAGATTCCTAGAGAGGTGTCCTCTCAGGCGAACAACATAGAGTTTTTTATATGTGGTTTTTCCACTTTCATGGGGGTCCCTTACTCCCAATCCCAGCGAATATGGAGGGCCCACTGTAATTAGAACCCTTTCTGAATACTAGAAAGCATGCATCTTGCTTCCTCACTTGGCACCCTTCAAACATTTTAAACTACAAATCCTATCAGTCCCAGATAACATGGCCACTTGTGAGAATTCATGGGGGCTGAAATTCAAAACACTTGAAGGGTACCAAGGTGGGAAGGCTGGTATGTAATATGGCTAAAAGCAAACAGCTAATTCTAATTGAGTTACTAATTTTACTAGGTTTCATCAATAGAAATGATGCAAGGGAGTTGGCATGCATTGTGAGAGAAGATGAGCATAAAGTTACTTGTAACCAACAGCCTGTGGCCAGATGCATGTCTACTCAGAAGTAGACAGGCTTATTCCCAGGTATGTGCATATAAAATTATTTCCAGCCTAGTTTCATTGAAATAAATATTGCTGTGCATATGATTACAGAATTAATACTGGTATGTGCCAAATAGTGATAAAAACAACCAGCAAGTTTTAAAGCACTGCAACACTTAGAGCCAAATAAAAACAACAAACCAAATAGAAGAGTACACTAAATGCATTTATCAAAATGTCTAGGACAACAAACAGTAGTCATCTGTTGCCCAAGAAGACATTTACTGGGTTAGTCTTTTGGGGGACAGCATTCCATACATTAGGGGCCACCAAGCATTCTCTCTATGGGGGATTATAGGAGACAGCCTCACTTCATGATATTTAGATATAGTTACCTAGATAAATGAGGAAACAGTCCTCCTGGTAACCTGGTCCCAAGCCAATTTAGGCACCAGAATTTCATGGTCCAAAAATAGAAGGGGCCACTCATCTGACCTTTTTAGGATGAGTTGCATCTTTGATCAGATTTGGTGTTTTAAAGGCTAAAGCCAGCTATATTAACTGATGCCAGCAATGGATCAGCAGTTACCACAGACTGTAAAGTGATCATAATGTGATCATATTTGGCCATAATTTGCCACTAAAGCCCCCTCTCACCCAGTTAGTAATCTCACCATTCTAATTTAGATTCATTAATGCTGGACCATTTTCAAAGCCAGCTTCACATATAACATGTAGCAGTAATCCAAAACTCTCAGCAATTCATTTTTTTCCCACTCATTTAACCTTCTAATCCACTTTTCTGGATGCAAACTGTTGATTACATATTTGCCACTTGTTTCTTCTTTAGTTTTCAGTGGGCTTCACCTGGGGTTGTCTACACTGCTGAAAAAAAAGTACTCACTTCAGAATCACTGTAGACAGGACACCACAACATTCTTCCTTGTTTTTTTTTTAAATATAATTCTTTCTTTTTTTTTTTTAATACCTGAGAGCTTTAATCTGATTTTTTAAAAAACCTGCCATTTACCTTGCATTTTCCTGGATAATATGGATAATCATTTGTGTGGCCACACCTCTAAGATGGCATTGCCCTGTCTCCATGGCAGCACCATCTGGCCTAGGAGAGAGTGAAAGAAGAAGCCTAGCAGCACCATCGAGCCTGGCCTCAAGTTGAAGAGCCCTCTCTCCATGGCAACACCATCTGGTCTAGGAGGGAGTGAAAGGGCAGGCCAAACTCCATCAGGCCTGGCCTGAACTATGAAGAAGAGTCCTCCCTCCAGTCCATCTGCCTTGGTCCAGGCCTCAGAGGGAGAGAAGAAGTTTTGGACCTGATCACCTTCCCCACCACCATTCCCTTCTCCTTTTGTGTCATGTCTTCTTAAATTGTAAGCCTGAGGGCAGGGAACCGTCTAATTAAAATAATAATTGTAAGCCGCTCTGATAGCCTTTAGGGCTGAAGAGCGGGATATAAAATAAATAAATAAATAAATAAATAAATAAAAATTGCTGCAGGCCTGGGGAAGGAGTTTTAAGTGGGCTCCTTACACTTAATGAGGAAATAAGTAAATTTGCATGAATGACGGGAAGACAAAATAAGTGGTGCAAACATGGCTGTGTGCCAAAAATAATGTAAAGAATTGGTAATGTGGACCACTCCCTTGCACTATAATGAGTTCACTGGAGGAACATGTGACTGGCTATGTGGTGTTAGTGGGGTCACTGAAGACCAAAAAAATGCAATGCAAAGTACAATTTGGTCACCGTTGTAGACAAAAGATGTCTACTGACATCTTTTAATCTTATGATGCTAATTAACTTTGATAATTCATATTCTGATAAGGCTAGAAATACAATGAAAAATGCTAATATCAACTCAGTTGTTGATTTCCTAGTCAGTTCTGCTGTGAAGGTACACATAAACTCAATTTTAAGTATCCTAAACACATATGAAAGATATTGTCCTGAGTTTATGATCTTCTGATAGTGATTTTCAAAGTACTCATTCTTTTCTAAACAGGTTTGTCCAGTATCCAAAGTATTCATGGAGCATTTTGGTAAGACTGCAACAATATTACATAAAAGAAAGAATTTTATAAAGATACTAGAAACACATCTTCCAAATTTGTTTCTGATCATTTATTAAGGTAAAATTCTGCTGATTCCAAGTAAAAGGCATCATCATATTTGTAAAGACACTTAAAATTTGGTGATGCAATCCAAATTTGTTATATTGAGGAGTGGCTCTCATTTGTTTTTCATTTTATATTTGCTTGATTCTCCTGAAAAACTATACCATGTTCTTTGGTTATTAAAATAGTTTACATTTAGGAAACAATAAAGACTCTCTCTGAGAACTGTTGCTGGAACTAATGTGTTGCAGTTTTCCATCTTGCCCTTCAGCTCAATCTGCTGCTTTCTTTCGTTTATACCTCATTGCCTTTCCTTTGTCTTTCCATCCTTGCTCCATTGATGAAGTCATCTGTCTGCATTTTCCCCACTGACTTTTGTTAGCCAAGTCAAAACATTGGGGAAAAAAGTTAATAAGGCAAGTTTGATGGTAGTGAGCAAAATCATGACAAATGCAAGGATATCCAGGAGAGTTCAGTCCACGGCTGTCTCTTTTGGCTCTTAAGATGTTTATATGTCAGATGTTTATGTGTCAAGAAACATTGTAGCTGCTATCCTCTGAACAGTGATAGGCCAGAGTCCTTTCTCATTTGTGGCAGGTCACATGCCAGTCCACAGTAGTGAAATGTGGCAGATCATTTTATCATTGAATGGGCAGACTTCTCAAATAGTAAAACAGTAGGAAAGTGGGAACATATATTAGGAACAACAATAGCTCCATTATGGTGATAAAGAAGGATGCAATAATTTACACCGATTTCAGTTACTCTGTCGATACACAAAGACATAAATCTAGCTGTAAGTTCCAATGGGAGTAGATATATCAAATCATTTGAAATTACAGATGAGGTGACAATCTGCATTTTCTAGGTGAGGCTATCAATCAGATTTAGACCATAGATTTTTCGACATTAATCCCACAGATATCAGTTATCAGATGATAATACAAAGGAACTAATTTGCATGTGTGAATAAGCCCTTAACTTACTGCTTATTATTGGAGAATTTTGACAGAAGGACTTCTTATTCCTGTTTAAATTGTCTTCTCACATCTTCTCACTGCTATCTTGAAACAACAACAACAGTTTCGATCCCACCTTTTCCCCAGGTTGGGACTCAAAGTGGCTTACAACAATTAAAAAAGATCTCTTTAAAAACCCACAAGATACCAAACTTAAAAGATTAAACAATCAAAGAATTAAAACCACATTAAAATATACATCATTAAACACACACACACCAATAAGCAATATCCAGTGGAATGTGAAATAGGTTCCTGTTTCTTACTTATCCTACTGTCAGAATATTTTCCACATTATACATAATGTTATAAATCTCTCTCACATCTCCCATGATATGTTTCAGACCTAACAAATGCCACAGTATTTCTTTTTAAAAAAAGTTATTTCAGCTCACTGATCTAAGTTGCTCCCTTTTTACAAGTTTTCCAGCTCTGCATTAATTTTTTTTATATGAGTTCACTAGAACTAAACTCAGTGTTCCACATCCAACTGCATGATACTAGCAGGGCCCATTCACTCTGAAAATTTATTTGTGATAAGAAGGGGATCACCAACTTGGAACCACTTTCTCATTTCTCTGTCAACACCTTTGGGTGTATCCTTTGCCCTTTATATTCTGTACACAGCATTTTGTGAATATAAGTCATACATCGCAGAGCCAACATCATGTACTTGGAGCCTTGGAATACTGGGTTTTGGGGAAGGAAAACACTGGAGGATGAAGGATCGTGTATCTGACTTTTTTGTTTGTTTCTTTGTTTGTTTATTGAATTTATAAACCCCCTTTCTCTTGGTATGGAAGCCAATTTGAACCTTTTGAAGAAAATATGGAATATAAATGAGCTAAATAATATGTTAGTATGATAGAAAATGAGAAGCTGCTACAGTGAAAAAAATATGTTTTAGGACATGCAAAGAAGTATCTTGACTCTTCACTTTACAATATTCATTTAGGAAAGTTATTCTAGCCTGGAAAATGTCTGAACTTCAAACATGTTATTGCTCATGAGAGTGGCAATCAAGTTTTGTCCTGTGTAAGATAAGGACTTTCAAGAGCTATTTATATTAGAACATGTTTGTTTCTGTATATTGGACTTGTTTACACTAAGTTGGCTCCAGGGGAAAGCATGCATAAAGCAAATCAACTGACGTCAAGGAGACACATGAGTCATGGCTAAGATCTTCACAGGTCTATTAGGAAGCATGACATAGGCTGCATCCACACTGCTGAAATAATCCAGGTTGACATCACTTTAGTTGCCAAACTCCATGCTATGGAGTTCTGGGAAGTATGGTTTGTTGTGGCACCAGAGTTCTCAGACAGAGAAGACTAAACATCTCACAAAACTACAGTTCCCAGAATTGCATTGCATTGAACCATGGTAGTTAAAGCACTGTCAACCTGGATTGTTTCTAAAGTTTAGATACAGCAATAGTCTATACTATATACAAATGTTATGTTCTCAAACTATGCAAATATTATGTTATCAAATGATAGCACATTACAAGAAGGCAGCTGCATATCATGGCATAAACATAGCAATACATATGGCATAAACCAAATATCATGGTTGATTAATCATGTGGAAGTACCATGAAACATACTCTGGGAGTCAATTACCATTTTCAGTGAAGTAGTGCATTTAAATGCATTTTTCTATACTATGGCATCTTTTAATGTAAGGTTTCTCTATCAGTAACAATCACAGGGACAAAGCAATGCTGTAGATAGGATAGCTAGGTTATGAAGTGGAGCCAAATCAAAAATAATTGTGCTTCCTTGCAGCAAAATGTTTCTTTTATTATTATGGTACTAAATTGCCTGCCTCCTTTTGTTAAGAGTAAAATATATTCTGCTTTGTTTTATTCCCCATCCTGCTATATCACTTGTCTAAACAGCTCATCTAAGTGAGACTGATGTTTCTCAAGGACTGTAAGTTGATGAGAGGATTTGCCCTTTGCTCTTCACTTATCTCTTCACAGTTATTGTCACGCTTATCTGCAGTTCTCTGAGAGAAATAGTTCCATTTTGCTGGGTTGCAAACATTCATTTCTTGTATTCAGACCAAAGATTTGCCCCAGGGCATGCTAATATATATATATACAGAGAGAGAGAGAGAGAGAGAGAGAGAGAGATATGCATGTATGCACAAGGACATGCTATACATATGCATGTGTACATGCACACACAGAGAGAGAGGGACACACATATTCATTCATTTTGAACCTCATCTGGTGGTATTGCTTAAGACTGAAAGAAAACATAGTAGAGTTTATGCTTCATGAAAACTTTTCTTTGCAGGCTTCTAACATGGTTTACTTAGTAAACCATCCATGATTGCTAAGACTGATGTGTAAGGATGATGAAGAAATTTGTTTTGTTCACATTTTAATGGAAACTAACCCAGTTCACTTCACCAAACCAGGATTTGAACAAAAAGAAAATTGTGCTCTTCCAATTTTTTCAGTGCTTTTATTCAGCCAAAAACTATATAAAAGTGTATGGGTATGTGTGTGCATGTGTGTCTCTCAGGGAACAGTGTTGCCAAAAATGTGTACATTTGCCAATATAATGTATAAAAAAATCAAAGCATATGGGGAAATCCCTTATAAAAATGCATATATTAAGCATAATTTGATACAAAAATCAACATATCATATGACATAAACATAAAAAATGTGTATGCATTTTCATGATTAATTCTTTATTTGTTATAAATCTAAATTTCTAAATACAGAAATTAGATTAAATGAATTTAAAGCTGGAAAAATGGAGAAACTGAGGGAAACTGAAATAGATTTCTCCATCCCTGCTTATGAAGAATTCTAAATTGAACTTTCAGTCAAATAAAGTAATTCCATTTCAAAACAAGGTATACCTGAAATGTCTAATTTGTAGAATTAGATTTAAAAAAACATATTTTAGAGTATCATAGCTTTTATCTATGTCTCACTGTTATATTTTGAACACTGTTAGAGTAAAATATTAGAAGGAGATTAATGCAATTTAAAATGAAAGTATTAAAACAAAAATTTAGAAGAAAAATGTAAAAAGAATCAGACTTCAGAATTTGATGTAAATTAAGCTTGTTGTTTTTAGAATTTAATTCTTACCTCAAAATATGGAGTGATTTGATTGGCTGAATGGAAAACCTCACCTTTATGAATCATTTACCATATGGCTTCTATGTACACTATACAAGTGAATCAATGCTAGCTATCATTGATGGCAACATGTCATGTACTTGCACATATTTTACTATGCGTTGGCTGTCAAATATTGTCAAATAATAATTCCTATTGAGAAGCACATCCTTATTTAATCATGAATCATGGATCAATAATAAACTTAGCCTTACCTTACTTTATAGAGATACTGCAAAGATAAAACTGAAAGTACATCTTGCAAATAACCCTAAAAAGCCTTTTGATGGAATGGTGAAATAAAATAAAATAAACTGATATTATATGATGGCTATTAGTTACTATCAAATATTGACATGTAAGTGATGTTACTTGTCCAATATTGTCAAAACGTGACTACTGCCTGTTTACTATGCCTGATATATCTGGCTGCTAACTTCAGCCAAATGCTGTCAAGTGTGGCTGCTGTTGCCACATAATTTTTTGATGCCAAATGCTTATGCTTACCAGTTGGTGTCAAGGTAAATATGTGTGTTACAACAAAATGGCAATTGGATTTATACCTGAGTATGTAATGGACTGTATGCTTGATTCTGTGTGGCTGGTCCATGAACTATATTTACTGTCAGATGATGGATGGCTCCTAATAATGAGAAATGAAACTCAATTAAAGTATGACATTATAATTTATGTTGCATTTAAGATTATTTCTGATATTGTAATCCTCTGAAGATGACCACTTTCACCTTTTAAATAATGAATGAACAACTGTACATACCTATCTGGTGGCTATTTTTTTTTTTTTTTTGAACAAAATGGAAATGTCATCAGCTGAAAATGATTCAGAAGACTAAGCCAAGAACTGGAGGTCTAGCTTTTGGCAATTCAACTGCTGCAACCATAATGTAGCAAAATTGTGGGCAGAATGTCTGACAGCTCCTCCATTAAAACAAATGGAAAATTGAATCTTCCAGCAGGAATGTTATATATGAATGTCTTAGACTTTCTCTAAGATATTATTGATAAGGGTAACTGGCAGCTGGGGGGAGGGGAAGTAAATCTAAGAAATTTTCTTTGGTTTTATGTGAATATTTATTTGAATCATATGAATAGGAATCAAAGAAACTTGAAGTCCACATGTGTGATGCACTTAGATCTTGAAAAGGATACAACAATGATTACTTTAAACTAAGTGTAGCCAACTTGAACAAATGTTTCTGCATAGGAACCAGCAGCCCTTTCACACTATAAAATTATAACACTATGATTCCACTTTAACTTCAATGATTTCCTCCTAAAGAATCCTATGGAAATCTGTAGTTTGATGAGGCTCTAGAGCTTTCTGATTAAGAATATGAAATACTCCTCTCCTCTTGATTCTTCTGAAAGTTGCCATAGCAGTTACAATGGAATCATTATGCTATAAATATATAGTGAGAATGGGCCCCAGAAACAACTTATTTTTCCTTTGGACTGCAGATAACTGGGCAGGGATAGGCTGAGAACACAATCAGAGGGAACCAGATTTGTTGGGGCATGTAAAATCAGGATTCAACATGCAACATGCAGAAGACATGCAGAAGACATATGCATGGAACAGAACTGCTACAGGAAGGTCTCAACTGTGAACCTCTGTGCAAGCTGCAGAGAAAAATTCATCCCATGCAGAAGCTGCTGGCTATACAAAAACTGCTGGTCTGCTGAGTACTCACAAAAAGGTTTTTAATCTTGATTCCTATATACAACAGACCGTCAAATTGCTTTGCCAGACTCCTATTTACAACCATCATCACACTGAGCATTCAGCTCACACTCTTATATACACTTTTGCTTTCCTGGGGTTTGAGTCTATCCCACTACTGGTATGTCACCCAGTGTCCTGTCACCTGACTGTTTGATTCTGCAGAACTGAAGCCTGCTGATTTCACCTCCTGCCCGTCTGTCATTAGCTTTCTGTGACCCTGGACTCTTCAAATGTTGAGTTATCCTGTCTTCTGCCTGAACTCAGGTTACCCCAGACCATAGCCACATCTATGACATTTTCTGCCCAGAGTGCACTGTAGTCTGACATGATTGGCTTTGTTTGCACATGGAAACTTATAAAAAATAATTTTTATACAGATATATATATATATATATATATATATATACTGTGATCTGAATTCAAGAGTTACTGTATAGGAGTAATGGATAAATTACTCTAGAGGTCACCCATATCCATTTCAGATATATTGTTTGGTTGTTTTGTTTTGTTTGTAAGTCTGTTCTGTTCAATATCCACCTCGAATTCCACTCTGGGAGAAAGGCAGGGTATAAATGATATAAATAAATCCATATCATGCTGATTTTTTTTAAAGCCACATACAATTATTTTTGTATACTGTTCCTTAATATACAGATTTTGTGTACATTGCCTTAAAACCTGCACTTTTGTGCACAATAAAACCATCTGTGTGTCTACTGATATATAAACGTTTAATTTTTGAGCTTTGAAAGTTGGCATATTAGGAAGTACATAAGCCAATGTGAATAAAGCCAGCTTGGTTAATATGCAATTCACATGAAATTCCCCAACATGCAAAGTACTTTATAGATTTACATTATATTATAATTGACACTAAGAGTTCAAGCATTTAAATGCTGCTCCATGCCTTAATTGTATCACCTAATTCCAGACACATTTAGTTGTGGTGCAGCTATAAAAGGGTTTAGGCATGTTTTTTTGTCTATGTACAGTGAGAAGACTCCTGATTGATCATTGACAACCAAACTAGCAAATGAGTCTAAGTGCTTGGCAATTCTGTCTTACTGGCTAGTATAGGGCTGCTTCCCACATTTGGTTTTTACAATGACTGATAAAATGTTTTATGTTTGTGCCCATGATAACTGTGTATCTTCAATTTCATGCATAACACGTGTCAGGAACTTGGGATTTGTTATAACTTCACAGCTTGTACGCGGCTTCCAAGCACATTTATTGCCATAGAATGGGTAAAGCCCGCATATTTATTTAGCAGCCATTTTCAGAGACTAATTCTTGGACAATGTTCCTTTCAACTACTTCTTCTACTATCTTGTTTTAATGGTGCTACTGTTTCACACCCATTTCACAAGTGCTGAGCTTGACTGAACAACAGTTCACTCCACCCCCGCAGTCTCCTCAAGGTTCAGAGCATCAGAGTCAGCTTTCCTGTTGTGTTTGCTATTGCTTACTATTAAAGCTCCACAGTGTCCATCAGTTCACTTAACCCAGAATGACAGAAATCTTGCTGAGGTTGTTCAGTTTTCCAGGATTATCAGCACACCACTGTGGTATGGAGAACTGCCACAGGTAGGGGCTAAAATGATGTTACTCTTTTATATCTTTCCTCTCTTTACCAAATAAGAACTAGTTTTACAGCTACTGTGCCAGGTTTGGGTTGTTGTTTACACTCTTTTTGTGATGCAATGGCTTAAAAAATGGTTCACTTTCCTCTTCACTTCACTTCATTTCTTTATTCTTGCCACTTTCATTTCATCATTTCAGTGACTTGACACTTCAGAGTGAAATGTGATGAGCAAACATCCAGCTATTCCTAAACCATTACCCTTCAAACACATCCACAGATGGCAACTTGAGATATTAGCCAACCGAAAACTTGAGAAACTAGGACGTTTATGATAAACCAAAACATCAAAAAACCAACAGGTCTGTTCACCCAAATGTGTGCCACAGTAGTTAAATCAAAGCCATTTTAGGGCATATTGACTCCAGGATCAGGCTTAGATTTAGTGACTTTAAATGGGAATAAATTGCCTGAAGAGTAAATATGCAGCTCAGTAGTAATGTACAAAGCACTAATAGGCAATTGCTACAACCTTTATTCCTATGACATCATTAAGAATAATGGTATTGTCCTTGCTCCTGTCTGACTAGATTACCGCACTACACTGTTACAGTGCTGCTATTTCACTTTGACTGCTCTGCCTCCTGTAGCATTCTCAGGCTTGTAGTTCAGTGAGGACTAAGAGCTCTCTAGATGAGAATTCTAAATGCCTCTCCCTAAACTGCAAATCCCAGAATGCAAAAGGAGGCAGACAAAGCAGTAAAAGTGGAATCATTAAAAGAGTGTAGTGCAGTAATCTGGTAAATATAAAGGCTCATAAGTGATTTCACACACAGCTGAATTCAAATTGTTATGTTTCTGTGAAAGATGTTCTGTCATATAATAATAATAATAATAATAATAATAATAATAATAGTTTATTTATAGCCCGCTCCTCTGCTGCATTAAATTTGTATAAGTCACAAATACTGTTACTCAGTTTTCCAATTGTCTACTGAAAACCAGAAACAGATAAGATAATTTGTACTCTCATTGAACAAAGCTGCAGACTAGAATTAAACAGCAGGCCATCTATGGACTATGATCACATGCTCAATCCATATTCACTATTGACAATGCCAACATATTTGATATGGACAACAATGAAGGGATAATCATATATAAATCTGTTTGTTCACTACTGTATTAAATCTGTGTTGTTGTTTTTTAAAGGGTGACTCTCTTTTCGTATTCATATATGATATTCCAGTTATACAAGCTGCCTAAATTATACTGCTAGTAATGTTTTCTATTTTTCCAAATTTGCCAGTCACATTGCTGTGGATGTACCAGACATGATGAGAAGAATCTAAACAACAAATTTTTATTCCAGTTTCAGAAAGGCAAAGAGAAGCCTTCCTTCTTAACAACTGAACAATAGCATCTTAGTCCAGTCTTCTGGGGCCTTCTGGCTAAGGTTGTTTTCTATTGCTTGCCCACTACTTGGCACCCTGACATTTTGCATGTTGCTTGCTAAAAGTTACCTATATCCTGAGCATCCTCCCACCCAAGGAACAATGGTCTCAGACACACGCTCCCATATTGTGCAGAGGCCATGCCAAGGCCTCCTAATGTGACCCAAACCCAGCGACAAAAGGAGCAGTTTCTTCCTTTTTGCAGCCTATTTGGGACCTTGGCAATGGCCACCCTTGGGACCATGGCACTATAGCGACCTGCAACAGGTTCTGCCTATATGTGAATGCAACCGGTTCTAAATAATGTCTGGATGAAAAACTTCCCTGTTCAGTAATAATAATATAGGACAAAATGGAATAATATAGGACAAAATGGGTGGGGGGTGCTGTGCAGGAATTCCGTTCTAAGCAGACAATAGCCCGGGACAGATGGGCCAAAAGCAGCGTGCCACAGCCAATACTAGGATTTGGGAGCACACACCAACTGCACACCCCAAACCCTAGGATGTACCGATGCCACCATGACTGCGCGGCCCCACCCACGTGGAATGGCACAGCATTCGCACATTGCTGTGCCACACTTACATCATGGAAGTGCGACAGGCACAGTCATGATGTGCAAATGCACCCAAAAAGAACCTGCTTTTAGCAGGTTCTTTTTACTCTGGAGGGACACCGCACAGTTTAGCGTCCCTCTGGAGTTAAAATGGGCACCTCCAGCCCACCATTTTCAGGTGATCTGTCTTGGGCCAATAAAGTCCAAATAAAAACTGAGTGAGTCTACATACACCCAAGACAGGAGGCCATGATAAACATTTACCTCTCCTTCCCATAGTTATAACAGTATAGAAGGGCCTCCCGTGTCTGCCCATCTATGGCTGCAGAGCTGCATATCAGTGACGAAAGGTGATTCTCAGTCCTACCTGTAGTTATAAAACATCCATGATCTTAAAGTGGCTTGTGGTTGTTCACCAACTCTATACCCCTTAAAACTCCGACATATCTTAGCCCCAATGGTCTCAGAAACCCCTGCTTTTGTTGCTCAATGCTTTACCCACTGCAAAATGAGCTCCAACTAGGTATCCCTGCCTGGGATGTCACCTGGTGTGTGTGTGTGTGGGGGGGTGGGACTTCTGGGCCAGGGCCAAAAGGACATTCCCCCACCTCACTACCACAGCATGTAGAATGGTGTCACAGCAGAGAGGTGGAGTGTGCACTCAGTCCTCTCAGTAGCCACCCCTAGACTTCTGAGTCTCATGTGGCCATTGCCATACAGGACCCAGAAAAAAGCTCCCCACCCCACCCCCAGCCTTCCAAGTGCCATGTAGCACCCAGATGGCAGCAGCTGACTCTCCCCAGGGTGTACTACACCATTGGGTAACAGCCCCCTCTAGGGTATCACCTAGTGTGCTCCACACCACCACAACCTCCCTAGTGACACCACTAGCTCCAACCAGCTCTCATGCAACTCTAACAAAAACATGTCATTTCTACTATCAGATGAATGCATTCTGTCAGTTTATAAAGCTCAACGTGGGAGTTCAAAACCTCAGGGTGAAAAATCCACTCTCCCCCATATATTTAAAATTAACTTTTCCCCCATGTCCTATTTAAGCCATTAAGGCCCCCAACATCCCTTCCATTGACATGAAGCAACAAACTGAACCATAGCCATTTCAGTTCAGTGACTCCAGATCTCGTCATAAGCTTACACAATTAAAGCCTTTCCCATCAAAAATCAGGTTAGCAGAATTTGTGGGGCAGAAAATGTCAAACCACAATGGGAGAGGGTTGGCAGCAGCCAGCGATATCCCCTCCTTACATGCTGTGTCTCTCCTGTATTATATGTCTTTGTTTATTATAACTTTGGGAAAATATTGTTTAAACAGCCACAAGGAAAAGGAATACTTTATACTGAGGCTTGTATGGGTGGGGGGCATAGGTTATGTATAAGTGAGTTTTTTTATTTTATTTTTTTTAAAAAGAAAGGAAATACAGCTTACACTTGACAAATGATGAACAGAGATATTATAAAAAAATGGGAAAAAGTGAACAAAATTTGGAATGATGAATTCAGAGGATAATGAAAATCATTATTAGTAAGTCTTCAGTTTTGATTGAATAGTGATTGGAGGAAGGGCAGACAGAATGCATAAAAAATAGTGACAAATGGTTCTTCCACTGGGGATGGAAAGAATATTCAAAAATATTCCAGAAAGAATTGTTGAAAAACATGGTTTTTATGGGTGTCAAAATACACAGACAAGCAGAATCTTGGAATGACACAAATCTTTGCAGTTCAAGAATTATTCTACACAAAATTCATATGTGGTTGTTTTGCACAGAAAAACATCAGTTATATTAGAAATTATATTTCTGCACAGAAGTAGTAGTTCCTGCAGAGAAAAATCTGTTTCCTATATAAACTGTAATTGAGGATTTATTCTATGTGAAATTTACACATCAATGATTTACATAGAAAACAGGAAAACATTTTCTGCACAGGAAATTATTTTCTGCGCAAATATAGGGTTTTCTGCATGGAAAATGCTGTTTTCCATTTAAAAGCACACACAAAAACATTGGCAAATTTTGTGCAGAATAAGTCACCAACTATGAATTGCCATTGAAAATTACATGGATTTCAAAGACATTCTCACAGTGGGAAGGAAATTGCTAAAACTGCACCTTGCTTCCTTTTACAAGAAACTTGATGAAGAATTATGGTCTTGTCTTCACCACTGCACAATTATAGCATTATGATTCTACTTTTATTGCCATGGTTCCATCTCATAGAATGCTGGGATTTACAGTTGGACATAAGAGCAATTAGAATTCTCATTAGAGAATTATAGAAACCACAGGATTCTGTAGGATGTTGCCATAGCAATTACAGAGGAATAATAGGGGCTTTTTAGATTGGCTGAAAGGGGCGGTCCAAACTCGCCCCTTTCAGCGGCGGGATGATGCCGAGGCTGCCCCACGGGCAGCCTCTAGGCCTCATCCCGCCGCTTTTGGAGGCCGCGGGGAACCGGCAAACTGCCGGTTCCCCGCGGCCTCCCAGCGGGGTGCAGCAGGTGCTCTGGGCACCCGCTGCACCCCGCTTCCCTCGGCGGGGCTGAAGGGGGAAAGGGGCCGCCGCCGCGGCCCCTTTCTCCCTGGGTCTTTGCCGCGGCCATTTAAAAGAGCTCTGAGAAGCTCTCAAAAAAAGAGCTCCGAGAAGGAGCTTTTTTTGCGCCGCGGGAAGGGCGCGATTGGCGCCCTCCTGCGGCGCAAAAGCGTCATCACGTGCGCAGCGCGTCAAAACGCTGCGCACGTGATGACGCTTTTGCGGCGCGACCGTATGGACGCCGCCATCTTTAAATGGCGGCGTCCATGCGCTTTAGGCCTAGGGAGGGTGTAAACGCCACGCCCTCCCTAACCCTAAAGGCGGTCTTTTTAGCCCTAATCGCACCCCTTTTTGCCCGTGTAAAATGGGCCATAGTATTACAGCTGTGTAGTGTGAAAGTCTCCTAGCACTGAGAGGGGGAATTGTGGACTGGAGGAGATAGACTGAGGCAGTGGTTCCCAAACATTGGTACTTTAGTTGTTTTGGACTTCAGCTCCCAGAAGCCCCAGCCAGCTTGTCCAATGGTCAGAAATTATGAGAGCTGAAGTCCAAAACATCTGGAAGACCAAAATTTAGGAATCACTGTATTGGGGGCTGAGTAACAGTTAGAAATTGTATAAGTGAGTAAAGGGATTGGTGTTGGTTTCTGGAACACAGGAGAGAATTGTGGAGGAAATATCGGTGCTAGAGGGATGCCCTGAGGAAAAAAACAACAACTGTTGGTTAGCCCCAACTAGATGAGACATATAGAATGACATACATAATTCTATTGATTGTTGGATGATGAACTAAGCTAAATCTAATGGATCCAACAAGTCTGGTTTGAAAGAAAATTTTGGCCAGGTTCAATGGGAGGGACACCTTGTAGAGCTCCTGATGCAGGGACAGGGGATCCACTTGTTATTTTACTCCACCTCCTTCTGCAGCTGCTCTGAATGAATGAGGGCTCTGCTAATATTGAGCAGGTGGGCCAAGAAAACCATGGTGGGGCCACACCAGCACCATTTGTGCCAGGGTCGTTGTGACTCTGTATGTCAAGTCCCAATCCAAGCAGTTGCTACAGCCTTGAACTGGGCCATTGAAAAGAGGTGGATTTTCCCATTCCTTTTTGGCCCATTTCTTTTCTGAAGATGCAGTGCTAGGACAGTTTCTACTGCATTTGGGGCATGCGTCATCTAAATAATATGCCCTGAACATAGCATGAAACCACATCATTTGTCCCATCTGTTTTGGGCCTCAGAGGCAGAAGATGTAAAGACTGTAGGAATGAACATTAAAAAGCTAAGATAAGGAGATGGCACTATACCACTAGCAGAAACCAACAAAGGCCTGGAACAACTACTGAATAAAGTCAAGGAAGAAAGTGATAGGTTAGGCCTAAGGTTGATTATTAAGAAAACTAAAATAATGGCCACAGAAGATCTACAAGAAATCATCCTAAATAATGACAAAATTGAAATAATCAAAGAATTCCCATATCTTGATTCAAATATTGACCAGAACAGTGACTGTGGTCAATAAATTAGAAGAAGATTAGGATTGGACTAGGATTTGGAAAATGTCTGGAAACTTCAACAAGTCTAGAATTCTGTACCCATAATATTGACCAGCATTGGTTAGAAAAGCACAATTCAGTTATTATCATTATCTATAACGGCCTATACAGCCTAAGTCCAGACTGTCTGAAATGCATTTCTCCATATGAACCTGCCATAGTCCTAAAATCTTCACAGGAAGGCTTTTTCTCAAAAGATTATCACATTTTATTTAAAGTGCCTTATCCCCGATAGGATACAGTCATGTTTAAAGGGAGCTTGCCATTTTTGAAAAGCTGCAGGATAGCCACTGCTGGGATCTGGGCTGCAAATTTGTTGTGCTCACCTGGCTATTGGCTGCATGTGATAAGATCCAGTTTTAAAGTTAAATGCAACTGTATCCCATCTGGGATAAATCACTTAAAATACAATGCAATAATCTCCATAGTCTTCCATCAGCACAAGCTCACTAGATGAAGATACAAGAGAGATCCTTCTCAGTGTCTACTTCCATCCTGTGAACTCTCCTCCATGGAAGCCTAGGCTGGGCCCCTGTCTTCTGTCATTCCATCAGCAGGCAAAGACCTTTCTGTTTCAGCAGGCTTATAATGAGTAATTGTTTTCAGGGCAGCTTCTTATGGGAGGGGATGTTGTTTTATTTTTTAAAAAAACTTTTGTATCCTGTTCAATTTTTAAATACTATTTTCAACATGTTATTTTAAAGTGAAGATTTAAATTTATGTTTTAAAATTATACTTTTGTTTAGTTTATTCTTTTGTGAGCTACCTTGGGTCCTAATCTAGGAAAAAGGCAGCATATAAATAAATGAAGTAAACAAATAAAGACACAAATTGCTTGACCATGATGAGTTAGTTTTAGTATAAGTTCCTTAGACAAGAGTTGCTGTTCGGAAAAAAAGGAGATGAACAGAAATCCAAAATACTTCATCGGTGTTCATATTAAAACCCACAGAGATATTACAGAGCAAAAGGACTGAGAAATGAAATCTAAAACATCAGACCCAGTGAATCATCATAACATTTGGTATGTCATAGGATAGCAACCCTGTACCCTCATACATGAAAAACAACAACACTGCACTCAGTGAATATGCCTTTTGATTAGACACGAATATTAGACACTTAGAATTCTCTTCCCAGTCACCCCTATCCTACATTTTTGTACTCCCCCAAGAGTAATATATGAAGAGGACAATTTAACAAATTAGCATTTAGGAAATCACTCAGATGGTTCAGTAACTGCTTAAGACAATATTCTTAAATTTTGTCTTAGAGGGCAGCTGTGCGAATTTTTACATAAGCACTGATTTGAAAAAAGCAACAACTGTTGGCCTGTGAAAATTACACAGCTAGGGGAATTTTGCCCCCATAGTCACAGTCTTTTAATATTTGATGTAATATCTTTGTACTTTGCATTAGTCCTTTGTGAGTAGTCTCCTGTCTAATAAACTTGTCTGCCTTTGCATAATAATAATCTCTCTTTTTTAATTGTATAGAGGATTTTAAAAAGATGCTGCTTGTAATAGGAACATTGTATGACAGTATTACTCAAAGATCTGATTCATGAACCAGTCCACAAGCTCCTGGTCTATGCCAGGTTTCCAGCAAAGAAAGAAACAGTTGTAGCTATTAGGAGGAGAAATGATGCTTTTCTTGGAATATCGTGGTGGTGGGGAAGCCTGCCAGTCAACCGCATCAAATAGCTTAAGAAGCACTATGTAAAAGACTGGGCCAAGTGAGGATAATGATTCCTCTAATGGCAAAACAATCACACTTATGCATCCTTCAAGAAATTAGATTAATGTTCCTTGTTGAAATCTGATTAGCTACAAATACTGTAGTGACACAGCACCTCAAAGAATAAAGGAGCTGAAAATGCTGACTTTGGGATTTCTTTAATCAGAGTTCCAAATCTGCTTCTTCTCTTTCTTGCCCCCTGGTCCAATTTCCTGATAAAGTTCTTCTGCAGAGTATTCTTATCTCAGAATTCTCTCATGCATTTTGCTTAAATCTCTTCTAGAAATTCCTGCTGCTCCATTTAGTTTCTCAAGACACTGGAAATTATGGTGATAAGCAAGAGTGAAAGCACTGACAGAAATGAAATTTGCCATGATTAGCCTAAGCTTCTGCTAATGGTGTCATGAGAAATAGACAAAGGTTTGCTCAGAAAAACAGCAACTTTTCTTTCTTTTTCAGCAGAATCAGACTATGTGATTCTTGAGTTTCCCATCAGCTTCCCACAAATCCATGCCCTATCTGGTTTCCAATGGAAAGCTAACCAAGAGGGCACATTCAGAGATTTGAAAGTAGGATTTTTTTTAAAAGTAATTCATACCTATTGGTCACTACAATTCTCAAAAAGTAATTCATTCTCATTACTCTCTGGGAAATAATTCATCAGATTGTTGCTCACTACTTAGTTTTAAAATAAGAAAGTGTTTAGAATTTAAAAGAGAATGATATAAACCTTGACAAATTCCTTTCAAAATGCTTCTTCAATGCCCCTAAAAAGGAACGTTAACAGCAACTAGAAATTGTTGCACTGATACAGAAATTTCATTTCTACAAGTTATAGTGTTGTTTTAATGGTACCCCATAAAATGAGTTGCAGTTGCTTGGAATTCATTCTCTCCAGGATCTGTACATCATAGAGTGAAAGAAAATAGCAGTACTAAAGAGAAGGTAAGTCTGGTAGGTATCTCCTTCTTTCCCTATAAAGCTGAAGAAAATATTGTCAACATTCTCCATGTTACAGAATTTAATTTGCTTGGGAGCAAAATGAGAGTGACCATTTTCCTTGGGAATGACTGGAGTTGCATTTAGGGTTGTTATATCAAGTCACTTGGGTTTGGCCTGGTTTGCAGGCAGTCCACACACTGCTTGTTTAGATAAACATCTAGCCTCAATTCCAGGCTCCCCTCCCCCTTCTGCCCTCCCTAAGAAGCCTCTGGCTCTTATAGACACAGAGTTATTGGGGGGGGGGATGTACAGTTACTATTTATTCTAATGAACCTGCCTTTGAGTGTGCCTAGCCACTAATTGAAGTCTTATACTTTATAACTGACATTTATGATCCATCCTCTCTCATTTTAATTTCCATTTCCTCGATTCAATACTACAACTCTGTAAGAAATTGAAGATTTTGCAGAGATCTTTGAAAATGATGGCACATGAAGCATTGGAACCATTGGAATTAAGCAGGAGAGGTGCAACAAAGCAGGGCAAAGCTGCTATATGCTGATTAAAGTATCCATGGTGTCTTTTGGTTTTTCATGATTTGCTTGATGTTGCAAAATTATGCACTTTATATATGTGTGGAAAAATTATTTTGGGAGAGGCATTTGGGTTCTCACGTTGCCAGATATGGGAGAATAAGAGTCATCTACATAATTGCCACATTCTCTACACCAAATTTTGCCCCTCTTGCCCAGTGTTTCCACTGCTACCACTTCCCCATACTTTTGTTTTATCCCTCTTGCTCCCTACTTTTTGTCTTGCAGGAGAAACATTTCCTTCACCTACCCCCTTACCTGTCCTCTGTTTAAAACAGTACCAGCAGCCTGTGTGACAGCTTCTTTTTGTGACAGTAGGCAGGCAGCAGCATGAAATGGAGCAAGGGGCTAGGTATTGTTAAAAGGGGCAGGATAGTAGTGTACTAATCAATAAAATATAATAAAGAAGAGAAGGTTGAAGATGCAACTATGACTAGTTGAAGATGTACCTATCCCATAGCTGCAAGGAAGAGAAACAAGACATGTGGCAAGATGAAGCAAGCTGGGGAACACGAGGGAAAGTAAAAGGTACAGCAAGTGAGTGCAAGGTCAAGGAAGATGAGACTGTATGGGGTGGGGAGAGCAAGAGATGGAGGATAAAGGCAGCAAATGATGGAATTTTGTTTTTATTAGGCTGCTTCAATGTCCAGGACAACAGCCTTGTGTACTCCCATCCCTAGCCACCCCAAATTTTTGGGACCTAGTATGATGATGATGTATCTGGTGAGAAACTGGGTAGATAGATCTTTGTTATTTTCCAGTAATTTAGGTCTTAAATACAGAAGCATCCTATTGTCAACTCCTTTAGTTAATTACACCTAAAGTTTTTAGTTGTAACCTCAAGGGCCAAGGTATGATTGAGTTAACCAGTTGTCAATGAAAAGAGGAAGACCCCTAAGATATCAGATCAGTGCATCCAGATGAGCCAAAAGCCCTGATCTGAGAAATTCCACTTTAACAGAAAATGCAATTTATTTATATCACATTTCTCTTCCTAAATGCAATTCCTTGATGTTTATCTGTCATACCCAATAGGAGTCTAAGTAAACAGAGTCCTCTTTACCTTGTTTTTTTCTATCTCAAGCAATAAAGGAATGCTAGTAAGCCAGAAAGTAGGACATAAATCTGAGCACCATTAAAACAAGTCATCTCCTCCTCTCACATTTTGTCTTCTGCAAAGCATTGTGCTCATTTTTTAAATTAGAAATTCAAAATTTATTACCTTTTCTTAAGTGGCTTCTAAATGTTCTGATAATACATTGACAATAAAGAGCTCCTGTGTCCATCTACTTAATACAGAAGATGAGTCAGCATCACAGGAAGACATAGTCTTGGAAAATCAGATACTGGCTGAAAGCCAGCAGCTGCATTTTATTATTCTGATGAGGAGATGAAGTGTAAAACTTGTACTCTGTCATTCCACTATGTGTTTCCTTAGGGATTCGACTACTTAAACAGAGGGAGGGAAAATGTTGCTTTTACTAAAAGTATCAGAAAAGGTCATGGCATGTGTATCTGTGTAACCCTGACAGATTGATGAATGAATAATAAAATAAAAAAGAGGATTCTAGCCCTTATTGTTAAAAGGTAAGCTTGAAATGTGGCGGCAATGCTTGTGAGATCTCAAAACTCACTGGTTGGAACGTGTGGCTATAAAGTGTGTCTTAACTGTATGAGATGTTTTAATTGGTCTGTCTGTCTGTTTATTCACCTCCTCTTAACTTGTACATTATATATTTTACAGGATGAATCTCCTCTATCCAAAGTGTTTTGGGCCAGAAGTGGTTTGGATTTTGGATTTTTGAATATTTGCATATATACAATGAGATATGTTGAAGATGGGACCCAAATCTAAACATGAAATTCAGTTATGTTTCATATACACTTTATACACATAGTCTCATTGTGATTTTGTATATAATATTTTTAAAATAATTTTATCAACATGGGGTGAAAGAGCTAGGCAAAGTAAAGCAGTTTTCAGCTGCTTTGAAGGCAGGGCATTTAGATGATAAAACACCTCAAAAGCAGCTGGGAACTGGTCTAAAGCTGTGCTCCAGGGCTTAAAACTAGAGGGAAAAGAAGTTGGGACAATCCAACTCAAGGTGGAAAATACACTTCTTTATTTCTGCAAAAAAAAAAAAAAAAAATGCCCTAAAACAAGTGCAGGGCTGTGGCAAAGCAAAGACATGAAAATGTGACAACTTCAATGGATGCAGTTACAATATATGCAAACCAAATTGTCCAACGGGGCATGGCATGAAGGTGGTGAAGCAGCATGTATAAGGGGCCTCCATAATTGTGCCTTGCCATTGTATCACTCACACATCAATGCACCGATGCCCTGTACAGATGGAGCATTGTAGGTGCAACTGTGTAGCTATTCAAAAGGTTGACCATGCAATAGAATGGCATCGGGGTGGGGGTGGGAGGTACTTGAAAGTTGCAGGTGGTATATTTTTTGCGACAGTGCACATGTATGGTGGGGAGGGAACAGAAAAAATTACCTGCGGCGCAGCTTGATGCTGTGGCAAGAAATCAAGCTGTGTATATTTAGCCCATCTTGGCAGTGGGATTTCAACCTGCTTTTAGAAAAAGCAGGATAGAGCTGCTTTTAATGCCTGTCTTTTCCAGCCCCATCTCAGCCAGTCATGAAAATAGTTTTGGATTTTGGAATATTTTGGATTTCAGAATTCCAGATAAGGGAGAGTCAACCTGTATAGCTATATTTTGTTGTAATGTTTATTTTAATGTATATTACAAGCCTCCTTAGGTCCCATATGGCAGGAGTGGGCAAATTCTATTTCGTTTGGGGATCAATTTTCACACCCATTAGAATCATAGAATCATAGAATCATAGAGTTGGAAGAGACCACAAGGGCCATCCAGTCCAACCCCCTGCCATGCAGGAACTCCAAGTCAAAGCATCCCTGACAGGTGGCCATCCAGCCTCTGCTTAAAGACCCCTAAGGAAGGAGACTCCACCACACTCCGAGGGAGTGTGTTCCACTGTCGAACAGCCCTTACTGTCAGGAAGTTCCTCCTAATGTTGAGGTGGAATCTCTTTTCCTGCAGTTTGTATCCATTGTTCCGCGTTCTAGTCTCTGCAGCAGCAGAAAACAAGCTTGCTCCCTCCTCAATATGACATCCCTTCAAATATTTAAACAGGGCTATCATATCACCTCTTAACCTTCTCTTCTCCAGGCTAAACATCCCCAGCTCCCTAAGGCGTTCTTCATAGGGCAAGGTTTCCAGACCCTTCACCATCTTAGTTGCCCTCCTTTGGACATGCTCCAGTTTCTCCACATCCTTTTTGAATTGTGGTGCCCAGAACTGGACACAGTATTCCAGGTGGGGCCTGACCAAAGCAGAATAGAGTGGCACTATAACTTCCCTTGATCTAGAAACTATACTTCTATTGATGCAGCCTAAAATTGCATTGGCTTTTTTAGCTGCCGCATCACACTGTTGACTCATGTTCAGCTTATGGTCTACTTGGACTCCTAGATCCCTTTCACATGTGGTCTCGTTCAGCCAGGTGTCCCCCATCCTATATCTGTGCATTTCATTTTTCCGCCCTAAGTGCAGAACCTTACATTTCTCCGTATTGAATTTCATTTTGTTAGCACTGGCCCAGCTTTCTAGTCTATTCAGGTCATTTTGAATTTTGATCCTATCCTCTGGGGTATTAGCTACTCCTCCCAGTTTAGTGTCATCTGCAAATTTGATAAGTATGCCCCCAATTCTGTCATCCAAATCGTTAATAAAGATGTTGAATAGCACTGGGCCCAGGACAGAACCCTGTGGCACCCCACTGGTCACTTCTCTCCAGGATGAAAAGGAGCCATTGTTGAGCACCCTTTGAGTTCGGCCAGTCAACCAATTACAAATCCATGTAACAGTTAACTTGTCTATCCCACATTTTGCAAGCTTGTTTGCAAGAATGTCATGGGGAACCTTGTCAAAGGCCTTACTGAAATCGAGGTATACTATATCCACAGCATTCCCTTCATCTACCAAGCTGGTAATTTTATCAAAAAAAGAGATCAGGTTCGTTTGGCATGACTTCTTTTTCTGAAACCCATGTTGGCTTTTTGTGATTATGGCATTGGCTTCTAAATGTTCGCAGACTCTCTGCTTAATGATCTGCTCTAGCACCTTTCCTGGAATTGATGTCAGACTAACTGGACGATAATTGTTGGGATCCTCTTTTTTTCCCTTTTTGAAGATGGGGACAACGTTTGCCCTCCTCCAGTCTTCTGGGACTTCTCCTGTTCTCCAGGAGTTCTCAAAGATTATTGCCAATGGCTCTGATATTACATTTGCTAGTTCTTTTAATACTCTAGGATGTAGTTCATCTGGTCCTGGAGATTTATATTCATTTAGGTTAACCAAGTATTCCTGTACTATCTCTTTACTTATTCTGTGCTGAAATTCCCCTATTCTGTCTTCTGCTCCATTATCCTTCGGTTGAGCACCTTTTGCCTTTTCTGAGAAGACTGAAGCAAAGAAGGTGTTGAGTAATTCTGCCTTTTCTCTGTCCCCTGTTAGCATTTTGCCATCTTCTGCACGCAGTGGCCCTACTGTTTCCTTCTTCTTCCTTTTGCTGCGGACATATCCAAAAAAGCCCTTTTTATTGTTCTTAACCTCTCTAGCAAGCCTGAGTTCATTCTGCGCTTTAGCTTTTCTGACTTTACACCAGGATGGATCATATACCCTGCCCAAAATAGTCTACAAAACAGTCTGAAACCAGGAAAAAAAATGTCTGAATACTTCTAGTTTTGAACATTGGAAAATATTACTTCTGCTAAAGAAAGGCTCCATCCACATCTTGCTTTACAGGAGGATCCCTCCTCCTGGAAACTTCTAAATATGAACAACAATAAACAAACAACATGGAAAGAGCAACCTGAGATGGTCATGGGGTACATAATCTGCTTGGGGTTGCATGTGTTTCTCATATAGGTACCCCACAGAACCCCTTTTTTCTTCCCAAGCCAACAATAACAAAAACGAGGCATGTGTTCAAAAGCAATTAAGATCCATAAGTTAATAACAGCTTCTTTAAGGACAGAATATATATCATCTTTGTGCAGAATTTAGATTTTAATACAGCATATTCAGATGAACATTACAAGAGATGCAGAATACAAATACAGTATAATGGATGAATAATATCAAGTATCCATTTAGGGAGTCAGAGTGCCTCCTGGAAGTAAAATTCATACTGCTTTGTACCCAAGAAAATCCACAGACCTTGTATCTATGCTACATCAGCATGAAATATGACTGCATTATAAATATAAAGTGGCAACAGGAATTAAGGTAGTATTGTTAAAATTTGAATTGGCCCATTATGGATTTATTTTCCTTACCCAGTGATAAATGTATATAAGGTTTATAAGGGCTTGTTATATTTTGACATGAAAGATCTCATATTACATTATGTTTGGCTCTTTTCATTCTGATAAATTGTATTTTGCTGTTTAACTAATTCCCATTGAGCTGCAAACTTTTTTCCCCATGTATTTATTTTTAAGCAAGTCATAGTACAAGGAAGCTTGTTAATAAAGTGAAAACAATTAATTTAGTATTAAATTGTGGAAAATTCCTTCAGTGTTTCACTCTATCAAAAATTTGTGTCAAATCAGGAAACATGTTTTATACTATTTATTTATTTATTTATTTAGGCAGTATGCTCTCTGATTTCTTTTGTGGCTTCTAGTAAAATGTTGGCAGCATGATAGGATATGCCAAAGGCATGACTCCAGGTTTTTCTGCATATGCTATATCTATTTTGATGTATTAAAATATGAAAGGGAATTTGGGTCAAATGTCATCATAAATATGCTAACATCATAAATATGCTAAGGCCTGAACAGACCACCCTGTAGCCTGCCCAAATAGGAGCAGAATGTTTTCATCCAGGATACATACATTTCAGTCGGCATGCAGTTAGGTAAGAAAATAATATTAATAATTATTTATCCCTCTGTGTGTGTGTGTGTGTGTGTGTGTGTGTGATGTTGTTGTTGTCTTTGTTGTTTTAAAGATTTCTCAACAGTTGAGAAACCCCATCAGAAATAATAATAGATCAGCAAGAACTTTGTGCAATTTTCTCTAGGCATTTTGGGTGGCCTGATGTGTTGCATAGGAACAGTTGTGCAGGGGAAAAATGTGATGTCTGTGTGGTAAACCCCTTTTTTATGCACAGAAAACCCACATCTTTCTCTGCAGAAAAAAAAAATCCTCCACAACATTTGAGAAATTCAAAAATGGGGAGTATATTGTGAAATTATATTAACATTGTCCTTCGGTGTGGAGAGAACTACCACAATTATTCATCCTCATATGAGGGAAAGAAATAGCCATGAATTTATACAACATGATCACATATACTGTTTCCACATGTTTTCTTTTTATTATGCAAACACTGAAGTGGAGCAATTCATAGATATTTCAAGGAGAAAAAAAACTTATAGAAAAATTGTAGAGCAGACAGCAGAGAAGACAATATCATATTTTGATGAAAGATGGATAAGGCAGATTATAATTGATACATTAGCAGGGGTTGACAAAGGATCTGATTTTTCTGTTGTGAAGGAGAGAGAACCAACATGGTGTAGTGGTTTGAGCATTGGACTATGACTCTGGAAATCAGGTTTTGATTTGGCATTGAATTTTTCTGATCTTGGGCACACCACACATCCTCAGCCCCAGAAAATTCTATGATAGGTTCACCTTAGGGTCATCATAAATAGGAAACAGCTTGAAAACACACAACTTCAACACCAACAAAAACATGGAAGGAGACAAGGTTAACACTCTTCTTGATAAGGATGGAACAGATCCTAGTGGCCTATAAAATACTCATAGAGTTAACATACTGTCACTTCCTTTAACACACTGTCATATGTTCTTCAAAGCAGCCACTTATTCCTTGCCATTGAATACTGTGTCACTAACATGTTCATATTCTACCATCTTCCTTTCCAGAAGGTAAGAAAATCTATTCCCATTAAATTAAGGAAGTACTGTGCTTAGTTACAGTACTTGTATGAATGTGGCTATTGTGCATCTACCTTCAATGAGATTTCCTAAAATTTAACTACATATCTACAGTTTTTGCCAGCTTTAAAAATACCAAAATAAAGCAACCAGTGACTTCAATAAATCATCCAATTTTGATGTATCATGTATATTTAAAAATCAGCTGACTGATTTGCAAATCAGACTTCTGAGTTAAAGGCTGCATTACTGATTTATTTGTTGCTTTATGGGTTCTCTAAATCATACTTTGACTCATTTGTTTGAGTTACTGTGCACCATTAACAATGCCATCACACAAATTGCATGCCTTTTATAAATGATACAACTAACTCTTTAGCTCATGTAATGGACAACATTATTATGGGTCATAACAACATCTGTCAAGCTGACTGCTCCTTGCAGTTCTATGGCTCTGTTGTAGTTAACCCAACTTTTGAAAGAATGTGATTTGTAGTTATGTTTGTCCAAGCCCTGGTATTTTACATATTGCATCCTGGTGTACAATGTGTTTCTCCCCTTCCCCATTCAATAACCTATTTTCATGGAGAGAAGTTATGTAAGCATAGGCATTAAGATGAATGGAAGAATATTAGTATTTTATTATAGCGCCATGTTATCATGTTTTGGACACCACAACTTTCACATTACAAATAATATATTTTCCTGTTAAAGTTGATCCTTAATGTTTTTATAGCCTTACATTCAATGGACAGTACTAACTGAATGATTATTTCATAAGCAGTAATGGGGGATAGGTAGATACAATATTCTATAGCCTATTGCAGAAAATGTCTAACTAGACAAAATTTAGATATATATGTAGAAAACAGGGCACAATTTAAAGCTGACAAAGGAAGCAATCTTCACCCTCCTATTCCTCAGTATCTTCCAGGCCATGTGTGATCATTCCCCAGTGTATGAAAATGGATCCCAAATTGCCCTTTGTTAATGGGAAACTTTTCAATTTTTAAAAGACCTTTATCTGATTTTGGCTACATCAGCACTGCAGAAATAATCTGGTTTGACACCACTTTAACTGCCATGGTTCAATGCAATGGAATTCTGGGAACTGTAGTTTAGTGGAGCACAAAAGCAGAGCCAACTACAGTTCCCAGAATTCCATAGCACTGAGCCATGGCAGCTAAAGTGCTGTCAAACTGGATTATTTCTGCAGTGTGGATGCTGCCTCAGCCTGTTAGCGCAAATAGTGTAAAACTTTGCTCCTGTTTAATGTCAGAACCTTCTTATCCCTCCCTACAGTTTATACTGTGAAAACTGCACTGATATTATTCACCATTTCTTATGCTGTGCAATTGTATTTATACTGCACTTGTATTGTTCTACTGCACTGTGACTAATCTTCAATTATCTACTGTGTAACACTGATACAATAGCACAAATGGATTTCTCTGTTTATCCCTGGTTAATTAGACCTAAAAAATTACTAAGTTTAAAAGGTAAAGTAGCCTAATTCTGAATAACTCTGGAACCATGATGCATGGGTGGGAAAGGTCACATGGCACAGTGCCATGAAGTGTAATGTGGGAGGGGGGGGTGAAGCCACAGGGTTCATTAGGCTCTACCCAATCTACTTCCTCATTGGATCCAGAAATCAACCCATGCACCCTTTGTGCAGTATAAGTATTTCTGACCACTTCTGAGCTGATTAGGAATTTCTCCTCTTTCTTAGGGAACTGGCAACTGACTTGGCGGGTCTGTAAATAGGTAGTCACTTAGCAAATAGGGAAGAGAATTAAGAACATCAATGGTCCTCATTTTAGTGAAAGGAGGGCTTCTGGAACTGCATCTTTAGGTCATAAGACCAGGAGGTTGGGTAAGGAAAATACTCATATGGCTGGTCCAGGGGTTGTACCTCACTTTAATTCTTGTGACCTGGGGGAGATATTCCATAGGTTTGTCTTCCATTAAGGCTAGCCAAGAAGCAACCATGGTATTTGTGTTGCCCAGGGAATGCTGAGGAGGAGTCTGGTGGAGACCTACTGCCTTAGTTCCTCCTTCACTAGGTTGCTTCCCCTATTGCTTATCATGGCGTTTAAATTAATAAAATTAATAAAATAGTTTAAAAGGTCAATAAAAAGGCCCTTATTCAACCCAAGGTCTTTTTATTCCCATTGTGAGTTAGTGATATACTATTCCCTCCACATTTCAGTCTTGAATACATCTAAGAACACTTTGATTTCAAAGTTGTCCCATAAATCTCTTGCCCTTCACTACCAACCATCCATGCTGGACAGCTCCTTCCACATTGCTATATTCCTTTCACCATAAGAATACTTCCTCGGAAGTTTAGCTCAAAGATTTAATGCTACAAATAGATGAAATGATTTACCCTAATTCTTTTCTTCCCCTTCTGCTATGGACACTCTCTGAAAATAATTTGTTTAAATTATTTATTATTGCAATTTACTAATGGCAATAATATTAATGCAATAGTGTCAGTTCATAAGACCATATGGGATGACAGAATATAAATTAATCCAGTATTAAGGAAACCTTCTGAGAAGCTGGAAAATGTTAGTGAGATGATTTAACTATGATGGCCTTCACATGGCAAGTCCTCTGTCTATGACCAGAATATCTATACTACCATTCTCTTTTTGGTTCCACCCAGATGCTTAGCTTGGGTTGACCTTCCTCCACATCTCTGGTCTACTTGCACCACAGAGACATATTCTGGATATTTCAGCTTTCAGTCACTGAAGAAACATTTGTTCTTCTGTATGACATGGAGACAAAAGCTCTCAAGATTTATTTTTTTTAAAAGCGAGTTAAACCCCATTATTCTCTTGATATTCATTATTTGTTTCTTTTAAAACTTTTTTTTCAAAGCTTTCTTCTGCTATGGTCACTTCTTCAGGTCACTACTGAGAAGCAGAAGAAAAAATTATTTGACACATATTTTTATAACGATTGGACTCCATTCCTATTTTACCAAACTGGAAAGTCGCTTTGATTTTCCCTTGGTTGAGAACCTTAATATAACTACAATAACCCTTTTAGTAGTCCATTTTAACTCAGAGCTCAACAGTATAAAATTAAGTATGTCCTGAAACGCAGAGAGAAAGGCAATGCCCAACTGGTTTGGGTTAAATATACTGTATAATCTCAGAAAGTATATATGAACTTTATGTAGAACTGGGCAAATATTTCCTCTGATCTCTCTGCTGTATGACAAGCTTGGACAAGAAGAATAATAGTCCATGTGAACTATTATTCATAACACCACTTTGTCAGCTGAATTTCCTGGTATAGACTTCTGACATAATGTGGGGCTGGAATTATTCTAAAAATGATTCTGGATAAATGCACAACTCTGCACTTTTAATATTGGAACTGAAATAGTACTTGGTTTGCTGAAGCCTCAAGCTTTCACGTATCTTTTTAGTTTTCTAAGATATACTTAAAGAAGGCCATCTAAAATCAGCAAGAAATAGGTTGTCCATCAATAGTAATTTATACTCTGGGGTATAACAATTCATAATTTGTAAGTATAAGTCAACTTTTTTTAAAAAAAAAAAAACCTCTTGTGTTTTAATATGTTAAGGGAAAGCTTTCTATATTAATACAAATTTCAGAGTGACAGGACATTACAGATATTAAGAATTACATTATTAACTGTTGTGCCATTTTAAGCAATATGGATATGGGATGGTATCCTTTGCTTTAGTTAGTTCCAAACTTGCCACTATCTTGGAGATGGATGGCAGTCAATAATGGAGAGGGGGACCTAGGCTTCAATTTGTCTTCTCACTTAACATCTCCACATTGGTGCATGCATCTGCATAGAAGAAGCAGCCTATATATGAATTGATAGTTAGGTTTTCATCCTTTTTCTTTGCAGATACTGACCCATAATGGATAGCAAGTTGCTAGAGTCACTTATGTGACGAGCAATGAAGAAAACCCTGCAATAAGTTAAGAAGGAACTTGTGTCATTGTAATATCGGACAATAGAGTTTCATAGTTAATAGGTATTTATTTAATCCTATTTCCAATTGCTTTCACAGGTGCCCTGATTTCTGAAAACATACATTACTTTTTCTCAGTTGAAAATTGTAACTCACATTAGATAATTCCATTATTAACCTTTCAGAATATTTAATTGTTTGTCCCATTTGAATGCTCCTATTGCATATTCGTAATGGCTGAAAGGAAAGGGAAATTGCACAGTTACATATCCTCCAGAGAAATTATTTCCTATCTTCCGCTATAGCATCTAAATCTGCTGACATTTTACTGAGCACGTTGTACAAACATATATTTACAGTACTCCATTGTATCAGCTTTAACCTACATTGATTTTGATCTATTGACCCAAGACAATTTATCTTAGGAGAAACAATTGAAGCAAGGTCACCTATGGATTCCAAATTGGCATTTTAGTTAAGCAGACTGAACTGGAAAAAAATGACAATGGAAACATCTTAGTGACCTTTTATACACCTTTTGTAATCAAACCAGATACATGCCTCAGAAACAGATCAAATTGACAAGGTTATTGACAAGAATAGCAAATTTGCTGAACACTGCAATCTCAAAAACTTAATTAGTTCTAGCTTAATTTTTATCAAATCTGGAATTTTTCCCCCTCAACTAGATAGCCTTGGGTATTGCTGTGGATTTCCTATCCTATCAATCAATCTTGGGAAATTGGAGAAAAAAAGCAGGTGAAACATTTCTCTGCAGTTCCATCTCAAGTCGAAAGAACCTGGAGAGGATATGATCATATGCTGGTAGCAAAAGAATATGAAAAGAGAAAGGGAAGGGCATCTGGATAGAAAAGGAACACAAAGTGTCTTTACTTTCTGGTTTGGATATCAAAGATTGATAAACAATCAGAAAGAAAGGGAGCCTGGGATTTATCTTGGGCTAACAGAGGCCTGAAACAGATTATTATTATTATTATTATTATTATTATTATTATTAATCTTTATTTATATAGCACTGTAAATTTACACAGCACTGTACATATAATCATTTAATTAGACAGTTGCCTGCCTTCATGCTCACACAATCTAAAGAGACATGACACAAAAGGAGAAGGGAATGATGGTGGGGAAAGGGATCAAATCCAGCAATTCTTCACCCCCTCTCAGGCCTGGACCAAGGCATATGGACTGAAGGTTTGTCTCAGCTTCTTAACACATAATTAGGGTGCAGCATCCTGGGGCAGAGAAGGGCACTCGTCTGGGAATGCTTCCCTAAACAATATAGCCTTTAATTCAATTTTGAAACTGGTTAGAGAAGTGATAAGGCATGCATGTGGGGGAAGAAGGTTCCAGGAGTGAGGGGCAGCAAGTGAGAAGGGACAAATCTGGGACGGGGCAGTGGAAATCCTCGGCTGAGGCAGGAGACCTTGACTACCAGAACGGACGGTACGAGTAGGAATGTAAGGAGGAAGAAGTTCACATAAGTAAGGAGGGGCCAGTCCATGCAAGGCTTTGAAAATCAACAACAAAAGCTTGCACTGGATGTGGAAGGGGAAGGAGAGCCAGTGAAGAGTGGATAAAAGGGGAGAAACATGGTCAAAGCGTTGAGTGGATGTGCTAATACACGCAGCTGAGTTCTGGACAGAGATTAAGGATGGAGGTGAGAAAGAGGAAGCCCTGTCAGAAGAAGGTTACAATAATCTAGTCGTGATACCACTAGGGCATGGACCAGAGTCTTGGCAGTAGAGGCTGAGAGGAATGGATGGATTTTAGCTGTGTTGTAAAGAAAGACTCTACAGGCCTTGGCGGTGGCCTGGATCTAGGGAATAAACAACAGAGAAGAATCAAAAATGAAATCAAGACTGCAGGCTTGCTGAACTGGTTGAATAGAAGTGTCATCAACAGAGACAGAGAAAGAGTATTGAAGGGTGGGCTTAGGTGGAAAAACAAGAAGCTCTGTCTTAGGCATGTTGAGCATCAAGCGCTGATGCCGCACCCACTGAGAGACAGCAGTTAGACAAGATGAAACGTGCTGTTCAAGCCCCGGCGAAAGGTCAGGGGTGGATATACAGCTGAGTGTCATTGGTGTACAGATGATAGGAGAAACCAAAAGAACTGATGAGTTTACCTAGGGAAAATGTGCATAGAGAAAACAAAAGGGGACCCAGGACAGAGCCCTGGGGAATGCCAAAAGATAAGGGAACAGAGGAAGAAGTCTGACCACCCATGACCACTGCAAAAAATCTATCTGACAAGTTAGATTTAACCCAGTTGAGAACAGTGTTGGAGAATCCAAGGTCAGAAAGTAAATCAACCAGGACACAGTGATCCACGGTGTCAAAGGCTGCAGACAAATCAAGAAGAATGAGAATAGAGTAGAGGCCATTCGCCTTGGCCTGCAAGAGATCATTTGAGATCTTGGTGAGTGCTGTCTTTGTAGAGTGCCATGACTGAAAAGGGTCCAGGATGGAATTGGCTTCGAGAAACTCAAGACAGCGAGGATAAATGACCCTTTCCAGAACCTGAGAAAGGAAAGGAAGAAGAGACACAAGAGCTAGCAAAGAAGAGGGGTCGAGAGATGGGCCAAAAGCACAAGCTTCAGGATGAGCCAGGGGTGTGGTGTTAAGATGGCACATGCCCCCAAATTGGGCTGACGCTATGCTGTTGCTGCATAATGTGGCTTAAACCCAGCTGCAAAAGGAGCACAAAAAATGTTCTTTGCCAGAGTTCCATTGCAAACCACAGCAGAAGCAGCCCTGGGACCTCTAGTTACATATTCCCATGCTGTTCAGGGTGTGCTCATGGTTGGAGCCACTAGAGGCTGCTGCAAGCCACCCATCTGTTTGACACCTTAGATATTTTTAAAAACCCTTGCATTTCTTTAAAACTGTGTACCTTGGTCTCATGAAAGCCAGTGTGGTGTAATGGTTTCAGCGTTGGACTAGGACTTTGACAATCAGGGTTCGAATTTCAGCTGTCATGGACTGCCCTGGGCCGGATTTAGAGGCACAGCCAGAGGACTCTGAAAAGATCTGGGACCGCCTGGATCAGCAATCCCAAAGCAGGCTCAGGAAGCTGCAGATGGAGGACAGACTCTATGGACTCTAGGCTGCAGGCACTAGGATCTGCAGAGTGAAGACAGGTCAAGGAGTCTTTGATGCATTCTTCCAGGCTAGAAGCCAAGATGAGAACTAATAGGTTTCAGCTGAGAGCAGCAGAGGCCTTTTAAAAGATCTCCAGCTGCAGAGGTTCTTTGCAGCCTTGTTGTTCCTGTGTTCCTTGCTTTTTGATTCATGACTGTGGTTATCTGACCTCTGGACTTGCCTTGTGACTACACTCTTGCCTCTGCCCTTTGCTGTGACTGACTGACTGGTATTGTGTGACCTTTGGACTAGACTCTGGACTATTCCTTTGTATATTCCCCTGCTGTGCTGCCCTCAGTAGATGTAAGCAAGATACTAGCTCAGCCATGGAAAACCCTGGGTGATCTTGGGCAAGTCACACTCTCTTGGTCTCAAAGGAAGGAAATGGCACATAAACCTTGGTCTCAATTATTTTCTTTCAGAAAAATGATGCAGCTACAGTTAAACCCAGCATCCCTTTTCTTCATTGATACATAAAGGTTAAAGGCCTCAGTCAGCAAGAAGTCTGTAAGTAATCGGAGGATGATCCATTTTGATATCTAGCCTGATAAAATAATGTAAATATCTGGTTAGCAATGTTAGCTGGATGGAGAATTACCTTTCTTATATGAAAAAGAGGATGAAAAGGAGAAATTGCTTGTAACAGAGCTGTGTGAACCATTTCACATTCTATTCTCAGGCCACACTAACCATACAAAAGAAGGCTGGACTAATACTCCTGTTTGATGGAAGACATCCCTCATCAATACATGGTCCATCTTAAAGTACCCTGTGTCCATCCCAAAAACTTATTTGCAGTTTATATTTGTGAAAAGTCATAGTATACCATGCCATGTTTTTATTATTTGTTTTATTGTTATTCACACTTATAGATATGAAGTCCCAAATGTATTTACTTGGGTTATAGTGATCCACATAATAAATGTTGAAAAAAAATTAATCCAAATATTTGTGTTCAAACTCCATTACCAGTTTTAAATCAAACTGTTTCTGAGTGCTTTGTTGTTTTTCAAACAGCAGATTAGCTCTTGCAGATGAATAAATGGTTTCAGGTTCTCAAGGGTACATTTTTTTTTTAAAAAAAAAATGTTCTCATGTTGCACCAATTAAAAAAGTGTATTCATATTTACTGATTTGAAGAGGAGTGCAAAATCACACCTATGCTTTGGTAAAAACAAAATATAACATACATTCTTCTTTCTACATACTTTTATGACAACATTTCTCTCCACTTTCAGCTTCCTGTGGTTTACATGATCTTACAATAGTAGCTGCGTGTTCAGAAAGGATGACATCCTATTTATTGAAAGAGCTTCTTCAGCATTTATCATGTAATAGAATAAAGCTTTGTGAATGGCCCTTTTCATGCAAACCAGTTTGTAAGGCTAAATTTCCAATGGCTGAACTGCAGACTATTATGCATGTGTCAGGCCTTTTCAATGGAAGAAATAAATGGAGTAGAATACATTACCAAAAGCAGGGAAGACAGGAATATAGAAAAATTATATTTTTGGTAATTTGGCAAATCATTATAAAATAGTCTGGGGAGCTTTAAGGTCACTTCAGTCCTTCTAGAATCTAGCTATATTTTCCAGTAGAAGGAATATAAATATTAGGAAACAATTTTTTGACAAATGAAATATTACAGGTATAAATATCCTAAAGGTACCAGATCCTATCTGATCTTGGAAGTTAAGCAGGGTCAGTCTTGTTTAGTACTTAGGTGCGAGACCACCCATGAATACCAAGCACTATGGGATATATTTCAGAGGAATAAAAACTAGCAAATAACTAGCAAAACCACCTCTGATTATCACTTCTCTAAGAAAACACCATAGGGCTTTCTAGGTTGGCAGGAAAGTGTGACATGAAGTTGCGTTTTCCTTAATGCTTAGCAGCTGCACCACAGCCTTTAGATGGAGCTGCACTGTTCCGCAGTTTTTAAAAAAGAAGCTGGGAAAACCAGCACCTTTTTAAAGGCGCTTCTTCTCCCCTAAAACGCAAAAAAAGTGTTTTCATGGCACACTTGGCCTTTTTCTCATCTAAAGGCTAGAGTTTCATGCAGCCATAAACACACTTCTTTTTGCCAATCTAAAAAGCCCCTATGAAATTTTTGGACTTACTATAAGAATAATAAAATAATAATAAAAGTTTATTTCTATACCGCCCTTCCGGTGATCAGGGTGGTGTATAGCATATGCAAACATTAAAACTATAAGTCAACAGGCAAGTTGGAGGCACATGTACACACATGCCTTAGTTAATGACATAAATGTATTTCTGGACATTAATTCTTTGGCAGAAAATTGGTAGCAGAGGCAGAAATAAGACTAATGTTAGATTCTTACACCACAAAAAGAGCAATTCCAGATATTTCAGGATTTTTTTTTATCCAAAACTAACAACATGCACAGTGAAATGAAAAAAAATAAAATAAAACAGATCAGGGAAACTTGTATAAGTAAACAACAACAACAAAATATACACATCACTTGAAGGTTTCTTCCAAAATGCAGGGATGTCTGCCTTGCCTCTTTTTTTATTTTATTTTATCACATAGTATCTCATTGCAGCAATCTAAATAAGTATGTTCTTTTGAGGCTTCTGTTGAAGGACTTAAGCTGAGTGCCAGTCTAAACCAGCCAGAATACTCCAGGCTCCTCCCAGAATATTCTTGCCCTGAAACTGCCATGAATCCCTCCCTCTCTGTTACCTCTGCACTTCAAAGCAACACCAGGTAGCTGTCTACACATGCATCCACCTCTGCTGCTCTCTGAGATTAGAAACAAGACACCAGGGGGTTATTGGAGAACTAAATAAAGTGTTTTACCACTGCCAAATTCAGTTTTCATTTGGGCTACACACTAGTGTTATTGCATGGCTTTTCACCTCAAAACTGCCATCCCGGTACAGCCTGGCTCCAATGCAGGCCCCTGAACTCTCTTCAGCAGCCATTTTTCAAAGTTGGGAACTTTCCGACTTTGAAAAATGGCTGCTGAAGTGAGTTCAGGGACCTGCATTGGAGCCAGGCTGTACCTAGATGACAGTTTAGAGGAGAAAAGCTGTGTGATAACATCAGTATGCAGCATGAATGAAGATTGAATTCAGCAGTGGTAAGACGCTTTATTTAGCTGTGCAATAATCTCCCCAGTATTGATCACATGGTGAGTGCATCGTTGTAACTTCAGAGAGAGTGAATTGTGCTGGTTGGCTCAGCAAGAGCAAAAAATATGTCATTTTAATCTACTTTAAGGCAAGGGTGAGGCAGATTTGTTGACCTTCATTGTGAAGACAGATCACAATCAATTAAGGATATTGGTCCTCAGTTGTGAAGACAGTGCACCATGAGGGCATGAGAAATCAGTTTAAATGGCTCATGTAGACATGCACTGGAAACCTGAACACAAAGGGTTAATGTATACCCTACTGAGTTGGAATGGGGCTTTAGGAATCTTCTCTAGACACTTGCTTTTTGTGTGTCTGTCTCTGCACCAGGAGAACCACTTTAGTTACAGTACACCTGTCACTTGTCTGATCTAATATTAGAGACAGGGAGTTGATTTATTGCTGCAACCTGATGTTCAGGCTGGTGTTTCTGGGAGTTTTTTCTATTACAGTGGATGGGAAGAATGGAAAGAAGCCCACCTCTAGCCATGTGTGCCCAAAAGTCTTTGTAAAAATATTCTTCTTTCTCAGTGGCTTTGTTAACTGAAACATTATTCTAATCTGCTGTGCAATCCTTACAAGGCTAGGAATCATGCAGCCTTCCATAAATAATTGGATTTCAACTCATGCCATTCCACAGCTTTGGGTGTTGCTGGGTAAGGCTGCATCTACACTGCAGAATGAATGCAGTTTGACATCATTTTAACTGTCATGGCACAATGCTAGGAAATTCTGGGATTTGTAATTTTGTAAGATATTAGTCTTCCAGATAGCTCTGGTGCCCCCCAAAATGACAAATTCTACAACTCCATAGGAGCTATGACAGAATAAAAGCAGTGTCAAATTGCATTCATTCTGTAGTGTGGTAGCAGCCTTGGGCTGATATAAATGTGCAGTCCAACCACATTTGGGATGCACAGTTAAAGAACAGGACACAATGTCATCCTCATTATCATATTTTTCACATTCAAAAATCTACAACACCTGTTTGACAAGTGGGGTAATAGGACAAGATAAGTATGTATGAGCACCATAGAAAATGATGTTCCTTTTATACCTGTGTCAAGCCCTAAAATGGTATTTTCTATCTCAGAATTAATTTATGTGTGCTGTCGCTATATTTTCTGTTGCTCATCTGAAGTGATTTCCCTCCATTCATTTGACCTGCAAAAGTGCATATTTGTCATCAATGGGGCTATGTTTCCTGCAATCTCCTTGAACTATGGTGGGCTTCATAGTTAGGTGTATTACTATTTTTCAGGAAAGTTGGATGTCCATGACAAAGTTAAGCAGAAGAAATGTGAAAGCCAGACTGACATCAGTTGCTGTTCACTCATATCTGCAATTTTTCTTCTTCTTAATGCCTTACCTTGACATAAAACCTTAATTATCTCTGCAGGCATAAAAAAGTCACACAACAAGACAGTTCAAAGCATTACCTGTCAAGTACTATGTATTTTAAGTGAAACATTTACAAATGCTTTAGTAAACTTGCTCATTCTCCCAAGTTGGCTCCTGCTTCATTGCAAGAACATAGGAATTTATCTTATAACAGGTCAGAGTGTGGGCCTACCTAAGCCAGTTTTATCTATACTTTTTATTTACTTTCTGTAAAGATCCTTCATTACTTAACAAAAAATATCAGACATTGAACTCAGCACTTTTTGCATAAAAAGTATGAGTTCTACAAATTAGTCCTTTCCCTCTATTCTCAGCACTAGCAGGATGAAAGTTTAGTGTAAGCAGTCAATATGAATGAGATTAAACAGATTTAGAAACAAATCACATTCTTAATGCTGCTCACAATTAAAGATATAACTGATACACAGATAACAATATGAAGCCAAAATGCTTACCCTAGAGATGGACAACTGCAATCTTACAGAGATTATTCAACTATGGTTCTGACAACAGCTCATCACTGGCCATATTGGCTATGTGTGATGGAAGCTGACTGTCCTGAGTTGTCCATTCTAATCTACAAATAGGAGAGAAACATCAGGTGATTTTGAAGAACCACAATTATTTCAGAAGTTAAAAAAAAATGGTTTGAAGAAGGAAAGAAGTGAGGATCTCCCTACGAATTAACCCAATGGTACCTGAGTTATGATCGGTGTACACAGAATGCTCACTCCATGCTGCAACATTTCCAGTAATCACAACTGCTTTCCTGTGCAAAATACATTGAATATTTTGGGTGGTTTTGAAATTCTAAAATAAACATATTCATAATTATATATTATATATTTTGTTAAAAAAATCTTTTTTTTTTTTAAAAAAAAATAGATATACAAAGGGATCTTGCAGCACCATTTAAGGAATCAGATCCAAAGACTTTATTGGACTCCCTTTTGTCCCTGTTATGGGGATGGGAAGAGAACTCTCAGGGCCACATGTGGATGAGCAAAACCAGATTTTACCGCACCTCCGAAGTGTCCTCAAAATGTCCCCATTCCAGCATCCGGCACCAGGGCATCCCCATTCAGTGCTGAGGTGTGTCTTTTGGCTCAGACAGAAGACTTCTGACCAGAACATTTAATGCGCTTCAGCACTGAATGGGGACACCCTGGCACCGGATGCTGGAATGGGGCCATTTTGAGGACACTTTGGTGTGCAGTAAAATCCATTTTTGCTTGGCCACGCATTGTCCCAAGAGTCCTCTTCCTGTCCCCTTACCAGGGACGAAAGTGAGTCCGATAAAGTCCCAAGTCTACAAAAGCTCATCCTACAGCTTCTTTTGTAGTTAGTCTGAAAGCTGCTGCAAGATACATTACAGAGTATCTTCCGGGTACAGACTGCCAGAAAGCAGTGGTCTGGGCCGATTTTAGGGCTCGGGAGTGCAAAGCAACCGCAGGCCCCTGAGCCCTACCACACGCCAGCAGCTCCATCATGGCTTGGTCCCATCCACATGGGGATGCCATGATGATGCAAGCATGGTGCAGTGTCTACACGTCATTGCTGCACGTGGGGGTGGCAATGGCACCCTGTGCATGCTGTAAAAAGAAGCCCCTTTTCAGAGCTTCCTTTTTGAGTGGATTGGGGACATGGAGTCCAGTTGCTGTGTCCCCAACCCCACACATCCAGAGTGGCACAGAGCCTCCCCTGGAGGGTATGTCTGTACAGCCCCTAACATTGGCTGTCACTATATTTAGCTGTTTGCTAAATACCTAGGTCAGAATGCGATTAGAAAATAAAGTAACATATGAAATATATATTCTGTTGAATGCTATATCAGATTCACAAAGCATCAGTAGTAAAATGGTGTCATTCTCTGAATACTATTGGCATCATCTGTTGATGTGTCAGTAGTTGACAAGAAAATTCACCAGGTGTTGTAGAATAATAACAATATTTGATCACTGTCAAATTTTCCTTTTGAATCAGGGACATCAGCTATGACTAGGTTGTTACTAAATAAAATATAAGAAATTAATTTTTAATAATGTATTTACACTGTTAAGTGTTGCAACAAGAAGCTTCAGAAAAGATGAACAGCTTTGCCCTACACCTAGAATGAAAGATATGAAACCCAAGGCATTAATTAACCTTAATTATCTACAGTAAGATTCCTGCCTATCTTCCCGCCTCCTCTATATCCTTTTTGGCTTCTCACAATTATTCTCCCCCCCCCACCACCACCACCACCTTAAATCATTTTGTATTATAAGCAAATGTGGTCATCTTTCTACTGTGAAAAGAGTAACTTTTGTTGAAGCCTTGTAAATTCTTTTTCAACAGGTCTTGTCCTTCTATATGGGGCTGTGCCATAAAGGCCAGCCTGGGGGTGGAGTCAGAGTGTGGCATCCACATGAAGCATGCCCTGACTCTGCCCCCAGGGCAGTGTGATGCCTCCTTCTCTTATTGTCAATTTATTGTAAAGAGAACACTCATCTGAAACATCATAATCTTGTCACAATTCTCATCTCAGCAGCCAGGAATATAATTGTGAGAAGCTGGAAAACAGTGAATGTACTAATAAGAGTTTGGAACACTTGGTTATTGGAAAAGCTTTCTTATACATTTTGACTCTGTAATGGACAAAAGAAACTGGACACCTTTTTTATGATTGATCAGTGTATATTGATTACATCAATGCCAATTCATTTGCTTTCGGACTTCCTATTCATCAAGCTATTCTTTGGGAAGATACTATTCTTTTGAGAAGATTGATCCCAACTTCATCAGCTAGCAAATCTGAGTGATGTCTTTACAACTTTGTTACTGCTGTTACCCCACAAAAGATAGCTATTATGCAAGTTTACATAGACCTCAAAGGCTATTTGTTATTTATGTATCAATTGTTTGTTTTGGACTGTTGTTATAAAACAAATAAAAACACTTAATTATATAAAAAGAAGATGAAATGCAGAGTGGGAGGCACACTCTTCCAGCAAGCTCCTCCATCCCCACACCTTTCCACATGGTTGGGTCTATGTATTATTCACACTACCCATTCTGGTGCTATGTGTGTCATTGCAATTGCATCTGTTTATGCTGGTGAGCAGCACATAGCTAATTAAACTATAGCTGCATTGACAAATATATTAGGGGATAATCAGATACTTACACCATGGGTCTTCTCGCAATGCACAATTGTAGTCTTATGATTCTACTTTAGCTGCCATAGTTATATCCTATGGAAACCTGGGATTTGTAGTTTGGTGGGGCACTAGAGCTCCCTAGTTGATAATTCTAAATACCCCTCCCTAAATTGCAAATCTTAACATTCCTTAAGATGGAATCATGGCAACTGAACTGAAATCATAGCACTGTACAGTGTGAAAGGGCTCCTCATTACTTTTCCAAAGCATTAGAAAAGAGGAAACGGACAAGCAAGTAGCATATAGACACATTGCAGGTTATCGGTCTGATAAGCAAATATTCATTTTGTCAAAATTGTGATGTCTGAACACTGAGTTTTCATATTGCGCAATGAAGGGGGCAAAGTACATCAGAAATATTTTCAATGCCAAAATTTATGCTGATGTTTCACTTGTTCTCTCACTCCCTTTGCCAACACAGACATTATAATAAACAAAGCTGGGAAATATTTAATCTCAGGACCTATTCATATCTATGCCAAAAGCAGTTTCAATCAATAACTAAAAGCTTCCAGGTCAAGGTTGTTTAACTAGAGGGAACTGCTATTGTGTTTCCTGTGTTGACACGGTTTCCTGCTTTGGTTTGCTCCTGTGATTTCTTCCTTCGAAAGAGCTGGCTTTAATGAATACAAGGAGTGAAAACAGGTACCTTAATCTGAAGATGCTTGGTGAAAAAGGAATTGTGCACATTATTTTAAACATTCAAAGCATGTCACTGCCACACTCAGTGTAATGTTTTCCCCAACAAATTGTAGCAAGGAACTGAACAACTCTTGGTATTGATGACTTAGGTATTTTTATACATAATCAGCTAATTGTTTATTTGTTATTCATTCTAGCAAATAATTAACTAAAGCAAAGAACAAAATGATTGCTTCTGAGGGTGAGGAGAAGCTTTTGGCAGTTAAAAGTGTATATGTGTCTCATAGCTGAAAAACCAGAAAAGTATGCTGTGAGAAGCAAGCAGAGGCCAATACAAGTAAGTTACAGATGCATGACATGGCACTTTCTGTGAAAATCAGCCTTTGAAGGTGAGTCCAATTTGCTGAGCTTGTCACATCAATTTAATGAATTACATTGGTCTTAGGTATTGAGTGGGAATTGACTAAAATAATAGTTAAGTGTTTGCCATGGGGTTAAGTAAACACAGGGGAAGGAGAGCAGCCCCTCCACAACTTTACACCCACAAGAAGCAATGGATCTGGAGAACTTAGAGGCATGTTTAGAGGCTCATCACATGGATGAGTAAACTTATTTTGCCAGGTTCTGCCTCATGTGGAAAGTCTACACAGTTAGGAAAGAGTTTTCAAATTCATTGCTTTTTTGTATGGGCAAAGCAAGGATAGAATGGACAGAGGGACTAAACGTCTCTTCTCATTTTTTTTTATAGATAACCTGAATAAGGTTCCTTCTTTAATGTAAATATTTCATTGATATTTCTGTTGATCTCAAATTCATTCAGTTAGTTTGTGAGTTACTATACACTTCAGAAATTTCAAAGCAAATTACACAAGAAAACCTACAAAAATCAACAAGTCATATAACAAGGGAATACAGTCTAGCCTTTGTATCCAAAGATTCAAGTATACATGGCTTGCAAATATTTTAAAACTATATAAATTCTAAAAAGCAAAGCTTGATTTTACCATTTTATAGAGGGGACAACATTTTACTATGTCATATTATTTAAAAGGAGTTGGGCATCCATGGATTTTGGCATCTACAGGGGCTCCTAGAACCAAACCCTAGCAGATATTAAGGACCCACTGTATTTAACCAATATAATTCATAATCAATCAGTAAATCAAAATAATACAGCAATAAATAAAATGTCAATAAAACATCATTAAATAAAACTGAAAATAAAAGTTCTCATCCACATTATTTGTATCTAAAATGTTGCCAAACAAGAAAGTATACCAGAAAACTGCTAATCCATGAGAACTGTTTTAAATGCCTGGGAAATTAAATATATTTTTGTCTAGTGCCAAAAGAATAACAGTGAAGACAACAGAAAATTTGCTTGGAAAAAGATGCAGGACAATTGCAGGACAACTGCAAACAATGCCTGTTCCCAAAATGCCATGTCTTTTGGACAGGTGACAGGTAACAGATTACCTGGGAACAGGTAAAAGATTTGAACTGCTTTATCACACTAGGGCAAACAGGATTTAAATGAGAGTTAAACAGGAAATGTTCTGTGATAAACATAGGGCATTTCCTGTTTAACTCTAATTTAATTCTCGTTTAAATCCTGTTTGCCCCCTAGTGTGATAAAGCAGATAAAGAGAGTTTTTTCTCCCATTATAGCTGTTCAACTATTATGAAATTCTTCAGAAAAACCTGAAAGTGAAACTATGTTTTCTTGGCAATATTTATTCAGGGGATTTTGCATTTTGCCTTCAACTGAGGCTGAGAGAGTGTGACTTATCAAGGTGGTTTTCCATGGCTGAGTGGGAATAGGTACTCTGCTCTCCAGTCATTGTCCAGTCATTGTACACACACTTTAATTCTAATTTATTATGTGCAAAATTCACATGTGGTTGTTTTGTGTAGGAAGCAGCATTTTGTGCAGAAGAAGCAGTATTTGCTATGCAGGAAAGAATATTTATATGCAAAAAATATTTTTTTCTGTTCAGATAATGCTGTTATACAGTGGAGAAAAACATGTGCAAAATTTGAGCAAAATAACAACATTTCAAAGCATGTTTCTGAATGTTCTTTAATATTCTTTCCATCCCTAGCAAGAGGATGGTTCTGCTTTATATTACCTTACTGGGATCTCTATTCCACACAAAGGAAATTTTAGGTTAATGTCATATCCTAGGGGTCCTTCCTCAAACTAAGAAATTCTTAAAGAAAATCTAAATCATCTTGTCAACCTGCCATGAGCACATACTTTTTTTAATGGGGAAAGGTGGGATGGAATTCTGTAAGGTATTGAACTCAATGCTGGAAAAAATGATGAAGTCAAAGAGAATGTCTTTCACTCTGGTTCATCTATTACAAGCTGTAATGGGGCTCAGAGGCTGCAAACTGTATTTGACCTTTAAAAGCAAGCAAAGAACTAAATCAATCTAAATGTTGTTTCTGTTCAATGAATTTTTACATACTATATTATACTTTGGAAAATGAAATTTGGAGGACTGAACTTTACTTAGCTGGCAGTTGCAGTAAGTGCTGTTGCATTGTACATAATAACAGATGGAATTGTTAAATCAAACCATGTCATTCTAACTGTTACATCCCATATTACTCATCAAGACACAAAGGGAGTGGCAACTGGGGCAAATAAATATTATTTCTACTGCCACCATAAGAAAAACTAGTTACATACTGTTTGATTCTGATGTGGTTATACTCAGACCCATTGAAATCAATAGGATGTAATTTAGTTGTTGCTAAACTAAGTCTCATAGATTTCAGTGGTTCTACTGTATCACTAGGTTTGACTCCAACTCATCGATTTCAGTGCTGATATTGATCTGTTACTATATAGCTCATGCTGTGTAGCCTGTTCAATAGTGTAGGTTTTTCTCAGAATGCAATGTTTGCTATGGAAAGAAAACTACATCAGAGATTTGTATGAAGATATGAAGACGCTCATTATAGATGAGTTTTTTCATATTTAAGATTTTCTTGCATTGACATATAAAGGATCTTAGGCTTTAGGGCTGGAAAAGATCTCTGAGTAAGTCTGAGATCATTAGTTTGATTACTTATTTCTTGTATAAATCATATAAAGTCTGGACAGGCCATTAGCTAGACCAGCTATGTCCCATTGACTGCAGTTGGTTGGGCATAAGCTACCATATGAGTTATCTTCCAAATTGGCATCTATCTTTCTGTGTTAATCATTTCTGTCCCAGTTTACATTGCTGAAGAAGAGCTATTTCTGTAGCTATGCATTTTATTTTTGCCCCCTGCCCCTAAGACAGTTATTTCCAGGGATGTGTGAATCTGTCAAGCTCATTCTTGTCAAACTTCTAGTTTTTTTTTTCTCCCTAAGACAAGTATGTTCTTTCTGGGATCCATATTACATTGTATTTATACTCCCAAGTTGAAAATCTCAGTATCTCCTCCGATGCAGTTTTCAAAAATGATATTTTTTCTGTCATTCCCCCCCCCTCCTCAAATTGACCCATTTTTGTGCACAAATAAAAGATTTCATACATTTGTATAGAATGAAAGTTCAGCTTTGGGGTGGTTTGCAACTAAATATGGAACTTTTATCCCCAAATTTTCTACTAGGGAACAATTCACAGAAGGGAAGTCTCCTATCCTCTGGTCCCTACTGCATCTCTCTGACTTTGCATCAAGTCCTGTTTTGGAAATCAGAGCCAGACCCGGGATGCAAACTGATCTGTAATTATAATTACTTGTAATTAATTTCCATTAGCAATAATGAAGATATAAATGTGCGGTCTTAGGGGTGAAAAAATATTCAAAAAATATTTTTAAAAGTTGAAAATATTCAAAGAAGTTATTAAATTGTTAAAATATATTTTAGAGTGTTCTGAAAACAAGCTTGCTCCATCCTTAATATGGTATCCTTTCAAATATTTAAACAGGAGCGTCATATCTCCTCTTAATTTTCTCTTCTCCAGAGTCACTGAGGAATCTGGTGAGATACAGATAGAGTGTCTATCTGACCTGAGGATAAGACAAAATTGGTAGTGCCTGAAGTATCCCAGGACAATTTTGGGATTAAGGTGAAACTCCCAGGAGTGAAAAAAATGAGAAGGGAACTTCTAAATGACTGGACAGTTAGTACCAATGCATTTGGAACATGACGTATCTCCTCCAAAGGAAGTGTATTTGTGTTTCTGTTCATTTGTAAGCATAACATCTATAATGCACCATCATTCCTTATCAATAAGGTTTATACAGATTCCAGTTTTGATTGATCTATCATTGGCTGTGCTCTTGAGACTCCGCCCTAACAATGCTGAGCCAGAAGGATCTCCAGATATGTTCATGGAATTCCTTACATGACATGGTACAATAGATCCCAAAGGAGGGAGAATGACTGACATGTGTCTTCCCTCCCAGGCATTTGCTGAAGTCAAAGGAGCTGGAGCAGCAGTGAGAGACTGTCTCAAAGACAAGGCTGCCACCATCAACGTCTCTGAGCCATAAATACCATCACCAACTTCTTGGACCAGGGTGAGAGGGACCTGTCACCAATCCACCAGCTGCACCAGGATTTCCTGATACTTGAACTCTGCCCCCTCCCCCCACACAAGGCCTCCTCCTGGCTGCTCGGGATTTCCTTGTTAGCATCCCCACCACCACACACACAGCTTCTCCACTGGCTGCCTGAGGGATTGGATGTTTCACACCCCAGCTTCCTTCTGTGACACTCCCAGCCACTGAGGGAGAAAGAGAGTATTTCCATCTTAGCTCCCTGTTTCCTGAGAGAGTTACGACTGAGTGTTTCCACCTGCCTTTACCTGATTTTCAGCTAGCTAAGGGTGCCATTTGATTCTCTATTCACAGGAGTGGCCTTGAACACCCAGTACTGGGGTAATTAGAACTGCCTTTGCCTGACTGGGACATAGGACAAAGGCTGCTGTCCATCAGGGGATATAAGTGGCTGTCTGGGTGCATGCACAATATTTTCATCATGCCACAAGCTCTTTGGGAGAATTACTATTCAGCTGTTATTAGTCAACTAATGTCTTTATTGTTCATTTTTTTTTGTAATTTTCTTATCTTCTTTTTTGGTTACACTTATTTCTTCTCTAGTAATTCTTTTCTATTCACTTTTTTCATTGTCATGACCCCTAGGGTTTCTCCTAATCTGATACCTATTCACTGTCTTCCTTCTCTGCTTCCTTTCTCTTGTTCCTTATGGAACTGTCATTCAGATGCTCCTAAAGCTGCTGCTATTCGTGATCTATTTCTTTCCAAATTTCTTCATCTTCTTGCTCTTACTGAAACTTGGCTCCCTACCCATGATTCTGCAAGCTCAGCTGCTTCTCTCATTTGGAGGCCTTTCATTTACTCATACAAGTCACCAGGAGGGTAAAAGTGGGTTGGGTGGGTCTCTTTTTATCTTGCTCATGTCATTTTCAACTTCTGACTTTTCCACCAATACACTGTTTCTCTTCTTTTGAGGTTCATGCTGATTTGCCTCTGCATCAGAGGGCTGCAATTATTTACCATACACCTAGCCCATTGTCAACTTTCATTTCTGATTTTGATTCTTAGCTGACTTACTTTCTGGCAGATGACATTCCTACTCTCATTTGGGGGGACTTTAATATTCACATGGATTATCTTAAAGATTCTGCTGTCTTATGTTTTTGCTCTTTACTGTCTTCTTTTGGACTTAAGCTCAGCTCTGATTTGCCTATGCACTCTTCTGGCCATTATCTTGATTTAGTTCTCATTAAGAAGTCTGCCACTTCTTGTTTTGCAGTTACTGAATTTCCTTTGTGTGATCATCAACTTGTTTCTTTTGCATTCATTTATAATGCACCTCTTCGTTCCTCTTTCGTTTATGCATCCTCAGATCTCCATTCTGGAAAACCTGAGGTATTTTTGTAAGTTTTAACCTCTTCTTTGTTTTTCTTAAACTTCACAGGCTCTTTGGATTCAGCTTTTAATTTAACTTTATCCTGGACTCTAGATAGTTTTGCCCCTTTGTCAACACATACAATCTCTTCTACCAAACCTCAGCTTACTCCTTTTATTTGGTACCTTTGTTCCTGCTCTCATGCAGCTGAATGTTTATGGAGAAGGACTAAGGATTGGACAGACTATATTTATTATAAGTTCATCCTTTCTTCTTTTGCTTGTGCCATTTCCCTGGCCAAACAGAAATACTATGCTTCACTGATTAATGCTAATGCATAGAATACTCAGCATCTTTTTTTCCTACTTTTAATTCTCTTTTAAAGCCCTCTCCTCCACCTCTCCCTCCATCATCCTCTGCTAATAATTTTGCAGCCCTCTTCAATATTGAATTGAAACTATTCACTATATTGCTGCTCCTCACCTTTCCTCAGTGTCAACATTTCAGATGTCTGCATCCTCTACATTTTCTATTTTTACTTCTGTCTTAGATGAACTATCCAAGTTGTTGATGCCTACAAATCCTTCAACCCATTCTCTCGATCCTGTTCCTTTCATTTCTCAATTACTGTTGCCCCTGCTATACTTCCTTCTCTTCTCCATATTGTTATATATATATTTGCTGGTTTATTTGCTTCAGGGGAATTATGCTATTTTGCTTCAGGGGCACGGTATTATCAGTATGCTGATGATACCCAAATACATTTCTCTATGCCTCCAACTGATGCAGTGACCAAGGATGGCATCTCTTCTCTGAATGCCTGCCTTGAGTTGGAAATGGACTGGATGAGTAATAATAATAATGATGATGATGATAATGATGATGATGATGATTATTTATAACCCACTCCTCTAGCAAAGTAATCAGAGCAGAATGCAACAAGGTTAAAAAAATACAGACTAAAACAACTATCATGCCCCTTCCCGGCCACTCACCCTTAAAATTAGATTAAACCAGCAAATATTAAAATCGACAACAGTTAAAAACAAAGTGCAATCTCATGAACAAGGGAAAACAAACTCAGGTTGAATCCAGAGAAAACGGAGGTACTCGCGATAGGTTCCCCCAACCCAGGGACAGAGATGTGTCAACCTGTTCTAGATGGGGTCACACTTCCCCTGAAGAACAAAGACTCATCCCCCCCCCCCAGTTAACATCTCAATTAGAGGCGATAGCCAGGAGTGCATGGTGTCAACTATGGTTGATACGCCAACTGCACCCCTACCTGGACAGGGGGGACCTTGAAGCAGTGGTACATGCACTGGTATACTCTCGTTTAGATTTCTGTAAGGCACTCTACATGGGGCTACCTTTGTACCAAGTCCGGAAGCTTCAGTTGATCCAGAATGCAGCAGCCAGATTGGTCACGGGGGCATCTAGAACATATCACATCACCCCCATATTAAGATCGCTACATTGGGTGCCGATCAGCTTCCGGGCACAATACAAAGTGTTGGTTCTTACCTTTAAAACCCTACATGGCTTGGGCCTGAGTTACTTGAGGGAACGCCTCTCCCTGCATAATCCGCCCTGCACTCTCAGAATCTCAGGGAAGAATCTGATGGAATATAACAATACGAGACTGATGTTGACTTCCCATAGGGCTTTTTCAGCAGCAGCCCCTAAATTATGGAAGAACTTACCAGAAGAGATCCATCTTATTACCACCTTGGATGCCTTCAAGAAGGCACTTAAGATGGATCTCTTCTGGCAGGCCTATCCTTCTGACCTTATATGATTATTGAACAATACCTCACCTTGAAATTAGAACATAGAATTCTGGACTGGTAATTACGCATATTAGGGGTTGATTGTATTGTATTGTTTTTATTATGATTTTGGGATCTTGTTTTAGACTGCTGTTTTAACCTTGAATATTGTTTTAACAATATGTTGGAATCCTGCCTCGATCCGAAGGGAGAGACGGGAAAATAGAATTTATTTATTTATTTATTTATTTATTATGAAAAGGACAGCCAAATAGTGATGGACCTGTTCAACAACCTAAAAAATTGAGAAGGACATGGCCAGAGTTTTGAGTTGATAGGGAGTTTTCAAAATGGTAGAAAAAAAGGGGAAGAGTTTATTATTTATTTATATCACTTCTATCTCACTTTTCTCCCCAGATGGGATCCAAGGCAGTTTAGAATAATTTTTTTAAAAAAATCCAAGTAAAACATTAATTTACAATAGTTAAAAAGGAATTAAACACAAACATGATTAAAAACGTGATTTAAAACAGCTAAGACACCTAAAACATATTTTCAATAAAAGAGGTATATATATATATATATAGCACACCACTTCACACACTGCAACTCCATAATTAAAATTCAGAAGCCTGCCTAAATAAAAATGTCTTCACCTACTATGGAAGGGAGTTCCACAGACTGAGAGCAGTCACAGAGAAGGCTCTCATCTGAGTCTCACCAAATGTGCCTGAGAGGATGGTGGGACTGTGAGAAAGCCTTCCCTTGCAGATTTCAATGTATGTCCTATTTTATATAATGGATATGGTCTTTCTAATAGTCCAGATCCAAACTATATCATCCTCTAAAGATTATAACTAGCATTTTGAAGAGCCTTGCTTCCTTTCCCTCATTCTCCTGCAATTTTTATGACAATGACATATATCATAGAAATGTTCCTTGGCAAATAAACCTACAGCATTCCAGAAATTCAGTGACTCAGAGTTTGATATGAATTAACATCAGTTTAGATTTATTTTATTTTATTTTATTGCTGATGAATTGACACCACAGTCACAGAAAGTAGAGACTAAATGACTGATGCAGAATATACGAAGACTAGTATAAAAGTCCTTCAATACTCAGGTTCCATAGTCTCCATCAAAAAGGTCAGCTTTAATGCTCTTTCTTGAGACAGACTATCAAAACCACTAAACCCTAGATCAGTCTTGCAGTATATCAATATTGCTCTTTCATAGACTTTGCTTGGAGAGCTCTAGAAATTTACTGTAACTAGAAAGCAGACCTACTTTCTAATAATACCATGCTCTCCCTCTGCTTTGTCCCCACACTGATACTTTCCTTATGTGGAGAGATTGCAGAGAAATGCAGCAATTTTTAGAGATGTACTGTTAGGTTCTCTGCATCCCTCCAAATCCAAACTACTAAAAAAATCTTCAGGCATGTTCAGACTCAAGAGTCCATTTTGACAGAGACCCACTTATATTGAAACACAACAGAAATTTGTTTAATCCAGTCAATTTGATTCTAAATTTGTCAGAATCTAGAGCACACCCCTAATAATAAGTCTAGCATGTGTTGACATAGATTACTGCATCACTTGTGTAACTCACAATGTGACCAATGTGATGCAAGCTTAAATATACTACTTAAATAAATAAAACACTGCATGACATTATGGAACAATGGCTTTTGCTTAAAAGAATGCTGAAGAATGAAAATATTAAGGATATGAGGCATGCAACTTTAATCCAAGCAAACAGCTTTTCTGAAGTATTCTGTAATTGTCTCTGCTTATCCACATGGCTAGCTGCATTATTTCAGTCATCTCATCTATTTAATCAAAGAAAGCAAAGAGTGCAGAATTAAGGCTAAAATCTGGAATGTTGCATATCATGTCTCCTGATAGTCATGTTTTTTTCAATTATAGAAAATACATTTAAGTTATAGCTCTGTCAAGATGATGATGATGATCATGATAATGATCATGATTGATGTCTTATAGTAAACATTGTTCACACAGCTATTTTAATTTGATTTAAACATTTATAACAGGATAAGCTAAGAACATAACATTTTTAAAAATAACAAAAACACAACAGAGCAGTAAAATCTTTGATAATCAAGAAATGCATTGTAATTAAATAATTTAACTAAAGCATTAAAGGTCAGAACTTTTCTTTCTATGGGAACTGGTGCACCCCCAGCTGCCTGTGATTCTGGAAGGCAAAAGAAATATCTGGCACAGGTTTTTGGCACCATGATGGGATGCAGCAGCAGGAGAAGAAATTCTAGTGGCACCAGGTATGTCACAGATCTTGAGAAAAGTTTTAAAAAATCAACCATGAGAAGAAAACCTGCATTTGCCCTTTACTCTCTCAGCCCTGCAGCCCAGTGGGGCCTCCTGCATAAAGTCTATTTGAAGAGGTGGTCCAGGGAATGATGCCAGTCCATGAGCCATTGGCTGCCAATCTCTGGCAAGTTTTCAGGAAAGGATAAAACAATTAGTGCCAATGGACACAAGTATAGTTCTGGTCCCTGGTACACTGGAGAAGGAAAAATTGCTGGCCACCAACATCAAATAACTTGGGAAACACTGTTCAAAATGATTATCAGAATCAGGAGATGGTAGCCTCTCACAAAACGCAAGGATACACCATCCGACATCCATAAAACAGTGATACATTTATTGGGCCAAAGAAAATGCACAAAATATATGTTGCAAGCTTTCAAAACTCCATCAGGCAAAAGTGTTAAAAATTATACAGGAGAAAGAAAATGGGATGATAATCTGAGGTCTGCATTTTGTCAATATATTGCTGCTAAAGATATGAAGGAATAGATATGCAGGCATTGAATTTCTCCATGCATTTCTCAATGTTCTCTGCCTAACAAAGGCTGGTAGGCTCACAAAGGATGGAGACATCCTCAATCTCAAAGAAGTATCCTTTTATATAGCTAATGGAATTTAAATTTTGTTTCCTGGATTTTGTGGCTGTCTCCCAGAGTCCACATGGCCAGAGGGAGGCACGGCCTACCAGTATAGATATCACTCCATACCACCTTAACTAAGAACAAGGGTGGAGATATTTCCCCCCCCCCCTAAATTCTGGGGATTTGAAACATTTACATTATACAATATTGGGTCATATGACTAAAGAGTCTGCATAAGAAAAATTAATATGATTTTTAAATTTAGGGGAAAGCATTTATTTGCCCAGCCCTGTCAAATGCAGGATGTGAATCTTAACTTCTCTTACTATCACTTCAACTTGCTTCTTTTGTGAAGCGATGATAATATGACATCTTTCAGTCTTTAAACACTTTTTCTTTACATGTGTTCCTTGACTCATAAGTCTAGGCCTGATTTTCTTTTTTTCCATCTTGAGGCATGTCTCAGAATAATTTTGACATGAACCCTAAAATCCAAGGACAGAATATGTCATGAAACGAATCTAGGAATCTTGGAGAGAGAAGGAAGGAGAGGTCTATTGTTTTTAAAGAAAGTTATAAAACACTTTTTGAAGCTTAGAACAATGAACTCAGAAAGTTCCTTTGAGGAGGAAAAAAGTGAGGTTGAGGTAGAAAACCTTAACAGATAGCATACAAAATGATGGCTGCAACTTACCAGACTTATTACTTTACTACCAAGCTAATTTTCTGAACTGAATGGCAGAATGGGTAAAGTTGGAAAACGCTAAGCTACTCAACCTGGAAGGATTCAATTTTCACTTTGGTTGACATGCTTACCTTTGGTATGACAAAGGGAAAGTACACAAGGAATTTGAACATTACTTTATGTGAAAGGCAATCATAACTACCTGGGGAAAAGTTAAACCAAATTCTATTCAAAAATACCAGTTTGGGTCTTCCCCACAAGAAGTGCTGTTAGGAAGAACTAAGCTCCAGGAAGAATGGATAAGATAAAGAAATTTATTGGGAGAAAACATCATGGGTCAACATGAAAACCATTAAATGAAATCAAGGGCTTCAAATTAGAAAACCATTGGTTAGTCTACAAGCAATTGAAAGAAAGATATAGATTAATCAAAAACAGTTTGAATTTGTGGAGTTGAAGGCTTTCATGGCTGGCATCCATAGTTTTTTTGTGGAGCTTTCGGGCTATGAGGCCATGTTCTATAAGAGTTCCTTTCTGACATTTCACCAGCATCTGTGGCTGATATCTTCAGAGAAAATGTCAGCCACAGATGCTGCCGAAACATCAGAAAAGAACTCTTCTAGAACATGGCCACATAGCCTGAATGCCCCACAAAAAACTATAGTTTGAATTTGAATTGGGGAAGAGCAAATTAGATGTAATCCTTGAGGGGAACAAATTACAATCATTGTCTAAAATCTATAAGCTTCTTTGAGAAAGAAGCCAAGAACAAAAAATTATCAAAGACTCAATGATCAAATTGGCCAAGGACATAGGAAGACCTATAGAATTAGATAGCTGGACACAAGCCAGAGAATTTACTAAATGCCAAAGCATAAGAGAAAATTACTTGAAAATGGCCTATAGGTGGTATTTAACGCCATCAAAATTATAAAAAATCTGTAAGAATGAAGATAACAATTGCTGGAAGTGCAATCAATCAACTAGCAACTGGTTCCACATGTGGTGGACTTGTACTAAGATGCAAAATAAATAAATAAATAAATAAATAAAAAATAAAAAAAATGGGGGAACATTCAAAGAAAGATCAACACCATACTGGGAATCAAACTTCTTGAATATAACAATCAAAACCTTAGATCATGAAGTAAGAAAACATCAGAAAACGATTCTGTATATGATCTCTACTTCAAGAATATTAGTAGCCCCAAAATGGAAAACCAAGGATTTACCCACCACAGATGAACAGTTAATGAAAGTCATAGATAACATAGAAATGGATAGGCTAACTGAACAAATAAAAGGTATATCATTACAGGTATCAAAACAGAAAAGATATGGAAATTCTGTGAAAACAGGTGGTCATAAGAATAATGCTCATAGATATTAGGGATTAGTATCATTACTACTAATTATATATATAATTTACATTTTCTTTCTTTCTTTCATATAGCAACTCTGAGAGCAGTTAAAAATAACTAGACAAATAGATAAGAAAACTGAAGTAACTGAAAACAAACAGTTAATTTAGGATTTGTCAAAATCTGGGATAGCTCTATTGAAACAAGATACAGATGGAAGTCAGAATCTGAAATGCAAGTTACAAGTAGTGTCAAGAATGGTAAGAAATGTGTATTAATATGTAAGATGCAATAAGTCATAACTCTGAACTCTTTTGAAATTTAAATATGTAACTTTATTTTCAATAAATAAATTTAAAAAGGAAAGAAAGTAAGTTATAAAACCAAGAAGAGAAGCCCATATTGCTATAGTAACTGCCCCCACATTGAAAACATTTGGTGGAAGAGTAGCACACTGCATTTCCCACAAACAGCAAAGAAATAGCTGCCTACAATTCACATCTCTGTTTGTAGGTGAAAAATTGAGGGTAACCATCACAATCCTTCCCTAAATGTGCCTTGTATCAAGAAAAAGCTGCGTCTTCACTGTGAGCTGTATTTCAAGACATTTTATAGGTGAGGTTTCCCTGTACTCATTTTATGTCAAATTATTCCACCACCACCCCGTTTCACCACATGCTACAATATTTTATGTCTACATCAATTTACAAAAGGTACTCACTCTGTTGATTTTATGCTGATATAGCAACAGCTTATGTACTATTTGTGTCTCAATATTTGTCACACCTCAGTAATTTTACTAAATGTTCCCACCATTCTCTTATGTTATAAAGAGTTAGCACGTTCCATCAATTTACAACTCAAAATTGAACCAAAAGGCTTCTCATAAAACAGTGCTGAAGTGGAACCTGTAAAGGCTATGCTCAAGCAAAACAACACATTGTAATTGCCAGCTAGGGCCATCAAACAAATAGTGTTTAATGCAAGGTTAATTTATGAAGCCTTATTTGAAACATATAGCTGAAAAATCTATTAAACAGAATAATTTGGAAAAAATCAAAAGCAGAATGCCTGCATCACCACCTAAGCACTTTTTGCACTATAATAAATATAATATTTTATGGACAAGCTATTATCTTAATTTTATACAAAGGAAAATAACTTTTTATGTCCTGTTTCCTGTTCAAGAATTATACAGTCTTTCCTTAAACAATAGTGAAGCATACTGAACTATACTAACAATATAGGTGTGATACAATGCTGGTGCTGCAGATTTCAACTCATGCAATGGACTTCCTTTCTTCTCTTTCTATCCCCCATGTGGCCCCAAATGACCTCAGGGGTTCCTGTTGCATATTTGGCAGGATTTATATGGGGAAGGCAAATCTCTTGTTGAAAACGATTAAACTTTCAGTCAACTATAGTCCCTTCTGTCTCACCCATTGAGACAGGTGATACTCTTGAGGCCGCCCACTTATCAAATCTTAGCTAGAGCCATTTCATGTTTTAATGTTTTTATGTCCCAGTGTTTTAATGTTTTCTTCTCACTTTCAGTTTAATTCATTTTTAAGGGATGGGAGGGAGACCGAATTGTTATATTTTAATTGTATGAACTTTTAATTGCTGTACTCTGCCCCGATTGCTCACCCAGAGGGGCAGAATATAAATGTTGTTGTTGTTGTTGTTATTATTATTATTATTATTATTATTATTATTATTGATGAAGCAGATGTTTTGCCAACAGTTCTTAATTTGCACCATATTAGGCCACAGATCACCTAGGAACAAGATATGAAATCACAGAATGTTAAATAACATTCCTATTGCTGAACAGAGTTATTTGATGGAAAAATCAGAAACAGAAAGTGTCTATTTCCTCTAAAAACTGTAATAAATAAATTTTATATCCCACCATTGTGCAACACAACCAGGGTGGTGGCTTACACATTAAAACAATACAATCTCATCCCCATATCCGCCCCATACAATTAAAAAGTACACGGTTTAAAACATATCTTAAAGTAACAAATAACAAACATAATAAACACAAATCAAACAGTAATTGTAGCAGAGTTCGGGGCATAACAAGTTCGGATATTTATTTATTTATTGGTGGCCAATTATCTATTCAGGAAAGGCCTACTAGGAAAGATCCATCTTAACAGCTGCACTAATTGGAGTTTCTGAACTAAGCACAAGGGTAGCCCCATGTAGAGTGCATTACAGAAATCAAGACAAGAGGTTATCAGCATAGGCACCATAGTTTCTAGGTCCCTAGCTTCCAGGAAAGAACGCAGCTGGCACATCAGCCGAAGCTGGTAACAGGCACTCCTGACTGTAGCATTTACCTGATTAGTCATCTGGAGCGATGGATCTAGACTGCGAACACAGTCCATTGAGGAGAGTGTGACCCAATGTAGGACTGGAGGTTGTATCACAATACCTGCAGTAGGGGCCCTTACTGTAAGTACCTCCATTTTGTCTAGATTTAATTAAGGAAAAATATGAACCACATTGTCTATACTAAAAAATGTACAAACATTTTTGCAGCAGAAACCCCTGCTGTGATTGGGAATCAGATCTACCTATTACACAAGCACAGAGTTGAAAGAGACCATAAGGACGATCCAGTCCAAGCCTGCCTTGCAGGAATACACAATCAAAGCACATATGTGTTTCACATATATGATAAAGGCTAGCTAGCCTTAATATCTTGATGAGTTTGTCTTCTGAAACCTTTGAGGCACATGTTGGTATCACTAACATGTATCATTGATTTTTACCACAAGACTGTTAGGCTTTGAGGCCTGGATATGAAATGTACAGATGTGCACAAATGGTAAAACCAGGAATTATGAGTAATCTACTGTTTTCTTGCCTAGCATTGTCTGCAGCTGAAGGACGGAAGCAGACAGTGCTCAAGGTCAATATGTGCTTGCTTGCACGTAGGCCTAATGTAAACAACATGAATCTTCCTGACTGAGGGTACAACAATGCAGGTAACACAAGGAAGAAAAATCATCAGAAGAGGCTGGGTTTGTGACCACATGGTACAAGTCTATAAATAGCCTGCACACCTCAGTGAGGATTGTTGGGTAATTGTGTTCTGGAGTGGATGGTTGGAATTTTGTTGGACAAGCGTGTATATATATTTGTAAATACAGCAATTTAAGAATAAAATCTCTGAGGAGAGAGTTTTGGCTCCAGTCTGTTTCATCAACTGGGAGGAGGATTCCTGGTAAAGCTGAAGCTCCAGGGTCACCGGTAATTCCAAAGGCATTGAAGATTGCTTGAACTGTGCACATCTGCTTGTTTACATCAACAAAGACAGCCTTCTGCAAGAAAAAAAAATTCTGCATGAAATTTTACTGATGTTAGTTCCCCAATTTTGATTACACGTAATTGATTTTTTTTAAAGTTCAATAAAGCTCTACCCAAGAGCCACAAGATGAAAGAAATCTCAAAACAGTAATCACAATTACTGTATATACTTTTGTATAAGTCGACCTCATGTATAAGTTGAGGGCAGTTTGGGGGCCAAAATCATGGGTTTTGATATGACTCATGGATAAGTCAAGGGTCAAACACTGGGGCATGTTATAAAAGATATAAAGGGGGAAACAAAGCACCACTTCCCTCTCTAAATCATTCTCTCTGCACCTCTCCCAAGGATCATAGTCTCAGCATGGGAAAGATGAAACAAACTTCGACACACACACACACTCTTGCCTTTACCAAAAGCATTTCCAAGGCTCGTGGCTAGCAAAAGGGGCAGACCTTTCTCTCTTCTTCACCCCAAGGCTTAGCTTGCAAAATGAGATACAAGCCTGGGGGCATACTCTGTCTGTGTGTCTTGCCTGGGCAGCAGCTGCTTGCTTCTTAGCTCTGCGAGGGAAGGCTGAGATCACACACACACAGAGAGGAGAGAGTGCCAAGGAGCAGGGACTCATACGGGGAGGCCCAGGCAAGATCCCTGGCTACAGAGGAAGGTGGGCACTTCTTTCAAGAAATTTAGAAGCAGCATTAACTTATTGCCCCATCTATAAGTCTACCCATGATTCTGGAGTCCATTTTGGGGCATAAACGTCTTGATTTATAGTTGAGTATATACGGTAAGCCTTCTTGGTCATAAAAATAAGTGTGCCCAAGATGTAAAGCAATTCTACTACCTTATGATCAACAGATATCTCATTCCTGTATGTGAACTCATTCCTGTATGTGAACTATAATTCTCTTGCATCAGATTAAATGTATGCCCCACAACAACAACTGCCTTTCATTTATAAGATTTTAATGAAGCTGAAGTATGCCAGTTCTTATTAACTAAAATTAAAAATTACATTCCTTCTAACTTTTTGTTCTGTTCTTTCACAGTGATCCCTTTTTTGTGTAGTGCAGCACTATATAAAAGCAGCCTATAAGTAGTACCTTTAGAACAAAGTCTCTTTGAAGATCAGTCAATTACCATGGTTTGACATCACACATGGAAGAAAGAGAGAATGCCAATCTCTGTTGCAACTGGTTTCAGTTGAGATGCATAATTTTAGTAAAGCATTTATTCATTATGAATGAAATAGTTAAATGCAACTTTCAAAACAGATTGCTGCAACCATTTTACAATGTTGTATTCTACCCTTGTTGTATTCTATATATAAGCACACACACTGAGTTCTTTTTTGTAAACCAACTGAGAGTCATATGCATTTGAACTGGAATTCTTACTATTACAAACATAGAAGCATAACAACATAAATAGTTTGACACACAAGAGTAAATGTATATGTAACAGTGTGTTGGGGTATTAAGTAAAAATCACAGCAGAGTCTCAGAGGTACACATTAACAAAAATATGGCTTTTACTCAGCAGAGTCATAAAACATTCAAAGCAAAATCATAGCAGAATGGCTCAGTACAACAATGCAAAAAATAAACATAGCATAGCTTCTTGCACATCAGCATACTAACCCAGTATGGATAGCATTACAGTTCCCAGCACCATGTACCAGCATGGAGAGCAAATCCAGGCAGCCAGGATGGAGAGTACTGCTGATCCCTGTATGCTCCCACCACCATGGAGAGCAGCATGCTCTAACACAAAGAGCACACAATACCAATATATTCCCAAACACTCAGCAGACTTCCACAGCAGTTATAGTCTGCTGATTGCCTATTACAGTCCCCTGGCCTAATTGGCCAATTGCTCTCTTAATTATCAATGCAGGCTTAACTTTGGTTACACCTGCCATCTGCTACACCTTCATCCAGTCACAACTTACTATGCAAACTGGCATACCCTGACACAGTGTAATATCCCCTAACAAAAGTTGAGATGCCACCTGCTTGGAGGATCTTATAATTGACTCCAGCATCCACTGAGCTGCTATATTCATTTGAGAATCTCTCTAGAAAAAGAAGAAACAATAAAAAATAATGACAGTTCCATGTCTTTTGTGGCTGAATTCTACCCACTATCTCCAAATTATCAATTTTATTTTTTAAAAAATCAACCCCTTGATAGCAAAGCCACCCTTATTTTTAGAATGTTATTAAAGTTTTCTATCAATAGCAGAATACATCTTTCTGTTCTTCATCTTTTCTGATAAGAATGAGTAATTCCTGCAGTATTTCCCTACCTGAATGAAACATTGTAAGGTTTTTGCACAGTTCCTGATCACTATTCCCACTTTGGAAAGTATTCAGCTATTCAGAAAACATGTTTTAGTCACAAGACACATTTATTCTGTGAGAAGAATATTCTTATTTATTATTTATTCTCTGAAGAAACCATGTTTTCTTTCCATAACTATTTCTTTTCTTGTGTGTGAAAGAATGCATACACCTGGTTCTTCTGCACAGGGAACATGTTTTCTGTGAAAAAATACACATGGTTTTTCTGTGCAACTGCTTCCCCAACACTAAACTTATTTCTGCACAGAAAAAGCGTATTTATTTTTCACACAACAGTACTGTAAAGAATCTTGCAACAACCTCACAGCATCCTGTATTCTTCCCATTATGATTTCCTGAGTTAGGGATCACATACCATGTCAATATTCTTTCCATCTCTGATTGCTGCTTTCTGTCAGTCACCAGTCTAAATAAGCTGCTGTTAACTGCTGAAAGCACAGTACTGACTAAAAATCATAGATCTCATCATTGTATATGCAAGTGTTGCATCACTTGTCCATTTTCATGAGAAATTAAATTTAAAAGCAGATGCACTGGCAGCATCTACTACACTAAACAAAATCTGACTTGTCGATGTTATACATGTGATGGAATGTCACCACTCAAGTAAAACATGCCATGTTGGAAAAGCTACCACTGAGCTTCACACAAGATTCAGAATCCATAAGTCATCAATCAGCACCAAAAGGTTGAAGAACCTGTTGCAAAACATAATAATTCTGAGAGACAAAGCTTTTTCAATAAGCAACCACACAATACAACCATGTTTGAATTATGATAAATACTCTTAACAGACATTGTAAAAAGTAATCTCTGAAACAATAGCTACATTGCATTAACCCAATATATTGGAAGTGCTGAATTGCTCTCAAATATGGCAATGTATGTAAATTCTTTATGTTCTCAAAAGATAAAATATGAGATTATGATCTTCATGTACTACAAATACTGTGTAAGTGGATGCTCCATACCACTGAAATGGCATCACAAATATCATGCTTATATGGTACAAGTGCCATGTCCCTTATGAGCATGCACAATATTTTTATGAGAGAAATATGCCTACTGTCTATGAAACAGAATATGCCAGGAATGAAAATATCTCTGATAGGATAAATCTCCACAAGGAATGAGTAACTGTACAAGCTCATTGTCTACTTAATACATAGAGAAAATATAGTGCCACAAACATATTATTCTGTTATATAAATTTCCTGAAAACCCAAAGCCTAAGGGGAACTTTGATGTTGTTCTGTCTACTAGACAATACTGTTGTTTATAAGATCTTGGGAACTCAGATGACCAAATTTCTGGACTCTGAGGAACTCTAGTTAGACACAGATTGACAAGTATAGGGAAATAACATTTATCCCTCTTCAAACTGATGTGGTGTAGGAACCATGCCTGTTTCAGACTTTGCAAATATCCTATTGAACAGTAGAACTGGGTTTGAAATATCCTTTGTAAATCACAGTAGATCAAGTATAAAATATATTGTATGGCATGCTTCAAGTGGACTGCACACTAGGTATCTCAGTATGTAAACTCTACTAAGGCAAACTAGCACTCCAGGTCCTATTTTTCCCTCTTATTACTACAGTAAATATATCAATAGGTATAACATCTTTTACAAGATATTTATTTATTTAATTTAGATTCTACTTTTCTCTCTATACACTACCCAAGGTGGCTGACAATATCCTAGACTGGTTTCAGGAGCAGAATGGAGTTGCTACAGCCCCAATCTGGTGCTGAAAATGGTGGCTTCAGGCTGCCCCTTAGGGGCAGTCTGTTCAGCCCCTAAATTCCTTTTTACCTACTGTGGGAGAAATAAATATTCCTTCTGACATTTGAAGTGTTGTGCAAGAATTATTCTGTAGAGGGGGAAAAACCCATATGTTTTCTTGCATGAATAAGACTGCGCAAGGTTTTATATGCAAAACCCACACTTTTTTTTCTGAAAAAAAAATTATTTCACAACATTTTGGGATGCTGAACACCATGAGAAAATTGAAAAAAAAAACTTGTTGGCATATTATTATTTTCAACTGGGGGTGCATCTACACTATAGAAATAATGCAGTTTGATACCACTTTAGGTGCTATAGATGTGTCCTATGGAATCTTGGTAATTGTAATTTTACAGAATCTTAAACCTTATCTTCTAACGAACAATTGTGTTTCACAAAACTACAAATCTCAGGATTCTGTAGGAAGGAGCTATGACAGTTAAAGTGGTGCCGAACTGCATTATTTCTACAGTGTAGATTCATCCTTTGTTTCATTATGGTTGGGAATCCTATTTTTTAATCTATAAATTACTTTCACATTTCCTGAAATCTCTTCTGCTGGAGCAGTATAATTGGGAAGAGGATTATGGGTGGCAGAAGGAGCCAAAAGAAAAGGTGCATGCCTGGCATAATATAATGAAAGAAAGCTGAAAGTGCTTTTTTGGTTCAGATGTTATTCCAAGCAGAAGATATTTACAACATGTGGTTCTCACTGAGATGATGACTGAGGAGGCTTTATCTTTAAATTTATATTTGACCATTTTTTGGGAAACAACTCTCATTTTTAGAGAGTAAAGTTTATTTATGTTTAAAGTAATTACTTCATATTGTAAAGCATTAAGCAAAATTAGTGTGTGCAACATTGTTGTAATGCAGCACAATCATGACTAATGGCACCGCCCGAATTAACCGGCCGGCGCTGTTGCCGCGTGAAGGAAGGCCTCTCCCCTTCCCGTGCGCCAGGCTTGGGCGCCCCAGTGGCCGGTGCGAGCGCGGGCTCGATGCTGATTGGCCACTGGGAGGAGCAGGAAAGGAACCTGTCTGATTGGCCACAGCAGGGTATGGCGTGCCCTCCTATTGGTGGAGAGCTCGGAGAGGGTGGTGCCTCCATCGTTCCTGAGCCCTCATTGGCTGTTGGGCCTATTTAAGGCCGTGTAAGGTGAGCGTTGACACCATTGCCAGTTCTGCTCACCTTACACCTTATTTCTCTGTTTAAATCCAGTGCTGAACATGGATATATTAGGTGCCATGTCCATCTCCAGCTTGAGATATTCACTATATGAAATCACATTTACAATGCAACCTATTTTCTCAATTGTATTTGTGGTGGGGGAAGGGAATTCTTAAAAAATCACTTCTTTCTAAAGAATAGCTGAAAATGAAAACTGCATTTCTGCCTCTGCTTCACCCTTTCTTTTTTGCTGACTTTTCGCCTTATGCACCAGAGAATTTAGTTACATATTCCCCAAGTTTTGAAACTCCTCAAAGGGATGAATAATTGTCAGATGTCTCTCATTATCCTTATCTTCAACATTTCCAAACTTTCCCAAGACAATTACACAGCATAGCACAGAAGTTAAAGCTGAAGTTAAAAGTGTGCTGTATCAGTGATTTCAGAATAGGACTTGGCAAATGTGGGACAATCTGCACTTTATATTGCTTATATTCTTCATACAAAATACTGCTGGCATCTCCTTCCTGAATACATTTACTCAGAACAAGATTCTACTGATATGACTTGGAACCTTACTTGTAAATACTTGGGAAAGGATCTGGGGATTAAAAATTAATCTTTCTGTGTTGATCTACTGGGAAATATACTTCAAAATCTGAAAGGAAATGCATGTTAGGAGTGTGTAAACTGCTTTCAGGACCATTTTGTTTGATAAGAAAGCAAGAAATAAATGCTGAAGTAAACAAATGGAATACGGCAGCATCATTCAGCCTGAAATGGTTGAATATTTTAAGGTGGAAAGCCAATGTAGGAATTGTAGGCAAAACTGGGCAGGAATATTTCAAGGCTATATTAGGCTTCTGTTGGCAGCAGTTGTCACCAGCAAAGCTGTTTCAATGAAGCTCCCAGACAGCAAGGCACAGAGCAAGTGAAAGAATTCTGTCATGACTCTTCAGGCCTTTTCCTGAACTATCTGCTACCATGTTGCTTCAGTGAAGCTTTGGGGGTATCTGTTGAAGATGCAAACAGAAGAACAGTTTTGTTCTTTAAGAGGAATTACTTAGGGCTGGATTCAGACAAACTTAGGGATGTAAGGAATATTTTTATGTTCATAGAATCATAGATTTGGAAGAGACCACAAGCGTCATCCAGTCCAACCCCCTGACATGCAGGAATACATAATCAAAGTATTCCCAAGAGATGGACATCCAGCATGTTTAAAACTTGCAAAGAAGGAGACTCCACCACACTCCAAGGGAGTGAGTTCCACTGTCAAACAGCTCTTGCTGTCAGGAAGTTCCTACTGTTGAGGTGAAATGTTTTCCTCTAGTCTGAATCTAGTGCTCCAAGTCCTATTCTCTGGATCTACTGAAAACAAACTTGCTCCATCTTCAATATGATATCCCTTCAATATTTAAACAAGGATATTATATAACCTATTAGCCTACTCTTCTCCAGGTTTAACATACCCAGTTCCCCCAGACTCTCCTCATAAGGCATGGTTTCCAGACCCTTCATTATTTTGGTTGCCCTCCTCTGGACACACTCCAGTTTGTCAACACCTTTTTGAATTGTGATGCCCAGAAATAGACACAGTATTCTAGGGTAGGCTTAACCAAAGCAGTATAGAGCAGTACTATTACTTCACTCAATCTAGACAATATACACTGGTCCTTCATATACTGTTACATCCCAAAATAATTCACTGCCATGATTTCCCCTCACACATTTTGGGACTTTTTGGGGACAAATCCCCCCCACCTCTCTTTACATTTTCTGCAGAAAACATGTCTTTTGCACAAAGAATAACTTTTTGTACAATTTTTAAAATTCCACTGCATATTATTGTTGTTGTTGTTGTTGTTATTTTATATCCTTCCTTTCAGCAAAGAAAGCTAGGAAATGTCAATCAGTTACCTTGGAAACATACGGTCTTCCCTATTTTTTGGTTGTGTGCAACAGCTTGTAGGGTCATACAGCTGCCTAGGCAATACAAAGACATTGCTACCAATGCTGTGCACCAGCATACAGAAAAGGAATCAGGTGGAAGAGAATCAACTAAAATTTATGTTGAGCTTATTCCATTGTGTATGGAATTTGCCTTGAATCCCACCACCACAATTTTTCTTTTTAAATTAAATGTTATTGAAATTTTTACATAGTGGCAATACAGTACAGGCATTTTCATTCCCCAACACACTTTTCTTTAGCATATTTCTTAACTGAAATTGAAGACATACACAGCAAAAATTATAGCTTACATCTATTTCTAAACACCCCCACACACTATAGGCTGTAACAGAGCAAACAAACTCAGAGATAGAAACAAATTTCAGCAGAAATTTTCACAAAACAGTCAGAAAACCTAAATGTAGTAAAGTGTTTCTTTAAAAAGGAAGGTGCCACATAAATCTTCAGCATGAAAATAAATATTCTGTTGGCTCTTTTGCTGTTTATATATATAAAAAGTAGGCATTAAGGAAATCTATTAAGCCAGGTGTAAAAAGCAATATTTTAAAGGGAGCCTCCCTTGTGTGTGAAGACTATCCACACCTCACTCATTATCTGCATAAGAAAGATGTGGATGTAATGGCATATGGTTTATAGTTAGTTTTCTCTTTTCCTTATGTATATGCTCCCTTATATACTTTAAACCACATTCCAAATGCCTGATGGGGCTATGAACTTGGTTTCACCTATATTTTGGTGCATATTGACATAGCCACTCCTGAGCCACTATGGGAGCTACTGTCCAAAAACATCTCTGGGTCAGAGTTACTTGCCCTGGCATTACAGTAGAGTAGGCCTTATGCTGCAATGCATTGTGTGTGAGAGAGAGTGAGAGAGAGAGAAAAGAAAGAAAGAGTGGAAGACATAGGGCCAAAATACACTGCAAAAATAATCCAATTTGAGACCATTTTAATTGTCTTAGCTCAGTGCTGGGGAATTCTGGGAACTGTAGTTTGTTTTGGCTCCAGAGCTCTCTGCCAAGGCTAAATGTTGCACAGAACAACATTTCCAACATTCCCTAGCACTGAGCTAGGAAAGTTAAAGTAGTCTCAAACTGAATTATTTCTGCTGTGTGTTCATACAGGACGAGGAGAAATGATGGTGTTAGATCCAGGTTGCTTCTATGCTTTGCAAGATTACCTGCCCCCTCTCCCCCAACATTGCATTTTTCAAGATGCTTCAGCAGTTGCATTTGGAAACCTTTCAGGTGCTGTTTAGAAAAACAATGCCAAATGCTGTCCCAACCGAAGAAACTTTTACCTTTGTTGGAAGTAGAAATTTCAATGAGTTAAGTCCCAGTCCCTTGGCTCTCTCCTGGCAAAAATGCAGGATCCCCAAAACCAGAAAACATATCCATATTGGTCATATAGCAAAGTTCAATAGCATCTAAATTACAGCCTAGCTGATGGCAATCAAAACAATACATGTGGTTTGGATATTTTTAGCATTTATAGTATTTTATATTGTAATTGTCTAGAAATCACATTCATAAAGACAGACAATTTAGCAGTAGAGGACTATTTTTCCTGATTTCATGGACAAAGAAAACTATAGCCTGTTTTACATTTTTCTGCTAAATGTAGCATATGGGTGCCACATGAAGCTATTTAAATTTTCTAGGACTAAGTGTCATTTTTAGAGAGAGAGAGAGAGAAAGAGAGACTGATGGGTGAGCACATCTGTCAAACTTGAGGTTTTAAACAATTTCTCAAAAACTTAATGTAATGTTTCAAATGATTTTTTAAAAAAAAAAAAAAAATAGAGGTTTAGTTTTCACTCTTCCTTCAAGGAAAAGAAAGTATTGTAGAAGATAAGATACTGCATTAACAGATAGTTGCATGTGCTTTTGTTATTTGTCTGTTTTATTGATTCTTTAGTTATTTATAACAAGTTACACCTTAAAATATCACAAGAGGTTCCACAGCAATAAACTTATGGTGCCACAAACATACCAATATAACATGGCTGCATATGCTTAGAAATCTTATGATAGAACATGACATAAATGGACATTTCCCCATGAAACATGGACACACATGCTAGAGAACAGAGAAAAGCCCCAGGAGGCTTTTGGATCCGGATGGATTCCTGATGACTCTTATGGAGTTTCCTGCTGTCTTGGCAGGTGGTCCTGTTGAAGCCCTGGTTGCTCTCTGGAATGGAGAAACTACTAGGGCAGTTCTCAGGATCACTCCTAAGTGTCTCATCTCATGGCGTGGAGCTAAACCAACCCCTTGGTTTTCTGAGAAGCTAGCAGCAATGAAGCGAACAAGACAGAGACTAGAGTGACAGTGGCAGAAAACTCAGGCTAAAATCTATCTGAAGGCATATGGCGATGCAATAGATGCAGCAAAAAATGGGGATTTTTTTGTTTTTGTTTTTTTTTATTTTTGGCTAAAACTATTGGAGCTACACAGAACAACTCAGCTGAGCTGTTTTGAGTGGTCAGGAATCTGTTACAATCTGGTCCTGAGGAGAATGTAAACCACTCAACAGCTTATTGTGAAGAATTTTCCCACCATTTTGCTGATAAAAATTGTTCAGATTCATTTTGACTTAGACACCAGAGTTGTTACAGTTTCAGTGGATATAACCTTGGCTCCTGCTTATCTGGTATTGATGGATACATTTCAGTTTGTGCAGCATGATGATGTGGACAGGATCCTTGGACAGGTGAGAGCAACCACATGTATACTAGACCCTTACCCTCCCTGGCTAATTAAACAGGCCAGAGAAGGACTGGTGGAGTGGATAAGAGAAGTGATTAATACCTCTTTACAGCAAGGCAGAGTTCCAACAAACCTAAAAGAGGCTATGGTAAGACCTCTTTTGAAAAAGACTTCCCTGGATCCTACTGTACTAGATACAGGCCAGTCTCTAAACTTCCATTTTGGGCAAGGTGCTGAAGCGTGTGGTGGCCTCTCAGCTCCAGTGGTTTTTGGATGAGACGGGTTATCTAGATTCATGTCAGTCTGATTCCAGACCTGGCTATGGGACAGAAACCACTTTGGTCACCTTGGTGGATGACCTAAGCAGGGAAATGGGCAGGAGGAGTGTGTCCCTATTGGTTCCACTGGACTTCTCAGTGGCTTTTGATACCATAGACTATGGTATCCTTCTTAGTCACCTCTCTGGGATGTGGCTTGGAGGTACAGTTTTACAGTGGCTCCATTCTTTCCTGGAGGGGTGGTCTCAGAAGGTGGTGCTAGAAGATTCCTATTCGACTCCTTGGCCATTGTCCTATGGAGTCCCTGAGGGCTCAGTCCTGTTCCCTATGCTTTTTAACATCTATATGAAACCGTAGTTTTGGAGTAAGGTGTCACCTGTATGCTGAGGATACCCAGTTCTATCACTCCTCTTCACCTAATTCCAAAGAAGCTGTTTTTGTCCTAAACCTAAACTGAACTGTAATGGACTGGATGAGGACAAACAAACTGAAGCTTAATGCAGACAAGACAGAGGTTCTCCTGGACAGTTGAAAGACAGATCAGGGAATAGGGATTCAACCTGTGTTAGATGAGTTCACACTCCCCCTGAAAACTCAGATTTGTAGTCTGGGGGTGCTTCTGGATTCAGCGCTAAGTCTGGAAGCCCAGGTATCGGTGGGGCCTAGGAGTGCCTTTGCACAGCTAAAACTTGTGCACCAACTGCTTCTATTCCTGGAGAAATCAGACCTGGCCATAGTGATATATGCCTTGGTTACATCCCATCTTGATTATTGTAATATGCTTTGCATGGGGCTGCCTTTGAAAAGTGCTCAAAAATTTCAGCTAGTCCAAAGAGCTGCAGCCAGGCTGTTAACTGAAGCTGGCTACAGGGATCATACAACTCCCTTGTTACAACAGCTCCATTGGCTGCCAGTCCATTTCTGGTCAAAATTGAAAGTGCTGGTTTTGACCTATAAAGCCCTATACGTCTTGGATCTAGGCTATTTGAAAGACTGTATCTCCCTATAAAAGCCCACCCCCACCCTCAGAATAGGGATAATCAGGAGAGACCCTTCTCTCTGTCTCATTACCCTCTCAGGTGAGTTTGGTGGGAACAAGAGACAGGGACTTCTCAGTGGATGCTTCCAAGCTTTGGAACTCCCTACAGAGAGAGGCCAGGATGGCTCCATCCCTGCTATCCTTCCAGCAGCAAATAAATAAAGGTTGTAGGTTTGGAAGAGTTTAGCAGTGTAGAGAGTTCGTCCAGAGAAACAGGTGGAAACACAGAGCATTTATTAGTAGAAGGTATCAGGAGGTTAGTTGTAGGGGGCAAAACAGGAGGAACAATTTCAGATCAAATAGTAGTGATTTTTGTGATTAAGTAGTTGGTGAAGTCAGTGGGAGAAAATGAGGAGAAGACAGGGGGAGAGGAAAGTTTTAGCAGTGTATAGAAGCAGCAGAACAAATGCTGTGGGTGCCTCTCATTGACACAGATCAACAATTTATAATAGTTCTCTTTGCCATAGACAGAGCACGCGAAAAGGATAAGAGGATGAATTTATAATGAATGAAATCGGCCCACTCCCTGGATTGTTTCCAAAGACGTTCAGCCACTCACAAGCAGGACAGGAGGAACATGATAGTGGGAGTAAGTCAGGGCTGAGGCCTTGTCATGGAGGTAGACATGCGTACAGATATAGGGGCAAAGCTGTCAAGAGTTGATGAAAGAGTTGAATTAAATAAATACATTGCTAAATCTAAATCAGCAGAGTCCCCAAGATCTAGAGAAAAGAGATATGAATTTAAAGTCTGACTGCAATGGTCAGAATTAACAGACTGAAGATCACGAAAATGGCACTGAACAGCATGATGAGGAGGTGGGATATAAGAGTAAAAGAAATTAAATGATGGTCAGACAATGGAAAATCAGATGCTGAGTAGTCCGAAATGACACACTTAGCAGCAAGAACTAGGTCAAGACAGGGACCAGAAGAATGGGTTGAGGAGTTAGAATGAGGTTGAAGACCAAAAGAAGCTAACAGGGAGCTAAGGCGAAATGATGAAGGATTGTTGAGAGTGTCAAGGTGGATATTAAAGTCATCTAGGATCAAAGAAGTTTCTGCATCTGATAGAAAAAAATCAGCTGTGATTCAAAGTCAGAAAGGAACTGGGTAGCAGAACCAGGAGGGCAATAAATGACAGCAACCCGGAGCTGTAAAGGAAAGAAGAGTTGAATAGAGTGAGACTCAAACAATGAGAAACAATAGCTGGGGGGGGGGGAGAACTTGAAAGTGGCAGGAATTGGACAATAAGATACTGATCCCTCCTCCTCTACCCTCAGGGCAGCTTGTGTGCGTGAAAGAAAGACAGCCAAAAGAAAGGGCAGCACAGGTAGCAGTATCATGGGCTGGAAGCCAGGTTTCAGTAAGAGCAAGAAGATTAAGTGATCTAGAAAGAAAAAGATTGTGAATTGCAGTTGCTTTTGGAGCAACAGAGCAGCAGTTTCAGAGTGAGCAGAAGAATGGAAGCTGGGAGATCGGGAGAGGTCGAATGGGGATCAGATTAGGAGAAATGTGTGGAGCCATGGGAAGGAAAGGATTCAGTATCCAACAATCAATAGAAGAGAAAATAACAATGGCAAGAATAGAAAAAAAATAAGCCAGCAGTGCTAGATAACATTGCCTAAACACCACAAGGCATGAGGGACCTAATAGAGAAGGAAGGGTGGCCTTTCAAGGGCAGGGAGACCAGGCCACACCCCTCTCAGTGCCTGCTGTTGCTTCCTCAAGTCCCAATGTTGAAGGGGAGAGAAGGGGAATTTCAGCATCCTAGTTGGGTCTCTCTCAGCTGGCTTGCTGCCTGATGATCTCCCCTCTGCAGATACACTCTGGGAGATGGCTGCCAGGATGTAGGGCAGTTGGTGGCTCCTTGTTGCTCTGGCGCCTCCTCCTCTGCAGAAGCACTCTCTCGTTGCTGACTGAGGCCCCTTTAGGATGAGGGAGAGAAATAGATGGAATCTCTTCTCACCACTCTTTGCTGTTTCACTGAGGCCCCTTTAGGATGGGGGGAGAGAGATAATTGGAGTCTCTTCTCACCAATTGTTGCTGTTTCACAGACAAATGTTAATGTGATCTTATATCACCTCAAAAATAAAACATAGAATACTGAATGAAGTCAGATGTTCATTTTACAATATGTCAAGCTACACTGCTGACCAAGATCTGATCAAGTTGTGAGTATCCTCTTTCTATGATGTCTGTGAAAGACCTGATTCCTCAAGATTGAAACGAATAATTACATGGGGGGAGGGGGAATATGCCATACTTGAGTCCACCCCAACCCCGCAATCCGTTTTGGACTCTTCCAAACTTATTTTTAATCAGTCTATCCACTTGAGATGATGTTCACATGACATTCCTTCTAATATAAAATTGTGCTGAGGAGAAAAAACCTCCCAGCTCCAGGTCAAAGGACTATATTGCATCTGGCATGTGCCAAGCAGCATCAAGGATTCATTAGTACTTCTTGTAACTTTGTCTCCAAATTCTTGAAATCTAGAGCTTCCAAATCCAAATATTTAAGACATTTTGATCTAAATCATACAGTGTGTACATGAAATTCTTTCAGACAAAATGTCCAACCAATATAACCTTTTCCCACTGAGATGTAGTTCTCCCTTACTGAAATACATATCAAGATGAATGCTTTGGATTCTATTAAAGATTATATTTTAGAGGCTAATAATGACTTGATAGGGGTGTTACTAGGGTTGGTGTCACCCAGTGCAGTAACTCATGGTGTCAACCCCCCATTGACTTCCCATTTCAGCACTGGGGGAGAGAGAGAGGCCGAGCAACACCTGGGCCCCACGGAGGAGGAGGCTTAAAGGGACGCTGGTGGGAGCAGCAACCCTTCAGCCCACCCAAGCCCTCAGCCCTCGGAGCCAGCACTGGGAGAGAGAGAGGGAGAGAAGCCGAGCAACATCTGGGCCCCACAGAGGAGGAGGCTTAAAGGGATGCTGGTGGGAGCAGCAACCCTTCAGCCCACCCAGGCCCTCAGGCCTCGGAGCCAGCACTGGGGGAGAGAGAGAGAGAGGCCGAGCAACACCTGGGCCCCACGGAGGAGGAGGCTTAAAGGGACGCTGGTGGGAGCAGCAACCTTCAGCCCACCCAAGCCCTTAGCCCTCAGCAACCCTTCAGGGAAGCCACGGAGGACTGGGAGAGGGGCAGAGCGCAGGCCAGCGATGGCGAACCCCTGGGGACTCCACCCCCCCACCTGACTCCACACCGAGCAGAGAGGGATAAAAGCCGGCTCAGAAACACCAGTGGCACCGGCAGAGAGTGGGGAGAGGCCTCCACGCCCAAACCCCTGGGGACTCCACCCCCCACTTGACTCCACGCCGAGCATGAGCGCTAGTTCACAGAACCATCGCAGTTTGACACCACCGACACCACTGCCGGAGTTTTGATGGTGCAGCGGCGGGGAATGTATCCGAGAGTGGTGTTGATTGGCTGGGCTGTTATGTAGTTACTGTTGTCCCCTCTGCTAGCAATGGACCCTGTTTGGTTGTTACATTGATTTTGGTAACTCTTGCCTCCTTTTATCCTCCCCTCTACCATACTGCTATGCTGTGGAGGAGGAGACGGGGAATCCTAATATGGGAGGAGGAGGCGGACTATTTGGGGAGGAAGAGGGTAACTTCCTCGATACAAGCGGGGCTCCTATCCAAGTTGTGTGGGGCAAGGGGAAGTATGACGGTAGGAGTAAGGACTGCTGTTACAAGGGAAGGCGAGATCGATGTTTAATATCTATCTCTCCTTCCAGTCCTTCTCCTAACCAAAGGGCCCTGAGGGTCACTCCAGCCGTACCACAAACCCTGTCTCTGCTCCTGTGCAATGCCAGGTCTATTAAGAACAAGTCCCACATCTTACACGACCTAATAGAGGATAACAACTGTGACCTGGCTTGCATAACCTAGACTTGGCTTGGGCCTGAAGGAGACGCTGTGTGGGCTCAGGTCCTCCCTTCCGGGTACTCGGTGAAGGACCAGAACAGGTTAAGTGGGTGGGGGGGGTGTTGCCTTGGTGCATAAAAACACCTTGTCTCTACGCAGGAACCAAGTTCGTCAGACTACTTATATCGAGTGTATTTACCTGACCCTGAAGGCTAGAGACAGTCTAGGGATTCTGTTGGTCTACCGGCCATCCCGTGCGCTAACAGACTCCCTTAACTAGCTGACACAGTTGGTCTCGGAGCTGGTGTTGGAGTCCCCCAGGCTTTTAGTCCTGGGTGACTTCAACATCCCCTTCGTGACCAACAATCTTCCATCTGGTGCAGCTCGGGAATTCATGGATACCATGACAGCCATGGGCATGTCTCAGCTTGTCACGGGCCCAACGCATTTTGCGGGGAATACTCTTGATTTGGTTTTTTATACGTACTTGGAAAATCCGTGGGCGGAAATTACTAATATTTCTGCCCTGTCATGGACGGATCACTTCTTCGTAGAGGCAAGCATCAAGGCATCAACCCAGATCCCCCCCGGGGGTGGCGGACCTATTAGAATGGTCCACCCTCGAAGGCTGATGGAACCTGATAGGTTCCAAGAAGCCCTAGAGGGATATATGGTTGGAAGTGACGGTGACACTGTTAATGCCCTAGTCAACACCTGGGACACGGATCTCTCCAGGGCTATACACAGTATCGCTCCCAAGCGCCCTCTCAGGCCTGCTTCCAAAAGGAAGCCCTGGTATACGGAAGATCTCCGGGCCAGGAAGCGGGTTCTGTGACGGCTAGAGCATGCCTGGCGGAAACACCAGCGTTTATCCGACAAGGCTCTCCTAGACCACCTTTTGGAGGACTATGGAGAGGCGATACAAGCAGCTAAGAATTCGTTCTATGCTGCTCGTGTCGCGTCCGCGGAGTCGCGTCCAGCAGAGTTGTTCAGGGTAGTGAGGGAGCTAACTTAGCTCCCCCCTGCCCCGAACCAGATCCTTGAACCTACTAAGGCCTGCTGTGACCAATTTAACAACTTTTTCGCGGATAAAATCTCTCGGATAAACGAAGGTCTGGACGCCAGGGTTGAAACAGAAACCAGAATAGAGGCATCCAGAGCTTCCGTGGACTCGGTTTTACTGGATCAGTTTGAGTCTGTCAGTACCGAGGATGTGGACAAGATCCTTAGAAGTGTTAGGAAGACAACTTGCTCCCTCGATCCCTGCCCCTCGTGGCTAGTGGCACAGGGGGGACCGGTTGTAAATCGATTGTTACACCGGATTATTAATTCATCCTTGAGGGAAGGGCAGTTTCCTGACATTCTTAAATTGGCCATGATAAAACCTATACTAAAAAAGCCCTCCCTCGACCCCCTGATTCACAACAATTATCGGCCAGTTTCGCTACTGCCATTCTTGGGGAAGGTGATCGAGAGTGCGGTTGCATTCCAACTTCAATCGATCTTGGATGAAACGGATTTTCTAGATCCATTTCAAACCGGTTTTCGAGCGGGCTACGGGGTTGAGACTGCCATGGTCGCCCTGGTCGATGATCTCCGTCTGAGCATCGACAGGGGTAGCGTGTCCCTGTTGGTGCTTTTGGACATCTCAGCGGCTTTCGATACCATAGACCATGGTATCCTTCTGGAGCGCGTAGCAGAGGTGGGGATCGGAGGCACTGCGCTCCAGTGGTTCCGGTTCTACCTCTCTGGGAGGTTCCAGTGGGTGCAGCTGGGGGACGTGTGCTCCGATAAGAGGGCCCTCACCTCCGGGGTCACTCAAGGAGCCATTCTGTCCCCCATGCTCTTTAACATTTACATGAAACCGCTGGGAGCGATCATCCGGAGGTATGGGGCGTGGGGTTATCAGTACGCTGATGACACCCAAATAGTCTTCTCTATGCCTCCGACTGATGCAGTGACCAGGGATGGCGTCACTCCTCTTGTGGTCTGTCTGGAAACGGTAATGGACTGGATGAGGGCAAACAGACTCAGCCTGAATCCAGAGAAAACGGAAGTACTCGTGATAGGTTCCCCCGGTCCGGGTATGGAGGTGGTTCCACCTGTCCTGAACGGGATCACGCTTCCCGTTAAGGACACTGTACGCAGTCTGGGGGTGCTCCTTGACTCATCGCTCCATCTGACTTCTCAGGTGGATGCGACAGTCAGGAGCACCTGCTTTCAGCTTCGGCTGATATGCCACCTGCGTCCCTATTTGGACCGGAGGGACCTTGAAACTGTAGTACATGCCCTGGTAACCTCTCAGTTGGATTTCTGTAATGCGCTCTACATGGGGCAGCCTTTGTATCACACTCGGAAGCTGCAATTAGTGCAAAATATGGCAGCACGGGTGGTCACTGGTGCTCCCAGGGCCTCCCACATAACACCAATATTGAAAGACCTTCATTGGCTGCCGATTCGCTTCCGGGCTCAGTACAAAGTGCTGGTTATTACCTATAAAGCCCTATATGGCTTGGGCCCAGGGTACCTGAAGGACCGTCTCTCCCCACATAATCCGCCCCGCACACTAAGATCCACTGGGCAACAATTATTGAGAGTCCCAGAGGCTTGATTAGTGAATACAACGAAGAGGACGTTTTCCATCTCTGCCCCTAGCCTCTGGAACACACTGCCCACTGAGCTCCGCTTGTCTCCCTCTCTCATCCAATTCAAGAAGGACCTGAAGACTCACCTATTTAAGCAGGCATACTCTTGAACGGGCCTTGTCCATCATGTAAGCCACTTATTGTATTGTCATTACATAGCCCTGCGTGATATTGTTTTTATTGTATATGGATGATTTTAACCGATGTTGTTTTATGATGTTTTAATGTTTGTATATGTTGTACACCGCCCTGATCACCGGAAGGGCGGTATATAAATAAATTTTATTATTGTTATTATTTCACAACATACAGATTCCTTAGTAATGCTTTTTTGTACTAACTTTATTCATAAAATCATAATTCCTATATACCACTTAATGTAATGCTAATAATTGTGACATAAACAACTTGCAAAATTAAAATCATACCTTTATATTACAATATCATATGCACAATCTAAATATATTTACATGGAATCTGAAATTTTATTTTTGAAAATTATGGGGATTCTCCTTTCTCCTCCCACTGAGCTTCACCCCACTCCCACCATCTCTTAAAGCATTTTAAAAGGCAGCAGGTGAATGCCACAATCCATTTCTACCAAAAGGTAGGTGTTTGAGGAGCTGTAGTGAACCCCCCCCCCAGATGTCACCTGGTGTGGTCCGTGCCCCCCCCCCGATCTATACACTTTTAAAGAAACAGGCATCACCAAAGTTCTTGTCCATGATCTTAGATGAACCAAATATTTTTGACCCATGCAGTTCCATAAAGTGCGTGAGAAAATGGATTATTTGTTTTGTTATCACTTAATAATTGTGGTGCCACCTTCTGGCACTAGGGACCCCTTGGGACATCATCAGATCTGCCCACAATAACACATGTCTGAGTTACATGGCGCCACCCGATTTCCTGGGCTGGCGCTGTTGCTGCGTGCGGGAAGCACCACGCTTGGGTGCCCATGGCGGCTCCCTTCCCAGCGGCCAATGCGTGGTCAGGCCCCGCTCCTATTGGCCTCTGGGGAAGGATGGCGGGAAGCCCACCCGCCAATTTCCCTGTTTGGGACTACAGGTCCCATGATCCTCCTTGTGGGAGGCGGGCAGCCTGATTGGCTGTGGGTTGCCCGTCTCTCCACTCAATTGGCTGGAGGACCAGGGAGGTGGGGCTCCTGTCCTCCTCGGCCTCTGATTGGTTGGCTAGCCTATATTAGGTCACGCTCGGCGCTCTACTGCGCCATTGCCATTTTTGGCTCCGCTGACGACAGAGCCGAAGACGGCGAGTTCCTCTGCCTCCCCATGTGTAGAGGCAAGAGCACAGCCCCGATCCCTCCTGCTTTGAGAAGCAGATGTCTTATGTTAGCACCCCCTCATATAATCATCCACCAGAGCAGGGGAGATTTGCTACAGAAGTCCTTTTTCTCCCTGTCAGACTAAAGATAACTCATGGGAGGGGTGGGAATATCAGGTAGCTCTAGACCCTCCTAATTGATCAAGTGGGCACCCCATTCTGACCTCAGCAGAAGTGGCTGCACAACAGGAAGGCTTTACATGGTGCTCCTGCTCATGACGAAGCAGCAATTCCAGGAATGGGGAACAGGCCAGTGGAGCCAAATCAGTATCAGCTAACTGACACATGTGGAGAATGGTAAACATTTTACTGGATTCAGCATGGTGTGTGTGGTCACTATTATCGATCTGGGACCAGTCCAGCATAATGCTCCAGAATGACCCCAGATTTCCACATTACCACACTACATTTTTATAGTGCTGCTGATTTGTTCTGGCTGCCTCCTGTTGCATTCTGTGGTTTGTAGTTCAGTGAGGTCTAAGAGCTCTCTGGCTGAGAATTCTAAATCCCCTTCCTTAATTCTAATTCTATGGATACTTTGGACTGCTAAAAAGACAAAAAATAGGCCCTAATGCAAACCAAGCCTGAACTATCCCTAAGAGTCAAACGATTAAACTGAGACTGTTATGCTTTGGCCATATGATAGAATCATAGAATCACAGAATTAGAAGAGACCACAAGGGTTATTATTATTATTATTATTATTATTATTATTTCTAGCCCACCCCTCTGAATGAGCAATAGGGGCGGGTTACAGCAAAGGTTAAAAACAGTACAAGTTAAAAACATACCCCCGCCTCCCCCCCTTAAAAAAGAATTAAATCACAATGAAGTTAAAACAAATGTATAAACAAATAAAAACAGAAAGAACAGCAGCAGGAATTCCGGGCTGAGAATTTTAAACTATATAAGGGTGGATAAAGCACAGGGGATGGGATGGAAAAAATTCAAAGTCTAGGTTTGGAGCCGGGAGATGTTAACCATTTTCTGGGAAGGCCTGCCAGAAGAAATGCGTCTTTAGGGCTTTTTTAAAGCCTTCAACGGATGGAATGAGACGCATCTCATCTGGCAGGTCATTCCATAGCTTGGGGGCGACAGCTGAAAAGGCCCTCTGGGAGGTCTGGACCAGCCTGGTCTTCATGGGCTGTAGCAGATTCCTCCCAGAGGACCAAAGTGTGTGGGAGGGGGTTCATATGGGAAGAGGAAGAGGTGGTCCCTTAGGATGTACCCAAGCTATGTAGAGCTTTAAAGGTTAAAACCAACACCTTGTACTGTGCCCGGAAACTGGCACAGTGGAGAGATATAAGCACAGGTGTTATGTGCTCTCTCCTAGATGTTCCAGCAACAAGCCAGGCTGCCATATTTTGGTTCAGTCCAACCCCCTGCCATGCAGGAACTCCCAATCAAAGCATCCCAGACAGATGGCTATCCAGCCTCTGCTTAAAAACCTCCAAAGAAGGAGACTCCACCACTCACCGAGGGAGTGTGTTCCACTGTCGAACAGCCCTTACTGTCAGGAAGTTTCTCCTAATGTTGGGGTGGAATATCTTTTCCTGGAGCTTGCATCCATTGTTCTGGGTCCTAGTCTCTGGAGCAGCAGAAAACAAGTTTGCTCCCTCCTCAATCCAACATCCCTTCAAATATTTATTCTGTCCTCTGCTCCAATGTACTCAGGTTGAACATCCTTTGCCTTTTCTTAAAAGACTGAAGCAAAGAAGGTGTTGAGTAATTCTGCCTTTTCTCTGTCCCCTGTTAGCATTTTGTCATCTTCTCCACACAGCGGCCCTATCATTTCCTTCTTCTTCCTTTTGCTGCAGATATACCCATAAAAGCCCTTTTTATTGTTCTTAACCTCTCTAGCAAGTCTGATTTCTGCGCTTTAGCTTTTCTGACTTTATCCCTACAGGTGCTTGCTATTTGTTTGAATTCCTCTTTGGTGATTATCCCATTTTTCCATTTCTTATACATGTTTTGTTTAAAACTTAGTTCAGTTCAAAGTTCCTTAGTCATCCACCCTGGTTTCTTGAGACATGTCCCATTTTTCTTCCTCATGGGAACTGTTTGAAATTGTCCCTTAAGTATTTCCCTTTTGAGGAACTCTCATCCATCTTGAACTCCCTTCTCTTTTAGTATTCTTGACCATGGGATCACACCCAGTATTTCTCTAAGTTTTCTAAAATCAGCTTTCCTAAAATCTAGAATGCGTGTCTGACTATGCCTGGCTTCTCCTTTCCACTGTATAACAAACTCCAGAAGAACATGGTTACTTCCACCTAAGGATCCAACCACTTGCACCCCATTAACTAGGTCATCCCTGTTGGTTAGGATCCGATCCAAAACAGCTGACTTCCTTGTCGCCTCTTCCACCTTTTGGACAATGAAATTGTCTTCCAGGCAAGTGAGGAATTTGCTAGACCTTGAGGATTTTGCTGAGTTTGACTTCCACCAAATATCCGGATAGTTGAAGTCACCCATCTCTACTATATTTTTCCTAAGTGTGTGATCATCTGTTCTAGAAAGGCATAATCCAATTCTTCTGCTGGTTCTCTTCACTTATATAAATATCCCTGAGATATAAAGCTCTTCCCCATTCTTTCCTGTTCGGTCTGTTTCTCTTAAAAAGGTTATATCCCTCTATTTCTACATTCCAATCATGAGACTCATCCCACTAGGTTTCAGTGATGCCTATTAGATCATATTTCCCTTGATGTGCCAGAAGTTCAAGTTCATCTTGCTTATTTACCATGCTCTGTGCATTATTGTAGAGACATGTAAGACCATGTGTCCCTTTTACTTGCTGCCTGTGCACACTTTTTACCTCCTACTGTTGGGTCCTTTCACTGTTTGCCTTGTTCCGTCTATGAGAGTATAACTATTTTCTCCAGCACTTTTGTCTCCCTCCCCCACATAACTCAGCTTAAAGCCCTCCTGATCAGATTCTTGAGACTGTTGGCGAAAACATTTCTGATGAGAAGATATGACTCACTAGAAGAGAGAATAATGCTGAGAAAAGAAAAGAAAAGCAGTGGGTAAAAAGGAAGGCCACATTCCAGATGCATAGACTGAGTCAAAGAAGCCATGGCTCTGAGGCAGGAGACAGCACCAGCGCTGTTTATGCCAGGACAGCTGCAACCGCATGTGTCCATTCTCAATCTGGGCCACCACCGCAGTCCTGAGCAAGGCCACTGGAAGGATCGAATTCTGTCTGCTCCTTCTTGGCCCAGTTCTTTTGAAATGACATGGTCTTGGTGTGGTTTCAGGCTGTGTTCAGGGTGTGCAACATGTGAACAGCATGCCCCCAATGCAATCTTAAGCTGTGCCATTTTGTCCTTCTGTTTCGGGCCTGAGTTAAAAAACCTGAGAGGGGCTATTGGTGGTAGAATGACTTGAAGGTATCTCATGCATAGGTCATCATAAATCAAAATATACCTGATAGCAATTAACAACAACAGTAGTCTCGGGAGCTACTGCTCTCTTAGATATGGGGAACAAATAATATCATTATTCAGACTCTTGCCATTATAAATGCTTTTGGATGCACACTTTGTTTATGTTTCAATAATACATTTTTCTCCTTCTTTCTTTTCTTCTTCAAAAAAACATACAAAATTATGGCAGGAGTAAATTGAATATGAAATAAAAACAATGAAATTGTTGTGCACATTGTACTGTTACACACACAAGATGAACATTTTGAGCAAAGAGAAAGAAATTCATATATCTTCTACTAGTAAACTTCATAATATTAACCTGAGCTATCATTTATAGAAAAAAATCATTTGTTGACATGGGAGATGGATTTTTTATATAATGAAAAGTTTGAACGGATCTACAAGTCTTTAAATAGAAATATGAGTAGGAGGATGAGCTATTGGATGAGGAGAAAGTGAGGAACATCAAATAATCCTTTTTGTATTCAGCATATAGTTTGAAAAAACTTCACATAAGCTATGAACTGAGTTGAACAAATTATTTAAAAACCTTTTTTGTTTACTCATTAATTAATGAAAACATCTGTTAACCTAGTTGCCTCTAGTTCATCACAAGTGTTCAAGGAAATAGTTTCTCTTGGTTTGCTGTTTCACTCACTGAATTTTCCTATGTACTACACAAGCAATAGGTAACAAAATATCTGTTTCTAGTATAAGTATACCATCTGATCCCTGTTTTTGTTAATTTGATATATTTTAAAAGAAATTGGGTTTATAAGAAAATAAAATCAACAATAGCTTTATTTTCATTGTGCCTATTAGTTTCCTGATACCCAGCTTCCCTTACATCATCTGTAAGAGGATGAAACCCCACACATTTTCTGATACAGAAGGGAAGTGTACACACAATTTATTGAAATAATTTTCTGTCATATAATGAAACTGACTAGGGAGGACAATATCCCAGTGCCAGAGCAGAAGATTTGCGATTCAACCCCTAATAGCTTCAAAGTATTTCATATAGCATGTCTGGAAAAACTTTGGGCTTCAGACTCCAGACAATTGGGACCAGTCAGAGCAGATAGGATGGGACAAATGTTTTAGACAGTATGTGGCACAAAGTTCTTTTGATTCTGTATAGTTGTACAGTGGTCCCTTTCTTCCTTTTCTAGGCCCAGGTGAAGAAAAGAGAAGGTAAGATACAATAATGGGATTTCCAGGAGGTGAGTAGGAAGAAGTTGAAGTAATTCTCTAAAGTGGGTTTCCCTTAGTTCTTCTTTTCCTTGCCTTTCTTGACACTATGTAGGATTGTATAACTTTGTAAGGAAGTGACAGCAGGAGATGAGAGAATTAAGTGTATCTATTAATGAAAATGTGGAGGTGTGGCTGACTCAACTCTCTCTTGATACTATTTTAATTTGCATCCACACACATTCAGAAGCAGACAGTAGTTGAGGATGCCAAATCTTTGAAACCATTCTCAGAGCTTGGAAAAGTTACTTTTTGGACTATAACCCCCAAAATCCTCTAGTCAGTACTATAGCCCCCAAAAGCAACATTTCCATGTTCTGACTCTCTGGAATATCCAGCTTTAATTTTCTGATGGGCTACTTTTAATAGAGAGCCCTAGAGCAGTGATTAAATGTCATTACTGCAGCTACTCGCTCACAGCCACAAGGTTGTGAGTTTGATTCCAGCCAGAGGCTCCAGGATCAACTCAGCCTGGCATCCTTCAAAGGTCACTAAAATGAGTACCTAGCATGTTGGGGCCATTAGTTTACACTTAGAGATTGATTAGTTTACTAGGAAGTGGTATAGAAATGTAGCTGCTATAGCTGCTCTTGCTACTTTTTCTCCTTTCCCCATAATGGAACATGCTAATTGACCTCAGTTGTATCTGACACAAACAAAAGCACATGGTGAACACTATCACCTTCTTGTGGACTGAACTATACCTATATCATATAGCTATAGTACACATAGATCCAACAGAGCTCAGAATGCTACTTTTAAAAGTAATTAGTTATATGCAAAGTTCTAAGCTCGCCCAAAGTAGTTACCCATTGTTGTGTACAATAGTAAACTTGCTCTTTTTACTTCTGTTATTCAACTATAACTAAAATGTGTGTAAATATAAACCTACACAATTATAGCTGTATTACAAAAGGAATGAAATTTTCCCTTAACAGAATGTGACTGAGGGGTTATGCACATGGGCCAAATGGCCCAGCTCTCCCCACCCATCCTCACCTCATCTAGTTTAGACTATATAGGCATAGATTATCAAAACAGCGCTTAAGCACTGGTAAATCGCCTTTTAAATGTTGAAGAAGCACCTGTGTGTGAAAGCCTGACAGGCTTCCTCAACATCAGGGAATTGTTGGCTCCCTCTAGCGTCACTTAAGATTATCACACCAGTGCTTACCGTGGGGTAAGCACTGGTAAATTGCCTCTCAAAACATCAAGGAAGTGCATGTACGTGAAAGCCTGGTGTGCTTCCTCAATGTCAGGGAATTGTCAGCTCCCTTTAGCATCATTGAATCATTCAAGGAGAAGGAATTCCCTCTGAATGGAAACTTTGTGTTCAGAGGCAATTCCCTCTCACCAAAAGATTCAGTGACATTAGAGGGAGCCAACAGTTCACTGACATTGAGGAAGCACACCAAGTTTTCACACATGTGTGCTTCCTCAACATTTGAGAGGTGATTTACCAGCACTGGTGTGATAATCTTAATAAACACCTGGGGCATGGATCCTGTTGATCTGGCCAATCCCAGGGGTAAATAAGTTTAACTCAAGATGAAAAAACACCTCTTTTTATGTGGAGTTTCCTTGAAATGTCACTACAAAACTGGCCTGTTTACATCCCTACAGTACTCCTTACTTTCATGCCTGGTGATCTATATAAGAAACCCCTCAGTCACCATGTCTGATGCTGAAACAGGGAACTTGGCCATGTGGGTGTAACTAGGTGCCCCATTTCTGCCTCAGAAAGGATTATTGGGGGTTTCCCATGTGCATCATCAGGTATTAATCCTGGTCCTGGGTCTCTGGGTCAGAGAAGGGATGGGTGTCTGAACAGCTACCCATCCCTATGTTGACCCAAGGACCAAAGCAGGTGAGCATCTGCTCAGGCCTCTAGTCAAGTCTAGATATTTCAGAAACAAATTGATTAATGTAATTAATTATAAATGTGACTAATTATAACAATTACTTTCATGTTCTTCTGTGATTTAGTTTTATGTAACACTTTAGCAAATAAATTTCAAGGAACTTCTGAATCCTTGCAAACTATGTTAAAGCTGGACATATCTGTATATACTTGTATATGTTGGGTAGTATCTATTCTCATATCAAATCATAAAGTTTATGGTCTCTTCAATAGATAATTTATAAGGTGGAGAGGGAGAAGCTCTGCAGAATCAAATATTTATGATGAACTGTTCAACCAGAACTACATCCAAGTATTTTCTGCATATTGGATTTTCAGCACATTTGTAGCACTGATACTATACCTATTTCACTTAAATAATCATGTTATCCACTTCCTTACAAAAACGATTTCTGCTTATAATAATGTCCAATGTGAAATTTGTCTTAAGACTTTTTTGATTTATCAAATAGAACCACACAGGCTAAAACCTAAATATGTATCTCAGATGTGAAGGATGTCTTCAAGCCTTTATGTATCTAATTCTCCACAGTACAAATCAAAATTTCGGTGCTGTTTTAAGGGGCAATATAGCAAACACCAGGGGAGTTAAGGAGATCCCTTTCTTGATACTGCAGCCTATATCCACAGATTTTGCATCCATGAATTCAGTCTTCCATGGCTTGATAATATACAAAACAAACAAACAAGCAAAACAAAAACAAAAAAGAACAAAACAAACAAACAAACAAAGGCAAACCTTGATTTTGCTATTTTATATAAGTAACAGTATTTTATGGCACCATTGTATACAATCGGACTTGAGCATCCACAGATTTTGATATCCAAGAGTGGTCCTGGAACCAAACTTTTTGACTATTGTTGGACACAAAAATAGATATATATTCCCTTTCCCCTCCCAATATAACTGTATGAAATTTTATGAGAATTCATGTGCAAGTGGTGATGCTGTTATGGAGGAATCAAGGATGCCAAGTATCAGATAATAGGTCTATGCATTGGGGGCAAGAGCAGCAGCTTCTCTATATAGAGGATATTAGATTCATTTTGAATCATCACTTCGAAAATGCTGACAAAAAACCTGTGAATTTTCAGAAGAATGGAGGTAGTGATCAGAGTTTAGTCACTTGCTTTTAATAAGAGTTATTATAATTGTATGTTGAATCCATCCATATCGACATATGATGTACTGCACTGTCTTCATACTGCTTAAAAGAAAAAAAAAGATTAATGGATTGTTTTCTTACTTCCTAACATAAATTTCCAGGCTCTGGCAGTGCTTTATACAAAAGAGGTTGCCTTGTGGAAATGGGGGAGGGCAATGAGTAGCATGTTCTGTTTTTGTTTTTTTCCAGAAACGTAATCATGTTTGTCTTTAACAGTAAACAAAGGGATCTTGTTACACCTTTGAGACTAAGGGCTGGTTCAAACTGGCTTGGGGGTGTGTGGTTTATGCATGACACACACACCCATAACACCTGGAAGATGGCTTCATGTTGTCCCTTCTGGGCACTCCGATGGTGTGGTGTTTAGATGCTGCATGCAGCCAGAGCATCATAAACCCACAGCAAGGCAGGAAAAGCCAGGTTTTTTTCTGGCACAAAAAGGAGCATCATTTTGCCGCTGGGGGGGGGGCTGGCAAAAAGGGGGATTGGGGCTGCAGTTTACTGTTGCCATGGCCCCAATCTGGCTTTCTCGGGAGCAGCTTTAAACGGCTCCTTTGGGGAGGTCTATTTCAACCCTAACTGTGTGACAGGCATTTGTAACATAAAGCTTTCATAGAATGAAGCTATTGAATTTGGGCCAGTCTACAAAGGTTTCTGCTACAAATTTCTTTCTCTCAGTTAATTCTGAAGGTGCTACAAGATCTCAATATTTCTCTAAAAATAGAAATCAATGCAGTTTACAAAGTTTCTTTTCTTTTTAACCATCCAAGATTACCCAAGAATCACCTAATTGTTCAAGAAATGGATATTACAAGAGTGGAAGTCTTTCTTACATTGATAAATTTTGAACATATGTGATTACAGTTATAGTAGCTTGATGCCACTTTACCTGCCAATAGAATCCTGAGAATTTAAATTTGCTGAGGGATTTAGAATTGTCTGCTAGAGAGCTCTAGTACTGTAATTCAGGAGAAGGAATGAGGATTCTAGTAGAAAATTCTAAGACTTTCACTTCAAATCCCAAGATTACACCAGATGAAGCCATGGCAGTTGAAATTGTATCAGACAGCTACTACCATATAGTAGGGGGCATTTTCTGTCTAAAATGGCTATTTTCTCTAGACTGTGCCAGATTAAAATTATAGAATAAATACATTTCTGTAACAGATGTATATACTAATTACCAAATACCAGAAGGAATTCTTCCAACAGCCGTAGGTTAAATGAGTTGCATCTCAAATGCTAATTTTAGGCACTCTTATCTGCACAGTAATGCTCATTGTCATAAATAAACTGTGCCTCTGTGTTGTTGTTGTTTTTTAAAGAGCTTTAGATGAAGGTTGGTTTCTTTTTTAAAAAAAAAAAAAGATTTATTTGTAAGATACAATTGATGCCTTCTCATGAGAATACCCCACTGAAATAAATGAGACATACTAATGAGTTAGTGTGTACATCCAGCTAAACCACGGTCTATTGATAAGATTCAAAAATTATGAGCATCTAATTCCTGAATTAGTCAATAAACCCCCCTGTGGTGCAATCTAATTAGTAATTAACTCAAATGTCTATGCTGAAATCACACACCACATACTGTAACGACTGCTTTATGAGCAAATACCATAGGGACAAAATTGGAATGTAGTATTTAAATAAAGATTTCCTTTAGTTAAGTTAGAAATGATATAAACATATTAAGCATTGAAATAAAATCAAGGTTACTTTTAAAAATGCAAGCACAGTTCATCTTGGAAATTGTCTTCAAGTGACCACTTGAGTGATGGTCCAGAGAATTTTGGGAAGAAAGCTGCGGGCAGCTATTAAAAGTACTTTCACAATAATGTAATAGTGCATGTGAAATGATCTGGTGAAATTCTACGTGAAATATGAAACAACTCTTAAAATAGTGCATATATATATATATATATATTATGCAACATCATCAACTTTACTGATGCACCTTTGTATTACATGTTGAAATGCTTCCTGAAATCCTTCTTTTATTTACATAATACTTGTAACGCCTATGTGACCTTAGAGTGCAGTAAGATAAGTTTTTGGGTGGTATAGTAAATGTAGTTTACACTGGTTTTGGTAATGCTGCTTTTAGTTCCACCTAGCCCACTAGGCAGCAGCCACAATTGCCGATAGCAAAAGGGTCAGAGGAACCAGGGCAACATCTTGGAATCAGCAGCCCAGGTAGGAAGAAAATCTCTGAAATTCAGCAATCCTCAACTGGAGCCCTGAGTAGACAGGACAAGAAAGCTCAATCCCTGGGCCAGCCCAAGGATGGGGGTAGTGGTGTTTACTCTTGTCTCTGCACCAACCTTGGTACCTGCTACAAGCATGCTTCATACCTTCCCCATTCATCTCCACTAGGAAGCAGACCCCTGTCACTGCACCTGAGGTGAAAATGGGGCACCTGGCCACATCGGTTTAGCCAGACATCCTGTTTCAAAATCAGACATGGCGATGAGGGTTTGCTCACTACCAAAAATACAGGGGGAAGGTAAGACTTGTGTGGCACATCTTAAGAGCCCCATTTGGCCCCATTCCCAACTTTGGCCCCATTCCCACTATGATATACATTGCATCAGGATGTGATGTATATGACTCTAATTCCCATTTGGAATCAATTCTGATCCTTATCAGATTGATTCCAAAGGAGAAAATTTGGGGTAAACCCAAATACCCCGAGGTTTCTTGACAACACTCCAAAGTGGTGTTTTTTGGGGATGAATCGATTTATTCTAAATAAATTGATTCACCCCAATGGAAACCACAGTGGCGGATTCTCATCCGCTGCTGGGGACAGGGACATGGGAGGGGCAGCTGCCATCTTCTGGTGACCGGCTTTCCCCCTCCTTCCTCCTCCTCTGTCAGTTTTCCCATCCTCTGCCACTCATAGATCCAGGGAGACCCTCCTTCTCTCCCCCCCATCTTCCTCCTAATGTAGGCCTGCCGGGGCAGAGAGTGAAAGCAGTTTGGATGGAGGAGAAGGAGGAGTGCCGCTGCAACCACTGGGCCAGCAGCACACAGGTAGGTTGGCACAGGGAGGGCGGGAAGATGGGGGGGAGGAGGAGTGTCCCTCTGGATCTTCTGCCACCCATGGATCCATGGATCTATGGGTGGCAGTGGGGAGGGAGACCCACGGGGGTCCCTCTGGGGCCTCTGCCACTCATGGATCCCTGGATCTATGGGTGGCAGAGGGAGGAAGATCCAGGGGGGGGGTCCCTCTGGGGCCACTGTCACCCATGGATCCCTGGATCTATGGGTGGAAGAAGAGGGGGAGACTCTCCATCCTCCCTGCCTGCCTCTGCTTCTTCCCCCAAGGAAGGGGGAGAGGGAGAGGGAGAGGCAAAGGGATGGCTGGTTATCTTCCCCAATGGGAATAACAAGCATGCCAAGGAAAAACCCCAATTCCAAACAGACCCCCCCCCCCTTCCATAGTGGGGACGAAGGGCTTTTTGGAATTGGAGTATCCCCCAGGGCAGACCCGGGTTTGAATGCAGGTCATTCCTCCAATGGGAATGGGTCCTTTGTAGCAAACCAGAGGTCAAATTGAGTCATATTAAGTGCTGTTTACCCTGGGATTGGACCAGATCCACCAGATTTATATCCAGTCTACCAAGATCAGGCCCAATCATGGCCCCAGGTTTTGGCCTGCATTGTCTAAACAGGACAATATGAGGCTGGGGAGTGGAGGAGAGAACACAGAGCTTTTGGTCCATATGAACAGTCTCTCAGTCAGCACATCAGCATACACTACCATGGTTGGTGATACCAAAAGCTACTGAAGGCTCAAGGAAAATGAGCCAGTCTATACTCTTCTATAAGGGTGATCAAAGCCATTTTTGTGCCAGAATGTGCACTGTTAAGTATGCATGGGACTGAGCTCTTAAATTTTCTGTAGGTCTTTTGTTCTATCCATTGCCCCAATTATTTCATTTTTTTTTTCTACTACAAGCCATCACACCAAGCTGACTCTCAAAGCATGCTGGATCTCATGGTTATAGAACCAGAATTAATCTAAACCTAAATCTAAATTATGATGAAGCAAGCACTTGGTGACATAAACTATGACAAAAACAAGGAGAATATGCAGAATAATTTAGAACATATCCAAGACTCACTTTACAAAGCTTAAAATCATCTGAGCTCTAGATGTGTTCCTATTGTGGGTTTCTGTCAGTCATTTTCTAAAAGGAAGGCATTCTGTTGTCCCATCTGCAATCTTACTTCTCTCCCATGTAGGCTCATTGAGTCCCTGTTGGGGGCTGGTTTAAGAAAGATGAATGTATGATTTATTTATTTATTTTTCTTTCTTTTCACAAGTGTCAGGGCTTGTCTTGGCATACTGACACCTCCCTTTTGTTTTTTGTGTTGGCTACAAACCTGTTGGCACTCCACACCACAGAGCACATTTTTTTCTGCAACTTTTCTAAACAAAATGCCTGACACATCACATTACATAGAATGGAGCATAAGGCTCCATCCATCTAGTGCCCCTGACTAGGGATGCAAGTAAGAATACTTTAAAATATTCACAAAGTGGTTGAAAAACATGTTTTCTGAGTGTTGAGAAACCCTGATGAGAGGAATCCTGGACTGATAAAAATCTTCAGTGTTGACTGTATTCTGCACAATGTGGTTGTTTTGAGCAGAAATAGACAATGCTATAATTGGGGATTTATCCCCAGTAAAATTCACATATGGTTGGTTTGCACAGAAAACATCATTGTCTGCACATGAAACAGCATATTTCTGTATAGAAGCATTATTTTCTGCACAGAAAATGCTCTTTTCTGTGCAGAAAATACTGTTTTCACTATAAAACAGGTATGTGTACATTTTGAACAGCATAAGTCTAAATCACAAAAGATTTTGAGATCTGCATGGTTTTTGAAGACTTGCTAGCAGTGGGAAGAAAATTGTTAAAATTAATCCTTTCTTTCTTCAGTAAGAAACTTAGAGCCCAAAAAGACAGGCCAAAATAAAGCTGCTTTGGGTCACTTTGCAGGTATGCTGTTTAAATGATCTATGCGTCCTAAGAGGCCGGAAGCCGCGCCAAAGCCACACTCCAATCCTAAGGACTGGAGCACAGCTTTGGTGTAGCTTCTGGCCTCTTAAGATGAATGTGTCATTTAAACAGCATACCTCCAAAGTGACCCGAAGCAGCTTTATTTTGGACTGTCTGTTTGGGCCCATAGTGAATAATTACATCCCCCAGATAAAAGCCTACTTGAAAAGGCAAGTGAATGATCCCTGAGTCATGTAGTACTGAGAGGAAGGTATGGGGCACTCAGAAACCATATGGAGGTACCCCTGCTGTGCAGAGCAAATAGGAGCTGTCCCCACTGAAATCTCCAGTGAGTATGCTGGAGATCTAATAGGAATACAGCTACTAGCCCCTCCTCCCCACCCCTAGCTGCAACTCTATGATTCCCAGGTGCATTGCATTCTCTCCCAGCTGTAAATTAGCTAATCCTCTTCCCTGTCAACTAAATGGTCAAGGAATCCCACAGAAGATATGCACTGTGAAGGTGGAATTGTGCAAGGACCTACTGAATATCTCCTTACACAATGATCATAAAATGACATGCACCATGTAAAGTACACATACGTCACCAACTGGATTCTGGCTATTGGGTTTTCTGTCAGGAGATTTCTGTGATACTTTCATTCATATCTTGTATGTCTTTAATTCGAAACTTACATTAGCTGTGGCAAATTTGAAAATGCATTTTATTTCTAGTGGAAATTAGAATACTTTCCCTGCAAATTGGGGAAATATTCTGTCTGCTAAATAGAAGATAATTTATATGTGAATTGCAGTAGTAGAGTTTTGATAATTTTGCTGCATATACATAACTACAGAATAATGAAGTATTAATGAACATATTTGAAATTATTCTAAAAGAAAGCAGATAATTAAGTTTAACTGAAGAAAATGGGGAGATGAAGAAAAGAGAATTGCACATGTAGAGAACAGTATTACAATTCTTAGCACATTTTTCTCCCATTGTCCTTTCTGTAAGTCTCAATTTAAAACTAAGAGGTTTTTATTTTGCAGTTAAGGAATACTATATTGTAAACACAAAGACACAAAACAGCAAGAATGCTGCAATTTCAGGCAATTTAAGAGCACAGACCAGTATCCACCGGTGCTAGTCTCCAGGCATAAATGGAAACACAGGTATTGAACCCTGAACAATGTGCAAAACACTTATCTGTAATTTCAGTTGTATAACAACCAGATTGTTACATATATCTACACATGGTGTAGTAAATTGGAGATGCCATCACCATTACTGTCTTTCTATATTCATAGCATTTTGTAAAAAGAATTATAATCATTATTTGTTTTTTAACTGAATAGCTGAGGGATTTGTTATTAAAAGTGTTTGTTCTTGTTAGCTGCTTTCTAGTAGATCTGGACCAATAGCAAACTTCTGAATAAAAGGGTTACCTGACGTCATTTCTGCACCCTGTTAATATGGCTGCTTACCATGTATGTTTTCTCTCTTTGATGCTTTGTCAATGTTACTGAGATGCTATAACATGTAAATAAGTTTTCAATCTATATTACAGTATTTGTTTTAAGAGCTCATGTGTTGTGTATTGGTTTGAACTTTGAATTCCAGGGCTTGAACTTTGGAGTTTAGGGTTCAAATGCCCACTTAGCCATGGAAATCCATTGGGTGACCTTGGGCAAGTCACACTCTCAGTCTCAGAAGAAGGCAAAGGCAACCCACCTCTGAACAAATCTTGTCAAGAAAACCCTGTGACTATAAATCAGAAATGACTTGAAGGCACACAATAACAATAATTTATTTTAACATTGAAATGCATACCTTTATCTGTTTAACCCATATCAATAGTCCTAAATCCTACTGCTGCCTGAGCACTTAGGAAAATTTGAAAGAAAAAGAAAGCAGAGGAAAATTGTAGATGTGGAAATTAGGGAATAAGAAACTAAGTTATATTTTATATTATGTGACTGGTTGTGGGATCATAAGGACTCCCAATCCTCCATTTTAGGAGTTCCAGTGACAGAATGGTGTAAATTAAGCAGGCAATCTGTGACATTTTAGAACAAAGCTGGGATTGGTAAAAACAGTCCTCCATGTCATCTCACATGGAGTTTCCATCCTAAATATTCTTCTTTATTTCCATTTATTTCCAAAGTAGGCCTATCAAGTTCACTTGTTGGTGGCATTCACCTCCTGCTTTGGTAGGGATTTCAACCTTTGCTTCATGTGGAAACTGCTGCTATATCAGATTATCCTTTATAAAGAACATAAAAAGAGCCATGCTGGATCAGACCAAAGAACTGGCTAGCCCAGTTTCCACACTGCAGAAATAAATCAATTTGACACCACTTTAACTGTAATGACCCTGTCTTTTGGAAGCCTTGGATCTGAAGTTATAGTGAAGTATTCAGTCTGGTCTTTCAGAGAGATCTGGTGCCTCACCAAACTACAAATCTCAGGATTCCACAGGATAGAGTCATTACAGTTAAAGCTATTAAACTGCTTTATTTCTGCAGTATGGCTACACCCTTAGTCATTCTGTTTATATAGTGGCCACACAGTTTTTTAAGGGACCCACTTGCTTATGTTCTCCAGTAACTGGTACATAGAGTCATTTCTGGTGATAACATATCCTTCCTGATAGCTGTTGATGGCCTATACTCTTCATTTCACTATTCCATGAATTTATCAAATCCCATGTTAGAGATATTAAAGTTGGTGGCCATCGCTTTATCTTGTGGTAAGGAATTCCAGTTTTACAATTGCTGTCTGAACATGTACTTCATTTTATCTGTCAGAGATTCTTGGAATATGAAAGAGGGAGAAAATCTTCTACTTTTTTTTTTTTGCATGTTTGTATGTATTTGCTTATTTATCTTTTTTTAAGTTAAAGAGACCCAAATGTTGTGATGCCTTTCCTTAGAGGGAAGTTGTTCTGTCTCCTGAATCATTTTGGATGTATTTAGTTCATACATTTTGTTGTATGTATGGCATGAGCCAAGGGAAACTAGACATAGTAAAAGTGGAAATGGAACGCATGAACATAGCAGTACTGGGGGTGAGTAAATTGAAATGGACAGGAATGGGCCACTTTGAATCAAACAACCACACTGTCTTCTACTGAGGGAATAAAAAGACACGAAGAAATGGGGTGACTTTCATACAATGAAAAGATAGAATGAAAACAGTCATACAATACAATGCAAAAATCAAACCGAATCATCTCAATAAGGCTACATGGGAAACCAATGAATATCACTATGATTCAAGTATATCCACCAACCACAGATGCAGAACAAAAAGAAATTGATAGATTCTATGAAGGGGTACATGAAGAAATTGACAACACAGGAGGTCAAGCTGATTATTGGAAATTTGAATACCAAAGTTGGAAACAAAGAGGATTAGAAAACAGTAGGCAGATTCAGGTTAAGCATAAAATACAAAGCAGGTGAGTGTCTGATAGATTTTTCTGAAGCCAACAACATATTCATTGCTAACACATTTTTCATTCAACCAGAAAGAAGGTTATACATATGGAAATCACCAGATGCCCAATACAAGAACCAAATAGATTATATAATTGGAAGCAAAAGATCGTGAAACTCCATACTGGTGGCCAAGACAACACCAGGTGCCAATTTTGGTACAGATCATGAATTACTCAAAAATAAGAGTAAAACTGAAGAAGAAAACAAAACCAGTAATCATTCCAAAGTATGATCTAAACAATATCTCCACCGAATTCATTGACAATGTAAGGAACAGATTTGCAGTACTAAGCATAATTGACTGAGAACCAGAAGAGCTTTGGTCTGAAGCCAAGGACATAATAAAAGAAGAATGCAGACAAACACTTTCAATGGGAAAAAAGGAGAAGAAACCATGGATGACAGATAAAATGTTACAAGCAATAAAGGAAAGAAGAGAAGCAAAACAAAAAAAAAAGAGATGGGAACAAGCTAAGAACCATGAATGTAACAGTACAACAGCTAGTGTGTAAAGATAAAGAAAACTACTACAGTGAATAGTGCAGAGAAACAGAAGACAACAACAAAAGGGGGAAAATGAGAGACCTATTCCACAAGATCGGGGAAATCAAAGGAAAGTTCAAACCAAGGACTGGGATGCTCAATGACGACGACAACAACAAAAACAACAACAACAACATTTATTTATTTATATCCCACCCCTCTACAAGATGCAATCGGGGTGGCTTACAAAGATTTTTTTAAAAAAGCAATTCCAATCACTCGATCCACCCTTAAAATAAAATTAAACATTAACAGCATAAAGTATACAACATACTTTAAAAAAATTGTGGCTGTGGTGAGGTCAGAATTCAACAATTAGATTTCGGGAAACTATTCAGGAAAGTCCTGTCAGAAGAGATCCATCTTTATAGCTTTTTAAAAGCTGTTTGGGGTTGTAATATGACTGATCTCCTTTGGCAAGCCGTTCCACAATCTGGGCGCAACAGCTGAGATAGTCGTCAAATAAAATATATAAAAATAACACAATTCAAGACCAGGAAGGAATAAAAAATGGTGGATGCAATACAAAGAAGAGCTATATAAAAGAAACAATAGAATTAAGTAACACATGAAATGAAGAGTCATATGAAGATGAATCCAAATTCTAAAAAATGAGTTAGAAGCTGCAATAAGAAAAATGGCAAAAAACAAGTCACCAGGAACAGATGATATTCCAATTGAGCTGCTGCAATCCACATATACAGAGACAAGTATAGTGTTAACTAACATATGTCAACAGATATGAAAAACAAAATGATGGCTGACAAACTAGAAATAATCAATATATATCCTCATGAACAAAAAAGGAGACACAAAAGATTGTATCAACTATAGATTCATAGCTATAATATCACATGCAAGCAAAATCGTGCTTAAAATTCTAAAACACAGACTCCAACCATACATGAAGAGAGAAATCTCAGAGGTCCAAGCAGGGTTCATGAAAGGAAGAGGCACTAGGGACCTCATTGCAAACATTGATAGAAATGGAAACTGCAGCCAGGAAATCAGAAGAAGATTAAGAATAGGAAGGATAGCTATGAAAGAACTAGAGAATATCCTAAAATGCCAGAATATATAATTGAGCACAAAAGTTAGAATTGTAAAAGCCATTGTATTCCCTATTGCCATGTATGGCTTTGAGAGCTGGACAGTTAAGAAGAAGAATAGGAGGAAAGTCAACCCATTTGAAATGTGGTGCTGGAGAAGAGTGCTAAAGATTCCATGGACAGCCAAAAAGACCAAAAAATGGGTCCTGGAGCAGATCAAGCCAAAATCTCCCTAGAAGCCAAGATAACAAAATTCAGGTTGTCATATTTGGACATATCATGAGAAGGCATGAATCACTGGAAAAACAGTAATGCTAGCAAAGATAGAAGGAAATAGAAAGAGAGGAAGGCCACATGCATGGGCTCTATTGAAAATGGATGGGCTCTATTGAAAAGATCACGAGTGTGAGTTTGTTGGAGTTGAGCAGAACAGGGGAGGAAGGAGGGACTTGGAGATGTCTCATCAGCAAGGTCACCACAGGTCCAGATTGACTCAAGGGCAGTTGACAACAACAACCAATGTTGAACATTTATTTTTAGACATAACAGAATTCAAATTGGCTCCGGTATGTGTTTGTGCATAACTATGTGTGGGGTAGTTGTGGAGCTCATAAATAATAATAATATAATAAAATTTTATTTGTATTTCCTACCTCACCCTGTGGATCGAGATGGGATTCCAACAGAGTCAACAATAACAACAATAAGACAATCAATATTAAAATTACATCTTACATTAATATATAAAAATTAAAACATCTTATTCTATACTACTGTTTTGCATGCCTTACAATCATATTATCTCACCACGGGAATCAGCATTGTAGCATCGAAGTTACAGCATCGGAGAGGAGACCACAAAAACAGTCATTACCAGATATTATTTATAAAAGTCTGGCAGATAGACTCGCTGGAACATATCCGTCTTGAGTGAAAATCAGACGGATCTCTTCCGGCAAGTCATTCCATAATTTTGGAGCCACCGCTGAGAAGGCCTTCTGGGAAGTCACAACCAATCTTGTATGATTATAATTCAGTGATTTTTTTCCTGATGTTCTGAGAGTGCAGGGCAGATTGTGTAGGGAGAGGTGTTCCCTCAAGTAACTTGGGCCAAGCCATGTAGGACTTTAAAGGTAGCGCCCAGAAGCTGATCGGCAGCTAGTGTAAGGATTTTAATATGGGTGTAATATGATCCATTCTGGATGCCCCCGTAAGTAACCTGGCTGCTGCATTTTGGATCAACTGAAGCTTTTGAACTTGGTACAAAGGTAGCCCTATGTACAGCGTGTTACAGAAGTCTAAATGAGAGATTATCAGTGCATGTACCACTGCTTCAAGGTCCTTTCTGTCCAGGTAGGGATGCAGCTGGCGTATCAACCAGAGTTGATACCAGGCACTTTTGGTTATTGCCTCCACCTGAGATGTCAGTTGTAGATATGAGTCCAGAAGGACTTCCAAAGCTGTGAACCTCATCCTTTAGGAGAAGTGTGACCCCCATCAGGGAAGGGTTGATAAATCTCCATCCCTGGACTTGGGGTACCTTTGCAAGTACCTCCATTTTCTCTGGATTCAACCTGAGCTTGTTTTCCCTCATCCAGCACATTACCGACTCGAGGCAGGCATTCAGAGGAGAGATGCCATCCTTAGTCACAGCTTCTGTCGGAGACATAGAGAAATAAATTTGGGTGTCATCAGCGTACTGAGAACACTGCGCCCCATTTCTCTGGATGATCTCTCCCAGAGGCTTCATGTAAATGTTAAATAGCGTGGGAGACATAATGGCGCCCTGGGGCACGCCAGATGTCAGCTCTCTTTTATGAGAGCAATTGTCTCCGAGCTTCACCATCTGAAATCTACCCGAGAGGTAGGAATGGAACCACTGGAGTGCAGTGCCTCCTATGCCTAACTCCCTCAGGTGTTTCAGAAGGATACCGTGATCAATGGTATCGAAGGCCGCTGAGATGTCCAAGAGCATCAGCAGGGTCACACTTCCCCTGTCGATGCCCAGAAGGAGATCATCGATTAAGGTGACCATGGCTGTCTCAACTCCGTAGCCCATCCTGAAGCCGGTTTGAAATGGGTCTAGATAATCGGCTTCATCCAAGACTGCCTGGAGTTGGAGGGCAACTGCCCTCTCGATCACCTTGCCCAAAAATGGTAACAGCGATACCGGTCTGTAGTTATTTCTTATCAGGGGATCCAGGGAGGGTTTTTTCAGCAGTGGTTTCACCACTGCTTACTTAAGTTGGTGTAGAAAGTTCCCCTCCCTGAGGGATGCATTGATGATGAGTTGTAGTAACATCACCACAGCATCCCCTCCCTGAGCGGTCAGCCAAGATAGGCAGGGATCGAGAGGGCATGTTGTCCTCCTAACACATCAAATAAGCTTGTCCGCTTCCTCGATATTTACAAGCTCAAAGTGATCCAGTCTAATCTTGTTCCCGGAGTCACTGAATGTCTCTCTTATAGCTTCCATTCCAATGCTGGCTTCAAGATCGGCCCTTATCTGAGGGATTTTTTTTGGCAAAAAGTCATTAAAAGCGTCACAGCAGTTATTGGTTGGTTCTCTCAGGGTTGGAGCAGGATGTGTTAGCTCTCTCACCACCCTGAACAACTCTGCTGGATGAGACTCTGCCTATGCAATCCATGCAGCATAGAACAAATTCTTTGCTACATCAATTGCCACTCCGTAGGAACAAAGAAGGTCACTAAGGAGTGTCTTGCCAGATAAACGTTGGTGTCTCTGCCAGCGGTGCTCTAGTCGTCTCGCAGCTCGCTTCATCCTACCTAGATCTTGAGTGTACCAAACCTTCCTATTGGGAGCGAGCTGGAGAGGACACTCGGGAGCGATGCTGTTTATAGCCCTGGTAAGACCATTGTTCCATGTATCAACCAAGGCATCAACAGAGTAACTGTCAGACCCAACCATTTCACCGACCTGGCATTTGGGAGGAGCAAGGTAAGGTTCTGTGGTATGGTTGGGGTGACCCTCGGTTCTTTTGGGCTAACAGAGTGTGTGGAAGACAGGATGGATTTCAAACATTGACCTCGTCTTCCCTTAGGTTTCATCGCTACTCTGTTAACACTATATCTGCCATTGCCCCGCACTACTCCATTAGGCATTCCACAGCTATTATTTACTTCCTTGATAAACAAAATATGAATTTTAAAATCAATATTCTAGTTAACTATGTAGCAAAATTTATGCATTATTCCATGGAAAGGAAAACATCTGATTTGATTTTGCCTTAAGATTAACCATATAAAGTAATTGCAACTAGAATAAAGTGATATTTTAATTCAACAAAGCAAAGCATCTGCACTGGAAAAAATAGCAGGCAAAACCTCCAAACTATAGATGCAGAACAATGTACAAATTGGTTGTGATGTGAATGCTTTCGGTAAACTGTCAAAATGGCTGCTGTGCCTCCATGAAAGGTGAGGAGGTTCACTAATCAGGTATAGCACCAGTTTATTATCATGTCTCCTCTCTGTTTCTCTTCTTCTTTTTATTGAGAAATCAAACCTAAGCACAGAGTGATAAAAGTAACAGTAGGAGCTCTGTGAACAGATTCATACATTTACAGTTTCAGGGACTGATGTTTTTATTCTAGAGCAAGCCATTTGCCCTTCATCAAAGTGGGCATATTAGAGATTTAGAGGACCTGATTATATAAACTTATGGACTGGGGAGGCAGTTTTTTCCATTTGATTTCTTTAGTAGCCAGGTGCAAAACAGTGATCTGTGCAATGTTTGCAGAATCAGATCCTGAGCATCAGATCCTTTCTGTGTTGAATTTTGAAAGTTTTAAAGAAAAATGATTATTTTTTTCTTGGATCCATGATTTCTGCATCCTCTCTAAATGGCTGAAATGACTCTGTTTAACTTAAATGTTTAGTTACAGCTACAAAACTACTTGCTATGGAGAACATTCACAAAACTGTTGGCTTCATCCTTGTCCTGTTTGGATAATTCTTGAAAACATTAGCTGCATAAATGTTTCTATGGATAAGTTAAAAATAAATTGTAATCAGACCAATGGCCAGTTAAGGAGAAGATGGGGAAATTGTACTTCACAATATCAAAGAGAAGGGTCAAGTGTTTTGAGTAGCACCAAGGTTTGGGTCCCTTGGAGTTGGCATTTTTATTTTTGTTTCTTTGTCCAGATTTTTTTAAAGGGTAAACTGAGGCAGGAGCCTTGGGGAACTTCAGGACTCTAAAATGGTATTGGAGGCACATTAAAGTCTGGAGTGCTATTAAAAGTGATTCCCTCAGTAGCTATAGGGAGTGAAAAATGAGGTTATTGTCACCTTATATACAAATTCTGCCCCCATGAGGTTTTCCTTCAGTCCTGAATTTCCAGCATTGCTAAGAGTGAAACACTTACAATTCTACAAATCTAGAACTCCTATATATGCAGTGTTCATATTGTTGGTTACTTTACTTTTTAGAAGACCAAGTCTGCCCAATTCAGCCTGGCATTCATCTGATTTGGTTGTACCCCTGCCCCACACCAGAAATACTTTTTTTCAAAATAGTGCCCTTGGTCAGGTTTTTTCCCCCCAACCTTCTGTGTGAAAACAAAACAAGGAGTCCCTAGGGAAAGGGATATTGTTCCATCAATATGCACAAAATTATTCCCCCTCTCTATTGCTGAGCAAAGTACGTACAAAATGCAAGCTTAGGAGGTCGGGATTCTTGCTTCTAAAAAAGACGCTTTCAGTCTATCCAGTACTCAGAGTGTAACTATTGGGGAGAGGAGGCAAAATGAAGGTATTGTTCCTAATAAAATTTGTGTTCAGTCCCCAGAATTCTAGCGCTGGAATAGCTTTAAACTTCAGTTGAGTGTATGAGAATATGCAGTTTAGTTTTTTCAAAAAAAGAGGCAAGGAAATTTACCAAGTACACTTTACTTGTACACTTTTCAGTCACATGTGAAAAGTTCCATTCCAGACACTTATGTCAGACACTCATACACTATAATGTCCAAGGTAACAGATAGAGCCAGAAAGACAAAGCTGATGCTCACCAAGAGTAGACAACTTACTTAAACAAATATCTGCTGCCATGTGAGATAATGCAAAATCTCTGTTTCCTTTTCGTGACTTAGCTTAGACTAATGTTATATGGCTGACATGTATTGATCATTTCTCCATGGAAATTGGACCAATGGAAATAGCATGACAAAGCAAAGATATGCCCTCATCAAAAGAGAGAGATGGAAAAGCAGAGATGTACCCCCCACTTCTTAGGTTGAGGTGGGAAACAGCAGGAGCCATCTCTGGCCTGAGCTGTCCATGCTGGTATTAGACCAGGCAAGATCCCATCTGTCTCTCACATTTCATCTTCTATCTAAAGAGTGTGAGTCATTTTGTAACTCATACAGACCCTGTTGCCATGGCAAAATATGACAGAATAGATACGGGGAAATAAATGCATAGTTGTTTTTCTTTGCCCATTAATATAATATGAAATCGGTTTATACTGCTAGATCCTGGAAGCTCATGATAACTTTAGAATGAAATCTCAGAGCACACCAAGATAAAAAAAAGTCACCAGATCACAACTAACAGCCCACATGACGTTTGACCATTTTTTTTTTTTAAAAAAAGAGTGTTGTCAGAAGTAAACACAACTGTTGTTTTTCTAATGTTAAATTGATGTAGTAGCTGGTTAAGTGCTTGTCTTATTGGTGGAAATAGGGATGAAAATTCATAACAGCTTTGGATACTGCAGGTAAGGAGCAGATAAGCAACTGTATGAGTGACTCACTATGCATCTGCTTTAATGCCTCAAGTGTAAGAAAGAGAAATAAAAAATGGTTACTGATGTGCAATGCCTAACATTGCTATAAATCATACTGCAGTGAAGAATGCATACTCCCCTTTTGAAAAAGAGGCAAGTACAATGTGTTTTCCCCCTGTTTCTGCAATTTTTCCATAGATACTGTGATGGTGAGATCCCAAACTCACCCAACTATCTTTCTAATGTGCCAGTCCTACGGATTTGTTCTCCCATCGCTGCTAACGAAATTAATTATGTGACAAACACTTCTCTGGTAATTACTGTATTTTCTAAGATGACAGTACCCTGAGCCTCATTCCCCACTGCTGTCCCCAAATCAAGACAGGTCCTTTTAAAAATCTTTATTTCAAAAGGCTTTTTATTGGTTATGTGGATATAATTCAGATTCTAGACAAGTGTTTATTCAAATAAGATCAAATATTTATTGAACAGTTGTTTCAAACAGATGTTACTTCAATAAATGGAATCATAGAAATAAAGTATTTGTTGGTTCAGACACTTGCTACTTATTTCAGCCTCCTTATATAATTCTCCACAGAGTTTCAATGGGGCTGTACAGACATCCTTGAAAGGGATGGCCTATAGCCGCCCCTGGAAGTGGTGCATTGGGGCCAGGGCAGCCTCAACTGAAGCCCTGCAGCCCCAATCCAGAATTTTTCCAGAGCACGGAGAAGTGGCAAAATTCCGTGGTCTGGAAAAGTGGTGTCCGTGGGGCTTCATGCCTACAGACACCCTGACAGCCACAGCCATGAGAGAAAGGGTCTGCCTGGCCACTTTCTCCTCAGCATCGTTTCTGTGGCTGTTTGGTTGCTCTAGGAATAATGCATGCACCAAAAAGGAGCTGCCTAGAGCAGCTCCTTCTTTGTGGCCTTGCAACCAGGAAATGGTGCTGTTATGATGCCACGTCCTGTTTGTGATGTATAGTCGCTGTACGGCAGTGCCGGTGTCATGGCAGCCCCCGTGTGGATGGGAGGCAGCCATGAGGCTGCTGTGGTCCTGTGCTAGCTTTAGGGAGCGTGTGGATGATGTGCACTTTCTAAGCCTAGTATCTCCACAGCTATGCCACTTAATGGCCATCTGTACTAGCCCAATGTTACTGTTTCAAGGATCCTCACACTATCCTTTCCCTGCTTAGTCCCCCTAAGCCTATCTAAAGATCCTGCCACTCAGGCTAACTATACCCCTCAGGTTATTTATTTCAATACAACTCCCTCACTTGGAGTATTTATTTGGTTATAAGCCTCTACTTTTGGACTTCAACCTCAGTTCCTCCCTGGAACTCTCAAACAAAATGTCCCTCTCTGGACTCAGCAAGACCCCCTCTCTCTCTGGAGTCTAAACCCTAACTGAAATTCCAACTGCCACAATGGAATTTTGAATCTTCCCCAGCCAGTATCCTATTGGTTGACATCAGCTGGATAATGATTGGCTGTTGCTATCCCAGGCTAATCTGTCTTTTTGCTACAGATGTGTAATGGGAAATGTGATGGTACTGGATGTTACTGGAAATGTGATGGTACTGGATCTCCCAAGCTGAATAATCAATTGGCAGAAATTGAACAAAACAGAAATTGAACAATAACCAGTCCCATGCCTCCCTCCCATGCACACTAGGTCTAGCAGAGAAAGAAACAAGCATAGTCTTCTAAATATTTAAAAGTAGCTTGATTTAAAATATGGTATTTGATCATAATGAAATGCACTATATAATGGAGGAAAGAGATGGAAGAGACAAATAGCTGCAGATAGAATATTCTGGAATAAAGTGGGTGTGGTAAAATAGTCAAACAAAAAATACAATAAATTTTTCCTTTTCTAAACTCCTAGAATAGCTTTTAAACTAGTAATTAGAGTAAAGGTAAAGGTTTCCCCTGGACATGAATGTCTAGTCATAATGACCTGTAGGGGACAGTGCTCATCTCTGTTGCTGAGCCAAAGAGCCTGCATGACTGCACAGAACACTACTAACATCCAAGCGAAATGGTATCTATTTAGTCTGTTTCTGGGCACAATTCAAAGTGCTGGTGTTGAACTATAAAACCAAATATGGCTTGGGTTCAGGTTATTTGAGTGACCATATCTCCCTTTATGAGCCCACTAGGGTGTTGAGATCATCTGGAGAGGCCCTTTCCTGTGTCCCACCACCCTCTCAGGCTTGTTTGATGGGAACAAGAGAGATGACCTTCTTATTGGCAGCTCCCAGGCTCTGGAACTCCCTCCCTAGAGAGGTCAGGATGGCTCCATCCCTGCTATTTTAGTGGCAAAGATATTCTTATGCTGTCGGGCCTTTACAAGCTGATAAGGGCTGGGATTTAAATGTTGTGTATTTTAAATTTTAAGGTTTGTATTTTTAACTTGTTACATTTTAAAAACACAACTGATTTAACTTTTTAATTTTTAAAATTTTTTTATATGTATACATTTTAACATTGTTGTACTCTTTTTCAATTGTGTTCTTCTTAATTTGCTGTTTGCTGCTTTGAGTCCCTACTATGTTGGGAGACAGGCATGATATCATTGTTGTCATCGTCGTCGTTGTCGTCGTCATCATCATCTACTTGCACTTTTACATGCTTTCAAGCTGCTAGGTTGGCAGAAACTGGGACTAGTGATGGAATTTCACTCCATCATATATTGCTTAGAGTACAGGCATGCAAAAGCTGATAAGTGTAATTAAGTATTCATGTGAACATCCTTGTTCAAGGATTGAAGGTGCTCTCTGAAATCATCCCCATACCTTTTCCATGGACTGGGTACTATGCATCATGACACATTAAAGTGTTTTTATTTGTGAGCCACCTTGGATCCCTTTCTGGGAGAAAGGTGGCATAACAAACAAACGAACAAATAAATAAATAAATAAACCTTCCACAATAGGTAGTTCTCATTGAGACCGTGAAAGCAGAGGGACTGTTTGAAACCTCATCTCCTCTTTGAAACAAAATCAAAGGCCCCATCCAGACTAGCCCATTTGCCCTGGTTTGATCCAGATGAGATCGATCATGGCAAACCGATTCTATCCAGAGAGGAGTTCATACTATCTTTTGCCCCCATTGAGGCTTCCCGGTGCATTTTACCCCAATGAAGTTCATACACGCAAAAGTAACGATTAAAGATGGAGCCTCTTGGTTGTCAATCAAATGATGTCATGGTGACGTCTGATGCGGCCATTGGCCGCGCGAGATGCTTGTGCTTTTATATATATATATATATATATATATATATATTAATATTTGACAGCTTATGTGCATGGAGCATTTGGCTGGGAGCGGTGCGGATTGAGGCGATCCTTTCCTCTCCTCCTCCTCCTCCTCCTCCCAGTACTTTTTAAATTATTATTTATTATATGTTTCAATATTTTATTTTTTATTTTTTAATTTAATATATATTTTATTAAATAAAATATTTTATTAAATATTTTATTATATTATATTCCATTGTATTTTTAATTAATTATTTATTGCATTATTTTATTTTATAGTTATTTCATTTATTATTTATTTCATTGTATTTTATTGTACTTCAGTGTATTTTATTGCATTTTATTTCTTAGTAATTTATTGGATTTTTTGTATTTTTTTGGTATTTTTTAAAATATTTTTTTTCTTTTTTTCCCCCAGTTTGACAGCTGTCATTCGCATTGGCTGTTCCGTTTTTATGAATGGGGCAGAGGGGGAATCCCTGTCCATATATGGACTGGGGTTCCCTTTAAAAGGGCCCCATTCATTCATCCAGTTTAAAGAATGAATGGGGCCCTGAAAGGGAACCCCAGTCCATATATGGACAGGGATTCCCCCTCTGCCCCATTCATAAAAACAGAACAGCCAATGCGAATGACAGCTGTCAAACTGGGGGGGGGGGGGGGGGGGGAATATTTTAAAAAATACCAAAACAATACAAAAAAAATCCATTGAATTACTAATAAAGAAACTGCCATAAAATACACTAAAGTACAATGAAATACAATGAAATAAATAATAAATGAAATAACTATAAAATAAAAAATAATACAATAAATAATTAATAAAAAATACATTAAAAATATTTTAAAAAATCAGGAGTGCCCGATTTTGCCAGGAGAGGAGGCATGTTCCACCCCCTGGCCTTTCCCCCTCCCCTGAACTTGACCTGAGTTATTGTATTTTATTTTAGTATTTTTTAAAATATTTTTTTAATTTCTTATATATTTTTTTATTATTTTTTTCAGTTTGACAGCTTATGCGCATTTTACGAGGCTCCTTTCCCATCGAATTCTATGAATGGGGAAAAAGGGAAACTCCTGTCCATATATGGATTGGGGTTCCCTTTCGATTTTTAAAGGGCCCCATGAAAGGGAACCCCAATCCATATATGGACAGGAGTTTCCCTTTTTCCCCATTCATAGAATTCGATGGGAAAGGAGCCTCGTAGAATGCGCATAAGCTGTCAAACTGAAAAAAATAATAAAAAAATAAGAAATTAAAAAATATTTTAAAAATACTAAAATATAATACAATTAAATACAATTAAATTACTAATAAATAAAATACAATAAAATACAATAAATAAGTAATAAATAAAATAACTCTAAAATAAATAAAATAATAAAATAAATAATTAATTAAAATACAGTAAAAAAAAATATTTTAAAAATGCTGGAGTGCCCGATTTTGCCTGGAGAGGAGGCATGTTCCTCCCCCTGGCCTTCTCCCCTCCCCTGAACTTGACCCGATCGTGATCGGAGCCAAGTTCACATTCCCTGCAAACCGGGTTTTCCCAAAAGAAACAGTAAAAAACCCGCTTTGGGAAAACCTGGGTTATGGCGGATTTACCCCGCTACGGGTGTGCAAAATCCGGATTCACTAGTGTTAAATCTGGTTTCAGTGTGAACTTCTTGATTTTAAACCGGTTTGCTAACCGGCTTATAACGTAGTCTGAATGGGCCCAAAGTTGAAACCTTATAGGTCTTTGCTTTCTGTACTTTAGCAGCAACACAAATAGCACATATAAACTTCAACTATTTTTCTTGTCCCTTCCTTGCTTCTCCCTCTTTTTATTTGCACCTCTTGATGGTACCATCAAATAAGGGGCAAAGGCAGATGGGCATGAAGAAGGGGCCTCTAGGTGCTTTGCCTGCAATTGGCCCATGATCAGCTGGGTTCCATAGCAACCAGTTGACCTGCTCTCAAAGCAGGCCACTGCCAAAGTCCCAAATGGGCCACTGGCAAGGAGTGGATTTTCACCACTTCTTTTACTAGTAGCTTCGGGATGCTTCAGAGCCATGCATTGGTCGGGATGCTTCAGAGCCATGCATTGCGCGTGGTCGTGGTGGGGGACTCCTTGCTGAGGGGTACAGAAGCAGTGGTTTGTGGGCCTGACAGGATGTCTCGGGAGGTGTGTTGTCTCCCTGGGGCAAAGATCCATCATGTGACAGAGAGGCTGACAAGACTTGTCAAGCCTACTGACCGTTATCCCCTTCTTTTGGTTCATGTGGGAACCAATGATACTGCAAGGCACAGCCTTCAGAATATCAAAAGGGATTATGAGGCTCTGGGAAGGAAGCTGAAAGAGATGGATGCACAGGTTGTCATCTCATCTCTACTCCCGGTAGAAGGGCATGGTCCAGGAAGGGAGAGGAAAATAGCAGAGGTGAATAACTGGCTCCGTAGATGGTGCCGCCAAGAACAGTTTGGATTCTTGGATCATGGGCTGCGGTTCCATGAGGAGGGACTTCTGGCAAGGGATGGACTGCATCTCACGCCAGTTGGCAAAAACGTTTTTGCCAACAGTCTGAAGAATCTGATCAGGAGGGCTTTAAACTGAGTTATGTGGGGGAGGGAGACATTATACTGGAAGGCAAAAGGGATGGAGAGAATAGTCCAAGTGGCATAGAGGGAACAAGGCAAACAGTGCAAGGACCTAACAGTAGGAGGCAAAAAAATGTGCAAAAGCAGCAAGTAAAGAGGACACATGGTCTTAAATGCCTCTCCACTAATGCACAGAGTATGAGAAATAAGCAGGATGAACTTGAACTCCTAGCACAACAAGGGAAATATGATATAATAGGCATCACTGAAACCTGGTGGGATGAGTCTCATGATTGGAATGTAGAAATAGAGGGGTATAACCTTTTTAAGAGAAACAGGCCAAGCAGGAAAGGAGGAGGAATAGCATTATATGTCAGGGATATTTACACCAGTGAAGAGATGCAGGAAGTCAATACTGGAAGCCAGGTGGAGAGCATCTGGATAAAAATTAAAGGAGAGGGAAACAACAGGGATGTTACTGTGGGAGTCTACTACAGACCCCCGACTCAGGCAGAGGAATTGGATGATGCCTTTCTAGAACAGATAATCACATACTCAGAAAAGAGAGATGTAGTAGTGATGGGTGACTTCAACTATCCTGATATTTGCTGGAAGTCAAACTCAGCCAAATCCTCAAAGTCGAGCAAATTCCTCACTTGCCTGGAAGACAATTTCATTGTCCAAAAGGTGGAAGAGGCAACAAGGGGATCAGCCATTTTAGATCTGATCTTAACCAACAGGGAAGACCTAGTTGATGGGGTACAAGTGGTTGGATCCTTAGGTGGAAGTGACCATGTTCTCCTGGAGTTTGTAATACAGTGGAAGGGAGAAGCTAGGCATAGTCAGACACGCACTCTAGACTTTAGGAGAGCTAATTTCAATAAACTTAGAGAAATACTGGGAGTGATCCCATGGTCAGGAATACTAAAAGAAAAGGGAGTTCAAGACGGATGGGAGTTTCTCAAAAGGGAGATATTGAAGGCACAATTTCAAACAGTTCCAATGAGGAAGAAAAGTGGAAGATGTCTCAAGAAGCCAGGATGGATGACTAAGGAACTTTCAAATGAGCTAAGTTTTAAACGGAACATGTATAAGAAATGGAAAAATGGAGAAATCACGAAAGAGGAATTCAAACAAATAGCCAGCACATGTAGGGGTAAAGTCAGAAAAGCTAAAGCGCAGAATGAACTCAGGCTTGCTAGAGAGGTTAAGAACAATAAAAAGGGCTTTTTTGGATATGTCCGCAGCAAAAGGAAGAAGAAGGAAACAGTGGGGCCACTGCGTGCAGAAGATGGCAAAATGCTAACAGGGGACAGAGAAAAGGCAGAATTACTCAACACCTTCTTTGCTTCAGTCTTCTCAGAAAAGGCAAAGGGTGCTCAACCGAAGGATAATGGAGACAGAATAGAGGAAATTCAGCACAGAATAAGTAAAGAGGTAGTACAGGAATACCTGGTTAACCTAAATGAATATAAATCTCCAGGACCAGATGAACTACATCCTAGAGTATTAAAAGAACTGGCAAATGTAATATCAGAGCCATTGGCAATAATCTTTGAGAACTCCTGGAGAACAGGAGAAGTCCCAGCAGACTGGAGGAGGGCAAACGTTGTCCCCATCTTCAAAAAGGGAAAAAAAGAGGATCCCAACAATTATCGTCCAGTTAGTCTGACATCAATTCCAGGAAAGGTTCTAGAGCAGATCATTAAGCAGAGAGTCTGTGAACACTTAGAGGCCAATGCCATAATCACAAAAAGCCAACATGGGTTTCAGAGAAACAAGTCATGCCAAACGAACCTGATCTCTTTTTTTGATAAAATTACCAGCTTGGTAGATGAAGGGAATGCTGTGGATATAGTATACCTCGATTTCAGTAAGGCCTTTGACAAGGTTCCCCATGACATTCTTGCAAACAAGCTTGCAAAATGTGGGATAGACAAGTTAACTGTTACATGGATTTGTAATTGGTTGACTGGCCGAACTCAAAGGGTGCTCAACAATGGCTCCTTTTCATCCTGGAAAGAAGTGACCAGTGGGGTCCCACAGGGCTCTGTCCTGGGCCCAGTGCTATTCAACATCTTTATTAACGATTTGGATGACAGAATTGGGGGCATACTTATCAAATTTGCAGATGACACTAAACTGGGAGGAGTAGCTAATACCCCAGAGGACAGGATCAAAATTCAAAATGACCTGAATAGACTAGAAAGCTGGGCCAGTGCTAACAAAATGAAATTCAATGCGGAGAAATGTAAGGTTCTGCACTTAGGGCGGAAAAATGAAATGCACAGATATAGGCTGGGGGACACCTGGCTGAATGAGACCACATGTGAAAGGGATCTAGGAGTCCAAGTAGACCATAAGCTGAACATGAGTCAACAGTGTGATGCGGCAGCTAAAAAAGCCAATGCAATTTTAGGCTGCATCAATAGAAGTATAGTTTCTAGATCAAGGGAAGTTATAGTGCCACTCTATTCTGCTTTGGTCAAGCCCCACCTGGAATACTGTGTCCAGTTCTGGGCACCACAATTCAAAAAAGATGTGGAGAAACTGGAGCATGTCCAAAGGAGGGCAACTAAGATGGTGAAGGGTCTGGAAACCTTGCCCTATGAAGAACGCCTTAGGGAGCTGGGGATGTTTAGCCTGGAGAAGAGAAGGTTAAGAGGTGATATGATAGCCCTGTTTAAATATTTGAAGGGATGTCATATTGAGGAGGGAGCAAGCTTGTTTTCTGCTGCTGCAGAGACTAGAACGCGGAACAATGGATGCAAACTGCAGGAAAAGAGATTCCACCTCAACATTAGGAGGAACTTCCTGACAGTAAGGGCTGTTCGACAGTGGAACACACTCCCTCGGAGTGTAGTGGAGTCTCCTTCCTTAGGGGTCTTTAAGCAGAGGCTGGATGGCCATCTGTCAGGGATGCTTTGACTTGGAGTTCCTGCATGGCAGGGGGTTGGACTGGATGGCCCTTGTGGTCTCTTCCAACTCTATGATTCTATGATTCTATGATTCTATGATCTACATTCCATGCCTCTGAAGCATGAGAAGCCACTCCTTTTGGTCCGTGTGTTTCAGGCCTTAATCACCAACAAAACTGCTCTCCTTCCTCTGTAGTAGTTATGTGCTGAATGTTGCAAACCATTAGGATTTGTTTTGTTTTCATTTTACAATTTTATTCCTTTTATAACTCTGAAGGTGGTTGAATTACCTTCTCTAATATTGTGGCAAACATTTGTGTAGACTAGATATTAAAATATTATCTTTGAATTGGAACCTGTGGGACTTTGTGTGTGAAAATCAAAATGCAACTTGGAAATGCATTTACTGACAATTAGGATTAAGTTCAATCTTTAAAAGGGATTCCTCTGTTTATGACATGGCAATTTAGGTGAGTGTGTCTTCTTTCCTCACAGTACAAAACTCAAAGGCCAAGCAAGGTCAATGTATTTTGGAAGGCTACATATTAACAATCCTAAGAATAAATTCTAATAATGATACTAGCAGATTTCAAAAAGAAGCTTATTATTTCTTTTTTCAAAGGCCATAGGAAAAATATACTTTTTTAGGGTCCAAAAGTCTCAACGATATTGTGACTTTTGCCAGCAATGACTCTTGGTAAATTTAAGAACCTAGGGATTAGGGTAGCATAAGACATTCCACCATGTGAGGTGGGAGGACAGGTGCTGCCCCTGCTGTTTCTTCCCTCTCCTTTTTCTGCCCTACTTTTCTTTTTCTTTTTCTTTTTTTCATTCTAACACAAACTTCCTCCCATCACCAAATATTTCATCACAAATACCACATTCTGAGGGTTGCTTCTACAGAACAGGCCATTATGGGTGGCCATTCATCCAATGTCTTTCTCTGATGTCCCACCAGAGACTATTTTCCATAGCAAGAAATTGCTGGCATGGCTCTCCATAGCTCACAAATGTCCCACGTTGGACAACTTACCCAGCTGTTTCTTAGATGGAGTGTTTGCCACTGGCAGATAGCAGCCATTGATGTTCTTCCAGCATAGGTAGAAGATGCAATTTGTTACCTGAGTGAAGCACCTCATCTTATCTAATGGGATGAATGACTTCCTACTCATCCTCTCCCCACCTGAAAGGCCCCACTTTCACAGAACAAAAATGATCTGGTGATCATAGGCCCTGTACACATCAGCCATTAAGGATGGCATGGGGCATAGCATCCTCATGATCCACACCCAGCTCTGCCCCAACAGTACCCTGATGCCATGTGCCACTCCACACAGCACGTGGCATCATGGTGCTCCTTCGGCACTGTATCCATATGATGCAGTGCTAAAGGAGCACTGTTTAGCCATGGCAACATGGCTATAGCAGCCTTTTAAGGGCACAAAAAGGAGCCACTTTTTGAGGCTCCTTTTTGCACCCTCAAAAGTCCAGATTGGGGCTTTGGCATGAGGTTGCTGTGGTCCCCATCCAGCTAGTATATACAGCCCTTTCGTTTCAGTCCCGATCCTCTAATTCCTCATCCCCATTTATAATCTAACCTATTGCTATCCAGAATCACAATCCATGTACTGTTGCCAGTCTGTGATCCATCATTTGCCAGTCCATGGAGAGTTTCCTGGACAGAAAGTAAATGGACATAAATATGGTGCTCATCCTTGGAATACTGGGGAAAATAGTCTGCTTGTCCCCCATATCACATAGTTTAAAAAGTGCTGGTCAAATTGAAAGATGAAGGTTTCTGTGGCACCTGTACTATTTCCATCATTGACTAGCTTCATTGATTCAGAAAATATTAATTTCAGAACTGATATTTTTTTTTTCTTTCTGTTGCTGTCTAAAATGTAATAGACATCAAAAACGAAATGTGAAAGAAATCCTGCTGTGGTGTAATACAGCAGACAAACATTATGTGCTGATTTTGTTTTCAAGCTGGAATCTAGATCAGAAAGGCTTTTGATAGTTTGGTCCAAACACATTACCAGATGTGTAGGAGGGTTCCTCCATCTGCTTAGAAACAGAATTTGAAGTGATTGGCTAAATAGTACAATTTATAGCCGATAGTATAACTATCTACCAGTGGGATTCTCTGGTTGAATCTGACTGGCTGGCAGTACCAAAAACTGGAAATATTTTCCTCTGAAGAGTAATGCTGCTTTGAGTTTGTACTATCTTTAAATCAAGAGAGAAACAGATTTATATAGAGAAAGAAACACTTAACTATTAAGGCTGTGTTGGCAGATGTCCTGTTTTTTATTTAGCCACTTAAAGGCAGACAACACGATCTTCAAAGTGTTCTTCTGGCGCAAACCCGAGAGGACTAGAGCCTTCATTTACACCACTCCTACTCATTTGTTATTCATTCATAACCCACTTTGGTGGATGAAAGCAGATGGCATTCTAAAACTACATCTAATTTAAGGTTGTCAAGTTAACATTTGTTAAAAAATATCTCCACAAAGTTTTTCTGTTAAAATAAAAATAAAAATATGATAACAGAAAAATCTGGGAATGACTACTGAACATTAAGAGGAGAAGAAATGCAAGTGACATTGGGAGCTTCTGAGAAAGAGAAAAAAAAATTGGAAGGGATGCTACAAAATCTGAAGCAACTGAACTGCTCATCATAAATACAGGCTATAATAACAAGTTCACTATTCCACCCAGCTGAAATCTACTACAGTGGTTCAATCTGAACTGATTCATCCCCAAAGTCATTAAGTCAAATCACTTCTGTTTCTGAAAGGATCAGATCATACTGTAAGATCACAGAAATGCAGCTAATAGATTAAATAAAATATTCAAGTATAGGACAATAAAGTAGAAAAGGTACACTTTGCAGAGGGTGAAAAGTACAATTCCCTAATATCATGGTAATAGTGCAAAAATCATGAGTACTTACCCTAGCTAAGTATAGAGCAGTTATAACTCTGTAATTCTAGACTATGAATCTATAACTGCAATGGATGCCAATAATCATTTTTTGTGCAGAAAATGTGTGTCCTTTATCGGAAGCACATTTCTGCATGGAAAATAATATTTCTGTTCAGGAAATGTTGTTTTCTTGCCCCCCCCCCAAAAAAAAAAGCATTATGAGAATTATATACTAAAGAAATCCCAAAAGTGGGAAGCTTTATAACAGAAGAACAAACTGAACAAAAAATTGATAGGCAAAATTATATATCAAAATACTGCCAGTCAAACTTTATGTGCTATCAATGTCACGAAAAGCAATCTATACTCTATTTTTTCAGAAATATTTTCAGTTGTGTAAACCTCTTGCACATTGTTTGCTAAGCTTTATAACAGGGCAGAATTCTTCTCAAAGTTTCCAGTTAAGTATGTTTTATCCTGAACATATTTCAAACATTTTAAAATATTCTTTCCATTCCTAGACCAGAAAACTGTGCAACTAGGATTCCCATGCTCATGAAAAATACTGTACAGAAATCTGAAGTGAAACAAACTAATCATACCTTAAATTGGAATCAGATTTCAATCCTCTATCAATACCAGGGATTGATTTTAGTGAAGCAAACATTGATTTCAGTGAAACAACTGTATGGTATTTCATATCACTTTACAAAATGCCTGTAAAACACTTTAGCACTGGGTGAAACCTTTCTGCTTTAAAGCCATATGAGTAAATGCCATTTGCACATCACAAATACAAAAGACATTTTGGAAGATTACTTCTGAATAGAATTTCTCTCTCTCCAATTTACAGGTGTCTTTAATGGGATTTATTTATCAATATTTCCACAAAGTCAGATCTGCATATGTAGAAATCACACACATACACAAATTGCATAAATGCAAGGAAGAACATGAAAATGCAATCTTTCATTCTTGCCATTATTTTGAATTTAAGAACTGTGTTTGGATGTTATTTCTTCTTCTTTTCAATCCAATATTTTCTTACAAGTAGGAGCTCAATTGAGTGTTTTCATTTCAGTTTTAAGTAAGGGGCAAAAAAAAAAAAATGGGCAGAAGGGGCAACCGAAGTTGGACTGGAGCCGCAGCAAATACATGCTGTGGTCCCAATCCACCTTGAAGCCAGCCAAAAAAGGAGCAGCAAAGATCTGCTCCTTTTCCAGATAGCTTTTCCCATCCCCTCATGAGCCCATGGCAGCTTCAGGAAGCTCTGGCGGTGTGTGGCATGAAAACACCAAGCATCATGAAGTTGCCCTCATCTGCACACCCAGGCAGCTTCAATACTTCTTGGGGGTGTGTGGAGTGAGCCAGTCTGTTCTGGCCCTAAGTTTGGATATAGTTATCAAAGTTGCTCACTATATCAATGCATGTGTGTATACTTTACCAATTTAGAATTTAAATCAGTTTTCAGATATTTATATGCACACATCCATGCATATGCTGAGCAACTTTGATCTGAAAACTCATTTAAATTCTAAATTGGTAAAGAAATCACAAGGTGCCCTTAAGAAAGTTTCATCTACATTGTAATTTTTCTTTTGTGTGAGAGCATGTCTTCTTTTGCTGTCTCAATACCTACCTATTCTACTGCTGTTACCTCAATTTGCCTGTGTTTTCTACATCAAATATAGGACTACAGACACTTTATGATATAAATTGAAACAGAATGCAGTTAAAACAGAGTACAGAGTACAGAGTACAGGCATGATACAAGGGAATAAATAAATGAATGCTATAGAAAAACAATGATTTACAACAATTTAAAAAGCAGTTAAAGCATAATAGTGATGATAAAAAATACAGTACATCTCAGTTTAATGACATTCTGTAATGGCCAATGAGCAAACCGATTATAAATGAACAAGATCTTTGCATGCACGTAGAAAAACATGCAAGCAAAGTGAAAACATTTACCATATATGGATTTTGAAATGTCAGATATCCAAGCTGGATTCAGGAAGGGAAGAAGTGCTAGGAATCATATTGCAAACATATATTGAATAATGGAGCACATCAAATAATTTCTAAAGAATATCAGCCTGTGCTTTATAGATTACAGCACAACCTTTGATTGTATAGATCATGAAGAATTATGGGCCACACTTAACGATGTGTGCCACAACATTTGATTATCCTGATTATCTTTTCAGGACAAGAGACTACTTACTGTTAGGACAGAATACAGAGAAACTGAATGGTTTCCACTTAGCAGGGGGGGGGGGGGGAATTAGGCAAGACTGTATTTCATCACCCTGTCTGTTTAACTTGTATGCTGAACATATCATACACAAAGCAGGATTTGTCACAGAGGAAAGAATCATGAAAATTGGAGGAAGGAGCATCAACAATTTAAGACAGGCAGATGAAACCACATTACCAACAGAAAATAGCAAAGACTCAGAACAATTACTGAACATATTCATGCAGTGAAGTACAAAGGCAGATTTACAGCTGAACATTAAAAAAAACAAAAATAATGACCACAGATTATTTACATAATTTTAAAGTAGATGAAGAAGACATTGAAACAGTTTATGATTTTCCATACCTTGCCTCAGTTAATCAGAATAGATTCTATTTATCAGAATAGAAACTGCAATGAATAATAATAATAATAATAATAATAATAAATTTAATTTATATTTCCTGCCTCTCCCGTTGGATTGAGGTGAGATTCCAACAATAGCTAAAATACAGTCATACAATTGAAGTACAATTCAGCAGTTTAAAATTCAGCAATTTAAAATTATCTTAAATCAATCACTAAAACCATTATTCGACAATTATTAGTGCAATTCTTATACCTAATCAGTTGCTATCATTCTCCAAGAGATCTTTAGCCATCCTTTATAATAGATCGGGTGGGTAAGCCTGCCGGAAGAGATCCGTCTTAAGTGCCTTCTTGAAGGCATCTAGGTTAGTAATAAGATGGATCTCTTCTGGCAAGTTGTTCGAAAGACTCGGGGCCACCACCGAGAATGCCCTATGGGAAGTTGTCATCAGTCTCGTAAAATTCTAATAAATTCTTCCCGGTGGTTCTGAGAGAGCGGGGCAGATTGTGTAGGGAGAGGCGTTCCTTCAAGTAACTTGGGCCCAAGCCATATAGAGCTTTAAAGGTAATGACCAACACTTTGTATTGTGCCTGAAAGCTATTCAGTAGCCAGTGTAGAGATTTTAATATGGGGTAATATGATCCGTTCTGGATGCCCATGTAAGTAGCCTGGCTGCCACGTTCTGAATCAACTGAAGCTTCTGGACTTGGCACACGTCCATGTAGACCGTGTTACAGAAATCTAATCAAGAGGTTACCAGTGCATGTAACAGTGTTTCAAGGTCCTCTTTGCCCAGGTAGGGGCGAAGCTGGCGTATCAGCCGAAGTTGATACCACGCACTCCTGGCAGTAGCCTCCACCTGTGAAGTCAGCTGGAGGGACGAGTCCAGGACTACACCCAAACTGTAAACTTTGTCCTTTAGGGGAAGTGTGACCCCGTCCAGGACAGGTTGACAAATCTCCATCCCTGGGCTAGGGGAAGCTATCACAAGTACCTCTGTTTTCTCTGGATTCAACCTGAGTTTGTTTTCCCTCATCCAGCCCATTACTGACTCCAAGCAGGTGTTCAGAGTAGAGATGTCATCCTTGGTCACTGCAGCAGTCGGAGACATAGAGAAATATATTTGTGTGTCATCAGCATATTGATAACACCGCACCCTGTGTCTCTGGATGATCTCTCCCAGCGGCTTCATGTAAATATTAAATAGCATGGGAGACAGAATGGTGCCCTGGGGGACGCCAGATGTCAACTCTCTATTATGAGAGCAACTGTCTCCTAGCTTTACCATCTGGAATCTGCCTGAGAGGTAGGAACGAAACCACTGAAGAACAGTGCCCTCAATTCCCATCCTCCTCAGGCGTTCCAGAAGGATACCATGGTCAATGGTATCGAATGCCACTGAGATGTCCAAGAGCACCAAGAGGGTCACACTTCCCCTATCGATGACCAGACTGAGATCATAGACCAGGGCGATTAAGACTTGGAAGGACAGGTATGAAGGAATTAGACAAGATCATGAAATGTAAAGTCTGAATGCTAATGTCAGGATTTTCTGTGCCACTGTATTTCCCATTTCTATATATGGTTGTGAAAGCTGGACAGTATAAAAAGCTGAAAGGAAGAAAATCAAGTCATTTGAAATGTGGTGCTGGAGAAGAGTTCTACAGATACTGTGGACTCCTAAAAACACAAATAATTTGGGCCAAGGGCATGATCTCTCCCTACAACCCATGATGATGTATTTTTGCCATATTATGAGAAGATGTAACTTGCTAGAAATGGTAATAATACAGCTGGATAGATTCAATCAAGAAAGCCATGAGCCTGAGTCTGCAAGACCTGAGAGGAGCTGTTTGTGATAGGATGGGTTGAAGGCCTCTCATTTATGCTGCCACCGTAGGTATAAGTAGATATGGCATCAGTTAACAACAAGAAAGACAGTATGGTATAGTGGTTTGAGATTGGAGACCACATTTTGAAGCTTTATTCAGTCATGGAAGCTTACTAGGCCTGCATCTGCACTGCAGAAATAACCCAATTTGACCCCATTTTAATTTATATGGCTCAATGCTATGGGTTAATTGGAACTGTACTTTGTTGCAGCACCAGAACTCTTTGATAGAGAAGGCTAAGTATCTCACAAAATTATAAATCCCAGAATTCCATAGCACTGAGCTATGGCAGTTAAGCAGTGTCAAACTGCATCATTTCTGCAATACAGATTCAGCATCTGTTTAGCATCTAAATTCATAGTGCCCTTTGTTCCGGCTGCTCTCTTTTCAGTGGGAATTCTGCTCCCATGCACTTTTCAGTCCGCATTCTCTCTGATTGCCACTCTTCCTTATATCCCAAAGATTCTGGCCCTTCCTATCACTACACCTTCCTTTTCTCTATATCAGTTCTTTCTCTCTTGTTTCATCACTCACCTCTTACAGAGAATACAGTGTTACTCTCACATCACTGCAGTCCATTTTTAAAAAATGTTGTCAGGCTTTTCTGACCTGATTTAGATTGTTTTGCCTTGGGGTATTTTAGGCATAATGTGGCATGAACCAAGAGTGGACTAGCAAAACAGTTCTGAAGCTTTCCAGGCCTTCTATAGCTTTAATCGTCATTATTGATCACAGCTGCAGGCCTTAATAACTATTTGAATAGTCATTCTTAATTGCCATAGTGTCCATTTCTGGAACTAAAGGGTGGACCTCTATCGATTTGTTGTCATCTTTTTCCTTGTCATTTTTAATAGTGAAATAATACTATTTTACTAAATGAAAAGGAAAGATATCTAGTAATTAACTCCTCAAGGTCATTTATCAGCTAGAATGAACAGAACGCAATTTAATTGTCAAGATTTACACAGAGGAAGGAGCAAAACTGTGTATGGACTTTATCCAGCCATTGAGATTCTCCATTGGGCTTGGAACTTCTTTCATTCTTACTTTCAATCAATGATATCAGGTTACATAATGAATGGGAAGATTTTCCTTCTAACTAAGCTCTAGTTCTAAAACTGAGTGAGTTTTACCTGAAATAGGAGGTCTGGTTTGCAGTCCTGGAAGGTTTTGCATACCTGAAAATTAGGATATATTGATAAGATTTAAACATGACAACACCAAATTTTCTTTGGCCATTCCATGTTCCCCAAGCTTCTTAAACCACTAGAGAATGGACTTCAAGACCAATCCAGAGTTGGAATTTGTCCCCAGTGGCACCACTAGGGTTTCCATCACCCAGAACTCATGGTGTCACTGCTATGGACCTCTGCTGACTACACAGAATCCTTTATATAAAATAATTGCACTAATGTTACTCATAAATTATATTTCCCACATATCATTAAATGTTATGGCAACAGTAGTGACATAAACAACTAGCAAAGTTAAAATGGTGCCTTGAAGTCACATTATTATACACGCAGCCTAAATGTATTTACAGTTACATAGTTTTGTGTGGCTAAAGTGAAAACCAAGAAAACAATAGAATTCAAAGCAAAAACATTTTAAAAACTTGATCTACAAGTTCCCACTTCTGATGCTATGGTAGCAAACATTGACATTTTGGGAAGGCTAGAAATACGAAATGCTGAGCACACTGCACTTACTTCTTGAAAGTGCTATTAGTCTTGGAAGGAAGCCAGAAGGGTGGACTGGATGGCCCATGTGGTCCCTTTCAACTCTATAATTCTAAGTATTCCTGCATGGCAAGAGATTAGACAAGATGGCCTCTTTGGTCCCTTCCATCTCTAGGATTCTATAATTCTATGATTCTGTATCCCATTTCCAATAAAATTATCACTCTGAGGAGGCTTCTGGAATAAGACAAGGCATTTTGCAACCTTTGCATATTGTTTTCTACCAAAAGGTAGTCAGTGTTCACATCTACAGAAAAACCAGTGATTTCTGAAATGAAAAATGGAAAAGGAAAATACTAATTACACTCATCAAGTAATTCCTTTATGTGCTTCTCCAAAGAAACCTCAACTAGAATGTTTAATTTTCCCCCCTCTCACAAATAACAAGACAATGGAATCTATTGGTTATGAAATCTGACAATCTCATAGTTGGAAGCCTTGGGTTGGCATCAGCATTATGTCCCAGAAGACCTGATCACCAATTGGTCAAGACAACAGGCAATTCATGTGGGGTGGGGGGGGGGGTGAGCTGACTGGCTCCGTCTAGTTTTTCAATTGTAGGAGCTTGTTCCTGTCTGGAGAAAGAACTAAGAGAAAGAGGAAGAAAGGGGAGAATAGTGACCCCATCAAGCTTTTCCCTTCACTCGCCAGTGGGTCAGAAGTAGCAGATTACAAGCTATATGCATATTTCTCCTTCTCATTTCAGCTGGAGGAGCAAAGCCCATGGCAGTGACAGCTGTTCAGATGGAGGTGGAAGATGAGAAGAGAAGAGTAAAAATTTTATTGAATCAAAGTGCAAACCACAAATCTGGGAAACCAAACAAGTGAGCACTGTGCCACAGAAGTATATGAATAATCAGCCAATTTTCTGACAGTGACAGGGAAGCAAAAGTAATGATTCTTTTGAAGAAAGCAAAAGGATAGCTGCTCCCTCCAGGCCACTGCCATGCCAGGAGAGAGAGGTTGAAGCCATGATGTCTTCCAGCAGTGGAAGCAGTGTCGCTAGTTAGAATTCAAAGATATAGCCATGTTAGTCTGTAAAATCAGTGTGTAGAGAGAAATTGCAGCACCTTTGAGACTACTGAAAGAAAGAAGTTGGCAGCATGAGACTTAATCTGAAGATGCATCTGATTACGTAGACTGAAGTCTATGAAAGCTCATGCTGCCAACTTCTTTCTTTCAGGGGCTAAACAGACAGGCAAAAAGAGGTATGTTCAGGCTGGCTTGAAGGCATGGCATTTAGATGACACATGCCTTGAAGCCAGCAGGAAAATGTCCTCTAGGTGCCTTATGCAGAGAAAATCAGTTTCAAAAAGAAGCAGCATTTTTCTGCTTCTTCCTGGCTTGAAGCCATGTCATGTGGCCATGATATGAGCACTCCAGCTGCCTTGGGAGCTGGCAATGTGGTTGGTGGGATTTCAATGTGGTTTTAGAAAAGGCAGCTTCAAACCACTTTTTCCTGCCCATCTTTTTTGCCCCTTATTCTCGAAGGTGCTACAAGATCTTTCTACATACTGAGATCTAGCTAATTAAGAAGAAACTGTCAGAGTACAGAGAACTCTGGGAAGAAAATGTCAGAAATGTGGCTATAGGAGAGGGATGTGTATATAAGAGAGTGAGCTTTGGTTGTTGGACAATGGTTCTTCTCATGACATGGTACCCGAATTGGGGATGTTGCAGAACCCAGGACCAGCACCAGTAAACAATGTGGTTTTTGCTGATGGTGGGTCTGATAATGTGCAAAGAAAAGGGTCTGCATACATATCTGGGCTTGGGGAAACATTAGAAAATGTTTTGTGTGCACCCAAATTGCAAAATTGCCTTGTGAGTGTGTCATCCATGACAAATGATGGATATGAAGTGTTTTTCAAGGGAGATGAGTGTCTGATATCTAAAAATGGGACAGTATGTGGTAAAGTAGTTAAAAGAAACAAGATATACCTCACAGTTGGAAGGGTACAGTGTGCAAGTGTGACCAATAAGCTTTTGCATGACAATTGTGTGCATTGCCTCCACAGAGTAATGGGCACACAAGCTTCAGGGGCTTGACTATTTGGAGAGAATTTGTTCAGAACTCAAGGTGCACAGCTGATTGATCTATGTGCAAACAGGTAAAAGTAAGGCTTATCTTGGCCCAAGAGAAAACAAGTGCACCACCGTGACGCTATTTCAGGTGGTGCAGGCTGATTTGTCTAGTCCACCCAAGTTGAAAGTGAAGGAAGCAATAGATTCAACATGGTTTCAATAGAAACCAGGTTTTCATGTGTTGCTCTGCTTAAGACCAAGAGTGAGGTTGCTGTGCAATTTCAACACTGGGTCAATGCCATAGAGAGGGAATTTCTTTACGAGGTTGGCATGTTGATCACAGAAAGGGGAGATGAGTTTCTCATCCAGAAATTGCAGCAGTGGTTTAAGGAGAAGGTCACTGTACAGCCAACTCGGCTTACCCTGCCGAAGATAGTTTGGCCATATGGTGGATTGGCATGATCAACAAATGCAGGATTACACGAGGACAGGCTAACATACCACTAAGTTTGTGGGGTGAAGCGACCAGGATAGCTTGCCATGTCATCAATAGAACATGGAGCAGTGTTGTGAAACAAACTACATATTTTCTATTGTATGGCAGGGCATCCAATTTGTGTTTCCTCAGAGTTTTGGGGCAATATGCAAATGTACTGATTCCATCTCAGTTCAGGAAGAAAAACGAACCAAAATGGAGAAGGTTGAGGGTCATGGGCTACAAGGAAAACAATTACAGGTTCTCATTGGGTCATGGCAGAGTCTTACATTCGAGAAGTGCAAACTTTGAGAAATATGCTGGTTGGGAATTGCAACCATGATGTTTTTGTGCCATTAGGCACTGCAGCACAAAACATCAAAAATAGAGCAGTGGGTTTGTCTAGGACTAGGAAGGAAGAGAAACCCAGTACTTCACATGACACAAATATGAGCATCCAAACACAAACACTAAAGATAGAGCTAGAACAGAGATCTGCAACAGAGGCTAGCATCCAGATGAGCAGTGATAGTGAGGATGAGCATAGTAGGACCAAGGTGATAAGTCCACACAGGACTCTGCAGGTTAGAAAACCACCAGACAGGTTTGTGGTGCAGGAAGCAAGGGTCTGCACAGTCATTGCCGAGGAACTTGAGAGTTTCAAGGAGATGCTGAGGTATTCCAGGGAAAGCAGAAAAAATGGAATGCTGCCATGGATGATGAGTTTGAAGCCTTTGTGGATAGAAAGTTGTTTGAAGTTGTAGAATGGCCTTCAGGACAGAAAATGGTTGGATGCAGGTAAATTTATAAAAAGAAGGAGATGCCTGATGGTACTGTGAAGTAAAAAGCCAGGATTGTGGCTAAGGGGTACTCTCAGGAAAGGTTTGAAAGGTTTGACAGGATGTTTTCACCAACAGCAAAGCCAGAGAGTCTGAGGATGGTTCTTGCTGTGGCTGCCAAGAGAGGTTTGGTTGTGAACCCTTTTGATTTCAAAACAGGGTATTTCAATGCCAATCTGTAGGAGACTGTTTACATGGAACAAACTCCTAGATATGACTGTACGGGCAGCACCAAGGTCAAGCTGAGGAAGGCATTGTACAGGCTAAAGCAGAGTGTGAGGTGCTGGAACCAGTGCATACATAAAGAACTAGTCATGCTTCGGTATCAGCAGAGTGTGGCTGATGCATATGTGTACATGAAGGGCAACATCATTCTGGTGATCTATGTGGACAATCTGTGTGTTGCAGTCAGGGATGAGGATGAAATCAGGCTGGTGCAAATTGGCAAAAAAGGTTCAAATTGAAGGATCTAGGACACCTGAAGACTTACCTAGGGATTAAGGTAGACAGAGACCATGATGGTAGTTTCAGGCTGTGTCAAAGGAGGAAGATTGACAAATTGGTAAAAAAAGATTGGACTGTGTGATGCCAAGGTTGTCAAAAGTCCCATGACACCAAATTGTTGTTATGCATTTTAATAAAATGACACCAGAATAATAATAATAATAATAATAATAATAATAATAATTTATTTCTAGCCCGCCCCTCTGAACGAGCAATCGGGGCGGGTTAAAACAAGGTTAAAAAACAATACAATTAAAATATACCATCCCATCACCCAACTCCCCCCCTTAAAACAGGATTAAATCACAACAACATTAAAATCAATAAATGAACATATAAAAATAAAATAGAAACAGAGACAGAAGTTACAATCTGGAAACCTTAGCTGTATAAGGGTGAGGTAATGCTGGAAAGAGAGATGGAAAGACTCAAAAATACATTTCAGGGCCGGGAGGTGTTACATTTCTTTTGGAAAGGCCTGCCCGAAAAGATACATCTTTAGGGCTTTTTTAAAGCCTTCAGTGGATGGAATATGACGCATCTCGTCTGGCAGGTCATTCCACAGCTTAGGGGCAACAGCTGAGAAGGCCCTCTGGAAGGTCTGGACCAGTCTGGTCTTCATGGGCTGTAGCAGATTCCTCCCAGAGGACCGAAGTGTACGGGGAGGTTCATATGAGAAGTGGCGGTCCCTCAGATAGGATGGATCCGAGCCATCTAGGGCTTTAAAGGTCAACACCAACACCTTGTACTGTCTAATCAGAAGCCAGTGGAGGGATTTAAGCACTGGTGTAATGTGCTCTCTCCTAGATGTACCAGTGACAAGCCTGACTGCCATGTTTTGAAGCAATTGCAGTTTCTGGGTCAAGCACAAGGGTAGCCCCATGTAGAGCACTTTACAGAAGTCCAGACGTGAGGTTACCAGCGCATGAACCACAGTTTCCAAGTCCCTCATCTCCAGAAAAGGGTGCAGCTGGCATATCAGCCGAAGCTGATAACAGGCACTCCTGATCGTCGCATTCACCTGACTAGTCATGTGAAGCGACGGGTCAAGGAGTACCCACAGGCTGCAAACAGAGTCCCGAGTGTGACTCCATCTAGGACTGGAAGTTGTATTCCCAAAACTGGTTTTGGGCCCGTAACTGTTAGTTCCTCCGTTTTGTCTGGGTTGAGTTTCAATCGATTTGCCCTCATCCAACCCATTACCACCGCAAGGCAGTCATTGAGAGGGGAGATGCCATCTCAGGTCTGAGCAGACGTTCTGGTCACAGAGAAATATATCTGAGTGTCATCAGCATACTGATGACATTGAGCTCTGTGCCTCTGAATGATCTCTCCAAGCGGATTCATATAGATATTGAATAACATCAGGGACAGAATGGCACCCTGAGGGACGCCACAGCTAAGCTCAATTTTAGATTAGCAGCTGTCCCCGAGTCTCACCCTTTGGGATCTGCTAGGGAGAATGGATCAGAACCACCTAAGAGTGGTGCCTCCAATCCCCATTTCTCTCAGCCAATCCAAAAGGAATCCTAATCTGATCCAAAATGGAATGGTCTATGGTGTCAAATGCTGCCGAGTGATCCAAGAGCACCAACAGGGTTACACTACCCCTGCCGATGCTCCCGCCGAGGTCATCAGTCAGAATAACCATTGCGGTCTCCACTCCTTAACCTGCCCTGAAGCTGGTTTGGAATGAGTCGAGATAATCGGTTTCATCCAAGATGTCTTGGAGTTGGGAGGCAACCTCTCTCTCGATCACCTTGCTAAGAAAAGGTAGCAAGGAGACTGGTCCATAGTTGTTTTTGTCCAGGGGATCAAGAGAAGGCTTCTTCAGGAGGGGCTTAATGGCCGCCTCCTTCAGAGAAGATGGAACAATGCCTTCCTTGAGGGACACATTGATCATATCCAGAAGGAACGTCCTCAGTGTGTCCCCTCCCTGGACGACCAGCCAAGATGGACCCGGATCAAGAGAGCAAGTTGTTTTTTTCACAGCTCCAAGAAGCTTGTCCACATCATTGGTACTTACTGATTGAAACTCATCCAGTAAACTGACAGCAACGGAGCGGCTGGACACCTCATCCTTGACCGCTGAACAAATATTGGCATCCAAGTCAGCTCTAATCCGAGAGATATTATCTGCAAAGTGGGTGTTAAACGCCTCACAGCAGGCTGCTGTAGGCTCTAGTAGGGGGGTTGGCATGGGAGGAACCCGTGTCAGCTCCCCCACAATCCTAAACAGCTCTGCCGGGCGGGACTCTGAGGATGCAATGCGTGCAGTACAGAAAGATCTCCATGCTGCACGCAAAGCCTCTCCATAGCTGCGAAGATGCAGTCTATAGTGAGTTCTGTCAGATGGGAGTCAAGTTTTTCGCCATTCACACTCTAGTCATTGTCCAGCCCGCTTCATCTCCCTGAGGTCTTCCATGTAGCAGGTTTTTCGATTTGGACTGGGCTGGAAAGGACGCTGGGGAGCGATTGTGTTGATAGCTCTAGTGATGTCAGTATTCCATGTGTCTACTAAGGCCTCAACAGAGTCACCGGCATTCCCAACTAGCAAACCCTCTAGGGCTTTCTGGAAACCAATTGGTTCCATAAGCCTTCGAGGGCAGACCATTCTAATAGGTCTGCCATCCCAGGAGGGGCGGAAAGTGGCCTTCAGTTCCAACTTGATCAGGAAGTGATCCATCTATGACAAAGCAGAAGTCTTAGTTACCTCTGCCCACGGATACTCCTGCTCCGTAGTAAAAGCCCCATCAAGTGTATGACATACACAATGCGTGGGCCCATTGACCAATTGGGAGAGGTTCCTGGCTACCACGGAGTCCATGAACTCCCAAGTTGCTCCAGATAGCTCTAACAAACTGTTTTCAAGAGGGATATTGAAGTTGCCCAGAACCAGTCTGGAATCAGAAGAGCTGTTTGAAAGGGAGGGTTTGTACCATTCAGCGGTAGGAAGTCTGTTGTTCATAGCCAACAATACAAGGCTATGCTGTGGTATGTTGAGCAGAAGAGCTTCCAAACCCAGGCTAGTTGACTGGACAGCAATGAAACTGGGACAGATGTTTGACGTTGAATAGAAGCTTGTCAGAACTTGAAGGCTTCATGGACAGCTAATTTTCGTCAGAGACAAATGAATGGAAGTCAGTTACTGGCTTGACCATCAGAGTCACTGATCATCTCATCATTTAGAGGTCTAGAAATCAGAATTGCATTTGCACTGAGTACAATAGGAACAGAGTTTGCCGTGTTGTTAGAAATAGTGAATGAGATCCAATAGGTTAAGCAGTTGTTGAAGGATTTGAAAGATGAATCTTCAGGCCTCCAAATGGGGTGCAGCAGGAGCCCTGGGCGCCCGCTGCACCCTGCTTGAGGAGATGGGGTGGAAGGGAGGAAGGGGCTGCCAGTGCGGCCCCTTTCTCCATGGGTCTTTGCCGCGGCTGTCTAAAACCTGCAGCAAAGACCCGCACCAAAAAAGGAGCTCCATTTAGAGCTCCTTTTTTGCACCGTGGATAGGGTGCGATTTGCGCCCTCCCACGGCGCAAAGGCATCATGGCGTGCATAGCACGTCTAAAAGCTGCACACACCATGAAGCCATCATGGCACGCACGTGTGGATGCCACCATTTAATTATGGCGGCACCCATACATGCTAGGGTTTGTGAGCGTGTAGAAGCTGCGCACTCACAAACCCTAGTCACGCCTCAAAGAGCCCTAAAGGCGCTTTTATGCCCGTCTAGATTGGGCCATAGTGTTCCTATTCCACATTAACTTGGTCTGGCTGCCTCCTGTTGCATTCTGGAATTTTCAGTTTATGAAGGGGCATGTAGAATTCTCAGCCTGAGATCTCTTAGGCCTCACTGAACTACAAACCTCAGAATGTAACATGAGGCAACCAGAGCAGGAAAAGTGGAATAGCAGCACTATACGAGAGTAATGCAATAATGTGGTACTTTTGCATCCTGTAAGCCAGGAATGGGAAACTTTCTAGCCTTTGCTCTAATTTCAAAAGACCTTTGCAAGTGATCATTTTTGATCTTTGGCATATTGATACTTCCATCTCCAACAACCTGTGTGTAGAGAGGAAGGGGTCAGAACAATGGGGGTGGCATTGTCCCTTTGACTATGGGTGTATTCACACTGCAGAGTTAAGGCTCCATTCACACTACAAAAATAACCTGGTGTGAAACCGGATTATTTTCCTGGCTTTCACATTTGTCCCAACTGCACTCGGTGCAGATTGTGGGGGTGTGGGGCTACGGGAAAACCCACTTAACCTGGTATATTCAATATCAGTTTTTTTCCTGCTTTTTTTTTTTTTTTTTTTAAGAACTGCAACAATCTGCATCTTTGGCAGTGTTCGTAAGCTACTGAATTGATTTGGATGGCACTGCATCATTCCCAGAAATGGAGGTGCCTCCATTTAAAACCAAAACAGTGGAAAGTGGGAATGGCAACAGGGTTAAAATGCCACACAGAGATTCAGAAATGGAAAATGTAGTGGGAACACCAATTTGGTATTGCATCACCCTGGAGATTCACATCTCCTTGGGACAAAAAGTAAGTATGAATGCCCTCAAAAGAGTTTGACACCACTTTAACTGCCATGACTCTATCCTACAGAATCCTGCGATTTGTAGTCTAGAGAGATATTCAGCCTGGTCTATCAAAGAGCTCTGGTACCTCATCAAAGTACAAATCCCAGGACAGTCATTACAGTTAAAGTGGAGTCAAATTGCTTTAATTCTGAGGACCTACTGTCCCCACCTGCCTGCAATGCATCAGCAACTTTGAAAAGGATTAAAACCAAACACTCTCCCATTAGGCTCACATGTTATTAAAACTTTTTGGGTTTTCAGACCAAGCACCTGCCATTCCAAGCAACTAAGAAAATGAAAGTGAGTAATTTGTCTACTATAATTATAACTGACATACATTTTGACCTTTGCAATCTTTTCTCACTCTTCTTACTGTATCACCTGTCCTCTTGAAGTTTCCAAAAAAGTGAATCCAGTTTCTGTTCCTTGAGTGAACTATACATTGCTATTTAAAGTGAGCTTGGATTGACTTCATCTCTTATCCTGGAGGAGAAGGATTTTGTGTTTCTTTTTAAAACCATAATGACAACAGATCATGTAGCTAGTTCACAAATTTCAGTTCACCTTAGTTAATTCTTTAGGCACATGCCAAATGAGGTCTCTGATTAGAAGACCTTAAAATTGCCCAGAGTAGGATTGGGTTGTGGGACTGATTGCTGAGGTTAGTGATCACTAATTTAATGCAATACACTATTGTTGCTTTTAGTTAATCTCCTTAAATATACACTCCAAAGTAAAGCAGCCATTCCACCCAGTGTATTCATACTATTGGATTATGTAGAAATAGAGTGGGTCCTCGTCTTGATGAACACTAAAAATTTAAATGAAGAGCTCTTTTAATAATTAAATTGAGTACTCATGCATTGGGAGCAATGAAAAAAGAGAAGAGGGGTGAGCTATATCCAGTGGTAACTGCTTCTAGTCCATTAAGAAAGAAGCCAAATCAGTCCTTCATAGTGCTTAATCTTGTTAAACTGAAGTAGCTAATGGAAGACTTCTTATTAAAAGCCATATGTGTGTGAAATCTTAAGTGTAAAAGAAGATATGATAATAACACTCATACTCTGACATTTTCCTTAATATTTTCTTTGATGATGAACATAAGAGTACTCATATTCTTAATATGAGTGAAAACATTATAGATAGATCTGCACATGTTTACTTGAAATGTAGCCTTGCCATTTACTTTCTAGAATTGCAACCCAAAATTTTCCTCACTCCCTCTCTCCCCTTCCTCTCAATAGGAATTTCTTGAACTCACTTGAATTTTTGCTACTATAATCGTTCACCTAATACCAAAAGGAATTGAGACAAAGTTGGTACATTAGGAGATATGGAAGGGGCTATTTGAAAACACTAAAATTCTGGGTCATGCCAACAGCTATCAGGTCAGAATGCACAGGGAAGCCATTGAAATCCACAAACACCAAGACAACTTCGACAGGAAAGAAGAAACCCTTAAAGTTAGCAAAATTTGGCTACCAGTTCTGAAAAACATAAAAATCAAAACCACCCAGGATCAAGAGTTTTCCCAGTAGACAATGATTACTAACTAAGCAGACACTAATTCTCTTTGCAGATCCTCCAACCCTGAGGCCTTGACCTCCCTATCAAGGGTCACAGAGTGTGTATGTATGTATACCCCACTTTCTTCCAGCCTTTTCTGAAGATTGCAGCCACAGGTGCTGGAGAAACATCAGGAATAAATTCTTCTAGAACATGGCCATATAGCCTGAAAAAGCTACAAAAAATATATTTGGTATAGCCTCTGCCAAATCCAAATCGCTGCCTTTTTAATTTGTTTCCAGTTCCCTTGTTTGTACTGCAAGAGAAATGCTGATACTGGCATGGTTTAGCCCTCACCCTAAGAGAGAAACTCACTCTAAATAAGAGGGCTCATGTTTTATCTTCCCTGGACTCTGAGGGAAAAAACTCCCAGTGATCATAAGGCTCTACCTGAAACAATGCTTAAATTGGTACTTATATGTTCCTTTTAAACTTTAGTTTTATTTGTTACATTGTATATTGGAAAATATAAGAACTATATCTTATCAAATGGAGATGATATTTATAATATTTTGGTTAAACATATGAAATTGACATATATTATCAGTAGGCTTCATTTCAAAATAAACAATTATGTAATGCCATGTCTCTTTCTGACTCAATAACCAGACTACATTGATGTACCAGAAGGGGTTTAGTGCAGCAGCTTAGCACAGAAATACATATTTTGCCAGAACTGGCTTTCAAGAATCCATTTCACAATTAAAACCCCTCAGAAGCACTGCCCTTCCAAAATGTCCACACTCCATTCCCAGGCCGAATGACATTGGCTCTCACAGTACCTTATCGGCTTCCTCCCTCCCCACCCATACTAGGCCTCTTGTATTATGCACTAATATCATGGCTAAAATACATCAAAAGCAAAGCTAATTTTAATATGGCAGAAAGAGCCAATGGCCCTGAGCAGATAAGCCAAGATAGCACTGGTCTGTCCTGTTTTGTCTTTGGGAAGCTATCCCAAAGCTTCAGCATCTTTAGCAGGGGGAGGGAGACAGAGTCCAAGATCACCAAGCCATCTACAGAAAAGCAGTGGTTGTCTAATCTAGTCCAGGTCCTTCATGAGTCAGTCCAGGAAAGCAGTCCAAAGGAAAATCTGAAGGAATAGTCAGAGTCCAGGCAGAGTTCTAGGCAACAGGCAATCAGTCAAAGAACAAGGCATCAGTATGGCTTTCTCCCAAAGAAGATGGATGGTTGTCAGCCATATTGAAGGAGGTGCTAGGATATTTGTAGCCCATTTGGGTCTTGCAGGTTTTCCTGATTAGTAGTGTTGTTCTTATTTAAACGCTGAGAACACTTGCTACTTTCTCTTCCCTGGCCTTTATCTGCAGGGGTAGGCACTGGTAAGTCTGGTTCTTCCTCTGAAGGTTCTGGCTGTAATTAATTTTTCTCATTTGACTTCATACCAAGTACTGGCTGCAAGCTTTCCTCCTGAGGCTGCTGGATTTGCTGCAGGCCTGGCATGTCCCCTGGATTCTCAGATTCTCCATCAGAGTCTTCAGAGGACATGCTGGAGGCAGGCCAGGCCAAATCCATGCTATTTGGATCCAGGTCCCAACCTGTATCAGGCAGGTGTTTACATGACTGCCCATCCTTGAGCCATGGACCTAGTACCAGGCGCTCTGCTTCCATGTCAGACATGGCAATAGGGGTCTTCTCACTAGTGGCAATAGCATAACAACAACAACAACAACAACAACAATAATTTATTTATATTTTCCCACCTCTCCCAGGTGGATCGAGGCTATTTGGCTAATAATAATAATAGGATCCCCATGGATCAAGGTAGGGAACAATAACAATTAACAAAAAAACAGCATTAGTTAAAACACTTCAGATTAAAATGACAAATAAAATGTATATATATTAAAACAATCCACATCTAAAATTCATTATTTAAAATTCACAATTTAAAAATCATCTGGATAAGCCTGCTGGAAGAGACTAGTCTTTAATGTTCTTTTAAATTCAGACACCATATTCAGCTGTCAAACTTCTGACAGGTCATTCTATAGTCTAAGGGCAGCTGAAGAAAAAAAATTCTCTGGCTGACAGTTGCCAACCTAGTTCTGGCTGACTGGAGTAAATATCCACCTGAGGACCTGAGAGTAAGGTAAGGGTCATGTGGGGCCACCTGATCTGCCAGGGTTTGACCTGAGTTAAGGCCCCTTTGACCTGGAATTGGGCTGGATCCACCAGATCTGCATCCAGTTTGCTAGTCTGATGGCTGGGTCTAATCCCCTGCATCATCCAACCAGGAAGGAGTTTATCATACAACGGAATTTGGGGGTATACTCCAATGGCAATATGAACACAATCATGGGGCTTCACGTAATTGCGTATGAATGTAACTCATGCAATTTCAGGCAAAAGGGAAGTCATTCCGAACGCAATCATAGATTTTACGTTATTGCGTATTAGAGTATCTCATGCAATTTCGGGCAATGGGGGGTCATTTTCGGACAATGGGAAGTCATTCTGAACACATTCCAAATGCAATTAGATTTCACGAAAATTAGCTAAACTAGCAAATTTGGCTCAATTCGAAATTGGGAGAAATTCCTCCCGTGTGATAAACTCCACAGACACAAGACTTGGGTGTGTGTGTGTGTGTGTGTGACATGAGTCTTTTTACCCATGCAAACAGCTACCATATGGGAGGCACTTAGTAATTTCCCTAAATGTACTTTCTTGTCCATATCACTTATGTTGCTGATGGGAGGGTATGGGCTAGATGAACAAATTAATTCACAAACTAATCAGGCATTTGAGCGCATCCCATCACAAGGAATAAAAAACATCTGTATTTCGATGTGCATCTTATTAAGAGGAACAGCAGTTTCATCTGAATTAACATTCAAATGTACAACCTTTTGCAGGGGAAACAGTAGATAATGTCTGCATTTGGTTTGGTGACTGTGAAGAGTTCTCACTTTGATCAGCCTTGTCAATATTTCCTTGATCTCTGAAGTTTATGAAGAATATAATGAGACAAAAAGAAAAAGCTTCTTCCGCATGTCGTACATATTCATTGCAAATACTTTATGTGGGAATGGAAGCCCCATCATCCCTCTAAAGAAAAGATCTGCTAGGAACTTGTATCCAATTGCTACCCACTTCTTGTGATCATATGTATTCAGCATCAGAATATTGGTATATTAGCCAAAAAAGGAAAGAGAAAAGAAAACACAAACCTGCATTTTATCAATATAGAAAAATTTGTGCACCCAAATGGCCTTAATGGGAGTTATGGAAATGCAAATCCCAAGTCACACAAATGGCATCTGCCAACTCAGGGATTAACACTGAAAATTACGCAAGTTACACTGGAAGGCAAACAAGTAGATAAGATAAAACAACAGCAACAGACACTATGGAATAAAAATGAAATGGAATGAATAACATCTGTTCACCATGGTCCAAGGTATTCTGATGTTTTGTAGCCTACAAGAAACCATATATTTGAGATGCCAAAATACTGAAAATGACTGCCAAGATCTGTAAAAAGTACAAAACTGGGAAATATTCATTTGTGACCACTACCCCCCCCCCCCCCCCCCCGTCGCTCAGATACCACCCATACAATATCATCACATATATTCTTGCTCTGTGTGACTGGATGAGAATTTGACAGGGTTTGAAGGGGCATAAATAAACTGCCCCGAAAGACTGAAACAACCTTAAAATGAAGAAATGCATCACTTGGAGATTTTGGGGTTCAGTAGGATAGGGTACAGTTTTCCTTTCTGAGGACATGCTGCTTAGAGGATTAGAAGGTTGAGGGGAAATTGGTGTAGTGGTCACATGCTGTGACACAATCCCCAATTCTGTCCTACATGCTAGGCATTTGCCTTGTGTCTGGCAATACAGTCGTCCCCCGGGTTACGAAGGTAATCCGTTCCGGATTACTTTTCGTAACCCGGAAATGGTCGTATCCCGGGGGACCGCTTTAGCGGACGGACCGCGCGGCTGATTTAAAGGGGCCGCACAGTTTTTCCGTTTCATTCCCCGGGGGATCCTTCGGATCCCGGGGGAATTTTAGCAGTCCCGCCGGTTTTGGACCCGGGGATTTCGTTCCCCGGGGGATTCGTAAATAATAATAATAATAATAATAATAATAATTTATTTCTAGTCTGCCCCTCTGAACAAGCAATCGGGGCGGATTACAACAAGAGTTAAAAACAGTTACAGTTAAAATATCCCATCCTTTCCCTTACCACCCCCCTTAAAAAAGAATTAAATCACAATTCAGTTAAAACATAGAATAGCTAAAATAGGCAATAAAAAACAGCAGCAGGGAAAACGGACCTAAGGCCTAGGTCATCTAGGAATAAGGTACAAGGGAAGGAAAGCTGGAAAAAAGACGATTCTAGGGCCTAAGGTTAGGCTCAGGATTGGAGCTGGGTGATATTCACATTCCCTGGGAAGGCCTGCCGGAAGAGGTGCGTCTTCAGGGCTTTTTTGAAGCCTTCTAGGGATGAAATGAGACGCATCTCATCCGGCAGGTTGTTCCACAACTTGGGGGCGACAGCTGAAAAAGCCCTCTGGGAGGTCTGCACCAACCTTGTCTTCATGGGCTGTAGCAGGTTCCTCCCAGAGGACCGAAGTGTGCGGGGAGGTTCATATGCGGGGGACCACTGTATTTGCATCTAACTCCATGTGAAATTCCTGGAGAGCCTTGTCTGTCTCGTAAGGCAGCATAGGTTTTAGCTTCCACTCTACTATACAACCACAGGAATGGCTTTATAGTTAAGGTGATTGACTTTTTAGGACTGTATCTTTGTAATATTCAAACATTAATTGGTTTATTTTAGAACTCACAGAAAACACCCAGGACTGACAAATGACAAAAATGAATTGGATAGGATATCTTTTGATAAGGAAGGAGGTCACATAGATACATTTTACAAAGTTCTTAAAAATCAAGATCTAGAACAAGAAACTATAAAGCATTTGATTATAAGATGGGCACAAGATATTGGGAAACTAATAATAATAATAATAATAATAATAATTTATTATTATTAGTATTATTAGTATTAGTATTTCCTGCCTCTCCCTATGGATAGAGGCCGGATTACAAAAAGATTAAACAATAATACAAAACAGTATTTTCTAAAATTTCAATATAGTCTAAACATTACATTACAAGCTACAACAAGCTACTAACATTATATACAATCCGATAACAGCAAAGACAGGAGTGAGAGTATCAATGGAGATCACTTATAACACGTCTGGTGGGTAGGCCCAACAGAAGAGATCCGTCTTGAGTGCCTTCTTAAAAGCCTCTAAGGTGTTGATAAGATGGATCTTTTCCGGCAAGTTGTTCCATAGTTTTGGGGCCACAGCTGAGAATGCCTTATGGGAAGTCATGATCAGCCTAGTATTAGTCTAATCCAACAGTGCAGGGTAGATTGTGTAGGGAGAGACATTTCCTCAAGTAACTGGGGCCCATGCCATGTAGGGCTTTAAAGGTAATGACCAACACTGTATTGTGCCTGAAAGCTGATCAGCAGCCAATGTAAAGATCTTAGCATTGGGGTGATGTGATCCATTCTAGATGTCCCCATAACCAATTTGGCTGCTGCATTTTGGATCAGCTGAAGCTTCCGAACTTGGTACAAAGGTAGCCCCATGTAGACCGTGTTACAGAAATCTAATCAAGAGGTTACCAGTGTGTGTACCACTGCTTCAAGGTCCTTACTGTCCAGGTAGGGGCGCAGCTGGTGTATCAACTGAAGTTGGTACTAAACACTCCTGGCTATCACATCCACCTGAGATGTCAATTGTAGAGACGTACTCCCAAGCTGCAAACTTTGTCCTTTAGAGGAATTGTGACCCCATCCAAGACTGGTTGGCAAATCTCCATCCCTGGACTTGGGGCACCTGTCGCGAGTACTTCCGTTTTCTCTGCATTCAGCTTGATTTTATTTTCCCTCATCCAGCACATTACCGACTCAAGGCAGGCATTCAGAGGAGAGATGCCATCCTTAGTCACTGCAACAGTTGGTTGTCATCAGCATACTGATAACACCACACCCTATGTCTCCCGATGATCTCTCCTAGCAGCTTCATGTAAATGTTAAATATCATGGGGGACAGGATGGCGCCCTGAGGGATGCCAGATGTCAGCTGTCTTTTATGAAAGCAACTGTTCCCTGTTATCATATATGCTTTTAATATAAAATTTTGGACTGTGTGTGGAGTTCCTTCATGACCTCAAACTGACCTGCCAGGCTAGCAGCCATAATCCCAAAAGCAGGGGGTCAGGTAGGCAGATGAGTCACTCACAAGACCCCTGAAAAACAATACTTTGGAAAGGTTTGGGAGTTGCTAAATGGGAAAGCCATCACCTCCAAAAGTAAAATCTTTGTTTTAGGTCTCACATTGATGAGCCAGTGATTAACTTAACTCCTCTACCATCTCCTCTTGATTGTTGTCAGACCCCTTTGCTTAGACATGACAATGCAAAGCCTTAGTTTGCAATGCACAAGTAATCCAATACCTTTGTCTAGGCTTCAGCCAAGCCATTAAACACCTTTGCCAGAGGGGATATTGTCCCCATAAAAACCCCTAGTTTTGGGCCCTCAGTGTGCCAGTCTGGAGGTCTGCATACTCCATGTCAGTCTGATCTCTGAACTGGACACCGACAAGAGCTGCTCAAACTCAGACTTGTCCCAGAAATCACTGTCTCATTTGGATCCCCGAGGAGAATCTCTGCTTTGGTAAGCATCACCATTAGTCAAGCCTCAAACTATCCCCACTGCTAACCACTGATTTTCCTGAGCCTTGTATGTGTGTGTGTGTGAGAGAGCATTGTGTGATTGTCTTTATCTTTAATAAATTGGACATTACTAATTAGACAAGCCTGTCTCTGCTCAATTTCTTGGAACCCCGATCTTCTTGGTATACACAGCGGGAGGCGACCTCGCAGGGTTGTTGTAGCAGACCCATCTCGCAATTTGAGCTAATAGTAAAATTCCCCAACTAGGCTCTTGGCTACAATTTGGTGGAGAAAGCTTGGGCAAAGTAATCCTCCCCCGAAATCTGGGCTCCCCAACCTGATCACTTGGGCTGTACAGATTTCAGAACGTAGAGAGAACGGGAATTCAAAAGGAATTGCTGCAGACTCAGAGATAAATAGGAAGCTGTGTGATTGTGATTCTTGTGTGAAAGGCCATAAGGGCAAAAGGACTGTCGTGGGTGGCTATCCCCCTTTCTGTCTTTGGTCGTACGCTCTTCAGCCGGCTAGGCGCGAGCAACCCGGAGGGGAACGTACGGCTACCCTTGGGCGTGAAGTCGGAGTAGGTCTTTCCCGACGCCCTTTTTGTTATTTTCTGGCGGGTGGGAGTGCAGGAATAGGTTCTGCCCAGGTTTTATAAACCGCCCCCGTGTCCACACACAAAATTCCCCACAGTTCAAAATCCCCCTTGGACGGGCGGGCTAGGGTAAGGAGAGGGTCCTTGACCTGAAGCCAAGGCGCAAGGGTGGGAGCAGCTCCAACAGGGGTGCTCTTGGTCACACAGGTAATCCCCCTTGGACGAGTGAGGTAGGCGAAAGTAGGGAGACGTCCCTGACTCGAGGCTGTAAATCCTTGCGCAAGGGAGGAAATAGGATAGGCTCTCCGTAAGGATTTGGAGCCGACCAGGATAGGCTCTCCATAAGGATTTGGAGCCGACCAGGATAAGCTCTCCGCAAGGATTTGGAGCAAAATAGGATAGGCTCTCCGTAAGGATTTGGAGCCGACCAGGATAAGCTCTCCGCAAGGATTTGGAGCAAAATAGGATAGGCTCTCCGTAAGGATTTGGAGCCGACCAGGATAAGCTCTCCGCAAGGATTTGGAGCAAAACAGGATAGGCTCTCCACAAGGATTTGGAGCCGACCAGGATAGGCTCTCCGCAAGGATTTGGAGCCAACCAGGATAAGAATCCAGGGGAATCACAAAGAATCCAAGGGGTTCAGCAAAAAGGTTCTGTGGGCGCCCCAGAAAGGTGCACGGAACCATAGCTCTGTGCAGAGGCAGAGAATAGGTTCACGGGTAGGAGTCCGTGGGAGACCATAAGGAAAGGTTTCCTATACCCTCTGGGAGAGAATAAGATCCCCTCCTAGACCAGGACTTGAAATGGAAGAAGCACAGCTAGCCACAGAAAGGTGCATCAAGGCAGAAGAGCCAAGGAACCCTTAAGGTCTTGGCATGTTCTGTTTGAAGCCAGAGGGTTTTAACTCCTAGCTTCCCCTATGGGTATAACTCTTAAGGTCTCAGCCCATCCAGCTCAGTGGGTTTAAAACCCAGAGCCTTCTTTTCTTGTGTGCCTTTTAAGGAACACCCCATCTGGCTGCAGGTTTTAACCCCAGCCTGTCACCTCTGTGTTTTGAAGGATTGGAAACAAGCGGAGGGAGAGAATAGTCAGTTTCCCTCCAAAGATCAGGGCTTAGCTATTTCTCTGGACATTTGGCTCTGCTCTCCAACAGTAATTTTTGGAGGGTAGTACAGAGGAAAAAACCCCAAAAGTCAGAACCCTAGAGGTTGCCTGGCTTTGAACTTCTCCCTCAGCAGAGAAGGGAAGAAAAGACCAAGAAGCTCCTTAAAGGGTCTTGGTCATTTTAATTTGGAGCAAGTGGTTTTAACCCAAGCTCCACAGTGGAAAAACCTTTTAAGGTTCCCACCAACTCGGGCTGAAATTGGGTCTAAACCAGGGTCTAAACCCAGAGGCCACAAGCCTTAAAAGTGTTTTGCAACAGACTTGGAGGACGATCCTCCAAAGAAAAGGACAGCCAGGTCCCAGTTCCCTGCTCAGAAAGTTCCCAAGATTCCAAGGGCTCCCCTACTAAAATGGAAAGAGAGCTGGCAGCCCAAATCAACCACCTCAAGGCAGAGAATTCCCATCTAGCAGCCTCCCTTAAGGATGCTTTAAACAGAATCCAAAAATTGGAAGAAACATGCAAACAAGAACCAGCCCCTTTTCCCATCTCAGAAATGTTAGGTCCCTTGAATCAGGAAACTTCCATCACTTGGATGTTGCGAGCTGCAAATAGCCTCCCACCATCAGCTAATGGCTTCCATTTGACCCAGATCGCCGGATTCTGTATGTCTCCTTTAGACAGAAATAAACTAGAGGAAACAGTGATGTGTTGGGACCTTCTGTCCACAGAAAGATACCCTTGGATGAGCCACATTTTGAGCCTCTTGTGGCCAGGAAAACGGGCTTGGGATCTATATTATGAACAGGAACAAAGAACAAATGAGGATCCAGAGGCATACCTTTCCAGGAAGAAGTTGCTGGCTAAGATAGGCTTTCCTTCTGGGGAAAGGAAGATGGATTTTATCAGTGAGCTATATAATGGACTTCATCCCAAAAGCAAGGAGGTTTTGGACCACTTAGAAACAACATCATATGAGGGGCTGGACACTTGTTTAGGAAAGTTAAAGTGTCTTTCACGTGAGTTCCGCTTAAAGGTAGCAAAAAGGAAAGAAAAAGCTCAGGCCATAAGAAGGGAGAATAAAAAGAAGAATAGGGAGAGTTTCCCACGAAGAAGCCCCACTCAAAGGGAAATGGAGACTTCCAAGGGCCCCAGTCTCCCTAAGAGACAACAGCTCCCAGATAATCTTGAGAGGGTCCCTTCCCCTCAGCCTCAAGGGCCAGAAACCAGCAACAGCCCCACAAACCTCGGAAAGGTAAACCCTCATAACCCACATCGAAGGGAGAATGTCTTCCTTCCTCCTAGAAACACCCCTGCTGCAGTTCGGACTACTGTCCGCAAGCAGGAGGATAATGGCCATGCTCCATATGAGCACCAAGGGGCCAAAAGGGTAAAAACCCCAGGAAACGTGGCATGGATTCAACCAGAAAACCCCAAGCATTGCAAACCTTCCCAGTCAGGCATGCCACAGAAAGGGAACCCTAGAGGTCATTCATCCCATCCCCGAGGTTTACATTGGAAAGGCAGTGGGAGATGTGTTCCTAGAACAAATAACATTGCCTCAGTCACAGCCCAGCCCCTGGACCAAGAGGTGAGCAACACTGTCTCAGCCTCAAACCCAGAAGGTAGCTTTCGAAAAGGACTCCTAGAGACTGCCCTTTAAGAGGGACATAAAATCTTGCAGATGGTGTAAATGCTGGGATTGTAGAAAACGGAATTTTCTTTTCCCCTCTCCTAGATCGGGTTTGCACAAGGATGCAGACCTCATGGAATACTTGGCTTTTAAAAGCCACGAAAACCGGATCATGGGCAAGGAAATTGCAAAGCCCATCTTCCTGATTATGGAAAATTGTCCTTGTCTCACCTTGGTTGATTTTGAAGTTACAGAGATGGGAGGATCGGAACACAAGGTGAGGTCCTACATTCCCTGATCCTCCTTGATTGAGAATTGGCTGTTTAAAAATGAGGAGAGACTGATTGCTCCCCACCATTGTTGTGCCCCCATTCAGCAGTTCCAGTTTGTGTTTTTGTGTTCTGCTTTTCCCTCTGTGCCCATGGGGCAAGTGGATAAAGAGATTTGGCAAAAATTTCCAAACTGAGTAAAGAAAAATGAGGAAATGTAGCAAGGAAGCATGGGAGGGAAGACACTCCCCTCCTCTTTCTTCTGCTTTGCAAGACAGAAACTGAATAGTGCCTCACTATTTCCTTTTTGGCACTCTGTACATGCTCAGACGCCATAGAGAGCACAAAGTTCAGAGCTGCAGACTCAAGTTGTTTGTAGCGCCCGTTTCCACAGAAGTAATTTGAAATTTTAAAATTCACTGTGGATGTGGTTTCAAGTCCATTCCCCCTTGTAGTTGTTCATTTAAAGGTCTCTTTTTTGAGTTTCGTGGCATAATTTTGTGTAGTCAAGATTGTTGTTCTATGTGTTTTATAGTTTTAGACAGTATAGCAGTTTGCACTCTGCTCGAGCTCAGAGGCTAGTCCTTTCTTTTCTACCTCTGAACACAAGCTCTTGAATTGGACTACAACCATCAGTCCCTTTTGTCTTTTCTTTAATGTTGGTTTGTGCTGTTAGGATTTTGCCTTTTGGGTATTGCTGTGTCTATTATGTTGTGCCCCTCCCAATTCTTGAGGAAGCACATGGTCTAGATCCAGCAGTTCTCTCTGCTCAGCCTGCTGCCATGTGCTTGGAGCTGCATGAGCTTTAAGCTGTAGTTTCCTGTTTCTGTTTGTTTGCTCTCTTTACATGCTCAGAGGCTATACAAATTCAGTTTGTCCACAGTGCCCTCTGACTTTTCCAGTTCAAATTGCTTGGCATGATCCCAGGCAGTTGGCAAGTAATTTTTCTTTCCATTGCCTTCTCCCTTCTGTATTAAGTGATGCAATGTGTTTTAGATCCTGCCTTCCCCCAGTTGCTGTATTCTAAACATGCTCAGGAGTTATCTTCCTCTCCACAGTGCCTCCTGCAGGTTTTTGCTTTGCTCTCTGCACACGCTCAGAGACTAGGATCATGCTACCAAATAGTCTTCTTCCACATGGCCGTGTTCTCAGAACTTTTGTTTCATGTGTCCTAATATTGTGCTTCCTAGCACGCTGCTCCACGCTCCATCCATTTCCAGTGGAGACTTATTTTTGTGTTGTTTTGTGTTCATTGTTTCCCTCTTGTGACTTTGAGACAGAGTGAAAGCCACACTCTCTCAGCCCAAAAAGTAGCTCTGGTATCTCATTTTTCTTGTTTTTGTTTTATTTTTGCTATTAGCCCTATGCATTTCACTGCTACACTCTTGTTTTGCATTTCACCTTTTGACTATCAGAGTTTAGTTTTTGATTCATAAGCCTTTTTACATGTGTTGTTGTTACCAGTAGGCCTAGTGGCTAAAGTCACCTGCTGGTGTGACTTTCTTTTGTTTTGAATTTTATTTCCAGGCACATTACTTTACAATGCTGTTAAGTACTGTTGTTTTTCTTTTGCAATTTTCATTCTGCTGATCAGCAAGCCCAATGGTTAGAAGTTGTGCCAAAGTTATTCCTCCTGGGCTGCTCTTGTTTATTTTCATTGTTTTCTTTCAAGGAATGTTTATTCACCCTTAAGGTGCCCAAAACAATTGGTCAGGCTTGGAGATAGTGCGGAGGCAGATGGCTGAACTTAGAGCCCTCCGGGGAGAACTAGATCTTCCCTCACAGGCCACCAGGCCACACCAGCAGTCCATTTACTAAACTGGCAGCCAAGCTGCTCCCCCTCACCGCTTCAGTCTCCTTTTAACCATTCAGCAAGGCAGGGGGGTTCCCCCCCACCTTTTGGAGTGAGGTAGAAAGTTGTCATCCTTGGGGGTGCCACAGGGCTGTTTTGCCGGCTCGCTAAAACAGGTCAGCTGGCAAGGAGAGACCACCCTAGTGACATCTGGCATCAGTGCCAAGGAAGACTGCTTTCTGCCTCAGCACAGCTCTGGTAACCAGAGCGCTATGGAGTTAACCCCTCGGCAAAAGGGAACCTCATTTTCACGAACTGCTCTTCATATGAGAGTGAGTCGACTTGCGGCCGCTGGATCTGCATACTACCCAGCACGCGACCAATAGCCGGCACCGGAGGCATGTCAGCACAACCCCCCAAATTTGCATACGACCAGCCCAGCCGCCTGGACCGGGTCGACTCACTAGAGATAACAAGGGAGAAACAGAGACATGCTCCTTTTTAAAAAATTCTAAATCTTTCCTTTGACCAGTATGTGGAGTGGGGGAATTCTTCCCCACCCCTTTTCTTGTGTGTGCAGGCTGAGCTAGTTCAGCATCCTTGGAGGTGGGCCACTATGACAAAGTAATGCTAGGGCGGGTCGGCACGCCCGGTGGGACATCTCATGAGATGGCTCACCTGGGAGGGCCAGCAGGAAACGCCCTTGGCATTGCACACTGTCGCACCACCAAGGATGCCGAACTTAATCAGCATGTCGGTTGCCCTCTTACGAGGGCTCCGACGGAGCAATGCATCCCAAGGCACACAACTGACCCCACTAATTCGCACTACCTCCCAAGTTAGGAGGACCCAAAGTCCCGATTTACTCATCCTGGTCCTTGAACCCCAAGTCACCTGGAATCAAAATGTTCTCCCCTCAAAAATGGTTTAATGGGCGGCTGCATGTCCTTTTATCCAGCATTAGCGCCCACTTTGCATATTTTCCCAGCATACCCCAGCCCGGGGCGGTGATAGCCAAATCAACTCAGCGCCCAAAGTAGAACAGCCGCTGCGCTCACAGCCGCAGCGCTCACGCGCTGGCCCCACATGACCTGAACCAGCCAATCACCTTATCTTGGCTGGAAGAGCAGGGCCTCGCCATCGAGACTCTTGGCTACATCCCCACCTTCACTGTCTGGAATTTGCCTGAGAGTATAGTGCACCCAATACCTAACTCCCTCAGGCGTTCCAGAAGGATACCGTGGTGAATTGTATCAAAAGCCGCTGAGATGTCCAAGAGCACCTGCAGGGTCACACTTCCCCTGTTGATACCCAGACAGAGTTCATCGACTAAGGCGACTATGGCCATCTCAACTCTGCAGCCCGCCCTGAAGCTGGTTTGAAATGGGTCCAGAAAATTGGTTTCCTCCAAGATAGCCTGGAGTTGGAAGGTGATTGCCCTTTCAATCATCTTGTCCAAGAATGGTAGTAATGAGGCTGGCCTATAATTATTTATTATCAGGGTATCCAGGGAGGGTTTTTTCAAAAGTGGTCTAACCACAGCTTGTTTAAGCAAAGATGGAAATTTCCCCTCCCTGAGGGATGCATTAATGATAAGTTGGAGTAATATCACCACTGCATCCACTCCCTGAGCAGTGAATCACGATGAGCAGGGATTGAGGGGGCATGTCATCCTCCTAACACATCCAAGAAGCTTCCTCGGTGCTTACAAACTCAAAGTGATCCAGCCTAAAATCATCCGCGGAGCCACTGGATGCCTCTCTTATATTTTCTATTCTAATGCTGGCATCAATAGACTTGAAATCATGGGAAAAGTCATAGGAAACAACAGTTTCTGCCCAGGGCACTCCACAGAAATGGCCCTCACTAAGGTCTCGAATGATCTTCTGGGGGCCAAAGTGAATGGCCTTTGCTCTATCCTTGTCCTTCTTCATCTGTCCTTGGCCTTTGACACTGTGGACCACTGTCTCATAGTTGACTTACTTTCTGATCTTGGCTTCTTAGGCTCCGTTCTTGATTGGTTTAGATCTTACCTGTCGGATCAATCTTTTGCAATGGTCTCAGGTAGCCAGACTTCATCCTCTGTTCCCCTATCTGTTGGAGTTCCTCAGGGTTCTGTTTTGGGTCCCCTCTTGTTCTCTTTATACACACTGTCTCTCGGTAAATGTATCAGTTCTTTTGATTTTTCTTATTTGTACGCCAATGATAGTCAGCTGTATCTTTCCACCCCTGACCTTTCTCCAAGGCTCAAGCAGCAAGTCTCATCTTGCCTGACAGCTATCTCCCACTGGATGCGCAATCGGTGCTTGAAGCTCAACATGTCCAAGATGGAGCTTCTTGTTTTCCCTCCTAAGCCCACCCTTCAATATTCTTTTTCTATTTCTGTTGACAATATCTCTATTTAGCCAATTCAGGAAGCCCGCAATCTTGGTTTCATCTTTGACTCCTCTCTGTCATTTATCCCTCAGATCCAGGCCACAACCAAAGTCTGTAGATTTTTTCTGTATAATATTTCCAAAATCCGTCCATATCTCTCAGCTTCTACTGCAAAGACTTTGGTCCATGCCCTAGTGGTTTCACAATTAGATTACTGTAACCTTCTCTTAGCAGGTCTTCTTTCTCACCTCCACCCATGAATTTCTATTCAGCACTCAGCTGCTCACATTATCTCACTTGCTCGCCGCTACGACCATGTCTCCCCTCTATTGTCAACCCTCCATTGGCTCCCCTTTCCCTTCCACATTCAGTACAAGCTTCTCCTGCTCACTTTCAAAGCCCTGAACAGGCTGGCCCCTCCCTATCTCTCTGATCTTCTTTCTCCCTACATTCCCACCCGTTCCCTCCATTCTGATAGCCAAGGTCTCCTGTCCCAGCTCAGGATTTCCACTGCCCTGTCCTGGATTTGTCCCTTTTCGCTTGCTGCCCCTCACTCTTGGAACCTCCTCCCCTTACAAGCATGGCTCAAAACGTCTCTAACCATTTTTAAAACTGAGTTAAAGACCATATTGTTTAGGGAAGCATTCCCAGGAAGTTTGTGACTGTGACCTGGTTGTTTTGATGCTTGATTTAATATCTGATATCTGCTGTTTTAACTTGTTTCTTATGATGTTTTAACTTGTTGTTTTAATCTCTAGATTGTACGCCATAGGCAGGCTTTTTACATATTCTTGATTTTATTTTGTTTTTGTACAACGCTGTGTACACTTACGGTGCTTTATAAATAAAGCGAAGAAGAAGAAGAAGAAGAAGAAGAAGAAGGAGGAGGAGGAGGAGGAGGAGGAGGAGGAGGAAAGAGAACTACTTCAAAATGATGTACCAGTGGTGTATATCTCCATCAAAGACAAATACTATTTACAAAACAGGGAATACAAATTTTTGGGAGTGTTTAAAATCAGTAGGCAATTTTTTCCACAGTTGGTGGAAATGCCAAAAAGCTAAAGAATATTTGGGAAAATACGTGATCTGATGAACAAACTATTACAAATGAAAATTCGACTAGATCCTTATTTATTTATTTATTTATTTATTTATTTGGTTAAACATGACAAGTACATTGGAGACGAGGATTGAAAGAAAATTTTCCAGGGTTATATTATACATATATTATACATGATCACCTCGACAAGGATAATATATGCTAAATATTGGAAACACAATCAAATTCCATCTGAAGAAGAATGGCTAGCCAAACTAAGGGAGGCCATGAATACTGATATTCTTCCAGCAGTCATAAGGGATAAATCATTGAATAACATCAAAGATGATTGGAAATGTCTGAGAGTTTTTGAGGAAAAAGCGGTTAGAATTTAAACTAAGACTATAAGAGAATTTTTTTGGATATTACTTAAACAAAAAAATATTTTAAAATATTACAAATGGAATAAGATTAAAGTAAAGGTAAAAGAGGAAAATAAAAATTTATAGTTTTATAACATTATATATATATAAAGTATATATGAGGAATGAAAAGATATATAAGATAAAGGTCTGATACAAGCAGACTGTCTTTAAAATTTCATAAAATATTTCAGTTTAATTTTTGAATTTTGGAAAACAAAATGAGGAATTCAAGTATTTTTAGTAATAAGGCGATCACAATCTTATGAAAATTAATAAAACAGAAGTTGTGAACATTCATGATCAAAATTTAAATTTTTTAATTCATGTAACATTGGATCTGTACAGATTGCCCCTAAGGGGTGGAATGCAGCCACCCCTTTCCTGGCCAGATAATGTTGCAGCACCGATCCAGCCTCTAGACAGTACAAAAAAGGAGCCACAAAAAGCAACTTCTTTTTGTGCCCTCCAAGGGGCACCATAGCCGCCTTAGGGGCTGCATCATGTGGATGGAGCCCCAGGGCTGCATCATGATGGTGCACACTATCTGTACCTGTGTTCACCAAAATGGTGCCATGGGGGCAGAGTTATGGCATTCAGCATCAGGATGATGCACCCTTACTCCGCCCACAGGCTCGCACTTTCTGCCGGTCTATATAGAAGTAGAGTGTCTTAGATGTATCTAGTTTGTCTCTTGTTTGTGAAGGTTTATGTTTGTTTAATTATGTTGTACTGTTTGTTTTAAATGTTCAATTTAATAAAAAAAAAAGTAATCTTACAGCCATTGACAATAATCTTTGAGAACTCCTGCCCGGAGGAGGGCAAACATTGTCCCCATCTTCAAAAAGAGAAAAAAGAGGATCCCAACAATTATTATCCAGTTAGTCTGACATCAATACCAGGAAAGATTCTATAGCATATCGTTAAACAGAGTGACTGTGAACATTTAGAAGGCAATGCCATAATCACAAAAAAGTCAACATGGGTTTCTGAGAATCAAGTCATGCCTGTCTAATCTGATCTCCTTTTTTGACAAAATTACCAGCTTGGTAGACAAAGGGAATGTTGTAGATATAGTGTACCTTTATTTCAGTAAGGCCTTTGACAAGGTCCCCCAGCATTTTCTTGCAAATAAGCTGGTAAAATGTGATCTTGACAGTGTGGCTGGATTTGTAATTGGTTGACTGGCTGCATCCAAAGGTGCTCAGTTCTTAAGTTTATCGCACAAAGGGCTCCAGGCACAGAACGAGAACAGAACAAAAGGGGTCAAGAACAAGTGGGGAATGAGTAAGGAATGCATTTTACTGCACACAGAAGTCCCCATTCCATTCCTTTCCCTTCCATTCCCAATCCATCCCAGAGGAGGAGATTTTTGAGAACTGTTCAGAACAGTTATCAAAAATCGCCTCCTCTGGGAGGGATTGGGAATGGAAGGAAAGGAAACGGAATGAGTGAGGGACTTCCTAAATGCATCCCCCACTCGTTCTGTTTAAAGCGTAAATAAACTGCTACAACTCAGCCTTTCTTCAGCTGGGTTCTTTTCTTTTTCTTTTCTTTTCTTGAATTGTCAGAATATGATCCTCACAATTAGAGTGTCCATGCCCAATTCTAAACAATGGGACAAATTGCCTTGGTAATATGATGCATAGGACATCCAGGCTTTACAAAGGTACAGCCTTTAAAAGTCTAATCTTTGTTCTATAGATTTCATTATATATTTATTGTCTTCAGTCAGCATTAAAATGTCTTTATATTTTATCCAAGTTTCATTTTTGTTCTTAGTTCTATGGAGAAAAGCCTCTTGAGGAGATCCACAAAGGGATTTCTCTATAAAATTAATGTTTAATCTTTGTCCATACTTTAAGTAGTGATATTCTTATAAAATGATGGTCATTTTTTAATCATCTTTAAGTTTATGAAGTCATATATATGCATGCCGTAACATCGGTTGCTGCCATCTAAGGTTAATAAATTTCATTATCCAATTTTATCCAGTTCTCTAGCCAATTGAGACAAGATGAGGAGTAGTAGATTTTGAGGCTGGGTAAAGCCCACCCTCCCTTCTCTTTATCATCAGTTAGAATTTTCCATTTTGTTCTTGCTTTTTTCCCCTTGCCATAGAAAATTAGACAATTCTTTATGCAATTTCTCAGAATGATTATCATCTGATATCACTGACAGGGTTTGAAAAAGAAACCTAAATCAAAGGAGAACATTTATCTAGATGATGGCAGCCCTCCCCAATAGTGATGTTTGTAATTTGGACCATCTCTCCAAATTTCCTTTTATATCTTTCCAGATTGTTTCATAATTATTATGAAATAAATCCATTTTTCTCTTGGTTAAGGGGATGCCTAGATATTTAACTTTGTTTTCTAATTTAAATCCAGTTTTACTTTTTATTGCAGGTGTTAGATTTTTAAGTAAAATTAGGGTCTTTTCTCAATTTATTTTTAGACTCAAAAATTCACCAAATTCTTGAATAGTTGAGGTTAATTGTTCAACATTTCTAGAAACCATATCAAGTTATCTGTGAAAGCTTTAAATGTAAAGTTCTGACACTTCATTTTAACACCTATGTCTGGGTCTTCTTTTATTTTATTTTATTTTATTCTATTTTTGAGCACTTCAAGAACTATTATGAGGATGTGAGATTACATTTGCCATTTCTTTTACTACCCCCGGATGTAGGTCATCTGGTCCTGGAGACTTAAATTTGTTTAGATAAACCAGGTATTCTTGTACTTACTCTTTACTTATTCTGTGCTGCATTTCTCCGATTGTGTCCTCTGCTCCATTTTCCTCAAGTTGAGCAACCTTTTCCTTCTCCGATAACACTGAGGTAAAGAAGATATTGAGTAATTCTCGCTTTTTTCTGTCCTCTGTTAGCACTTCACCATCTTCTCCACATAGTGGGCCTGCTATTTCCTTTGTCTTCCTTTTGCTATGGACATATCCCCAAAAGCCCTTTTCATTGTTCTTAACCTCTCTATCAAGCCTGAGCTCATTCCATGCTTTTGCTTTTCTGACTTTCCCCTTACATATGCTAGCTATTTGTTTAAATTCCTCCTTGGTAATTCCCCCCCCCTTTCCCATTTCCTATACATGTCCCATTTAAAACCTAGTTCAATTGAAAGTTCTTTAGTCATCCATTCTGGTTTCTTGAGACACCTCCCATTTTTCCTCCTTGTTGGAACAGTTTGAAATTGTGCCTTCTCTTTTGACAAACTCCCATCCATACTGAACCCCCTTCTCTTTTAATATTCCTAACCATGGGATTACCCCCAGTGTTTCCCTGATTTTACTGAAATCAGCTTTCCTAAAGTCTAGATGCATATGTGACTATGCTTGTCTTCTCCTTTCCACTATATAACAAATTCCAGGATAATATGATCACTCCCACCTAAGGATCCCACCACTTGCACTGCATTAACTAGGTCATCCTTGTTGCTTAGAATCAGATCTTTACAGGATTTTAAACATTCAAAGAAAATTCAAGTTATTGTTATTGACTGCTATCAAGTCAACACTGACTTATGCCAACTTTAAGAATGAGATATCACCAAGTCACACTATCATCAACAACCCCTCTCAGGTCTTTCAAACGCAGGGAATCTGTGCCTTCCTTGATTGAATCTGTCCACTTGTAAGGCAGTCTTCCCTTTTCCTACTGATAAAATGCACCTTTCCTGGACCTCTTGCAAAGTGGAAACCATTCAGTTTCTCCATATTCTTTCCTCTTGTCCTGTCTACAGATTACACACCAGGATAATCAAATGTTGTGGCATAACCATTTCTTAAAGAGTGATTCATTGTTTTTCATGATTGATACAATCAAAGGTTTGATATAATCTATAAAGCACAGGGTGATTTTCTTCTTAAATTTTTGGTGCCCCTTCTGTTCCTGAACCCAGCTTAGACATTAGGCATTTTTCACTCCATATTTGGTGGAAAGTCGTCCTCATACAATTTTAAGCATCACTTTACTATCCCCATCTTCAAAAAGGGGGAAAAAGAGGATCCCAGTAATTATCATCCACTTAGTCTGACATCAGTACCAGGATGGGAGAAACCAGAACTCTAAGGCTACAGAAGGCTTGCAGAGAGAGATTCCAGTTCATTTCCTTTAAGAAAGGAGGAGGAGGAGGAGTCTCTAGTCCATGTGCTTGGTTGAGATCTAATCTTAACTAATTCGTACTAGAGCCATTGCATTCTGGGAGTCACTCCTGGGAGAAACCAGAACTCTAAGGCTACAGAAGACTTGCAGAGAGAGATTCCAGTCCATTTCCTTCAAGAAAGGAGAAGGAGGAGTCTCTAGTCCATGTGCTTGGGTGAGGTCTAATATTAATCCTACTCTAATCCTCTCTCTCCTACACCATTTTACCCAGGAGGGTGTGAAGGGACTGGAGAGGCCTAGCAACACCATCAGGCATGGCCTCAAGTGGAAGAGCCCTCCCTCCATGCTACACCATCTTACCCAGGAGGGAGTGAAAGGACAGGCCAAATTCCATAGAGCCTGTCCTGGATTAAGAAACAGAGCCCTCCCTCCATGCCATCTGCCTTGGTCCAGGCGTCTGTGGGAGAGAACATTTGGACCTGATCCCCTTCCCCAACACCATCCCCTTCTCCTTTTGTGTTGTATCCACTTAGAATGTAAGTCTGAGGGCAGGGAACTGTCTAGTTGAAATAATGATTGTAAGCCGCTCTGATAGCTTTTAGAGCTGAAGAGCGGGGTATAAAATAAATAAATAAATAAATAAATTATACTAGAGCCATTGCATTCTGGGAGTCACTGCTGGGAGAAACCAGAACTCTAAGGCTACAGAAGGCTTGCAGAGGCACACGCCTAACAGCGCGCACATTTTAATTTTTCTTATCTAGTCAAGGAAGTTTTTGGAGAATAGAACCTGACCTGAAACACCAGAGGAAGTGAGTCAGAGACTTGCCTTTGGAGGGAGCTAGTAGCCAGGAGCTCTCTACATAACTATAGGCCCTGTGACTTGAACTCAGAGACAGAGCTTGGGAACAAAGGCCAAGTCTAGCAAGGGAAGCCCACAGTCTTTTTTCAATGCCTCCTTAAGACTTCTCAGTATGGACACTGAAGGCCCTGCAGCAGTCACCTGCAACACTTGTGGGATGTTTGTCATCTTGCCTACAGATGTGGGGAACTGCACCTGCCTCAAGTGCAAGTTGGTCACCCTCTTAGAAGAGAAAGTACAGCAGTTGGAGGCGCCGGTATCTGCACTTCAGCATCATAGAGAGCAGGAGATTCTCCTGAACAGAACAGACCAGAATGTCTTGGATGGGGAACACAGAGTGTGCTGGGGTGGAGGAGGACACTCTACATACAACAGAGGTAGATGCTTGGAGGAAGGTCACACACAGAAGTAAGGAAACAAGGGAACATTCTGTGAGCAGCTTGAAGCTACAGAATCGCTTTGAATCTCTCTCTGTTATCAGAGATGATGAGGAAAAACAGCAGGGACAGACATCAGGGACAGAGCAGGGGAGCCTGAGAGTACCACAGAAGGGAACAGCTGCTGCTAAGCCTCAGAGGAGGCGCGTGGTGGTGGTGGTGGGGGAGTCCTTGCTGAGGGGTACTGAAGCAGTGGTTTGTGGGCCTGAAAAGATGTCTCAGGAGGTGTGCTATCTCCCTGGGGCAAAGATCCGTGATGTGACGGAAAGGCTGACAAGATTTTCAATACTCCTTTCTTTTGGTTCATGTGGGAACCAATGATACTGCAAGGCACTGCCTTCAGAATATCATAAGGGATTATGAGGTTCTGGGTAGGAGGCTGAAAAAGATGGATGCATGGGTTGTCATCTCATCTCTTCTCCCAGTAGAAGGGCATGGTCCAGGAAGAGAGAGGAAAATAGCAGAGGTGAATAGATGGTGCCGCCAAGAACGGTTTGGATTCTTGGATCGTGGACTGCGGTTCCATGAGGAGGGACTTCTGGCAAGGGATGGGCTGCATCTCACGCCAGTTGGCAAAAACGTTTTTGCCAACAGTCTGAAGAATCTAATCAGGAGAGCTTTAAACTGAGTGATGTGGGGAAGGGAGACAGCAGTCTTGAAGGCAAAAGGGCTGGACAGAATAGTCAAACTGACATAGAGGGAACAAGGCAAACAGTGCAAGGACCCAACAATATGAGGCAAAAAAATGTGCACAGGCAGCAAGTGAAGGGGACACGTCATCTTAGATGTCTCTACACTAATGCACAGAGTATGGGAAATAAGCAGGATGAACCTGAACTCCTACCACAACAAGGGAAATACGATATAATAGGCATCACTGAAACCTGGTGAGATGAGACTCACTATTGGAATATAGAAATAAAGGGATACTGTATAACCTTTTTAAGAAAAACAGGCCAAACAGGAAAGGAGGAGGTATAGCATTATATGTCAGGGATGTTTACATCAGTGAAGAAATCCAGGACACCAAGACTAGAAGCCTAGTGGAGAGAATCTGGATAAAAATTAAAGGGGAGGAAAGCAACAGGGATGTTACTGTGGGAGTCTACTACAGACCCCCAAGTCAGACGGAGGAATTGGATGATGCCTTTCTAGAACACATAATCACACAGATAGGAGAGATATAGTAGTGGTGGGTGACTTCAGCTATCCTGATATTTGCTGGAAGTCAAACTCAGCCAGATCCTCAAGGTCCAGCAAATTCCTCACTTGCCTGGAAGACAAATTCATTGTCCAAAAGGTGGAAGAGGCAACAAGGGGATCAGCCATTTTAGATCTTATCTTAACCAACAGGGAATACAGTGGTCCCCCGGGTTACGAAAGTAATCCGTTCCGGATTACTTTTCGTAACCCGGAAATTTTCGTAACCCGGGGGACCGCTTTGTTTGCCGGACTGCGCAGCAAATTTAAAGAGGCCGCGCAGTTTTTTCCCCCGAATCCCAGGGTTTTATTCGTAAGCAGGGGCTGTTTTTGCGGCCCTGGCTCTTTTGTACCCCAGGGTTTTCGTACCCCAGGGTATTCGTAACCCGTGGGACCACTGTATCTAGTTGATGAGGTACAGGTGGTGGGATCCTTAGGTGGAAGTGACCATGTTCTCCTGGAGTTTGTTATACAGTGGAAGGGAGAAGCTAGGCATAGTCAGACACGCACTCTAGACTTTAGGAGAGCTGATTTCAATAAACTTAGAGAAATACTGGGGGTGATCCCATGGTCAGGAATACTAAAAGAGAAGGGAGTTCAAGATGGATGAGAGTTCCTCAAAAGGGAGATACTGAAGGCACAATTTCAAACAGTTCCAATGAGCTAAGTTTTAAATGGAACATGTATAAAAAATGGAAAAATGGGGAGGAATTCAAACAAATAGCCAGCACATGTAGGGATACTGAAGGCGCAATTTCAAACAGTTCCAATGAGGAAGAAAAATGGAAGATATCTCAAGAAGCCAGGAAGGATGACAAAGGAACTTTCAACTGAGATAAGTTTTAAAGGGAACATGTATAAGAAATGGAAAAATGGGGAAATCACCAAAGAGGAATTCACACAAATAGCCAGCAAGTGTAGGGATAAAGTCAGAAAAGCTAAAGCACAGAATGAACTCAGGATTGCTAGAGAGGTTAAGAATAATAAAAAAAGGCTTTTTTGGATACATCCGCAGGGGCTGGAAACCATTCCCTGTGAGGAATGCCTTAGGGAACTGTGGATGTTTATCCTGGAGAAGAGAAGGTTAAGACGAGATATGATAGCTTTGTTTAAATATTTGAAGGGCTGTCATATTGAGGAGGGTGCAAACTTGTTTTTTGCTGCTCCAGAGACTAGGACACAGAACAATGGATGCAAATTGCAGGAGAAGAGATTCCACCTCAGTATTAGGAGAAACCTCCTGACAGTAAGGGCTGTTCAACAGTGGAACACACTCCCTCAGAGTGTGGTGGAGTCTCCTTCCTTAGAGGTCTTTAAGGAGAGGCTGGATGGCCATCTGTCAGGGATGCTTTGATTGGGAGTTCCTGCATGGCAGGGGGTTGGACTGGATGGCCCTTGTGGTCTCTTCCAATTCTATGATTCTATGATTTACTTGCATGGGGAATTCACGCAACAGTCCTGTCGTTACTTCAATCTCTAGTGTCTCCCTTCTTGGTGATTGGAATGTATATTTGGAATATGTAGATTTTTCTTTAATTTTTCATACTTGTTGACAGATTTTAGTTAGAACGTGCGTAGATTATGTATCTGTAGCTTGACGGAGCTCTATTGGTATGCCATCTGTTCCTGGTGATTTATCTTTCCAAAGTGCTCTGAGTGCAGCTTCCACTTCACTTTCTAAAACTGGCAGTTCATCTTCAAATGGTCCTTCCTTGAATGAATCTGTCATCTTTTTATCTCTTTTATATGGTTCTTCAGTCATATAATGTGTTCCCCTTTGGCTTGTATAACATCCTCAGTTTTGGTTTAATTTTCCCTCAGATTTCTCAGATTTTGTGGGAGAAATCTCTTCTTTCTTTTTTTGCTGTCACCATCTATTTCTTTGCATTGACTATTACAGAAATATTCTTTGTCCCTCTGGACTAATTGCTGAACAATCTATCCCTACTTCTGTTCCTTTCCACTTTTGTTTTACATCAGTAATTAATGCCTTATAGAGCTTCATTTGTCATTCATGGAAGCTTCTCCTTCTTTTTGGCTGCAGATGGTGTCTTTTTGCATTATGCCCTGAAAATTCCCTGGCTTCTGTCCAGAATTCTTCTGGTCAATTAGGCTTAATAGTGCAATTCTAGCTTTTATGTTCCCTATAAATCCTATGGAGTGTTCATCAGGTTGTATTTTGGCTTGATGATTGGTTTAGTGTTCTTCTTTAAGCTTTACTCTGATTTTGATATTAGGCAGTTCATGATCTGTGCCACAATCTGTTTCTGGTCTTGTTTTTGTAGAAAGAATGGCGCTTCTCCACCTCCTACTTATAATAATGTAGTCTGTTTGATTTCTATATTGATCTTTATGTGAAGCCCATGCATATAGTTGTCTGGTTGTTTGAAGAATGTGTTTGCAATGAACAAACTGTTATCCTTGCAAAGTTCAGTCAGTCACTCTCCTGCTTTATTTCTTTATCCTAGGACCTCAACCAAATTTTCCTACTATCTTTTATTCTGCTTTGTTTCCTGCGTTTGCATTCCAATCACCATGATTAATAAAAGATATTATTTTGGTGTGTTATTAATTTCCCTCTATTCTCCAGCACAGAATATTTTTCTTTCCTTGTGCCTTTACATCTGGAGTATAAATCTGGATTATGGTTATACTGATGGGGATTCCCTGAAGTTTTATTGATGTGTTTTCGTCAAACTTTGCATTATGTCATTTGACTGCTTTTGCTACATCTCTCCTCACTATTAGTGCCACTCTATTTCTTTTCATTTCCTTAGTAAAGCACGATGTAAATATCTGATTCAAAAAGTCCCGCCCCATCCACTTTAAGTTGCTCACCCCAAATATTACAATCTTTGTACATTCCATTTCTTATTTTACTATGTCTGTCTTTCCCAATTCATGTGTCTCACATTCCATGTTCCTATAATATGTGTTGTGCGGTTTTGGACTTTCCTTTCATGTCTGAGTATTGACAGCTGAATGCCCTTTTGGCTTGAGTCCAGTTGTGTCATTAGCCATAGTGCTACTCGTGTTTGTTCTCTGCTCTTCATCATTCACTTTTTGAGTGCCTTCCAATCTGGGAATGTCATCTTCTGGCACTATCTCTTAGTTCATTTTGCATTGTCTCACCATAGGATTTTCATTGTAATAGAAATTCAAAGAGTCTCCTTTTGTGCAGTACTAAAAGTGTTAGCTATGGTGTCACTGCCATTGCCTCAAAGAAATACCAGTTTCACCACACACACAAACACACATACATACTACTACATCGTAGCAGTTTGCACATTTAGTCTGTCTCCTTAGCAAATGCCCTCTTTGGAGAAGAGCAGCAGCAGTACTGCCATTTGTGTACCTCTTGTTTCTTAGGAGCAGGCAATCCCACCACTGCAGAAAGATTAAAGATATTTCCAACATTCTTTAACCCTCTTGTCTTCACTGGAAACACCGTGGCTTGACACTTAACCTTTTTTCCATAAAAAGAGGCTTTATGATTACTTCTCCTCTTTTTTCTGTATATTCTCATGCTTCCAAAAATCATCTGCTGGGTTGAAGATTAGGGAATCTTTGGGATGGTTCATAATATGATTTTGGGTGATACATGGGGATTAAAGAGCAGTCAGGAACCCCACCCCCATAAGAATGGAGATAAAATTAGGATTAAAGCTCAAGAAAGGTTTTTCTCTTATTTTTTACAATAGTACCAACACCAATTTACTATATCCTGAATTCAGGAGGAAACTATAGGAATACTACCATGCATTTCTAAAGATCTATGTCCTAAAGTTCATAATGTTTTTAAATCTGTTATCTATTAACTAAGGACATGTCTGGATAGAAGATCAAAGCTTTCCTAGTACATCTTATATCTGAAAAGAAAAACTGCTGTTATGAGCTGTTTGCAGCAATGGAAATAAATGAATAAGGGAAGAGCAGAAGTTGAATCTACCTGTGCTTTGATGCTTATGAATGCAAAGTGCTTTTGCTTTGCCCAGCCTGTAAAACACTGTTGCATGTTAGGAGCTACTGCCTGAATATGGTATGAACATGCATTTGTGTGTGGCCTATTCACCCCCTTCATGTGTGTGTTATGTGCAAAAGAGGCCCACATTTTCAAAAGGCAGAGGGTCTGTTCTGCTTCCTCTACTGAGGAAAGAGATAATGAAGCCTATGATATTCATGCGTTGAACAATTTCTCAATATAACTGGAATACCTGCTGTTATGAAAGCCTCAAGGCACTGATCTCTATTGCACAAGTTTCACCTTCTCAGATTTATATGCTTAGTTCAGTTCATGAAAGGCAAGGGCAGGGAAGACACACTATAATAGAGACAGTGGCACTGTGGATAAACAGAGAGCCTCCTCATTTATAAATACAACACAATACAGGGGAGATTGTTGCACATGTTTGTGTCTGATTACTGTTGCAGTTGTTTGAACATATTTTCATGGGACAACCTGTTGCAAATTTATACAATTTTTGATGTCCTGTCAGTTGTGTTGTGATGGCTAATTTCTGCATATATTTTTTTCAGGAAGTGATATGTGCAAGAAATTTTCTGTACAAACTCAGAACCATGAATGCTACAGTTTATGAATGGGACAAAAAGATTAAGACAAATACTACAGTGATCAATAAAGAGAGACAAAGGACAACAACAAAAAGGGAAGGGCATGAGACCTATTCCACAAGATCAGGGAATTCAAACGGAAATTCAAACCAACCAGGATACTGTAAGGAAGGATCTAATTAGCAAAATTTTAATTAGCTCAATTTGCTGAGAGGGGGTGTTACAAAGACTCCACGAAACCACTTCCCAAATTGTATACCAAGAGACCAAATTAATTCCTTAAGAAATAGCATAGAGACAGATTTCTTCAATTAAAGTCTAGTTTTTTTAATTAAACAGGGAAGAAACACACAGCAATACACACACACACACACACACACACTCATTCGAGACTAAGCAAATAAAGGAAGGAAATTGGGAATAGATGTGAGGCAATATTACGACTATACTTACTCCAGTCGGCTTCTCTGGGAATCTAATGCAGTGGGATGTGGATGGGACTCTGTCATGGGAGTGAATGACTGGGCCAGGAGCCAGATCAGAGTTCAGGAGGACAGTTTCCCCCTGAAATCCAGACTGGCACACTGAGTGGAAAGATCTGGGATTTTTTAAAAGGCAGAATCTAGCCCTTGGCAAAAGGGCTTAATGGTGGGGACAAAAGATGTTTGATTACTTGGGAGATGTAAACAATAGTGCTGTTAATTACACACAGATGAGGCACTTTATTAGTAAGTCTTTGCAAATCAATGAGGCACTTTATTAGTAAGTCTTTGCTTTAAAGATGCAATTTCATTGCCATGCCCTTTTCCACAATCAGCTGATCTAAAAGCCATTTAGACATGTTTCTAATTTGTCCCTAGTCCACAGTGAAATCAAAACATTCCAGATGACATCAAAAGAACCATCCTGGTCTCAGATTTTGGCTTTATCATCACAAGAAATGGAATGAGAATTCTGCTAAAATCTGGTCAGTCTACACTGAAGGAAATCAAGAACCCTCCTGAGACCAGCACCTGCACCAGTAACACCTGGGCCGTCCACGGAGGACTTTAAAAGGAGGGAAGCAGGTGGGAGTGGCGCCCTCTTCCAAATGCCGACCTGCCAGACCCTCCTGAGGCCAGCGCCTGCGCCAGCAACACCTACTGGCTTTCCCCCCAACTGCGCCAGTGCCGGAAGATCCTTCCACCCACGGAGGACTTGCGAGGGGCGGAGCACCGGTGAGAGCAGCGTTTCATAAAAATGCCGGCCTGCCGGCTTCCCTCCAATAGTGCCAGAGCCAGAAGACCTTTTCCCACCCAGTGGAGGATTTGAAGACTGTAACTGATTGACCTATGCTTATGTAATTGTATTGTAACCATAATTGATTGATTATGTTCATATTGTGAATTGCTTTATTGATATTGTATTGTATGAGTTTAAATTGATGCTATGCATAGATGATATCATGAAATTTTATTGATATGGTATTATGTTTATATGTTAAGTATTAGGTTTTTTATTTTTTATTCTATTGATTGTATTGTGTATATTTCATTTGTTGTAATCCCGCCTTCATCTGAAGGAAAGGTGGGACATACAAATTATTATTATTATTATTATTATTATTATTATTATACTGGAAAGGTGTGTTTTATAAATCTTAGAATATTTTTAAGAATAACTGTAAGTGTTCTCATTTTATTCCATTAAGCAGAGAGTTGCAAAAGCATTTCATCTCTTATAAGTATTAGATGGGTAGTGCTAGTAGCCTTCATTACTCTCAGCTGCACCAAATGTTTTCTCATTTTTCACTGCCAACAACAGTTAAATACACACAGCATAGGAACATGCATTCCAGTTGTCCCATATAGCCCACCTTTTGGGAGGAAAGAGTCATATTTCTCTTGCCAGTTATAAATACATTGGGTTTCCCCCCATTGTCCAAATACATGCATAATGGCACATTTCAGTGATTCTAATTCAGATGGCTTGTGAAGCATAACAATCACTTGTGCCACATAAAGGATTTACATAAAAATGAAAACAGGCAGCAAAAACCTTCACTCCTGTTAGCACGTTAGTTATTTCCCTGCTGGGAAATTGCACAGTACACTTGGCTAATTCTTCTGTTTTACCTTGAAACAAGGGAAGCAGTAGTGCATCAGGTGTGAATACTTTTTAAAAACAAAAAGTAATGATATTCTGTACCCACCCAGAAGAAACAGGTGAGACCCAGAATTTAACTATTTCCAGTTACGTGGCCTACCAACATAACAACAATGGACTAAGGCACATATCGATACCCCTTCCAGTGATATTCTTGGTAAGCCCACCTCTGCCCCAGAGGCTATTCTGGATAGTCTCTTCCCCAATTTTGATCCCAGATTTTTGAAGGTGCATTATAATCAGATCTCAAAGGCTTTTCCTGTCCTGATCCCTGGGTCCTTCAACATCTGCCTCAATAGGGCTCAGGGCTACAGGGTGAGGGTATATCTCAGTGTAACAACATCACTCTATCAATAAAATAAAATAAAATCCAACAACATTATTTTATTTATTTCTCTATAAACCTAGATCAAATGTCCTGGATAATCTGCTACCCTCTCCACCATTGTCTCATTTGTTACACTTTGTGTGAGGTTTATTTGAAAGATGTGGTCTGAGTTATAAGTTGATGCTTCATATATTATACTTAGTAAACTCAACAAGGGGTGAAACACACCACCCCAAAGGAGCAGTTTGCTACCAACTCCCTTTGAGTCCAGGTTCAGGGCTGTGGCAACTGCACACCCTGGCCCCAATCCCACATTTTTCTGTGCTCTTTTTGGCATGCAGCGTGTGAACACAGCACCAAGGGATTGTTTTAACAGCATCCACAATGCAGTCAGACAGGCAGCATGGCACTGGCTTGGGGGTGATGTCGGGGCGTGCATCTAAATGCCATGCCCCTGTACCACCCCAAAGCCAGCACTTACTGCTGCTCTGTACAAAACAATCCTTCCTGTCATATCATAAAGGTCTTAGGTTTTGGTCATGAATCTCACTGGATGGAATAGTACTAACCTGGCAACCTTACAAAAAGTATTAACCACTTTTCATCATGAAAGTGCCTTTATCAGATGCATGATGGTACAAAGAGGACATATAGAGGAGAAAGTGAACTGCTTATAACACAGAATGTTTGATATTAGAGGGAAACAACTTAGAAGAAGTGAGGCTGGAAAAGCCAAGGTTGGAGAAAGCGTGTGCCAAAGATTTCCTGCTGCTCTCTACTCCTATGCCATCCAAATCAGTATCCTATGTCTTTCTTGGTTAAGTGAAAGCTAAGTGTGTGTGTTTTTAAAGTGCATACTTTTAAAGGTCAATAAAAAAGAGAGAGTGATTAAAATATTCTTGCCTGACCCATAAGTGACCACTCCAGGAATCTCCTAAATCAAAGTGGTAGGAGAGTTACAAGCAATCTGGAAAGGAAGAATAATAGAAAAATGTGTTTCTCAAATGTTGAGAAACTCTGACAAAAAGAATCCTGAACTAACAAGCATCTTTGCCCTTTGGAACCTATTCTATGAAACATTTGCATGTGGTTGTTTTGCACACACACACAAAAACATATTCTCCACAGAAAATAGCATGCATCAAGAAGAAAATTAGGAAAGAATTACATCTTTACCAACCAAACAGCAAACATGGTGAAAATGAGACTATGAGACTTTTATAATCCACTGCCCAATGCTAACTGCATCATAATATAGCATTGCTCAATGTGTGCTCTCAGCCTCCTGGCCATGTACAAAACAGCTCTCCAGCAGCTTATCTTCCAGCCTGGCATCAGACTGCAGGGTGTCCCAAGAATCAATAATATAGAATATGCTGTTTTTTTCATTGGGGAAACACACATAGAATCTCTTAATTGTGTAATAGATGCCATCTCTTCTTCCCACTGGAATTCTTTTTTCATTTTGCAGTGAAAGCAGTGCAGCATCTTGTAGGCAGAATGTGTGTGTGTGTGTGTGTGTGTGTGTGTGTGCTTTTAACAGTCCAATGTTGGGTATTGATCAGGCAAGAGAAGGAATCCAGCATGGATCTTTAATACTATTTGAACTTTGCAAGTACATAATATTTGTAAGGAGCTTAATCTTTTCTGCTTCAGGAATGAGCAGAATATGAATTGTGTTATGAAACTGCCTTATCAGATACTTGTTGGTAGAAAGAGGATATATGGAGGGGAAAGTGATCTACTTTGAAGAACAGAGAACTTTTGAAGTCAGGGGGAAATGACCTAGAAATAGTGAGGTGGGAAAAGGTTGAGAGAAAAAAAGAATGACAGACATGGAAAATCAAGGTGTGGGAGAGAGTGAATTATACTAAGAAGAAAGTGATCTCAATAGAGACTTTATCTCAAATGTAAGGGTCTTATTAAAGAGTCTGAGATTCAAGGAGGCAAAATGTGAGGTCTCTAAGGCACCAATGTAGAAGTGAAGGAAACAGGCAGCCAGTGTAATCCATTTTTGCAGCCCATGAAGTTCCTTGCCAATCCCAAAACCTCAATTCCATCTCTGTGTGTGTAGCGCCAGCCCAACCCAGCCACCCTTGGCCCAAGTCATCAGCCTATTTGAACACCTCTCTCTCTCTCTCTCTCTCTCTCTCTCTCTATCAGATTCCTTTTCAAACTGGTAACTGTGATTCAGCATCAATTTTAGGGTTGCTAAATGGCTCCTGTACTTTTAACTATTGTGAAAAAGCAAGAATTTCAAAAGGTATCGCTTTTTACTTGGTTGTGTGACAACCAACACCTGATGAAATCCTCCCTTGTTTGGAACCATTCAAAGTGTAGGAGCACTCTCCAGTTTTCACTCTGGCAACTCTACACTTCCAGGCACTATGTGAGAGAAGGAAACAGAGTTATTTGGGTGTGCTAGCAGCAACATAGTTTTGGTGTCAAAAATTGCCCCCTATCACCTATGCAGTTGTGCATCCCTGTTCTATGGGACATATATTTATTGTATTAGAAGTCAGTTCCCCCAGATTTATGCCTCTTTTCTGAGAAATATGAAAACTAATTCAATAGATTTAGCCGTTGTTGTTTTTTTTAAAAAAAAAAAAAAAAACAGACTTCACAAGCGGAAGTGCAGAATCTCTTGGGACTCTCTGAGACTAGTTTTAGCAGTGTAAGCCAAACAGGCAATATGCAAGTATCAAAGCTAAAAACTTTAATAATTACATTTGAAGGTAGTTCAAACATATTTATATGCAGTGCCCAAGACCTGGCTAACTACAGGAAAGTTTCAACAGGAGGAGCAGCTCAGTAGAGCCCACACTTATCATCTTGAGGGAGGGAGAGTAGGAGAGGAGCCTTTTACAAAAGACTCTGGTCAGATGGTGTGGTTACATAGATACATCCCCACAATGGGTGACCGAGTAAAGGGGGTAGGTTCTAAAGACAGCACGTATAGGGTAAAGACATGCAGGAAACCCCATCTAAAGTTATAATAGCAAATGGCTGAAGGGGATTAAACAGAATGTTTGGTTGGGAAGCATTTTCCAACTTTTTTTTAACCTCATGATGTGCATCCCTAGAAACAAATGGCAGCTAATGGCTTCCATGTCAGTGAGGCAGTAAATTTCTCCTAGGTTTTACCCTGGATTTTAACTCCAATAGAAGTTGGTCTCTATTCCTGAAATAGCAGCATTGGTAGCTCCTTTAAAGTTCAGCTTGAAATAGGGAGTGGATGGACTGTCTCACTGGCAAGAAAGCCATCAGCCCCACTGTTGGACCTTTGGCTTTTATTATATATGGTTTCACTGGAGTTTATCGCACAGGAGAATGGAACAAAAGAGGCTGGGAATGAGTGGGGAATGAGTGAGGGGTAGCATTTTACTACACAGAGAAATTCCCTCACTTGTTCCCTTCCCTTCCCAATCCATCCCAGAGGAGGCAGTTTTTGAGAACTGTTCAAAACCTTTCTCAAAAATTGCCTCTTCTGGGATGGATTGGGATCTGAAGGGAAGGGAACGGAACAAGTGAGGGAATTTTTGTGTGCAGCAAAATGCGTCCCCCACTTGTTCCATCCCCATCCCGGCCCCTTTTGGACCCTCCTCCTCCTCCTCCTCCTCTTTCTCTTCCTCTTCCCCACAAGCTTTTTCTGTCCTGGAGGGGAAGAGAAAAGCAAGGAGGGCTCTAGGAACCTCTGCCTGAAAGAGGAGAAGGACAGCTATTTCCTTATGAAAATTTAAAATATGAATATACATGAATGTGTGAATGAAAACATGCATACTAAACAAATGAAATATTTTATTCATACTATGTCAAGCAGGAGGGGGCTATGACATCTGCATATAGATGTAAAGGGGATCACAAGGGTAAAACTGCTGATGTAGAAGATATGTTTATCTGTTGCTGAAAAGTTCCCAGTTTAAGGGAAATTCCAATAATACTCTCAGTCTGCATGGTAGGACTTTATGGCATGCTACTGTTTCCTCATTTTCAGAAACACTATTCTATGAGACAGTTGTTATTGTTGTTTGTGGTGGTGGTGGTAATTCCTGATTTATGGTAGCTCTAAGGCAAACTATCATGGCTTTTTTTTTTTTTTGGAGCTAAGAGTGTATGACTTGTTCAAGGTCACCCACTGGGTTTCCGTGGTTGAGCAAGGAATCAAACGCTGATCTCCAGAGTCATTGTCCAACATTCAAATCACTACACCCCACTTGCTCCCCAGGAGAGAGAGGGTTTGTAGTTGTTATGTCCCTTCAAGTCATTTCCAACTTATGGGAGCCTTAAGGCAAACCTATCATATGGTTTTCTTGGCAAGTTTATTCAGAAGATATTCCAGGCAGTCTTGGATGAAGCCGATTATCTAAACCCATTTCAAACCAGGTTCAGGATGGGCTACGGAGTTGAGACGTCCATGGTCGACTTAGTCGATGACCTCCATCTGGGCATTGACAGGGGAAGTGTGACCCTGCTGGTGCTCTTGGACATCTCAGTGGCCTTTGATACCATTGACCACGGTATCCTTCTGGAACACCTGAGGGAACTGGGCATTGCAGGCACTGTACTTCAGTAGTGCCAGTCCTATCTCTCGGGCAGGTTTCAGATGGTGAGGCTGGGAGATAGTTGCTCTCGACAGTCTCCCAGGGTGCCATTCTATTTCCCATGCTATTTAAAATTTACACGAAGCCGCTGGAAGAGGTCATCCAGAGACAAATTTATTTCTCTATGCCTCCAACTGTTGCAGTGATTAAGGATGGCATCTCTCCTCTGAATGCCTGCCTGGACTCAGTAATGGGCTGGATGAGAGAAAACAAGCTCAGATTGAATCCAGAGAAAATGGAGGTACTCGCAATAGGTTCTCCTGGTCCAGGGATGGAGATTTATCAACCAGTCCTGGACAGGGTCACACTTCCCCTAAAGGACAAGGTTCTCAGCTTGCACGTCCTCCTGGACTCATCTCTACAACTGACATCGCAGGTGGAGGCGACTGCCAGGAGTGCCTGGTATCAATATGCCAGCTGTGCCCATATCTGGACAAGGGGACCTAGAAGCAGTAGTACATGCACTGATAACCTCTCGATTAGATTTCTGTAACGCGCTCTACGTAGGGCTACTTTTGTACAAGGTTCGGAAGCTTCAACTGATCCAAAATGCAGCAGCCAAGTTGATCACGGGGACTTCCAGGATGGAACACATTACCCCCATCTTAAAATCTCTTCACTGGCTGCTGATCAGCTTCCGGGTGCAATACAAAGTGTTGCTTGTTACCTTTAAAGCCCTACATGACTTGGGCCCAGGTTACTTGAGGGGACGCCTCTGCCTACATAATCTGCCCTGCACCCTCAGAACATCAGATAAGAAATTGTTAGAGCACATTCATACGAGACTGATATCAACGTCTCGTACTACATTCTCAGCAGTGGCTCCAAAATTGTGGAATGACCTTCCGGAAGAGATCCATCTCATACCTACTTTGGAGGCCTTCCAGAAGGCGCTGAAGATGGATCTCTTCCAGTGGGCATATCCATCAGACCTTGTATAACTCCTCACTGGATCTCCCCTTGCACCATTGAAACACCTACAACTTAACGCCGAGTAACTAACTCCTTATGTTATGTTATATAGAATGTTTTATTAAGTGGTTTTAATTAGATTTAATTTTTAACCTGACTCATTAAGATTTTATATTAATTGTATTGTATGTATTGCTTGTATATGCTGTAATCCTGCCTCAATCCGTAGGGAGAGGCGGGAAATATAAATAAAATTGATTATTATTATTATTATTATTATTATTATTATTATTTGCCCTTGCCATTCTCTCAGACTGAGAATGTGATTTGCCCAAGGTCACCCAGTGGGTTTCCATGGCCGAGCTGGGATTCAAACCCTGCTCTCTCAGTGTCCTGGTCCAATGCTTAAGCCATTACACCATGCTGGTCCTTGAGCCATAAGGTAGTGCTATTCAATAAATGAAGTTTTGAAGTTTTTTGTTGTTTTTTTTAAATAGTACTGCCCTGTGTCTATGTCCAAAATTTCACTGGACACATGGGACTTGTAGCATGTTTCTTGGAATCTTTTTCTAATGTTCTAATCTGCAGAAATAGATTTGTTCAGCACCACCATTTATGATATTCTAAAAGAGACATCTGAATACTAGAAGACTAATCTTTCTCTCTCTTTCTGTCTTCTGCAGTGTGGCAGCATGACCTGTAGACAAATATGTTTCACAGAATACTGCCCTATTACTTCCAGTTTAAAAATGTGGCTAAAAGTTTCCCTGAATACACAGAAAATATCAGTGTTGTAATTCCAACTGAGATCAACTAGAAGTATTTTGCCACCAAAAAGTTACCCAATTCACAGTGGAAGCATCTACTCTCTAGACCCAACCAAAAGCCTTTATTATAGTCAACAGACCATTAGAAAATAGCAATAGCAAGTATAGAAATAGCAAGTACATTTCTATACTGCTTATCACTGCACTTAAGCTCTCCCTAAGTACTTTACAATGTGTAAGCTAATTGCCCCTGACAAGCTGAGTACTCATTTTAGTGACCTACAGAAGGATGCAAGGCTGAGTCAACCCAGGACTCACAACCTTGTGTCTGTGAGAGGCTATGGTACTGACATTTAACCACTGCGCCACCAACTAGTGATGACATACTGATCCTGAATATTTAGTCCTCCAAGTTTTCTTGTATATTTCCCCCGCCCCCCGTGTTTCCAGGCATTGTTATTCCTGTGAGCAAATGTTAGTTGCCTCAAGCTCTCTCATGTAGTTATTCATTGTATTTAACCCCAGTACTTCTAGAAAGGGAAGATAATGCACCCACTGCTCTTGTACGTATTCTCCCATGTTCTGAAGACTTTATACTGCAGCTAGGAAGTGTTAACTTTCCAGCCTTCCAACTTCCATGTCTGCTGTGATGAAATGGAGAGACACCACCAGCTTCAGGCAAAAAAAATTGGGATGCTAGCTCATCAGGAAGCTTCTGTTCTGAAATTCTCCACAGGGCTAACAAGAGAACTCACACAACCAAATACAATAAATCAATAAGCTTTTAGAGCTGGTTTTAAATGGAAACTATTAACAACTGAAGAAAACATATAGGTGGAAGTAATGAAAAAGGCAGGGAGCAAAGAATTAACTGAGGAGGGGGAATACTCATGCATGCATAAATATACCAGAACAAATAACAAATATCTGACCTTAATTCCAGCAAAACATCAAATAGCAGGAATAAAATAAGCTTGAAGAATGGAGAGGGAAAGTTTGCATAAAATATGAGGAAAAACTAGGCCACAAAAACATAATTTTAAAAAGCTATGAATGTTATCTGCATTATATGCATATATTCTGTATATTCTTGTACAAACACTCCTATTTGCTTTATAAAATTGGGGGGAGGGTGCTAGCAGTGTTGTCATGGTTACTACTCCACAGATATAACAGAATGGCAAGAATGCTGACTATTTTATATCTTACAACAATTGAGGTGCATGCTATGGACTATTTGTAAATGTTTTCTTTCTTCCCGTTAAGTTCCACGTATGCTTCCTCTTTACAAATGGACTCATAGGATTTGTGCTTACATTACTTAGTTGAATGGTTGGAATATTTGCTTTCCCCAAAATATACTGTCTATCTAGGTATAGATTGTTTGTTTGTTTGTTTCCTATTATTGGGGAAGGGGTGTGGAATAAGGACTTGCTTATTGGATAATTTAAGGGGAGGGGACATACTGATCTCATAAGAATCCATTCCAAAAATATGAACTATTTGTCTAAATTTAATTAAAGGAGGATTTCTCAAGAAAATCCCCCTTTTTAACACTCTTGTTCAGTGCACAGAGCACTGGATAAATGAATGATTTCTTCCCCTTCAGCCTCACAATGCATCTACATATGTTTCAGACCCATAAAGTTTCTCCTACATGAATCTTCCTAAACTCTTTTTAAGAAAGGTAGGATACCCATAAGAAAAATAAAATTAAATGATCATCTTGGATCCAGGCTATCAGAAGGACTGTATCTTCTGAAATCATGCCTGCCCAAGCTCTAAGATTTTCATCAGTGGCATTCATCTCACACTCATCTCCACTCTGGGTGGGAAGACTGCCCCCAAATTCTGGAACTCCCTTTCAAGAGAGGCTGGAATGGCTCATTCTTTGTGACCTCTTCATTGGCTAGTGAAGACCTTTTTATTCCAGAAAGCTTTGGGGGAATTGATATTTTTATAAGAAATATACTTTTTTATGGTACTGTGCTGCTTTTTTTAATAAGAAATATACTTTTTTGTGGTACTGTGCTGCTTTTATTCCTTTTTTTTTAAAAAAAGTAAATTTTAAATGGTTTCAATTTGGTTCTTTGTTTAGTACTGCTTTTTAAACTTTCTGTATGTTTTAACAGAATGTATTTTTATTGTATAATGGGCCTTTGGTACCACTGTGGTTGGGTCCAGGACTCACTGTGGATACCAACATCTGTGGATGTACAAGTCCAATTGTATAATATATTATATTATATATTCCATTATTTTTTTAAAAAATGGCAAAATCAAGGTTTGCTGTGGAGTATTTTTTTTCTGGGGGAGGGGGGATTTTACAACCATGGAGGGTGGAATCCATGGATGAGATATGGAGGGCTGACTGTAATTCTCCCTACTTTGTAAGCTTTGAGTCCCAGTCTGGGGGAAAGGCAGGGCATGCATAAAATGGTAGATGGAAAAATGAACAAAAAAGTTCTTCTAACATCTCATTCTTGTCTGAGAATCCCTATACCTCAGTAGTGTGGATCATGATAGTTTTTGGGCTTGTACCCAAAATAACTAGGCATGAGCCACTGAGGCCTCATCTGCACTGAAAAAATAATGCAGTTTGACACCACTTTAACTGTGATGGCTCAGTCTATGGAATTATGGGATTTGCAGTTTTGTGAGATATTTAGCCTTGTCTTTCAGAAAGCTGTAGTGCCACAACAGACTACAATTCCCAGGATCCCATGGCATTGCTCCATGAAGTTAAAGCAGTGTCAAACTGCATTATTTCTGCAGTTTGAAAACAAAACAAAACAAAAAAAGATCTGCAAACATACTACCACTGTCTAGGATACTGTACCAGACACAAGCGAAGGTCAGCCTATCTGTGTCCTCATTTGGTGGCTCTCTCTTCCAAAACAATGGAAGGGGGGGAGGATCAGGGTGACTGTTTACCAGGAATCTTGACAATACCAGAAAAAATATTTTGGAACAATCATTAAACACTTGTTCTATGTGCACAGAGAGAAAAGAGCCAGCATAGAGAATTCATTCCATATTAATACTGTGTGTGTGTGTGTGTGTGTGTTTCTTGCACAGAGTAACAGTCTTTATAAATAGTATTTTGCTGTGAATGTATTGTATCTTGATTTCAGTGAGCTATATGTGTGTGAACCTTGAAATTGGGACTTGACAAAGCTATCTTAGATAGATTTGTGGGTGATTCACTGACTGCAATCACTGGTTCCTGTAATTGTGGACAGGTAAGAACAGAGTGCAATAGGGATTTGCCCTAGGCCTGATATTATTCAACATCTTTACAAATTACTTGGATGAAGGACTAGAGTAGATGTTCATCAAATTTCCAAATGATGCCACACTGGGAAGCAGTTAATATGTCAAATGATGAAAATCAGGATTCAAGTCGACCTTAACAGATTGGAAAACTAGTCTAGAACAAATAAAATGAATGTCAAGAAAGATCAGTATAAAGCTCTACATTTAAGGCAGGAAAAATCAGATGTTTGGCAGTCATATATGAGGGGGGGGGGGAGGAGAGGAAGTAGACTACAAACTAAATACAATCAGCAATGCAATGTGGTTCCTTTGGCCAGTGCTCACTTAGAGCACTGGGTCCAGTTCTTAAGAACAATATTGTCAATTGGGAATGTGTACAGAAATGAGAAATATGTTGGTAAAATACCTGGAAATCAAATCCAAAGAGGAACAGTTGAAGGAGTTGTATATGTTTAGCCTGGAGAAGAAAAGCTTAAGGAGTTATGTGATAGTCAACTTCAAATACTTGAGGGGCCATAAAATATTGTGCAAACTTGTTTTCTATTGCTCCGGAGGATAAAATCTGGTTAATGCTTTCAAATGGCAAGAAAGATGTAAATAATATTGATATATTTATTTATTTTATATAAATAGTTACATCCTGCCCCATTTTGTGGGATGTCCAGGTGGTGTGCAAGTAAAAACAGTAGGGACAGATCAAAACAATTTCAGATTTAAAACAATATTTTTTTATTGTTGTTGTGTGCCTTCAAGTCATTTTCTGACTTATGATGACCCTAAAACAAACTTAACACAGGTTTGTTTGTTTGTTTGTTTGTTTTGGCTGGTTCTGTTCAGAAGAATTTGCCTTCCTCTGAGGCTGAGAAAGTGTGGTTTGCCCAAAGTCACCCAGTGGGTTTCCCTGGCCAAATAGGGGTTCACACACTGGTCTCCCATTATCCTTGTCTAACACTGAAACCACTACACCAGGGTGGTTCTTAAAATATACAGGTTAAAACTTATTAAAGAGTTTTACAAGTTAAAACAGCATAAAAATTTAAAACAGAATAAATGTCAATAGGAGCTTTCAGTCTTAAAGCAGTTTAATAGTACAGGGACTGCCTTAGGGGTGGGCTTTCCTTCAATAAAGGCTTTTAAACAGAGGATACATGGTTATCTGGAAAGGATACTTTAGTTGTATATTCCTGCATCGGCAATGGTCTGGGCTAAATTAACATTTTGTCCATTCCATTTCTATAGTTCTATGATTTTGATAAATAGAATTTGGATGATTTGTTAAAAATCGAGTATGCCAAGTCAATCTGCCTTGCAGGTATATTGGTTTTTTCATTGAAGGTGCAAAAAGACTCTTTTATACACACATAGCATACATATACAAGGGATCTACCTAGCATGGTATTTGAAAAGTACAATTTGAACTTTCTCAAGATTTAAAAACAAATTTTATACATCAGCTGTACATATACCTGCAAAGGCAGAAGAAGAGTAAAAGATTATATGCTGGAGTTCATGAGGAAACTTATCAAGTACCAAAACAGGACCTGTTAATCAAAGTCAATTGGGATGCAATAGCAGGAAAGAGAGCAGAACAAAAAATTGTAGGAAAATCAAGTCTAAGATCAAGAAATGAGGCAGGAGAGCAACTGATTTAATTTTGTGAGGCCAACAGTATGTTTATGCATTTTTCAAGCTACCAAAGTGGTGACTGTATGTATGGACAATATGGAAATCAAATAGATTGCATAATTGAAAGCGGAAGATGAAGAAGCTCCATTGTCTCTGCAAAAACAAGAGCAGCAGCAGATTATGGCACAGACCATAAACTGCTAATAAAATCAGAATGAAGCTAAAGAAGAACACTAAATCAACCATCATGCCAAAATACAATAAAAAGAACACCATTGTAGAATTTAAAAAGAATGTAAAAAATAGATCTTTGTAGTTAAAGTGATCAGATGAAGAGGGTGAAGGTGGAAAGTGAATGTAGGTATGCAGTCTCATGGCTAAACACAATACATGGTGGCACACACCAGATATGCTGTACCCAGCCAGTCCCACACACTTCAAATTCCTTCTGCTTCTGGGTTTTCCAATGAAATCTGAGTAAAACACCACTTTCGCCTCTGGATTAAAGACCTGAGTTGCTGAAAAGGCTTGGATTTGGTATAGATCACGCTATGCATTATGTGGAGAGCACACTGTAGGAACAGGATAAGATTGCTTTATTTAGCCCATGTAGACTAGTCCTAAATTGACTTTACAGCAGTTAACTATAACAACAGTGGCAATTTTTTCATGTTTCACTGAATGCAGAACATTTTACTATCTAGAATCATAGAATCATAGAGTTGGAAGAGACCATTAGGGCCATCCAGTCCAACCCCCTGCCATGCAGGAACTCCCAATCAAAGCATACCCGACAGATGGCCATCCAGCCTCTGCTTAAAGACTTCTAAGGAAGGAGACTCCACTACACTCCAAGGGAGTGTGTTCCACTGTCAAACAGCCCTTACTATTAGGAAGTTCCTCCTAATGTTGAGGTGGAATATCTTTTCCTGCAATTTGTATCCATTGTTCTGCGTCCTAGTCTCTGCAGCAGCAGAAAACAAGCTTGCTCCCTCCTCAATATGACATCCCTTCAAATATTTAAACAGGGCTATCATATCACCTCTTAACCTTCTCTTCTCCAGGCTAAACATCCTCAGTACCCTAAGGTGTTCCTCATAAGGCATGGTTTCCAGACCCATCACCATCTTAGTTGCCCTCCTTTGGACACGCTCCAGTTTCTCCACATCTTTTTTGAATTGTGGTGCCCAGAACTGGACACAGTATTCCAGGTGGGGCCTGATCAAAGCAGAGTAGAGTGACACTATTACTTCCCTTGATCTAGACACTATACTTCTATTGATGCAGCCTAAAATTGCATTGGCCTTTTTAGCTGCCGCATCACACTGTTGACTCGTGTTCAGCTTATGGTCTACTTGGACTCCTAGATCCCTTTCACACATAGTTTCATTCAGCCAGGTGTCCCCAATTTTATATCTGTGCATTTCATTTCTCCATCCTAAGCGCAGTACCTTATATTTCTCTGTGTTGAATTTCATTTTGTTAACATTGGCCCAGCTTTCTAGTCTATTCAGGCCATTTTGAATTTTGATCCTGTCCTCTGGGGTATTAGCTACTCCTCCTAGTTTAGTGTCATCTGCAAATTTGATAAATATGCCCCCAATTCTATCATCCAAATTGTTAATAAAGATATTGAATAGCACTGGGCCCAGGACAGAGCCCTGTGGGACCCCACTGGTCACTTCTCTCCAGGATGAAAAGGAGCCATTGTTGAGCACCCTTTGAGTTCAGCCAGTCAACCAATTACAAATCCATGTAACAGTTACCTTGTCTAGTCCACATTTTACAAGCATGTTTGCAAGAATGTCATGGGGAACCTTGTCAAAGGCCTTACTGAAATTGAGGTATACTATATCCACAGCATTCCCTTCATCTACCAAGCTGGTAATTTTATCAAAAAAAGAGATCAGGTTTGTTTGGCATGACTTGTTTCTCTGAAACCCATGTTGACTTTTTGTGATGATGGCATTGCCTTCTAAATGTTCACAGACTCTCTGCTTAATGATCTGCTCTAGAATCTTTCCTGGTATTAATGTCGGACTAACTGGACAATAATTGTTGGGATCCTCTTTTTTCCCCTTTTTGAAGATGGGGACAACGTTTGCCGTCCTCCAGTCTGCTGGGACTTCTCCTGTTCTCCAGGAGTTCTCAAAGATTATTGCCAGTGGTTCCGATATTACATTTGCCAGTTCTTTTAATACCCTTGGATGTAGTTAATCTGGTCCTGGAGACTTATATTCATTTAGGTTAACCAGGTATTCCTGTACTATCTCTTTACTTATTTTGTGCTGAAATTTCCCTATTCTGTCTTCTGCTCCATTATCCTTAGGTGGAGCACCCTTTGCCCTTTCTGAGAAGACTGAAGCAAAGAAGGTGTTGAGTAATTCTGCCTTTTCTCTGTCCCGTGTTAGCATTTTGCCATCTTTTGCATGCAGTGGCCCAATGATTTCTTCTTCCTTTTTCTGCGGACATATCCAAAAAAACCCCTTTTTATTGTTCTTAACCTCTCTAGCAAGCCTGAGTTCATTCTGCGCTTTAGCTTTTCTGACTTTATCCCTACACGTGCTTGATCTGTACATTTTGGTACCTTTAGAATTCCAAATCCACATGGGTACCTATATTTGCCATTCATTGGGGGGGGGCAGTGCTTATGGCATGGATTGTGGGTTTTGCTTTTTCACACTTCTATATCCTCAGGCTACCTTTGTCTCACTTCTCTCTTGTCCAATATGTCTCCAGGAAAATTAGTCACTGCCCCACTGAGGGCATTATTTTATTTTGTTTTTAAATCTCTTTATAATTTTAGTGCTATTGCACATGTCCTAGGTATAGAAAGAATATTCAAAAAAGGAAAAAGACTGTGTTTCTTAACTCAGGAAATTCTGATGAGAAAAATACTGAACTGGTGATAATCTTTGCAATTGAAGATGTATTCTGTGCAAAATGCACACTCCCCCCCCCCAACAGCAATTTCTGCACAGAAATATTATTTTAACCTTTTAAAATGCATTATTTTTATAAATTCAGAAGACCATTTGGAGGAGAAAGCAACAAAAAACAACAAGCAAGACTGAATTGTGTGCCAGTGTGGATGTGTGTCAATGTTGCACTCACTGAGAGTAAGCCCCTTTGAATACATGGCTATTTACTTCTCTTCAGGTATATCTGAAATGTTACTCCAAATTATTTTCTGAAAAGAGGTATGCCATTTGCTTTTTCCCAGTATTTGAATTCTTCTATTTTTGGACAAACTTGAAGATCCATATGTAGTAACTGAAAGCTGTCTGTACCCACTACCATTCTGTATATGTCTGCTGCCATTCTGTATACTCCTGCTAGTAGTATGTATTTCCTGCCATTCTGAGGCCCTTGCATTTTCTCATATTTGTTTAAGATGTTTGGGGGATCCTCTGGAATAGAAGAGGAACACATTTGGAACAGAAGAGAGAAAAAAAGTCCTACTATGCAAGAGGACATCTTATTGCAAGATTGGACATCTTCTCTATGATGCTGGACATTCTCTTAGACCACTGAGCAACTTTCTTTTTTTCCCCTTTTCCTAGTACATTCTATTCTTTTCAAAAAATGAAGTGTTGATTTGGATATCCTCAGTGATTATTTCAGTGGTCCTGCTGATGAAAGAGGACTAATATTTTTTTTCTGAATCAAATGGATGAAAGCACAATACTGGATATGCTTAGCATGACATAAAACAGAAAAAATCTCTTTCCCTCCAGCTGAACGTTATGTCATGGCAAAATTTTTAAGACAGCATCATTATAGTTTTACTTTATTGCATCACACAACAAAGCTTGCAAACACATTTTAGAATGCAGCAGGAGTCCAAGCTAAGAAAAGAGTTGGAACATTAGCCTGAAATACCATATAATAAAATCTAAATGCTACACCGTGCCCATGCTACATTGTTAAACTTGGTTTATAGATACCCTTAAATATACACTGTGTTTCAGCCTATAATATGGACAGGTGCAGTGCAACTTTAGTGTATATGTTTTCATGCAAAATGATTAATGAGAGCTACAATATCCTCCAGTGGCTTGTTTTTAAAGCCATTTTGGGAAACCAACCTCGTACTTGATCTGAGAGGTGGAAATCACATTGTAAAATAGTAAATAATTTATCAGACAGATGTGAAGTGTTTGGGATAGCATTGACCCAGCATTAATCTTTAAGTGACAGTCCCTGTTGGAGATGTGGAATGGAGGCATGGCTGAGGAAGAAGGAACTGAATTGTTTAGCCTGTTTTTCATTGATTCCACCTTTCCTGTCTCTTGGCTAACCAGGGTTTGTGCTCATGCTACTCTGTTTGGAAGCTTAGATTTGCTTGTAGCTAGAGAGAAAAGAGGGATCGTGTTAGTATGAGTCCTGAGTGAGTCCAGGAAGAGTAGATGCAATGAGAGCATAGGGCTTCTGCCCAATACATGAGCAGACACTACACAGATAATCCACTCATTTGCCAGTCATGTCTATCTCTCCTCCAGGGGCAGCTGGAGTTTATGAACATAAGAAGAGCCCTGCTGGATCAGACCAAAGGTTCATCTAGTCCAGCATTCTGTTTGCATCAGAGGACAGCCAGATGGCTCTGGAAAGCTTATAAGTGGAGCATGAAAGCAAACTTTCTTTGTTGTTTGTGCATCTAGTAGTCAAATTATACTATTTTGTAGGGGCTAAAATAATCCTAGTCCACTGTACCTCTACATTGGTATCATAGGAAAGATGAAAGGGGGAGAGGGAAGGGGTTCAAAAGAGGTTGCTATGGAACTATGGACTACATTTCTTCTCTGGGATGTTTTCCATCCTACATGTATTTCAATTAAAGGCTACAAAAATGTTTTCTTCCTGCAGTTGATAATCTCTGCAATAAGTCCTCCACTTCAGAGTTCAAGCTTGAAGCAGTGCAGTACAAGGGTAGAAGATGAAAGTGGAATAAACCACTTGTATTTAGAGTTTGCATCTGTACCCCCCCCCCAAAAAAAACCCCAAACACACACACATAAAGTAATATTCAAAATAGTTGCAAGAAAAGATCAAGTGAAGATAGGCAGATGAAGCTACAATCTGAAAAAAGAGTCCTGAGTCTACTTGGAAAATTTTACACAGTTGTGCAGTTTGTATGTGAGCATGTATAACTAACAGTTGGATGAAAGATGTGTTCTCTGTGATTGGCAATAAACAACAAAGGTAAAGCATGGCAAAAATTCAGCTTTGGCATTTCATGCTGTCATTATATTTATCTAATTATATAAATCAAAGTAAGTTAGGGTAATTTTAAACTGAAATATACCTTCAAATTTCAAATGTAACCTTAAATGTAACATAATTATGGACCTATTTATGTAATATGTAACCATTTGTATCTATGTTTGTACTTCTACTGACTATTTGCAGCTGATATTAAACACTGGACAGATGAGCATCATTCACCATCTAAATCCTGGTACATATAACCCAAATATGCAAAACAGAATTCTCATACAGCAGGATAGTGCAATACCTAGGAATACAAGCAAAGAATAAAACTGTGACATGGAAAAATAGGGATTATTTCTAATAGAGGTAATACTTTTGAGTGTTCAACTTTACTACTAAAGGAACTGAGTTCATTTCTTCCTGTAGGTTTCTTGAATTCCCCATCATTCATTCATTATCCCAATCAGTTTCCTCCTTCCTCTAGGAGAAAATAAAACAGTGGGAGGTAATAGGTAGTGGAAATCAGAAAAGAAAATCAAGCTTCAAAGGCCAGGAGAGTAAGGCTGAAGAATCTTGTATGACAATTCCTTTATTTGCAACCAAGGAGGTACATCCGGGGGGAAAGCTTCATCTTCATCCCAGTTTCCAAGATCAATGTTCCATCTCTCAAAACAAATGTATTATTATAAATGTAATGTCTTGTAAATTTCTGCCTTAAGGTCTGGATAAGTTTGGAACACTAGAAAATAGTTCACTGCCAGAGAACATGAACTTCATATTTTCTTCTCTTTTTTGGCTGGATTCAAGTGATTGAGGGCTTGGCATAAGAAAGTACAACTGTCAACCATTATGGTGGGCTGTGGCAGATGGTGGTTGTTGTTATTTCTTACCCACCTCTCCCCATAGATTGAGTCAGGCAACAAATATATGACATCAGTTAAAAACACAACATCAGTTAAAAACATGTATCAGTTTAAAGGTACAGACACACATACATATTAAAACAATCCACATTTAAAACTGGCAATTTACAAATCATCTGGATAGGCGTTCTGGAAGAGACTGGTCTTTAATGCTGTCTTAAATCTAGACAGTGTATTCAACTGTCAAATCTCTTCCAGCAGCAAGTCCTCTGTCTGATTGTTGCCAACCTAGTCCTGACTGAATGAAGTAAATGTCCTGCAGAGGACCTGAGTGTGCAGGGAGGATTATTTCAGAGAAGGCAGTGGACTGATGGGGCTGATGAAGTAGAACGTATTTGGAAATGGCTATAATTTCATTTTTCACTCTTTCTCAAGCTAAATATACCCAGTTTCCTCAACCTTTCTTCATAGTGATTGATTTCCAGAAACATTACCATTTTTGGTCATCCACCTTGGGGCATGTTCTAGCTTGTCAATGCGCTTCTTAAACTGCAGTGCCCAGAATGAGGCGTGACCAAAGCAGAATAGAGTTCCATTATTGTTTCGTTGATCTGGATACTTTAGTGCTGCTAAAGCACACTAGAAATTCATTGGCTTTTTGGATACTGTTGACTCACAGTTCTGGTCTATTAAGATCTCGAACTCATTTTCTTTCTTTTTTTCCCCCTTACTCATTTTCACACATTTTATTGTCAAGCTACGTTTAACCCATCCTGTCTTTCTATAGCTGATTTCTCCTACTTAAATGCAGAATTTTAAATTTGTCCCTCTTTAAATTCATTTTATTAGTTTTATTAGTTCTGTCCCAGTTTGTTTTCTCATCTTAGAAGGAAATCCATATTATATTTTGGTACACTTTTTTCTGTTGATGTAAACAAGCAGATGCACAGGTAAAGCAATCTCCGATGCCTTTGGAACTACCGGCGACCTTGGAGCTGTTCGGCTTTATCAGGAATTCCTCCTGCCCACTGCTGATGAAACAGACTGGAGCCAAATCTCTCTCCTCAGAGGTGTTTATTCTTAAAGTTGCTATATTTACAAGTATATACACGCCCGTCCAACAAAACTCTCCAACCATCTATCCACTCCGACTACCCAACAACCCACACTGCGGTGTGCAGGCTATTTATAGATCTGTGCCATGCGGTCACAAACCCATCCTCTTCTGGTGACTCTTTTTCCTTGTGCCACCAACAATGTTGTCCCTTCACTCAGGAAGACTTTTGATGTTACCCAGGCTTACGTGCAATCAAGCACATATCTGACCTTGAACACTGTCTGCTGTTCCAGCCTTCAGCTGCAGACAATTATGCCCAAGATTCCTGGTTTCCTTTTGTGCACATCTGTACATTTCATAGTTTGGCCTCAATGCCTAACATTTTCCTATACACTTTCTTATGCATTTTTCATAAATTGTACTCTTTCTATTGACTCAAGTGTGCCACATTTTGAGATGCACACAAGTATTGCATGTAATTCACAAAATGAAAAGCAAAGAACCCACTGCTTACAGCTTCTCCTGATGGGAAGGAATAAAACTACTGTAATGTGCATATGTTATTAGCATTAAAGATCACAAACTGTTGCTATTACATTCAACATTGTTAATACAATCATTCTATTGAGGAGAAGAGCCATGCTTATAATAGATATTTTATCTTTCATAACTTCTTACATATCATTTGGATTCTTACCAGCAATGCAAAACCTTTTATCAGTTATCACCATCCCAAATTTTGCCCACTTTTACCCAATTTCTGTAAATTTTTTGTTCTGTTTTGCCATTTATTCTCATAGTTAGCTTGTCCATGGTCATTATAGCCATTACTTTCAATACGCAGTCCTCTACCATCTGATCATTTTTTTTCTTTCCAATTTTTAGCATAACTGATCATACCTATACAGGTTATGTTTCTCCGCTCATTGATTTTGAATTTGCTTTATTGTTCTCTCTCTTATTTACCTCTTATCTAAACAAGATTTTTTTGTATTTTGCAAAGAAGACTTTGTTTATAAAGTTGTAAGCTGTATTTTAAACAAATAAAAAAAGAGAAAAAGAGGAAAAAAGATCGCAAACTGGATAAATTTGTTTTAAAAATAGTTAATATGAATTTCTTTAATATCCCTACATTCAGTTCTTAGGCCAAAATCTTCTTCAACACTAGAGTTCTTACTTAGCAGGGACAAACTTGGTGATGTTCCATTTGTAGAAAGGGGATGGAACTTTGCCCATGCAACAGGCTTTCCTTTAAGCTATTTTGTGATGCAAGTAAATGAGGAACTGACTGGAGGTGAATACTGGATATGTCCTTATATAAAAGTATAAAAATTACACCTGCTGGTGTAACCCAACATTACACTGGCATATTGCCCCATCCATAGCAAAAGCAAATACATTTCTGTACCACTTACCGGTGTACTAAACGGTTTACAAAGTGTAAGCTAATTGCCCCCAACAGGATGGATACTCCATCAGATTCAAAAATTAGGTACTATATATACAAACATTTGCATTGGCTTTGATCACTTTAGTTCTTATAGATTTTCCCAAAGAATTTTTCAACCATTGTGTAAGAAGCTTGTTAAAGTCACACTTAATCTACAGTTACTGGTCTTCCCAAAGAAACAAAAAAGTTTATAAAATCAGTTTAATAAAATCATTAGTGGAAGTAAAGCATGTTAATGATTATTTTCCCAAGATGAAAGTTTAACAGAATGGCCACATTTTTTAGTGGTTGCTCAGTCAAATGAACCATTTTCAGATATAGGTTCCTCTCTGTCTTTCCAGACTTTTCAGGAAAGGTGCTTATAGGCCTTTGCCAAGCACAAGGAACAAATAAATTGAATAAAACAACCCAAAGCAGTAAATAGCCAAAGATCAGGGTGAAATGTATGAAAAACAGACTGTTTACTATCACAGATTGCCAAGAAGTTAAAGGCAACTGGATGTGACAGATCAGAAAGTGGAAGTTGAATATAAACCTGGAAACACATCAAATAATTGAAAATTGAAATATTTAACAGAATGAAATAATATTGCTCTCACTGCTAATTGACATCTCAGTGTGACAATGACATTATTCCTTTCTCCATTTGAAGTGGGAAGTGAGGAGGACACTCACTTGTACAAAACCTGCTGTTGAAGGAGAAAGGAAAATCATTCTCTTATCTATGAAAGGAAACAGTATATAATGGTTTCCAACCAAGAGTGAAGGTTGAGATACCTGCTTAGAAGGGAAGAGAAAGGAGAGAAAAATGGCTTCCAATCAACCCTCAAAGAAAGGGAGATAGAAGAAAAACCTGACTTCCCAAGCCAATACTGCCTGGGCAAAAGTTTCTCCCACCTTCCTTGTGCTTGGTTATTTTAGAGAATGTAATGTCTTCTTAATAAGGTCTAAATTCTAACAGGACAGGTGTTATTTTCATGTCTGAAATTCAGGTTAACACGGGGCTAGGAAAATACCAGGATTCTGAGGGACAGTTTTTGGACTCCTGTGAACCATTGCAGAATTCTTGCAGGCACATTACAGATCAGCATTTTAAAAAAATCTGGAAGTAGCCAGAAGGCCAATTAAGATTCTGTTTCTCAAACAACACTTCTGAGGGGGCTAACACAAAACAAGGTGAGAAGTGGCAGCCTGTTTTAAAGCAGCTCTTGGGTGCTTCTAAGAATGGAAATAGTACCCCTCTGCCCAAAAAAATTGCCACAAAACTGTTTCTACCCAGAAAGCTTCAGGAAATAGTGGAAAGGACTGGTGGAGCACAAAAAATGTCATGGGGGACCATGTCAAATACCTTACTGAAATCAAGATATGCAATATCCACAACATTCCCTTCATCTACTAAGATGGTAATTTTATCAAAAAGAGAGATCAAATTAGTCTGGCATGACTTGTTTTTCAAAAACCCATATTGACTTTTTGTGATTATGGCATTCCCTTCTAAATGTTCACAGACTCTCTCTTTAATTATCTGCTCTAGAATCTTTCCTGGTATTAATGCCAGACTAACTGGACAATAATTGTTAGGACCCTCTTTTCCCTACTTTTTAAAGATGGTGACAACGTTTGCCCTTCTCCAGTCTGCTGGGACTTCTCTTGTTCTCCAGGAGTTCTAAAAGATTATTGCCAATGGCTGTAAGATTACATTAGCCAACTTTTTTTTTAATACCTTTTTTTTTACTTACCCTCTGGTTCCAGAGACTTAAATTCATTTAAATTAACCAGGTATTCCTGTACTATCTCTTTGCTTATTCTGTGCTGCATTTCCCTTATAGTGTCCTCTGGTTCATTTTGCTCAGGTTGAGCACCCTTGCAACAGTTTCAGAATTTCAGCATTATTAAGATTCAGTGATGGACAAAGTTCTGTCTGCTGAATAAGCAGAGCTCTTACCTCGGAGGTGAGGGCATTGCATGGGAAGGCATAACCCATTTCATTCCACATAACTGTTCCTAATTAAAGTGGTCATTCTTGTACTTTCATCTCTAGAAACATGAGGCTGACGCTGTTAATAATTTTAAAAACATAAACTTTTAAGTTTTACCCAGCAATTAAATGAAAGTGCTTGATTCTATCACAGGGTAAGTGAGTCCTAGTCTAGAATAGGATTATCAGGTGTCTGTTATTATAAGGGATGTGCCCATTTGGGAGTTGGAAGGTTTTTTCTTTTATATAGACTGAACAAGATGTTAAAGAACCTCATATTTGGGGACCTTTCATAAAGAAATACATTTTTGCATCATGTCATTTATAAATGTGGACAATAAGTTAATTTTACTGAGAATTTCATGGCTAACTTGACATAAATCAGTTCTTTCATTTGGTATTTAAACAGAACACAAACTTGTTAATGGCTGCTTCCAAATTGTCATCTCTGCATGTTATGAATTTTGACTGTTCCTTATTACAATTTTGAATACCTGGCAACACAACTTCAGACATTTCAAAAATGTGTCAATGATCAGATAAAGTTTTTATGACCGTGTGATACTTTCCATCAGAGTCATTGGCTTTCATATAATTCACCTCTAACTTCAGCACGTTGGGTGAATGAAGGAGAATTGCTGGCCACATTCTGAAATGGCTGAGAATTCACAACAGAAAAGCATATGTCCAGAAAATAGAGAATGTACAGATCAATGGTAAGTATGACTCCTGTTGATGTGAGTTGGTATAAATATATAGTTTATGGCCCTCAAACCCACATGGCTTTGAAATAATTTGTCAAAACCATTTTTTTTAAAGATTGGATTAAATAAACAATTTACAGTCACTGAATAAAGCTGGAAGTGATTGGAACTGTAGTTAGAGGAATTGTTTGTCTGTGGTTTAAATGTTCTTTAAAACTGAATCAAATTGCTGAATTGACTTATTTTGAATCTTCACCAATGAGGTTATGGGTCCATCTAATTCCAGCAATGGGTTTGTGTTTACTTTTTGGTTAAAGGTTGTATGAGCAGCCACTGATCCACAGTAACAGTTTTCACAATAGCATATGCCCCTTTCCAAGGTTTTCTACTATGCTTATCCTTGAATAATCCAACATCATATCACCCCCCCCCCCCTTCTATGAACTGTTAGGATGGCTTAAATGTGTTTACAGATCTCATGGAATTGGAAAGACAAAGTGAACCATATCACACAGGGGAGAAAGCATCATGCACCCGAGTTTTATATTATAATACATTGATGTGGGGATGGATCCAAATGAGAGGATATAACTTTAGTTCTCTAACTGCACCAGCCTCTATGTCATTGCTCAGCCTACCTTCCTACCACTTGGGTTAATGCAGGCTTCAGCAGGGAATGGGTAGGAATTTTTGGCCTAGTTACTTTACTGACAAAAGGATTTATTACACGGGGAATCATGGGGAAAATTGGGGGTTTATACTGTCCTTATCCCAGAAAATTCCCATGATTATGGGAAGATTTTCACACACATCATTTTAGAGGACTTATTCTGCCAATAACCAGGTAATAACCAGCAACAAATCATTCACATGACCATGCCTTCTAACTGTCTCAATTTGACAGAAACAGCCCCAGTTAATCCTCACTTTTTCATTTGCTTTAAAAATCTCCCAATTTTTCTCTCCCCCACCCATTGCTCTACTTCATCCTGCCTTACCTCCATTGCTGCAAACTGAGTTCAAACTACAAAAGTATTTTGCACCCAGTGAATTCAAAAGGAGGGAGAGGAGGGCAGGGGGTGGAATGTTGCCCTACCATTCTGCTCCGGCCAAAAGCAAAGTCAGGTGTAAAGATATCAGGGAGAGATAAAGAAAAAAAAATTCCAAAACTGAACAACTGGACACTTGTCTTACATTTCTCAAGGTACAGCCATATAAAACAATATATATATTTTTTAAGTCCAAAACTAGTTGTAAAACTAAAAATGTCAAAATTCTTCTCTACTTATTGTATATTTAATAGAATGAGACAAAATCTGAGTGTGCAGTTTTTGGCAAAGCCCAAAATGTGGATTTATTGTCAAACCTTGTCTGTCCTAAAATATTTAGTGCTGTGTACCAGAAATTATTAATGCTCCTATTGTTTTCCTCTCAGGACATCTCTTTCCACAGGGCAAATGAACACAGTCCATTAAAATGGAAACATTCAGGTTCATTGACCAAGTCAAATAATTCAGTTCAAATTGACTTAATTGGCTATTTAAACAAAACCTGCTCAATATCTCATGGCTTAGGAGCTGAGGCAACACAGAGGATTCATCAATGTATCTAGCAGTCACAGGGTGTTTTTTTTTTCTTTTTCTTTAAAGGAATATTTGACTGTTTGTTTTCCTTATTAGCATGCTGTAATATAAGCTCTGGAGTGCAGAATTAGCATTTTGCATCTGGAACACATTCTAGGGCTCCTTCTAACATTATCTTCACTAGTATGATGACTGGCATTTCATGGCTCCTTCTTACACTCATCAAGATTGCTAATGTCTGATCTTGGAAGGTACTCACTGGCATGAATCTAAAACGAATTGTTTGTCCAACTACAGTAAAATGCTTGAACCAATGCACTTAGATATGTCTTGACTTACATTGATTCAATGTGTCAGTTCTAGTTGCAATAAACAAGTGCTTGCAACATTCCTCTTACTGCTCTGTAACCTTAGACTTTTAGTGTTAATAAACTGGCAGAATAAGTGGGGAGTACAATTGTCATTTTTATTTGATATCTCTTCTTATAGCCCAGCATCTCAATGAAGAATTTCAGTGTCATAAACAATCCTGTAATAAGGACCAAAAGGAGATGAAGCAGTTTGTCCAAACCTATGCTACATCAGAATCAGATGTATCAATCAAAACCATTGTATAAAGGTGGTTTTAAAGAAAAGCAACCATAAGCAGATACACAGGTTAGCATCTAAAGGAAGTCCAATGTGACTTGTTATATATTCAGTGGTTGTTGTGGTGGTACTGCTGTTTTTTAAAAAACAAATTTCACAGATTGGATGATAAAGCTAATGCTTTAACAGACATGCCCTATGATTAGGAATCATGATCTGCACTGTCACAAGCTGTGCATGCTTACAACTTACTCTCTATTGAGCCACATTTTGTTTTGGTATTTCAAACTCAAATTTAAATGAGAAGGATAGAGCACTTGGAAGAGCTGGTTGCTCCATCTTGTCCTGATCCTGTATTGCCTTATGAAACATCTGAACCAAAATAAGAGAACTCCTCCTATGAGATATTCTAGCTCTGTCTAAATATAAATAGCCCAGCAATCTACCCATTCAATGCACCTCTATGAAAAACTGAGTAAACATTCTAATGAAAGTTAACAGTATTTTCTGTTAACAGTATTTAAAGTTCAGTATTTAAAATTCTGTTAACAGTATTTAATGTTAACAGTATTTAATAAGTAGGTGAAATAAGGTAAAGAAACAATAGAAACAGTTTGGATAAATACACAATTGAAGTCTTAAAAACACAAAGGGAAGATTTTCATAAAGCTGGTACAGCAAACTTCTGAGGAGTCATCTGTCTTTACACATCACTTTAGATAGAACGGAGCTCAAGATCACAGCTTCTCCTCACAGGCTGACCTAAAAAGTGCCTGTGGTGGCATTTGCCTGTTGTTCTCCACTATCCACTTTACCTACTCCTTTCATTCACTCTTCCTTTGTACTCTTTTCTCAGTCAGATCTACCACTCTCCTCAGAAGTGGCTAGGTAAAAACAAGACAAAACAAATCACACAATCCTGCTCCTTTAGATCTCCAATGGCAGCTCCACAGGACCAAAAAGAATTGCTTTCCAGGCATTTTACAATGTGATGAAGGTTAAAGAACACCTATGCTTGCCGCATGTAGTCTGGCTGTGACAGGATACATTCCACAAGTAAAGAAGTAGACATAGCAAACAAAATCTATTAGATTCCTTCTGCAATATAGAATCATAGAATAATAAAAGCATAGAGATGGAAGAGACCCCAAGGGTCTCCAGTCCAATCCTCCCCCCCCCCATCATGCAGGAACTTAAATCCAAAGCATCTCTGACAGATAGCCATCCAGCATCTGTGTAAAGACCTCCAAAAAAGTAAACTCCACCACACTCCAAGGGACTCCACTGTCAAACACTTCTCACTGTCAGGAAGACTCCACTGTCAAACACCTCTCACTGTCAGCATTAGGAGCTAATGCTGAGGTGGAATCTCTCTTTTCCAGTAGCTTGCATCCATTGTTCTGGGTCCTATTCTCTGGAGCAGCAGAAAACAAGCTTTCTCCATCCTCAATGTGACACATCCTAACACCCTTTAACCATCTATTCTTCAGGCTAAACATATCCAGCTTCCTAAGTCTTTCCCTGTATGGCATGATTCCTTGTATGGCAACATTGCTGCCCTCCTTTGGCCACACTCCAGCTTCTATTGATGCAGCCTAGAATCACATTGGCATTTTTAGCTGCCACATCACACTGTTCACTCATATTCAACTTGTGGTCATAGATCCCTTTTACATGTAGTCTTGTTAAGAAAGTATCCCCCATCCTATATCTATGCATTTCTTCCCCCCCTCCTTTTTTCCCCTAAGTGTAGTACCTTACATTTCTCCATACTGAAATTCATTTTGTTAGCTTTGGCCCAGATTTCTAATCTATTAAGGTCATTTTGAATTTTGATCCTGTCCTCTGGGGTATTAGCTATTCCTCCTAATTTGGTGTCATCTGCACATTTTATAAGCATGCCCCATAATAATAATAATAATAATAATAATAATAATTATTATTATTATTATTATTATTATTATTATTTATATCCCGCCCCTCTGGGTGAGCAATCGGGGAGGGGTACAACATTTAAAAAACAAGTACAATTAAAATGTAACAACCCAATCCTCCCCCCCACCCTTTAAGATTAAATTAAACTAAGATAAGATTAAAAGCAGTAGAATAAAACCATAAAACAATAAAATGGCTCTAGTAAAAATAAATAAGCGACCTCAAAAATATCTGATGTCTCAGTAGGTGAGGCTGGATGGACAATTAGCAGTCACAGAGTTTAATCATTGTCTGGGAATGCCTGCCGGAAGAGATGCGTCTTGAAGCCGTCCAAGGTTGTGATAAGGCGCATCTCATCCAGCAGGCCATTCCACAGCCTGGGAGCAACAGCAGAAAAGCCCCTCTGGGAGGTCTGCGCCAGCCTAGTTTTCTTAGGTTGTAGCAGGTTCCTCCCAGAGGACCGAAGAGTGCGAGGGGGCTCGTATGGGAAGAGGCGGTCATTAAAATAGGATGGACCTGAGCCATGTAGGGCTTTAAAGGTCAAAACCAGCACTTTGTACTGTGCCTGGAAACTAATTGGCAGCTAGTGGAGAGATTTAAACACGAGTGTTATGTGCTCTCTCCTAGATGCCCCAGTGACTAGTCTGGCTGCCATATTTTGAACCAGTTGAAGTTTCTGGGTTAAGCACAAGAGCAGCCCCATGTAGAGCACATTGCAGTAATCTAAACGTGAGGTGACCAAAGTATGTACCACAGTTTCCAGGTCCCTCATCTCCAGGAAAGGGCCCAGTTGGTGTATCAGCCGAAGCTGATAACAGGCACTTCTGACCGTTGAATTCACCTGACTAGTCATGTGAAGCGACGAGTCTAGAAGTACCCCCAGACTGCAAACAGAGTCCTTTGAGGAGAGTGTAACTCCGTCTAGGACTGGTAATTGTATTCCCAACACCTGGTTTTGGGCTGGTGACTGTCAGTACCTCTGTTTTGTCTGGATTTAGCCTCAATCTGTTTGCCCTCATCCAATCCATTACCACTGTGAGACAGTCATTGAGAGGAGAGATGCCATCTGAGGTCTGAGCAGATGATCTGGTCATGGAGAAGTATATCTGAGTATCATCAGCATACTGATGGCACTGAGCTCCATGCCTCTGAATGATCTCCCCCAGTGGCTTCATATAAATGTTAAATAGCATCGGGGACAGGATGATGCCCTGGGGGACACTACAGTTTAGCTCGATTTTAGAGGAGCAACTGTCCCTGAGCCTCACCCTTTGGGACCTGTCAGAGAGGAAGGAACAGAACCACTGCAAAAGCAGTGCCTCCGATACCCATCTCTCTTAGACGGTCCAAAAGGATGGCATGATCTATTGTGTCAAAGGCCGCTGAGAGGTACAAGAGCACTAGCAGGGTCACACTACCCCTGTTGATGCTCAAGCGGAGGTCATCTGTGAGAGCAACCATGGCAGTCTCGACTCCATATCCTGCCCAGCAGCTGGTTTGAAATGGATCAAGAAAATCGGTTTCATCCAAGACAGCTTGGAGTTTGGAGGCAACTGCTCTCTCGATCACCTTGCTTAGAAACAGCAGCAAGGAAACTGGTCTATAGTTGTTTCTGTCCAGGGGATCAAGGGAATGTTTCTTACGGAGAGGTTTCACAGCCACCTCCTTCAGACAGGATGGAATGATACCTTCCCTGAGGGACGCATTGACTACATCCCCAAAGGAATGTCCCCTCCATGGACGACCAGCCATGATGGAAATGGATTGAGAGAGCAGATCGTCTTCCTTACACTTCCAAGGAGCTTGTCCACGTCATCAGTACTTACAGATTGAAACTCATCCAGTAAAGTGACAACAACGGAGTTGCTAGGTGCCTCGTTTACAGATACTGCTGAAACATTGGCGTCTAAGTCGGCCCTTATCCGAGAGATTTTATCTGCACAGTGAGTGTTAAATGCATCACAGCAGGCCATCGTGGGGTCAAGTACGGGTGCTGCGGCCAGCACTCGCCAACAATAGCTGATAAGTCAGTTCCACAAGCCTAAATGTGATCCAAAGAGTAGTCCAAAAGCCAGAGCCAAGGTCAGGGTTGGGGCAATCACAGAAGTCAGTCCGGTCCGAGGTCAGGGCAAGGAGAAAGCAGCAAAAATCCAAATCATTCCAAGTCAAGGCAAACCAGAGTTCCAGAGACATGAAGCCAGCACACAGTCACACCAAGAGACTTACAATAAGTTCTGGCAAAGGGATGGCCTCTCACAGGTGTTTAAGTAGCCGACACCCTGCCTGGTATCAGCTGAGCCTTATTACGAGCTTGTTTCTCAGCCAGCCTGCGAGATCGGCGTAAGCAAGCATTTTCATGCCTTCGTTCCTTAAAGGAGATAACCTCCAAGCCAGATTCCTCCCTGGAGCCCACACTCATCTGCTGAGCCCCTGAAGGGAGCTCCACAGTGCCAGAGCCTGGCTGTGCTTCCCCTCCTGCAGCTGAACTGTCAGGGCTAGGGTCTGGCATGGCAGAACTGGGACCTGGCCTAGCCTCCAATTCCTCTTGCTCCTGAGGAGCCATGTCCTCCTCCTCTGACTCCAACTCTTGGCTGGCCATGACAGGGGATTTGGCACAGGGGGAACCTGCGTCAGCTCCCCCACCACCTTAAACAGCTCTGCTGAGTGAAACTCTGCAGACGCAATGCTTGCAGAGCAGAAGGATCTCCATGCTGCACACAAAGCCTCCCGATAGGTGCAAAGACTTTCATCTAAGTCATTGATAAAGAAGTTGAACAGCGTTGGGGCCAAGACAGAACCCTGTGACACTCCACAAGTCACTTCTCTCCAGGATAAAGAGGAGCCATTGCTGAGCACCCTTTGGGTTCGGCCAGTCAACCAATTACTAATCCACCGAACAGTTGTATTTTCTAGCCCACATTTTACTATCTTGTTTGCAAAAATATCATGGGGGACTTTGGCAAAGGCCTTATTGAAATCAAGATATGCAGTACCCACAGCATTCCCTTCATCTACCAAGCTGGTAATTTTATTTTTTTAAAAAAAAAAGACATCAGATTTGTCTGGCATGACTTGTTTCTCTGAAACCCATGTTGACTTTTTGTGACTATGGAATTGCTCTCTAGATGTTCACAGACTCCCTGTTTAATCATCTGCTCCAGAATCTTTCCTAATATTGATATCAGACTAACTGGACAATAATTGTTGGGATCCTCATTATTTCCCTTATTGCCAATGGCTTCAATATTACATTTGCCAGTTCTTTTAATACCCTTGGATGTGGTTCATCTGATCCTGAAGACTTAAATTCATTTAGATTAAACAGGTATTCCTGTATTATCTTTTTACTTATTCTGTGCTACATTTTACCTATTGTGTCTTCTGCTCCATTTTTCTCAGGTTGAGCACCCTTTTCCTTACGTGGAGTGGAGCCTTGCCATACCCAGACTCAGCCTGCTGTATAAAAAACTTAGTATTTGTGTCTTTTTGAGGGGAGGAGGGGAGTCTTGCCTTGTCCAGACTCAGCTTGCTGTTTAAAAACTCCAGCATTGTGGTCCCCCAGTTTGGATTTGGATATAACAGTCTCATAACAAAGATTTAAAGTATGCACACAAGAGGAGCATATAAAGCAGCAGGTATGCTGCCAGTATTTGAGAGTATTCCTTTGAATCCTAAGGAAAAGCAGCTGAAAATTACTAAAAAAATTTCTTACTCCAAGGGAAGCAGACAATGGAGAAGAAACTAACCCTGAACCCACTGAAATACCTGAGTTGGACCAGACTATGGATAAAGGATCAATACAGGTTTCTACAAATTCTTCTCTAGAGACAACCTTCCCTTTTCCCAATCTTGCCTCAGAGTTAAGACATGTAGAGTTAGAACTGATTTCAGGTCAAATAGAGTGACTGAAAGGTTTGTTCCCAATCAACATGACCCCACTCCATGCCTGTCTAATAGGGAAGTAAATGAAGATAGCTCTTCAATGGTTGGTTCTATAAATAAAGGGATAAGTGCCTTAGTTGTTTTGCCAACCTCTTCTACTATCCTTTCCATTGGAACTTCTCCTGAAACAATCTGGTTTGATGAATTTACACAGAAACAGTTCAAGGAGCTAGCATGTTCCAATATTCTTAGAGGGGATTCTGCAAAAAATGACTGTTGTGCCCCCTAACTGTTAAACTGGAAGTTAATTCAGCCATAACACAAAGGGGGGGGGGGGGTCCTCATGATCTATGAAGAGCTTGCACTTGTTAAAAAAATTATGGCTGAATGTAATAATTTGTTAACAGCATTAGTTGAGAAAAACTTATTTTATGGAGCAGACCAAAGGATTACTGGCTCAAAGGAAGATACTACTACTACTACTACTACAACTATAAGTTCTACAAAAGCCCTTGCAAGGTGTCACTTTCAGCATAACAGCAAAGTGGCTTCTAAGGGGGGCTGTAAAATCGGTAAGAAAACTAAAAACATTAAAAACTTAAGAAAAAAAGGTAATATTCACAGCTCCCTCAGAAAAGTGAGTGGGAAAGGTTCTTCAAATTATTGGACAATAATGTAAATGAAAGTAGAGTGGAGAAAAAGTGTGAAAAGGTTAGTAATAAAAAGGTGGGGCAGGAAGAGAGGTGTAATAGTTCGATGGGTCTTCTGAGAATGGAAGAAGAATTGGATTACTGGATACCATTTGTTTTTCACGCAGTAGTAAGGGCTACTTCAGGAATGCCACAAGATCCTTGGAAGGAAATACTTAGCTCTAATGTAAGATCTATAAAACCTTCGGAATTTAAATTTGAGCCCCAGGAAAAGCAGCACCAGATGACCAATGGCTCAAAAGCTAAGACCAAAGTATACGAATGGAAACTTGTTATGATCCCACATAAGTTGTTTTTCTTAAACTATCCTAAGCCAGCAGGAGTTCTTACAAAGCAAAAAGTGGATAACTCATTTTTTTTTTTTAGATTATCTCAAATGAGATTTTTCTAGGTTTATCGTGTCCAACAAATGTAATCTCAATTGAATATCTGTATTAGGATGGTTTTAATGTCCATGCAGGGGTTATCTTGAGTAATAGTAACATTACTAAAGATATTTATAATGGAAGAGATGCCTTTTCAAATTATGGTATTAGTGTTGTGAGATTTTTTTGAAAATCAGATTCCACCAGTACCTTTAATTAGCTCATTTTATGCTTCCCATTTAAAATATGATGAAGCAGATAATCAAAGATCTGATATTTTGATTGATTTTAGTCAGGCCCAAGAGTTAAATATCCAGGAAAAGCAGTCAGAGATCAGGAATCCAGTTTTCGACATCACTGGGTTTCCTATGGTTACTATAGAGACATATCAAAATATCCTTGAAAACTTAAATTTACTTAACCCTGAGGAAAATTTTTTAGTGAATCTGTATAGGTCATGGCCTCCTGAAGTTCAAAATGAAATACTGGGTGAACTTGACCATTTGAAAAATTGTCTAGAACTTGCTTACTCATTCTCTCCAGTGGATCCAATTGATCCTGAAGGGGAGATGCAGCTGTCTGCTTTAAAATTTGGTGCCAATAAATTTGAGGCCTGCCAGTTAATCAATGCACCCGAAGAGGCAATGTCTCTAGATTTGAGGAAGAAAGTATCAAATCAGACTGTCCAAGTAGATATAAACCCCCTGGCACTGTCCTCTGATGTAAACCCAGAAGAGGGAGTGGTTTATTATTCTGTTTAGGCCAACCAGAAGAAAATGAGTACATCAGATGTTGATAGATGGGCTAACATGAGGTTTTTGAAAAATAAAGAGTTAATTGATGTCTCTAGCTACAGAATATCAAATCCGCCTGGTTTGGAAGTTATCAAGCCAGTGAGGTCAAATGTATTTTGAGCTCCCCTAAGGATAATCTGGTCTGTAAAGAATGTGAGGTGGATGAATTTCCTGTTCAGCCAGTAAGATCAGGCAATTCAGTCTGAATTACTGAGAAACAATTGGTCCAGCAACAGAAATATACGTGTCAGGAGCCCCAGGAATCAGACAATCTTATTTCAACCCTATGTTTCTCAGAGGCTGGTGAAACTAATCTCACTCCAGTTAAAACGGTTTCGTGGAATATTGCTGGGTGGAAGGCTTCCCTTGAGGGACAAGATCTTTATGGATTTCTTTATGAATTTGATTTGATAGCCTTACAGGAAACTTGGCTTATAGATAGGAACAGGAATGAATTGGCAGGATATCAAACTTGGAGCGAGCCGGCTTGCAAATCTAAAAGTAAGGGACGAGCTTCAGGAGGACTACTGATAGCCGTTAAAGATGATTTAGAATGGGAATGGTAAGTTGGTGTTAAATTTGACTAACCCTCCTAATTACCTAATTGTAAAACTGCACACACCAGGTACTCTGCTTATTTTGGCAAACATCTACATTAGACCAGCTAATTCTATGTATTGCAAGGTCGAGGTATGGACTCTCCTCAATCATTTGTTAGAAGATATTAGCACAAAATTTCAAGATGGTTTAATTATGTTGCTGCGGGATTTTAATGCTCAATTAGGTTCATCACCTAATAAAATACAAATCTTAATAGGTGTCCAGAAGGAATTACAGGATGTGTTCTGCTGGTCCTCCAGTTATAAAAAGGCAAAGCAAGCATGGCTTAAGCTTTTGGGGATCTTGTTCTCCTTTGACTTGCAGATACTGGGTCCCTGTGATTGCAGTTTACCAAACCCTTTTACATATCTTACTCGCAGTTTTGGAAGTGTTACTGATTTTATATATGTTTCAAGACACAAAAGACATCTTTTTTTGAAGATAGTGAATCCAGAGAAGACAATGACCATCAACCAATCTCTAAACAGATAATGCTGGTCTCTGATCTGAGGAAAGTAATACAGGCACAAAGACAGGTAAAACAACTATAGACATAGTGAAAGAACAAATATTAAGATGGCAGCAAGTGGATGTGATTAAGTTTCCTTTTACATGTCACATTTGGGCAGTACACTTGGCTCCATGGTTTGTTTTGATGAAACAAATATTAACAATGTTTTAGAGGCTTATTTTGGCATCTGTTCCCTCATAAAGCCTCTGTTAATATCCCAGTGTGGGGGGAAAGGGTTATAAGAATAAAAACCACCCATGGTTTGACTCTGAATGTCATAAAATGAGGACCCATTTGAGGAAACAAATGAGTGGTCTATTCATTTCCTGAATTCGATGTACATTTAGCTATGCTTAACAACAGAAGAAATTATTTTTTAAAAAACTAGTCAAAACTAAAAAAAAATATGTGGTTAATTGTTGGGCCGAATTGGAAAAAGAGGCAGCTAATAAGAATTCAACTCAGTTTTGGTAATTAGTAGCCAGGAAGCTGGGCAATTTAAGATACAATTTGGAGATCCCAATTGCTGCATCAGCCTGGGAAGGCTACTTCCTGAATATGTTTAAAGAACAATCAAAGCTGGTTAAAACATGCACAATTATTCAAACATAGAACAGACTGGTGGGCTACTTTATTTGCAGGCCTATTCATCCATGTATCCAGTACTGGTTGCTTCCCTCCTTTCCACATTTCCTCCTGCCATCTGTCTGTCACCCAAACCTCCCTCCCCCATGGCTCCTTGGACCTCTCCTTCTCCCTATCTCATCCCTATTAGCCCCCTCCTTATCTCCCAACTCCCATTCTCTTGCGCTCTCTGGAACTGCTGCTCCGCTGCTGCAAAAGCTACAGTGATCCATGATCTTTTTCTGTCACATTCTTTTAATCTTCTCACCCTCACTGAAATCTGGCTTCTGGCCCATGATACTGTTACCTCTGCTGCCCTTTCTTTTGGCGGTCTTTCTTTTACCCATACTGGCCACCCTGAGAGTTGCGGAGGAGGGGTCGGCATCTTATTATCTAAGTCTTGCCAGTTTCAGGTTCTCCCCCCCCCCAGCTCTTCATTCTCCTCATTTGAATTACATCCAATTAGACTCTTTTTTCTCTGCAACTCCGGGTTGCCATCATCTACCACCCTTCTGGTTCAGCTTCTTAGTTTTTTACAGATTTCGAGTCTTGGTTGACATTTTTTCTCTCGGATACACCTGATCTTAGGTGACTTTAATATCCACCTTGACGATCCCAATAATTCCTCAATCTCTCGCTTCGCCTCTCTTTTAGATTCCTTCGGTCTCCAACCACATTCCAATTCTCCAACCCATTCCCTCTGTCACTGCCTCAATCTAGTTCTCCCCTCCAAGTGTGTCGTGTCCTACTACTTGGCTTCCGATTTTCCTCTATCTGACCATCACTTACTTTCCTTTACCCTTACCTATATCCCTCCTCCCCGTCACACTGTCTTCGTCAGTTCCACAATCTTCACTCTCTTAACCTCAACCATCTCACTCAGACCTTGGATTCATCCCTTGCTTCTCTCAATCTTGGGGACTCTGCTGACTCAGCTATGTCTTTCATAGAATTGGAAGAGACCACAAGGGCCATCCAGTCCAACCCCCTGCCATGCAGGAACTCCCAGTCAAAGCATCCCTGACAGATGGCCATCCAGCCTCTGCTTAAAGACCTCCAAGGACGGAGACTCCACTACACTCTGAGGGAGTGTGTTCCACTGTCGAACAGCCCTTACTGTCAGGAAGTTCCTCCTAATGTTGAGGTGGAATCTCTTTTCCTGCAGCTTGCATCCATTGTTCCATGTTCTAGTCTCTGCAGCAGCAGAAAACAAGCTTGCTCCCTCCTCAATATGACATCCTTTCAAATATTTGAACAGGGCTATCATATCACCTCTTAACCTTCTCTTCTCCAGGCTAAACATCCCCAGTTCCCTAAGGCAGTCCTCATAGGGCATGGTTTCCAGTCCCTTCACCATCTTAGTTGCCCTCCTTTGGACATGCTCCAGTTTCTCCACATCCTTTTTGAATTGTGGTGCCCAGAACTGGACACAGTATTCCAGGTGGGGCCTGATCAAAGCAGAATAGAGTGGTACTATTACTTCCCTTGATCTAGACGCTATACTTCTATTGATGCAGCCTAGAATAGCATTGGCCTTTTTAGCTGCCGCATCGCACTGTTGACTCATGTTCAACTTATGGTCTACTTGAACTCCTAGATCCCTTTCACACATAGTTTGATTCAGTCAGATGTCCCCCATCCTAAATCTGTGCATTTCATTTTTACGCCCTAAGTGCAGTACCTTGCATTTCTCCGCATTGAATTTCATTTTGTTAGTGTTGGCCCAGTTTTCTAATCTATTCAGGTCATATTGAATTTTGATCCTGTCTTCTGGAGTATTGGCTTCTCCTCCTAATTTGGTGTCATCTGCAAATTTGATAAGTATGCCCCCAATTCTGTCATCCAAGTCATTAATAAAGATATTGAATAGCACTGGGCCCAGTACAGATCCCTGTGGGACCCCACTGGTCACTTCTCTCCAGGATGAAAAGGAGCCATTGTTGAGCACCCTTTGTGTGCGGCCAATCAACCAGTTATAAATCCATGTAACGGTTACCTTGTCTAGTCCACATTTTGCAAGCTTGTTTGCAAGAATGTCATGGGGAACCTTGTCAAAGGCCTTACTGAAATCAAGATATACTATATCCACAGCATTCCCTTCATCTACCAAGCTGGTAATTTTATCAAAAAAAGAGATCAGATTTGTCTGGCAGGACTTGTTTCTTTGAAACCCATGTTGGCTTTTTGTGATTATGGAATTGGCTTCTAAATGTTTGCAGACTCTCTGCTTAATGATCTGCTCTAGAATCTTTCCTAATATTGATGTCAGACTAACTGGACGATAATTGTTGGGATCCTCTTTTTTTCCCTTTTTGAAGATGGGGACTACGTTTGCCCTCCTCCAGTCTGCTGGGACTTCTCCTGTTCTCCAGGAGTTCTCAAAGATTATTGCCAATGGCTCTGATATTACATTTGCCAGTTCTTTTAATACCCTTGGATATAGTTCATCTGGTCCTGAAGACTTATATTCATTTAGGTTAACCAAGTATTCCTGTACTATCTCTTTACTTATTTTGTGCTGAAATTCCCCTATTCTGTCTTCTTCCCTATTATTCTTAGGTTGAGCACCTTTTGCCTTTTCTGAGAAGACTGAAGCAAAGAAGGTGTTGCGTAATTCTGCCTTTTCTCTGTCCCCTGTTAGCATTTTACCATCTTCTGCACGCAGTGGCCCTACCGTTTCCTTCCTCTTCCTTTTGCTTCGGACATACACAAAAAATCCCTTTTTATTGTTCCTAACCTCTCTAGCAAGCCTGAGTTCATTCTGCGCTTTAGCTTTTCTGACTTTACCTCTACATGTGCTGGCTATCTGTTTGAATTCCTCTTTGGCGATTTCCCCATTTTTCCATTTCTTATACATGTTCTGTTTAAGGCTTATCTCAGTTGAAAGTTCCTTAGTCATCCATCCTGGCTTCTTGAGACACCTCCCATTTGGCTGAGTTTGAATTCCAGCAAATATCTGGGTAGTTGAAGTCCCCCATCACTACTACATCTCTCCTTTCTGAGTGTGTGGTCATCTGTTCTAGAAAGTAATCATCCAATTCCTCCGTCTGACTTGGAGGTCTGTAGTAGACTCCCACGGCAAAATCCCTGTTGTTTCCCTCTCCTTTAATTTTTATCCATATGCTCTCCACTTGGCCTCCAGTACTTATGTCCTGGATCTCTTCATTGGTGTAAATATCCCTCACATATAATGCTATTCCTCCTCCTTTCCTGTTTGGCCTGTTTCTCTTGAAAAGGTTATACCCCTTTATTTCTACATTCCAATCATGAGACTCATCCCACCAGGTTTCAGTGATGCCTATTATATCATATTTCCCTTGTTGTGCTAGGAGTTCAAGTTCATCCTGCTTATTTCCCATACTTTGTGCATTAGTGTAGAGACATCTGAGACCATGTGTCCTTTTTACTTGCTGCTTTTGCATGGTTTTTTGCCTCCTACTCTTGGGTCCTTTCACTGTTTGCCTTGTTCCCTCTATGCCACTTTGACTATTCTCTCCATCCCTTTTGCCTTCCAGAATGCTGTCTCCCTTCCCCACAACACTCAGTTTAAAGCCCTCCTGATCAGATTCTTCAGACTGTTGGCAAAAATGTTTTTGCCAACTGGCATGAGATGCAGCCCATCCTTTGCCAGAAGTCCCTCCTCGTGGAACCGCAGCCCATGATCCAAGAATCCAAACTGTTCTTGGCGGCACCATCTACGGAGCCAGTTATTCACCTCTGCTATTTTCTTCTCCCTTCCTGGACCATGCCCTTTCACTGGGAGAAGAGATGAGATGACAACCTGTGCATCCATCTCATTCAGCTTCCTTCCCACAGCCTCATCATCCCTTATGATATTCTGAAGGCTGTGCCTTGCAGTATCATTGGTTCCCACATGAACCAAAAGAAGGGGGTATTGATCAGTAGGCTTGACAAGTCTTGTCAGCCTCTCCGTCACATGATGGATCTTTGCCCCAGGGAGACAGCACACCTCCCGAGACATCTTGTCTGGCCCACAAACCACTGCTTCGGTACCCCTCAGCAAGGAGTCCCCCACCACCACCACACGCCTCCTCCGAGGCTTAGCCGTGGCTGTTCCCTTTGGTGCTATTCTCAGGCTGCCCTGCTCTGTCCCTGATGCCTGTCCCTGATGCTTTTCCTCATCATCTCTGATAACAGAGATTCAAAGCGATTCTGTAGCTGCAAGCTCACAGAACGAACTGTGGTTTCCCTACCTCTGTGTGTGACATTCCTCCAACCATCTACTTCCGTTGTGTGTGAAGTGACCTCTTCCACCTCAGCAACTTCCTCTGTGTGTTTCCCATCCAAGACATTCCAGTCTGTTCTGTTCAGGAGAACCTCCTGCTCCCTAAGATGCTGAAGTGCAGATACCTGGGCCTCCAACTGCTGTACTTTCTCTTCCAAGAGGGCTACCAACTTGCACTTGGGGCATGTGAAGTTCCCCACATCTGTAGGCAAGAAGACAAACATCCCACAGGTGTTGCAGGTGACTGCAGCAGGTCCCTCAGTGTCCATAGTGAGAAGTCTTAAGGAGGCGCTGAAACAAGACTGTGGGCTTCTCCTGTTAAACACCAGCGTAAAGAATCCCTGTGTGACTCTTAGTGAGCTCAGTCAACTGGGCCTATAGTTCTCTAGAGAGCTCCTGGCTGCTAGCTCCTTCCAGAGGCACTTCCTCTGAATATCCACAACCCCTGAAGGGGAAAGTGAACAGACAAATGTTAAAATTGAATAAGTTGCCTTCTAACAACTGTGCCTAGGTTACCTTCACCTCTGTATTCACACCCCTCCTTCACTACTCAAAAAATTTGAATGAATTACAAAGAAAAATTCGTGCGGCGTTAGGCGCGCGCCTCTGCAAGCAGTTGAATACAACTGAGGTTTTCTACTTCCTCCTTCTTGTGAGCCAAAAGAAATGGCCCACTTTTAAATTTTAAGCACTCATCCAATCCAAATGGACACAGAGAATCACCAGGCTTCCCTTTGTAAGGGATCTCCCAGAATTGAATTCCACCCTTTCCTCAACTCTCGACAGCCTTGCCCCTGTTTCTACGCACATGTCCTCCTCTTCCTCTACGACTAGGTCTCAGCCCTGGATCATTCCTACTGTTAGATTTCTCCGGTCCTGCTCCCGAGCAGCCGAACATCTCTGGAGAATGTCCAGGGAGTGAGCCGACTTTATCCATTTTAAATTTATTCTTTTATCCTTTTCATGTGCTCTGTCGATGGCAAAAGAAGACTACTTTAAATCATTGATCTGCGCCAACGAGAGGCGCCCGCAGTGCTTGTTCTCCTGTTTCAACACACTATTAAAACCCTCTCTTCCCTCCATCTCTCCATTATTTTCACCCTCCAACTTTGCCAATTTTTTCATTACAAAAATCACCTCTATTTGTTCTGAGCTAACTCCTCCCGATTTGGCTCCTACCATCAATCTTCTCACTCCTTCTATTAACAAATTCTCTGTCTTTCCTCCAGTTTCCCTGGAAGAAATCTCTTCGCTACTGAACTCATCCAAACCTACCACCTGTTCTCTTGACCCAATTCCTTCTCGTCTTCTAATCTCTATAGCCCCCTCTTTGTTACCCTCCCTCCTCTATATCTTTAATCTCTCCCTCTCTTTGGGTTCCTTCCCTTCGATCGTCAAACATGCCTTAGTCTCCCCTATTCTGAAAAAACCTCTCTCGATCCTTCTTCCCTGGCTAGCTATCGTCCAATCTCTCTTCTTCCTTTCCTTTCTAAGGTGTTGGAACGAGTTGTCTATTCATGCTGTCTTGAGTTTCTCGAAACCAACTCCATTCTGGATCCTTTCCAGTCTGGTTTTCACCCACGGCACTCCACAGAGATGGCCCTCACTAAGATCTCGAATGATCTTTTGCGGGCCAAGGCGAATGGCCTTTATTCTATTCTTGTTCTTCTTGATTTGTCTGTGGCCTTCGACACCGTGGACCACTGTCTCCTGGCAGACTTACTCTCTGACCTTGGTTTCTCGGGCCTTGTTCTCGACTGGTTCACATCCTACTCGTCAGATCTTTCTCAGTGGTCTCGGGTGGTCGGACCTCGTCCTTTGTCCCCTTGTCTGTTGGAGTTCCTCAGGGCTCTGTTTTGGGTCCCCTATTGTTTTCTTTATACGCACTCTCCCTTGGCAGACTAATCAGTTCCTTTCATTTCTCCTGCCTTCTGTACGCTGATGACACTCAGCTGTACCTTTCTACTCCTAATCTTTCGCCAGAATTAGAACAGCAAATGTCATCCTGTTTAACAGCTGTCTCCCACTGGATGCACCATTGGTGTCTGAAGCTCAATATGTCTAAGACCGAGCTTCTGGTTTTCCCGCCTAAGCCCACCCTTCACTATTCCTTTTCTATTTCTGTCAATAACATCTCTATTCAGCCAGTCCAGGAAGCCCCCAGTCTTGGTTTCATCTTTGACTCCTCTTTGTCGTTTATTCCCCAGATCCAGACCACAGCCAAGGTCTGTAGATTTTTTTTCTCTATAATATTGCCAAAATCCATCCATGTCTCTCAGTTTCTACCGCAAAAACACTTGTCCATGACCTAGTGGTCTCACGACTAGACTACTGTAATCTCCTCCTGGCTGGGCTTCCTCTCTCTCACCTTCACCCATTAATTTCTGTTCAGCATTCAGCTGCACGCATTATTTCACTTGCTCGCCATTATGATCATGTCTCTCCTCTGTTGTCTTCCCTTCACTGGCTCCCTCTTCCTTTCCGCATCAGGTACAAACTTTTGTTACTCACCTGCAAAGCCCTCCATGGGCTGGGCCCTCATTATCTAGCTGATCTTCTCTCCCCCTACATCCCTACTCATACCATCCGCTCTGGTAACCAAGGTCTCCTCTCCCAACCCAGGTTTTCCTCTGCCCCCTCCCGGATCCATCCCTTTTCTCTTGCTGCCCCTCATTCCTGGAACCTTCTCCCTCTGCATGCTCGTCTCATCACTTCCCTAACCAGTTTTAAGGTGGTGTTGAAAACCTTATTGTTTAGAGAAGTGTTCTCAGGGAACTTGTGATTGTCATCTGGCTGTCTGATATCGTTTGATGTGACTTGCTTTTATGTCTGATGTTTTAACTTGTCTTTCCTTCCCTTTGTAATTTTATCTAATTGTTACTATCATAGAGTGTACGCATCTGGCAGGCTTTTATATATTTCTTAAGTTTTACCAATTTTGTACAGCGCTGCGTATAATTACAGCTCTTTAGAAACAAAGTTTAATAATAATAATAATAATAATAACAACAACAACAACAACAACAACAACATGGATACTTAAAATCCAATAACCTGTTTAAAGGCAGGCTTTCGACAAAGAAGTACAATGGATAACTGTTTCATCCCTTTACACCTGATTTCAAAATATTCTACAAGAGGTGGAGGACTTTACACAGCTTTCATAGATCTAAGAGTGGCTTTAGATTCAATTAAAAGGTATCTTCTGTGGCAATTTTTTTAAAGACTAATATTGATAGGAGACTTCTCTTTTTAAGAAAGGAGCTCAATACAAATACCAGTCTACAAGTTAGAATGGGTGCGAATCTGGCTCTGACCAATAAGATTCCTATTTCTAAAGGTGTTCAGCTGGGCTACATTTTGGCCCCTTTTCTTTTTAATTTTTATATTAATGATATTGTTTCATATTTGTATGATGTAGATTTTCATATGCCTAAAGTTTTGGATAGAGCTGTTAACGTACTTTTATAAGCAGATGATATTATTTTATTTTCTTATATTGTGACAGGCCTTTGTAGACTGTTGAGAAAGTTTAGCACTTATTGCCAGTTCAATGAATTAGTAATTAACAACAGCAAATCTAAAGTTGTCATTTTTGGTTTTTTAAAAAAAGGAAAATTAATAAATGGCATATAGATTCTAAAGAAGTTGAGCAAGTGGAAGTTTATAATTATCTATGCATAACTTTTGCGTCTTGAAGATTGTGGGCTCCACAGATGAAGAATGAATTGAAAGCATTTGCCTGTGTTCATACTTTAAACAGGTTATTGGATTTTAAGTATCCATGTTCATTTTATCCTGTTTTAAAAGTATATAAAGCTCAGAAATCTGGGGAATCATAACAAATATGAAAATCGAAGGAACTCAGAATAAATTTTTAAGATTGATATTGGGGGTGGCAAGAAGTACCCCCAGCACAATCAATTAGAGCAGAATTTGTTATGGCATCTGTTTCTGACCTGTGTTTATTTCGTGCATTTAATTATTGGATTAAGTTAACACAAATGTGTGATGATAGGCTTCCCAAGATATGTTTAATTGAACCGGAGAATAATCTTACATCACACTCCTGGCTTTTTAAGTTTTCTTAAAGGCGCTCCAGTGTGGGCTTTAGCATTATGGCTGTAAGAAAGAACAATACAAATGTTGGCAGTATGTTTAAACAAAGAATGCTTGACATTAGAGTTCAAATGGATCTAGCAGCTCTGGCCTCAGTAAAAACCTTGAAATGGTTATCTAGGGCCAAAACACTCTTCCAGGAAGAAAAATATCTGTTTTTCCCTATGAAAAGAGAACATCGAAAGGCTTTTGCTAACCTTCGGTTTGAGCAAATAGATTCAAGGAAGATACCAGGGTATCCCTTTTCTTGATAGACTTTATAATTGCGGGGCATCTAAAGTTGAAGATCTTGCACATTATCTGCTGCACTGTCAATTATATGATGGCATCAGAGAGCAATATTTTGCTTCCATTCTCAGAAATTTAAGGGAAAGGGATGATAAAAGTAAGCTGTCTCTGCTTTTGCAAGGAGTTGAGCCTTTTATAACTCTTAGGGTTGCCTTGTTTGCAGTGAAAGAAGAAAAGGACCCCAGATAGATTGTTGTGCAAATTACAAGAACACTGTAATCAAAGCTAAATGTTTTAAATTTTATAGAGATTTCTTTTTATGTAAGTTTTAAATTTGTATTTTTTTTAAAAAAAATTCCTTTGTTTTAACTATGTATGGTTTTTTATAGAGATTTCTTTTTTTGTAAGTTTTAACTATGTACGTTTTTTTCTTTTTCTTTTATCTTATATTCTTTGAAATGATCTGGAGACTTACTCAATAAAGATGTATTGTATTGTACCTCCCTGTAGCGGGGCCACAGGGGACTCCTCCCACTCCAGATTTCTTGGATGGATCCATAAGGACAAAAGAAGCGCAGACCACTCTTGCTGGATGCTCTATAATCTTTAATGAACTCAACAACTCCAGTCACAAGGCAGTTCCTAAGGGAAGGGAGAGATGTTGCTTCACACTCTCCCTTTTGGTTCGCAACCTATGCCTTTTATTGTCTCCTCTTTACAGCTCCTCTTCCCTTTCCCCAGCTTCCTCCTCAACGGGCCAGCCACAACCTTGAATGTTCCAGTGGAAAGGCCCTTGAGACCAATAGCCAAGCCGTAGTACAACCTCCTTTGGCTCTAGGCTTTTTTTCAGAGGAGAGTACAGCTCGGCCTGAAACTCTTCCTCTGGGCTGGGTCTGACAGTGTCAGTTACCTCCCTTCTTACCAGGGCCCCTCTCCTGGCTAGAGCTGCAGTTTTCCCTGTGTGTACTCCTCTTTCCCTTCCAGCGTCTGCCTCACCATCAGTTCTTCCATCTTTTTCCCTCCCCTCAAACGCCTCACCCTTCTCCTCTTTATCCGTGAGATCCTCCCCCCTTACACCCTCCCTCTTAGGCGTTGTCTCTCTTTCTCCTGCCCCAGGGGCTGTTGGATCTTGTAGTTCCCATCTTTGGTTCTCTGCTTTTGTTTTCAGCGTCTCTCTCTTTCTGGGGCAACCCTCTTCAGTGGGCCCCACATCCTTTGCCTTGCCACACCCCCAAAGCCCTTTTTATTGTTCTTAAACTCTAGCAATCCTGAGCTCATTCTGCACTTTAGCTTTCCTGACTTTACACCTACATGTGCTAGCTATTTGTTTGAACTCCTCTTTATTGATTTCTCCCTTTTTCCATTTCTTAGACATCTCCCATTTAAAACCTAATTCAGTTGAAAGTTCTTTAGCCATCCAACCCAGTTTCTTGAGACACCTCTCATTTTTCCTCCTCATTGGAACAGTTTGAGATTGTGCCTCCATTATCTCCCTTTTGAGAAAGTTCCATCCATCCTGAACTCCCTTCTCCTTTAGTATTCCTGGCCATGGGATCACCCCCAGAGTTTCTCTAAGTTTATTGAAGTCAACTCTCCTAAAGTCTAGTATTCATGTCTATACATAAATAGACATGTATATACCTTCTCCTTTCCACTGTATAACAACTCCAGGAGAACATGGTCACTTCCACCTAAAGATCCCACCACTTGCACCCCATTAACCAGGTCATCCCTGTTGGTTAGGATCAGATCTAAAATAGCTGATCCCCACCTTTTGGACAATGAAACTGTCTTCGAGACAAGTGATAAATTTGCTAAACCTTGAGGTTTTGCCTGAATCTGACATTCAGCAAATATCAGGATAGTTGAAGTCATCTCTAACTACTACATCTCTCCTTTCCAAATGTGTGATCATCTGTTCTAGAAAGGCAACATCCAGTTCCACCTTCTAACTTGGTGTCATGGCCAGCCAGCCGAGGACTCGGAGGATGAGGCAGAGCTGGTCCCTCAAGTGCAGGTGGAAGTTGAAGCTGAGCCAGGCCCCAGATTTGCCCTGCTAGCTTCAACAGAGTTGGCTGAGTCAGGTCCTAGCTTGGATTTGCCAGCTCCAGCAGAGTCTGTGCCTCAGCAGTCCCCCAGCAGAGAGCCCAGACCTGGTTGACAGAGAGGAGCAGGATGAGCCGGTACCTACCTTCAGCCAAAGAAGGACAGAAAGGGTGAGAGGTTATATGAGAAATGCTCACTAATCACCAAACAGCTGTAATAAGGAGCTGGCCTTAGATAAACAGCTGTGAGATGCTGAGCCTCTCTGTTTTCCCTGGTGAAAGCATCTGGATCTGACTCCCTCGGACTTTGTTACCCGAACCTTTGCTTCCTAGACCTTGGATTGACCTAGAACTCTTTACCCTGGACTGGAATTGCTGAACTGCTCTCTGAAACCCTCGACCGTGGACTGGACTTGCTGATCTGCTCTCTGGAACTCTAGACCCTGAACTTGCCTCTGGTTTTTGATCTATTGGAAATTGGACTGGTATTGTGTTCTTAGACTTGCTTCCTTGTTGCTGCAAAGCTCTGCATTTGTTGTCTCAGTCTTTATAAACTCTAACATTGGCTGCTTTTGAAGACACTTGGGGGTCTGTAGTAGACTCCCACAATAACATCCCTGTTGTTTCCTTCTCCTTTAATTTTTATCCAGATGCTCTCCACCTGATTTCCAGGTGAAAATACTGGCATAATAGCCTCTAAATGAAACTAAGCATATATGAGATAACTTTGCCTGCCATAGACTTCATTGGTGCCAAAGGTGCTGCCATAGGGTTGCCTGTCATAGACTTCAGTGGTGTTGAAGTTGTTGCCATAGGTTTCAGAGGTGCAAAAATCTTTAGTAACTTCTGGTCCATGGTCAGGATTTCACCAAAATGATGGATTCCCTTCCTCAGGCCTGTATGAGTTTCCATCAAAACTGGAAAGAAATATATGACATGCTTGTTCAAAAACTGTTCTAAAAATGAACAATGTGTTCATTTTCAACACTTTTTAAAGTACTGTATACCTGTACCTTCCTGTACCTTTATTGGATTCATTTGAGATTCCTTTGACAAAATTCCTATATAACAATTTTAAGTGTGAACATATCAGCCTAACTAGTATCAACCTATCATAACAATATAAATAAAATGTGATCAAATTAACTTAGCCAGTATTAGCAAATAATCATAGATCAAATAAAATAATATCATACAAATCTAATACAGAGTATTAGCCCACACCTAATTAGAAATGCAAATCTTTATACATTTCATTCTCATAAGCAAGAATAAAGAAATCCATGAAAAACTGTGCAGCTTTCAAAGACTATTAACAGTTCAGGAAATTTTCAGTGCAAAAAAATACTGAGAAGGTTTTTGCACAGAAAACAACATTTTCTGCATGGATTTTTTTAAACTGTGGATAGGTATTATTATCCATGCATAAAATGACATTTTCTGTGTAGGATACATTTTCTACACAATAGTGTTGCTTTATGTAGAGAAAATACTATTTTCTTGCGATAAATTTGTTTCATGTGTAGAAAATGCCATTTTCTATGCAACTACCACAAGTAATTTTTGTACAGAATAAGTGCTGAACTGTGAAGATTCTTGTCCATCTAGAATTCTCCATGTCATTTTGTTAGGTCTATATTCAAGAAATCTGCTTTTCAATCAGCATGGAAGAAAACTGCTTTTTAACCAATATACCACTGCTTCTCATTACATGCGATAATGTAAACTAAAAATGAACATCCCCTTCTCACAAAAATTAAATAGATACCACAAGTTCTTTTTTGGCCTCTAAGCAACCAGCAAAGCCCATACTGAAAAAAGGGAAAGTGTGGCTTCCAGTGATCCGAGGGGTGGAGGGTGGGTGAGGTGAGGTTATAAAATGTCACCAGTCCCAGGCATCATCCTTTGAAGGAGTGTACCTATGCACTCTCATGCAACTCTATGTTCTTTCCCTTCACCCAGTCTGCAACTTTCAACTACTGGCTGGATGTTACTAACAGGTGACCATTCTTATAGGCACACTACAGTCATAAATCATTCAAAAAGACAACCCATACATACTAGAATTCTTTCCTAGGATATGTATTTTGTTTTGAGAAAGCGGATTCTCCTCTTCATAAAATAAAATAAAATAAAAATAAAACTGATTACGGATCTAAAATAATCCCTGTTCTTTGGTCCCCCCCCCCTTTTATATTGCCAGGCTGTCATGAATATAGATCAATAAAAGATATTTATAAAGCACTTTCCTAGACATGTGGCATAAAAGATTTCAGAGGATAAAAAGAAGTATTCTGTCATATGGCATGTACAACCAATAGTAATAAGTCTTTACCTTGTGGAATGTTAAAGTGATTGATACCTCAACCCAACTTTAACTGGACATTGAAATTGGTGTGTGTGACAGAATCCCTAGCCAGGATGACCCTGCAGTTCCAACCCTTAGGCTCCACTCACTCACCTTGCCTTTTTTACCATCAAGATCCTTCCCCAAGTCTGGTACTCACACTTCAAGGTAGCTGCTATTCTGGACAAGTGGTTGTGATGGGAAAGCATGACTAGTCTTCTTGTTCAGTTCATAAATGCAAACAGTCAGAATTAGTTGTAGGAAAAAAAATATTATTTAGAAAAGAAGTTAAATGTGAATTCCCTGACCTCTGTCCATACTCCCAGCTCTCCAAATTCTATTCAGATCTCATCTGTTCCTTTCTTCCTAACTGGTCTTCACTGTCTTTTAAACTGTCCTATTTACAGATAAGTCATTAGGTTGCACACTTCCTCCAATAAGCTCCCCCCCCCAGATCATTCTGTGAGTTGTGATTAACTGATTCTTCCTAGCCTCTTCTATCTTCTTTCTTCACAGTGTGACAAATTCAAATATAAAGTTGTGCCTGGAAAATCAGTGAGAAAGGGTACCTTGCAGCACATTGGAGCTAATAAAGAACGAAGCATGAACTTTTGTAGCATGAACTTTTGTATACTTGAGTCTACTTCAGATAGTTCAGGGCGAGACCTATATAGGCAGCGTTCTTCCTCCTAATGTATCTCCCAATGCCCATCCTTAAAACTGAACTTGTCACCTCATGTTTATAACCACAAGTTTTAAATTTCTATTTCTGTTCTCACACACACTCTGGACTATCCACTACGTACATCTGAGGAAGTAGACTCAAGTCTACAAAAGCTCATGCTAGAGCTTCTTTCTTCCAAAGGTGTTACAATATCCTACAGTGTGACTAGTTGTTTCAGAATGGGGCTTGGGATGCATATTCCAGTTAACTGTATTAGCCAGAAAGACCACAACCATATTATTTGAATACAAATCTAATTTGCTAATTATTTGGTATTATGCATTTCAAGATTGTCCATCTAGAATTCTCCATGTCATTGGATGTGTGGTTGTGGTTGGATGTGTGGTTGTAGTTGGTTTTGGGTAGCATTTTGTACACCACACTTTGAAAGGATTATTTTGCTTACAAATGGATACATGTTGACATATCCCACATTGTTAACATATGGAGAAAGCTGGGACACGAGTTAAGTCTGACATTTGAAAGACACTTCAATTGTTTTGTAGCCAAGGAGAGTCTCCATTGGCTCAATAAAGAACAGCTGTGGGGAGCATGTTCCTCATTTCCTTTGCAAGGAGCACAGAGCTCCAACTGATAGTGCTTCTGAAACTGGAGAACAGAAGAGAAATTTAGGAGCTTGTGTTAAACTCTCAGACTCTCAGTCCACCCACAACCTTTGCCCAACTGTGGCAGCCCTATGGGACTTTTAATCCCACCATTGCCACTAAATTATTATGTGAAGGACTCCTGCCAGCCTTCACCCTTTACATTCTCTTTAAGAAGACACAGCACCTCTGTGTCTCTTAGATTAGGTATCGTGGTTTGATTCACACGGAGGCCAAGTTGTATTTCAACCACTAATAAAAGTTTATTTATAAAATACAAAAAAGTAAACTGTAACGTAGACTTAAAGTTGCTAATTTTCTTGCTGCTTAGTTACAAAAGATTTTTTTAAAGTATTAGTATTAATACAGCCACTCAGGCAATCTTATCTCCAGTACCAAGACCAAAATCTTTCTTTAAACCACTGGCTTGTTCTGAGCCTCTCTCTACTGGACTCCCCAAGCCTATCCAGGCCCTCTCTGGACTCTTCAGACCCGTCTGTGGTCTCCAAACACCATCAAAATGTTCCCTTAGGAACCCTAAGAACACACCCTCCCTTCGATGTGACTCATTCCCCCACGCCCACCCCCAAAACCCCTAAAAACCCACTTTTCACTCTCTGCAAGGCCCTTTTATAGCCCTGTCCAGCCGGCTTCTCATTGGCTGGTCTCATGTTGCTCTGTGATTGCTGATAGATCAGCCTGTTCACTACAGGGCTATCCAGACTGTCCAGAAAGGCCAGCCTGTGAGTGTCATCAGGACACAGTGTCCTGATGGCATGCGCCATCATAACACACCTCCAGCACTGCATCCAGATGATGCAGCAGTGAAGGGGCACCATACAGCCATGCCTCCACAGCTATGGCACCCTTTAGAGGGCACAAAAAGGAGGCCAGATCAGAGTTGCAGCATGAGGTTGCCATGGCCCCAATCCAGCCAGGAAAGGGGCGGCTGCAGGCTGCCCCTTTCGGGCAATCTGTATAGCCCCTAAGTCTGGTTTCTGTCTCTAACTGGTGGTCCATGGGCCACTGGGAAGCTGACCTATTGTTATCCAGCAATAGCATCAAGGCATCCTTATCCCAGAGAGATAGCTGCAGAGGTCACTCTTACTCCTTCTCTTAGAAAAAATTCACAGCTCTTCAAAGTGTATCTTTCCTTAGGATTACAGCAGCAAGGAGGAGCATGTGGCTCTTTTCCCCTTCAATGCCTATTCCCTAAATCATCTTTTTGTTGTTATACTGTTGTTGATTTTCTTTACTTTGTATTACTGAAAGTGTTCTCTCTCTGTCTCTTTCCCTCTCTTATTGATGGGAACTGGTTTGGGAGACAATTATTGTCTAAAAATCAGGAGAAAGTGCAGTAAGGGAAAATTAATAAATAAATTTATTGATATCACCATTTGATATCTTCCAGAGGAATACGGTTTTCTTACTTTTAAGTAGAAGGGCTAGAAGAAATCATATGTAGTAGCTGACTTGTTCATATGCAACACATCAGTGGTTTATATAGCTTCAGTGTTATTCACTCTTTCAGGTTTGTGGGCGGCATTGAAACAGAAGTGTGCCTGGATGTGTCTGAGCACTGTGTCCATGCAACACATTAACAGATAAACACAGACTGTAACCTCTTGCCCTGTTGTAGTTTCTCAGAAGTGTTATTTCCACAAAGGTCAGCATGGGGGGGGGGGGGTTATTTACAACTAGTATCCAAATGGTACTAATAGTAGTTTATGTGCACAAAAACTATTCAGGAAATACAGGGATAATATCACCATCACCACTGTAATTATGATAAATATTATTATGATCTCAAAACTATGTCGGGGGGGATAGGAGGGGGAATTAAAACTGCTACAACAGAACCGTCTGTGTCTTGAAACTATTAAACCCAAACTTCATGTTTACATGGATGAAGTAATTTTATTTATTAATCCTAGGAGACTAACAAACAACTATACTGGAATGCATTGTTAAAGAATTAGTAGTGTTCAGCACTGCCCAAGGCACTCTGTTGTTGTGAGATGGGAAACATTTTGTCTTTGGGACTGAGAAGTCTGAGAAGCTGCTGGCAAAAAAGAGGCTCAATGTAAGCCAGTCTCATTCACTCCTGTGAATCTCAAAGAGATAGCACAAGTGGTACTAATGCTCTTGGTTAGTCCCCCTGACAGTCATGACTGAACATGCTACTGGTGGTGCTTTGCTATTCCTTTCTTTGTCAGGATGCCTGACGAATAAGGCTGAAACAGATGGATATTTTCATCACTAAAACAGTGTTTTCCAACAGAGAGTAATTCCAGAAGAGTAGCTGTACTACTCTGCAGCTGAAGAGATTATGCTTGAGAGACAAATTGGTTTCTACAGCATGAATCTGCCTTCCACATGATTATATGAATACACGAATGGGATGAAGAGTCACTGAAGCTAGTAATGAAAATTAGGGCTCCCAGGTTATTGTACAAACTTCTGTATAGCACCTCAGTAATGCTAGAACAGGGATCGGACTCATGTATCACAGTAGATGCTGTCACACTATAACTCTCAGCAAACTAGCCAGTTTAGCCAATGGTGCAGAATGCTGGGAGTTACAGTTAAAGAACAAGTGGAATGCCACATGCTTTCCACCCCCAAGGCATTTTATGAAAATGTTACTGAGTGTCCATTCCCCTATTCCAAAGGTTCACAGACTACAGGCAGTCCTGGAATTCAAACTGTGTTGAAAGTGATTTTTATTTTTAAAGGAGGAAATCAATACAGAACTCCAAATACATTTACACACATCAACATCCTACCAATTTTGATTATCTTGGCCACTATCACAAAATACTTGAATTAAAAAGAAAAATCCCTATATCACTTACCAAAACTTTTTAAAAAATAGTGTATGCATCCTTTTTTCTTCAGTGGGTGTCCAAAGGCTGGGACTTGGTGTCCATTTGCTGTACAACTATTACTTTAAAATTACTTTAAAATGTTTTGGCTGCCAGCACCATCTTTTCTTTCTGAAACTGTGATGGCAGGGGCAAGTTAGCAATAGCAATAAGTACATTTCTATACAGTTTATCAGTACACCTAAACATGCCCTAAGGAGTTTACAAAGTGACCTCAGAAAGATGCAAGCCTGAGTCAAGCTTGAGTCCTTTTGCTGGTATTGAATTCACAACCTTATGGTTTGTGAGTGAGTGACTGTAGTGCAAGCATTTAACCACTGCACTACCAGGGCTCCTGATATTGCACCACCAGGGGCAACTGATACAACAATAGTGTTAAGCCTCCAAATTAATAAATAGCAATTCATAAGAAAACGCAGATAAACAGGACAGTTAAAAAATAACAAAGTGATTCCCCTCCCAATCAAATCAAAACTTTTAAAGAACCACATTTTACATACCACTTAAAACTAATTCAGTATTAGAACCTGACAAATATTTTTGGTAAAACTTCCACAAACTGTATTCAATTCTAGTCCTTGACGGTTCCTGTCCATTAGGGGGTTATTAATTGCAGCCTCATATAGTGACTTGAGTATTCAAAAGGGATAAGTGGATGAAGGTGTCAGAAGCCATTATAAAGTATCCAGTTCCCAAGCCTTTTGATAGACACAGTAAAATGTACAATCTAGAGAGATATCCATTATGATTCATCCATTATGATCCTAAGGCTGATGAGGAAACATGGGACCCAGAAATGATCTAAGAGGTGAATCTGGAGTCCTCAGTCCGAAATAAGGGAAGATGCTGAAAATTGTCAAGGTCATTCCATTCCAAATTGAGCAGATAAAAATTTACAAATATTGGGAAATACTTTGACATGCTTTGAAAACAAGCAAAGGAAATTCTGAAACATGTGCACAAGTCAAAACCAATAGATATGACTATTATTAGCATGGGTAGGACTATGTTTACTTCTTAGGGTGGAAAGAATGTTCAATCTTTTTTTTTTTAAAAAAAAAGAAGTTCAAAAAGCATGTTTTTAGTGTTCTGAAATCCTGCTAAGCAGTATCCTGGACTGATGAGAATCTTCATAGTTTCGGATTTATTCTGCACAAAATTTGCCTGTGGTTGTTTTAAACAGGAAAAAATTCTGCACAGGAAACAGCATAATTTTTTGCATGGACATGAAAAGCAATATTTCAATTCAGAAATATTAATTTCTGCACATAAAATGTTGTCTTCTGCACAGGAAAAAAGCTGTAATTGGGGATTTGTTCTGCATAAAATTTGCATGTGATTGATTTGCATAGATGCAGGATTTTCTTCACAGAAAACAGTATTTTCTAGGCAGGAATTAATATTTTGCTTTGAAATATTATTCTCCATGAAGAACATGTGGTCTCCTGTACAGAAGATGCTATTTTCTGTGCAGAACAACCATGTGTGTATTTTGCATAGAATAAATCCCAAAATGTGAACAGCCTTTGAAAACTCTGCTTTTTTTCTTTTGTTTTTTAAAAACTTTCTCATAGTGTGAAGAAGATTGTTGAAATACTTCATTGCAGGGCCTAGGGTATCTAAGGGCACCAGACCCATTCTGATCTTGGAAGCTAAGCAAGTTCAGCCCAGGTTAATACTGATGCTATGAGGTATATATCAGAGGGAAGAACTCATTAAAAAACAGGGATCTGGGAGGAACACGTCCAAGCACTTGATAAGGACACATGTTGAAAATGGATCTGCAAGCCAAAATATAGAGAATCTTCCAAGGTGATCACTGGTATTGAGGTAGAGATCAAGAACCTGGTAGACCAATTGAGAATGGGGAAGGCTACAGGGGAAGACCTTCAGAAGCCATTACAAATAATTTGGAATTTTGTACCCCTATTCTGGCATCTCTTTTCACTTGCATTGACAACTATGGTTGAGTACTTAAGGACTGGGGGCTTGCTATCATTGTCCCCGTATTAAAAAAAAAAGGAAAGTACAGCTATCCTGGCAACTACAGACAAATTAACCTACTCAACACAATCAGTATACTTTACTCAAGACACTTACAGTGGAAAATTTGGACTAGCTGGAACAAGAAAACATAACCGCAGAGGAACAAGCTAGCTTTAGGAAAGGCCGATCCACCAAAGATCAGTGTCTTGTACTCCAACACCTCATTGAAAAGTATGCCACCTGCAACTCAGTCTCTCTCTATGTTGTCTTTATAGACTTTAAAGCAGCTTTTGACTCTGTATCTCAAACCAAACTATGAGGAAAAACTGGACGTTTCTTCAATTGACTAGTGTCTACTATATCTAATTTGTATGCTGCATGAAGGGACCTCACTCAAAGTAAGACGCAATCCCCAAGGTCATCTCACCAAAGTTATTGTCTCTGAGAGGGGTGTCAAGCAAGGTTGCATTCTAGCTTCACTTTTGTTTAATTTGTACATCAATGACATGTGGTGGATAGAAAGAAAGTTAAAATATATCAAGGCAAATTTGTTCCAACAGGCTAATAAAGCAGAGAGATGGCTAGCCTATAAGCTAAGAGGGGGGAAAAAGAGAAGAAAACAATAAAAAAAATTCAGGAAGGTAAAACACATATACAGAACAAAGTACAGTGGGCCCTTGTTATCCATTGGGGATTGGTTCCAGGACCCTCCATGGATAACAAAATCCATGTATGCTCAAGTCCCATTAAATATAATGGCAAAACAAAATGGTGTCCCATATATAAAATGGAAAATCAAGATTTGCTATTTGGAATTTATACTTTGAGGGAATATTTTCAAGCTGTGTATGCTCAAATCCATAATTTTAAAAAAATTGTGGATAAGGAGGGCCAACGGTAAAATTATGAAGGCATCCCATAAACTATACAAAAAAGAAGCAGTTGATATAGAAAAAAATACAACAATATCTTAATAATACAGAAATACTGAAAATAAACGAGGAACAAAGAGCTTTATTTAATCAACCTATATCTTCCACAAAATCGATAAAAGCTATTTTAAAAAGTAAAATGGGTAAAGCCCCTGGACCTGATGGTTTCACTCCAATATACTATAAATTGTTGCAAGAAATGCTATTGGAACCAATGAAAGAAGTTATGAATAGCTTAAATGAAGAGAAGTCTCCTCAAATTGGAAAGAGGCAATGATAATGTTCATAACAAAAGAAGAGAAAGATTCTACACAATTGAAAAACAATAGGCTGATTTCCTTATTAAATAATGATTAGAAATTATTTGCAAGTATTCTAGCAGAGAGACTGAAAAAAATAACATCTATTGTACATAGTGATCAACGAGGATTTATTCCCAAGAGATATCTTAAAGACAATATCAGGCATATCTTAAACTTGACTGAATACTATGAAGCGCATAATGAAAAGAAATTGATCATATATATATATATATATATATACACACATACATACATACAGTATTGAAAAAGCATTTGATAATGTAACTTGGAAATTATTATTTGAAGGATTAGAGAAGATGGAGATAGGGAACAGATTTGTTAATTGGATCAGAACAATCTATTCAGATCAACATGCTCAAATACCTACAAACGGAAAGAGAACAATCAATAAATATATGCAAAGCGACAAGACAGGAATATCCGCCCTCCCTGTTACTATTTGTTATTGTTATAGAGGTCCTACTGCAAAACATAAGGAGAAACCTAGAGTTTAAAGTGGTAAAGATCAAGGGAACTGAGTATAAGACCAGAGCATTTGCAGATGACCTAATGGCTTCAATTAACGACACAATAATTGATGTCAAAGAGTTAATGATGAAGTTTTAAAAATGAATTAATATCAGGCCTGAAAATTAACAAAGATAAAACAGCAATAAAATTTTGAACACTGAACAAATTAAAGCATTGGATAAATTACTGGATTAAAAATGAATACAAATGTAAAATATCTGTGTATAATGGTCACAAATAAAAGTTCTGATTTATACGCAAATAACTATAAGAATCTCTGGGGGACTATCTCTGGGGAATTGGAGGAAGAATTAATGTCAAATAAGGAAGCTTTGTTATCAAGAGTGTATCTTGAAAATATTTACAGAAGGAGAAGTTGTGAAGGAAAATGTGATTAGATGGCCGCAGAATTTTGGTTATGCTCTAGAGTTAGATCAATGGGAATTGATGTGGAGAAAGAATTTGGGTTATACTTGTTGCCAAAATGTTAAAGAGAGTTATTACAAGATTTATTTTAGGTGCTATTTGACACCCAATAGAATGTGAAAAGTGTATAATAATTGAAGTAACTATTGTTCAAAATGTGGTTAAAAAAAAAACGGGATCAATCATCCAAATGTCATCTGGATGGTCATCTTTCAGGGATGCTTTGATTGGGAGTTCTTGCATGGCAGACTGGATGGCCCTTGTAGTCTCTTTCAACTCTATGATTCTATGATTCTATGTGGTGGACATGTGAAAGAGTGAGAAAATATTGGAAATAAATATATTTTGAGATCAAGAAAGTTTTAAAAATGGATTTAAAATTTTCTCCATAAGTATTTTTGTTAAATCTGCTAGATGAAGCAATTGAGAAAAAGTTTGGTAAAATTTTATTTTATATGTTATCAGCAGCAAGAATCATTTATGCCAAAAAGTGGAGAATGGAAGAGATTCTAATGATCAATGAATGGACATTTAAACTCTTGGATTTACTTGAGATGGATAAACTCATGAAAGGATTAAGAAACAATAACTCAAACAAGTATAAAGAAGATTGGGAAAAAATTATAAACTATCTTCGACAGAATTGGGGGAAAATAATAACTCCACAAGTAGAGATAGATTAAGATATGATCAATTGGATAAAAAATGATTAGTGAAAATTTTATGTTTAATTAAAGTGTAGCTAAACCTAAAAAACAATTTGATGTAATGGAGAAACTGTAACATAAAAAAGGAAAGAAGATTTAGTTAGTTTCAGTTATAGATAATCAATAAGCTAAAAAAGGAAGAAAATAGTTCTAAGCCCACAGTAAAGAAGTAACATATGGTTGTATGATTGAGGTAATGTTATTGTACCTGTCTGTTCTGTATGATTAAGTATATTGTGGTGTTTATGTTTATATGTGTATAGAAGTGGAAAGTACGCAATTTTATGTATATATTAAAACTAATAAAAACTATTTTTTAAAAAAAGAATTCACCCTAGACAACGAAAAGATCAAAATAGACAAAGAGTTCCCATACCTTGGTTGAAATATTGATCAAAACAGGAACTGCAGTCAGGAAATCAGAAGACTGGGATTAGGAAAGGCAGCTATGAAAGAATTAGACAAGATCATAAAGTGTAAAGACATAACTCAACACTAAAGTGAGGATCATTTAAGCTATTGTACTCCCCATCACCATGTCCAGATGTAAGAGCTGGGAAATGGGAGGGGAAGCCTATAGGAAGAAAATCAACTCATTTGAGATTTGGTGCTGGGAAAGAGTGCTGAGGATACTGTGAATGGTGAAAAAGACAAACAAATGTGTCCTAAACAGATGAAGCCTGAACGCTCCATGGAAGAAAAGATGTCTAAATTGAGGTTGTCATACTTCGACCACATCATAAGGGGGGAAAAAATGAATAGTTAGAATAGACAATGATGATAGGTGAAAGACAGCAGGAAGCAAGGAAGACCACATGCCAGGTAGTTAGACTTGATAAGGGAAGATATAAGCCTTGGCCTACCTGGGCCTGAGCAGAGGGGTGGTCTTGGAAATCTCGGCCCATTTTAGATTGGCAAAAAGAGGTGTGTTGAAGGCTGCATGAAAGCCCAGCCTTTAGATGAGAAAAAGGGAAAGTGTGCCATGAAAACACTATTTTGGCATTTTAAGGGAGAAGAAGTGCTTTAAAAAGGAGCTGGCCCATTTTACATTGGCAAAAAGAGGTGTGTTGATGGCTGCATGAAAGCCCAGCCTTTAGATGAGAAAAAGGGAAAGTGTGCCATGAAAACACTATTTAGGAGTTTTAAGGGAGAAGAAGTGCCTTTAAAAAGTAGTTTGATTTCCCCACTACTTTTTTAAAAAGGGTGCAACATTGCTATTGCATCTAAAGGCTAAGGTGTAGTTGCACGGTTAAATGGGGCTCTGTCTCTTTAAAGCACCCATTTAAAGGTAGCGATACAAGTGCGGAGGGAGGGAAGGTGCCAAGACAAAAAGAGACCTTCAGAGCCCAGCCAGAGTGCACCTGCACCTTCCTTCACCTCCTCCCTTTGGCTGAGAGAGTGTGACTTCTAGGGAGACAGCAGGGCATTGGAGGCGCTCAGCCAAGCCAGGGCAAGCTGGCAAGAGGAGGAGGAGAAGGGGAGGGACCTGGAGCACCTCCGCTGCCCTGCTTCCCTGCAAGTCACACTCTCTCAGCCAAAGGGGGGAGGAGAAGGCAGGCCCAGGCACACTCTGGCCAGGCTCCAGGGCTCTCTCCTGGCTGCCTTCCTCATCCCTTTGGCTGAGAGAGTGTGACTTGCAGGGAGGCAGGGCAGCAGAGGGGCCCCATGTCCCTCTCCTCCTCCTCCTCCTCCTGTTTCCAGCTTGCCCTGGCCCAGCATCAGGAGGACCTGGAGCACCACCGCTGCCCTTCCTCCCTGCAAGTCACACTCTCTCAGCCAAAGGGAGGAGCAAGGCAGCGGGGAGGGAGGGAGGGAGGGAGGGAGGGAAGGAGCCAGGAAGAGACCCCCAGAGCCTGGCCAGAGCACGCCTGGCCCTCCTGCTTCCTCTTCAAAAAGAAGGCTGGAAAAGTAGGACGTGTCCTGGCAAAGGAGGACATGCCTGGTCAACTTGGAAAAGGGGGGCCTCTGCTCAAGAATGGAGGACATATGGGAATCCCTCCTGGACAGAGGACTGAAACCTCAAGACAACTCAATATAATGCTCTGACAGAACACAGACTACAACTCCCATGAGCCTTTGCTACCATTTCCCAAGATGCCTTAATTTGCAACAGAAAGCCGACCAGTATGTTCACATGTGATGAATTCTTTCATATTGACTCTGCATTTTCTTTTTGTGTAGATGCTCTCTTGTCTTGTGTGTGATGAGCTTGTGCGTAATCACGTGCATTTCCGAACTGACCTCACTTTCTCCCTCTTTCGGAATGGTCCTGTACTCCCCCATGTGATAAGCTCCGACTGTATGATGTACCTGCGCAATTGCGCAATTCGCAGCCAGCAAGGGAAAAAAAATGTTTAAAGCGCGGCTAAAAGCCACGTTCCTTGCCACCCATGTAGCTGCTCCACCTGTGTTTGTAGCGTTTTGACAGCTTCCCATGTAGTTGCTGAGCCACAGAAAAAACCTCAGTCTAGCTGCCCTGTACTTTTTAAATGCACACCTGGGGCTTGCAGTCTAGCTGCTAAGCATTAAGGAAAGTGCAACTTCATGTCACACTTTCCTGCCAATCTAAAAAGCCCCCTCTTATCCATAGGGTTGCTAAGAGTCAAAATCAACTAGAGGGTAACTAACAAGAACAACAAGTTGACTTTGATGAGACACCAATGAAACTTCTATGTATAATACCATTCAGAAAAATTATGCAGGTAGAATTGTAAAAAAAATATGAGTAGATGTATTTCTGATGTCAAGAGAATTTCTGGAGTAAATTATCACAATATGTAGAACTGTTTGACACTTTGCTGAGTCATTCTTAGAGTAAACATAAAGGCTATGATTCAGAAGTGTGTGTCTGCCAGAATAAAATAATGTCAAGATTTTCATGGATTTCAATGGAGCTTGATAAAAGTTTTTTTTCCTGATTTCTGTTTTGAATGGACATGACAGTTGGTACATCAGAAGAGAAACAGTACACTAGAAGAATTAAGGGGCTGAACAAACTGCCCAAAAACAGCTGTCTGGAGCGCCTCCTTTTCCACCGCATCATTGCCACAGCAACCAGATGAAGTGGCGAAGGTGAAACCGGGCTCCTTTTTGTGTTGCAGTTGCGAAGTATGATGATCTGGCCAGTGCATTCATAAAGTCGCAGGTGCACAGCTCCATTTAGTTGCTGCACACCTGCGACATCATCACTCCGTGCGCCGTTTGTATGGTGCTGTGGAGCAAGGACGCCCTCGTCACGTGCTAGGGTTGTGGAGCGTCTGTTGGTTCCGCTCCCAGGGAACCCTAGCACATGATGGGGGCGCCCTAAAGAGCCCATCTGTATCAGGCCTAAATTAACAAATTCTATACGTATATCAATTTGATGTTGCTATTTGAGGCTGCCTTAAATAATTAAAAGTACAGTTCTGTCCAGCTGTCCATCATTAAACTTACCAGTAATCCTTAATTTTACCTTTGCAGAAATAAGATGTGTTAATGACCACTGATCTGGTGACCAGTAGAGTAGAGAAAGTATCCACAAGAAGAACATGGTCTTTTAAAAGAAGGAAAGAATCCTCAGATTTGTTTTCCATCATGTTTAACTCCTCTGAAAGAAGGCATAAAGTCAACTTGCCTTCATGCAGAGTTTATATACAATGTAACCTGGTTAATTTTATTTATTTCCCCCCTTTTTTACTGTGTGTGTACTATATGTACACTTTCTAAAATTGTTGCTCACTTGCTTGATTGTTACTTACCTTGTACAAAATAACCTATTTTAAAAATTAAATAAAAAAAAACAGAGAAGGGTTTAAAATCAAAGTGAATTGCCAATGAGATTATTACCCTATCCAAGGGGATCACGGAGCTGTATGGAATTTACAATGGATCTTAATGCCAGAGCTGGGGCCAGACATACACACCTAATAAATTGTAGGTTATGCTGCACCTACACTATTTATTTATTTATTTATTTAATTTATTTATATACCGCCTTTCCAAAAAAAGATCAAAGCGGTTTACAAAAGTGGATAAACAAGGGTTCTCTTGCCTCAGGCAAGCCCTGGTGGAGCTGGGCCTGCCTCTTCTCTCCCTCCCTAGGCAGAGGATGGCAGTTGGTATGGAGAGAGAGTCCTCTTGCCTCAGGCAAGCCCTGGTGGAGCTGGGCCTGCCTCTTCTCTCCCTCCCTAGGCAGAGGATGGCAGTTGGTATGGAGGGAGAGTCCTCTTGCCTCAGGCAAGCCCTGGTGGAGCTGGGCCTGCCTCTTCTCTCCCTCCCTAGGCAGAGGATGGCAGTTGGAAATAATGGCAGTTGGAACTATAGAAATAATGCAATTTGACACCACTTTATGTGCTGTAGCCCCATCCTATGGAATCCCAGGGTTTGTGTTTTTACAGGGTCTTTACAAATCCCAGGATTCTGTAGGATGGAGCCATGTCAGTTAAATGTGGTGTCAAACTGAATCATTTCTACAGTGTAGATACACCCAGAATCTCATTTCCTAGTTATTTCATCAGATATAAAACACTAATATTCGAGACCAATTATGTTAGATTTCTTAAACCTGGGAGGTCTATGAGTGGACTTCAGGAGGGTGGTCTGTAAACCAGATTTTTTTTTAATTTTTTAAAAATATTTTTTCTTTCCTGTTAAATTGCACATTGTGTTTAAGAACATATTTCTGGGGAGGGAGCACATAGCTGTATTCAGATTCTCAGATTCTATTAGTCCACATCACAAAAACATTTAAACAACTCATCTATATATACCTCTAAAGCAATTGTCTAACTTATAAGTTTGCCTGTGATTAACAAGAGTTTCATTAGGTATTTGATGTAATGTAAACAATGAATGTTAAACCGTTTTTATTCTTCCAAATTTTGCCTCCATGTTGTCAATATGGTATTGAAACAAGTTAACAAATTGTTCAGATTTATTCATAAACAGGAAAAAAATGCATTGGGATTTTAAAAGAAAATTTTTAAAAAAATGGGAGAAACCACAACTGACAGCCATCACCTTTGGATACTTAGCCTTTAAATGTCTGGATTTGAATCTATGGCCCAGTACAGACGGCCAAAAAAGGCCACCTGTATGGTGCGATTAGGGTTAGGGAGGGTGCAGTGTTTGCACCCTCCCTAACCCTAGCACGTATGGACACCACCATTTTAAAATGGCAGCGTCCATACAGGCGCACCATGATGTCATCATGGCGCACATCACATTTACATAATACTGTGCACGCCTGACAACTTCGTGCCATGGGAGGTCGCCAAGCGTGCCCTTTCTGCAGCGTAAAACGAGCTCCAAAATGGAGCTCTTTTTTATGCTTGGTCCTTCGTGGGGCCTTTAGACAGCACTGTCAGTTTTGCTTGCTGCACTCCGCTTTCAGGCCGCAGGGAAGCCGCTCCCCCGCGGCCTTCAGAAGCAGCGGGATGGGGCCTCTGGGGCTGCCGGTGAGGCAGCCCTGGCCCCATCCCGGTGCTTAAAGGGGTGGCTGCGGACCACCCCAAAAGGGAGGTATGTAAAGCCCCTATGTGTATTTTCTTGTGTTTTTGCCACCCTCTTTTTCTGCTTCTTTATTATCAACTAAATAGTTTTCTCCGTGTTGTGAATAATTGCATCTAATTATTAGGCTGCGGAAGATGCCTGTCAACTTTTTTGACTTAATTTTTGCTGAAAATTTAACAACAAAAATCTTCATAAATGGAATAGAAGGAATTTGATTTAAAAAAAAAAGAAAGAAAGAAAGGGGGGGAACAAAACATCTCAAAGCTGTTCAGTGTCTATTATTCTATCTCTTTTCCTCACCGTTTGCTGGTTTGTTTTTGTTTCATGGTTATGGCTTTGCCTTTGTGGAAGCAGAATTACAAGCAACCATTGACTAAACTATATTTTCCAACTATTCAATAAGAAGACATGAAACACAGTGGATTTCAGATTAAACAGCAGAGTGTGATGCAATGTTTTTAGTGTTGGACTATGGCTCTGAAGGTCAGGGTTCAATTCCCTGCTTGGCCAGGAAACCCACTGGGTGACCTTTGGCTAGTCACACAGTCTCAACCTTGGGGGAAGGCAATGACAACCCTCCTTTTAATAAATCTTATCAAGAAAATTCTGTGATAGGTTCTCCTTAGGGTTGCCATAATGACTTGAATGTACAGATATAACTTGAAGGCACAACAACAACAACAACAACAACAACCACTGTCTCTGCTTCTGCTAAAATCTTGATTAGAATAGGAAGCATCCATACTGGAATTTTTCTAATTTTTCTATTTAAAAAAAAAATCTATTTTTTTCTAATTTTTCATGCAGTCCATAATGCAGCATCATATTTTGTTGCTTTATTCCATCAAGTTGGCACCAGTTTATGATTATCTTATGAATGAGAGGTCTTCATGATGCTTGGTCAATTACTCAATTTATTTTAGCCATAGACCAACACAAAAAGAAAGAAGATCATTTTTAGCATGAAGTAAAATTAGATGAAGGCCAAGTCATGAACAGCTTTGCTCTGATCTTGCAAACTGAGTGTCATATCTTCCTTTATTGAATCTACCTACTTATAATGTTGCTTCCTCTGTTCCTACTGCCTCCACATTATTGAGCATTATAATCTTTTCCATATTGTCTTATGATATGTCCAAAATACAACAGCCTCAGATGTCATTTTGGCTGCTAGTGAGAGTTCTGGCTTAATTTGCTTTTTGGCAGTTCATGTTTAGTACTCTCCTCCAACACCATGTTTCAAATGAGTTCAAAACTGATGTCAAGCAAATCACAGCTTACTATATTGATGCCGCTTTATTATTTATTTTTAATGAAGCCAACAGATGTGTAGTTTGAAAATAATATTCACATTTAAGCTAATGGGTCAATAGCATTTCAATAACTCCAGAATACAGTAAAGCTCTTTAAGCACTGTTGTTGTCTGCGGGTTCCTCTTCTCCGTTGTATCAGAGCTGAAAATGTGTTTATGGGATTGTCTTTGATTTGTTTTTACCTTTGGTTCAGCATTTCTGGAGACAGTCATATCTGCATTCTGCAGATGCTCTGACTCTGTAAAACAGCCTTTGGCTTTTGCCATGCATTAGCATTGTGTTTAATAGGAATTCACTTCATGGTGGCATCATTTCGCTTCTGTACTTTCCAGAGAAAGGTGCACACAAAGTAGGAAGTGAAATGCTTTCCTGTAATTTTATACTTATCAATCCTAGTAGTTTGTTCTATTAGGCAGAGTTTATATGGCACGCAAAACAAAAAGCACAAGATACACATATTTATTTGATAGCTGCTCCTGTTTATAAACACAAACCTCCAGTACAAAAATATAATCCAACAGTTAGTAAAAGTCACAACACTTATAGCAAACAGCAACAACCTGAAAAAGTAAAATCTGGGTTTAAAAGAAAGCTGAAAAGGAAAAATATTGAAAAGGGAAAAAATTGCACCTGGAACTGAAAAGAAAGCAGACTTTATACACTAGTTCAGTAGCTCTTCAGAGAGAGTTCCAAAGTTGGAGTTCCACAGAACAGAAACTATCTCCACCTCTCACTTTTTATGATGGTAGGACTTAGACAAAATCTTCTGAAGCAAAATTCATATAGGAGAAGGTAGCCATTAAGGCACCAAGATCCTAAGCCATTTAAAACTTTAATTATGAATCTAGTAGCTATATTTTCAACTCTCATTTCCAAACAGTCTTAATTACAGACAGACACCCGGTTCCTAGCTGCTTTTCATTGGATCCTAATTTTCAATAGTTCATGCTACAGAAGGCACTGGAATTCCAGTGATAAGACAGTGGACGTGGTATTTTAGAAGGTAATCAACTGTATCTACCATAACCTACCATTACATACATCCTGTCTATACAAGGTGAAGGGTTTTGGTTTATGATCCTTATCTATGGATTCCAGGCTATTTATAACTAATGAAAAGTAACATTCAATGTGAATTAGAAACTAGATATATCTCATTGTAATGTCCTAGTGCCATTACACCTGATCCTAGTATAGGTTTTTCTAGGATACTTAATCTAGTATTGGCCATTACCACAGGAACAAGGAACAAGGGAACTGAAACAGGACATGGTGCTGAAAAAATGTGTTTGGCACACAGAGTGGTAAAGTCAAACACTGAAAATAACAAGTTTTCTAGAACTTGCCCAGGATTGACTTTAAAGTAATTCTACTTTTTCTGGAGGGAAACACTTGGAATTTGAGACTAAAAAAGAAATAACTTTATTCATTCATTTGTTCGTTCATTCATTTATATTTAATCTGTACCCTGCCTTTCTTTTGTACAGGATTCAAGGAAGCTCACAGGATATCTTCTGCCATTTCCACCCACCCCACCCACCAGAAATCTTTGCCACCACACTAGCCTGTCACTGCCCAATTGGTAGTGAAAATAGCAATACTTTGGTATTGTAAAAATAAAAAAAGGTTTGGCCTTTCCTTCCTTCCTTCCTTCCTTCTTTGTTAAAGAAGATGTGCATTGCAAAATCTGATTCATGAGAGGTATGGCAATTTCTGTTATTCTTTCCATATGTTCTTGGCTTGATGCTAGGTAATCTTGTGAAATGTAGTTTTGTGAGACATTTAGCCTTCTCTGTCAGAGAGCTCTGGTGACACAATAAACTACAGTTTTCAGGATTCCCTTACAAACAAGCTACTTGGTATACAGAAACTCTGAGGGAACTGAATTGGGAAGGGTGATGACTAGAAAACTTGATTTCTATGTGATAAGACATGATATTGGCCTGACCTAGATGGGCACTAAAGAGTGCCATTAGGGCTCTGTAATGAGCCATTAGGGTTCGTGAGTGCACAGCATCTGCACACTCATGAACCCTAACCTGTAATGGCAGCGGCGCCATTCCTGAATGCTGTTTAGACGGCGTTCGTAATGGTGCTGCGCAGCTGCTAGATGCTGCTGTGCAGTTGCGACGGCAGAAAGGCGCCAAATGGTGCCTTTTGCCACGCAGGTCAGGCACCTCCCCCCAATAAATATAGAAACCTGGTTGGAAGAAAAAAGGCCACAACTTTATTAACTGTTCCACACATGCAGAACAACACAAAACCATAGGGTTGGCCCAAAGCATAAGGTCTGGATCTGGCCATCAGCAACACCCTGGTTGGTTGATGTACCCTTGGTAGCAGGGGCAAACATCGGGATGACGTAGGTGCCAAGCTCCGCCCTGTTGCACAGTTAGGCAACTGCGCTGCTTCACATCGAATTGCGAGACATCCCAGTCACCGGGTATTAATCGACTGTGGCCCCCGCAATGGCCACAGCGAACCGCTCCTTACCCGGGTCATGAGGACTCCCGATCCAGTGCCAGCGGGCCCTGGAAACCCCTACCCCAGATCCAGGCCTATGCTGCCACCCAGAACAGAAGTTGTGACAATCAACTCCCTAAACAGGGAGGGAGGGTGGGAGAGCAGAACTGGCAATGGTGCCGACGCTCACCTTACACGGCCTTAAATAGGCCCAACAGCCAATGAGGGCTCAGGAATGATGGAGGCACCACCCTCTCCGAGCTCTCCACCAATAGGAGGGCACGCCATACCCTGCTGTGGCCAATCAGACAGGTTCCTTTCCTGCTTCTCCCGGTGGCCAATCAGCATTGAGCCCGCGCTCGCACCGGCCGCTGGGGCGCCCAAGCCTGGCGCACGGGAAGGGGAGAGGCCTTCCTTCACGCAGCAACAGCACCGGCCCTTTAATTCGGGCGGCGCCATTTCCGGAAATCATGCCACAACTGCGGTGTAAAAAAGGAGCATGGTTTCCCCTTTGTTCTTGTAAAGTGGCAAGAAGTGCAGCAAAGAAATATTTATTTTCTGCATGTATTGCATCTGTGAATTCACATCCAGCTGAGCCATTCAGCATGGTGAGACGTCTAACTCTGGGGCCCTCCTCCCTGAATCTGACCTTATAATTTTCAGTAGCTCACTGTGATGCTTTTCATAACCATTTTGCAGATAAAATCTCTTACATAAGAGCTGGTTTAAATGCCATCATTGGAGTGGAAGTCAATAATGAGGTGTCCAGTGACTCTGTGTGTGGGATTACACTGGATCAGTTTCAGTTGGTGAGTATTGTTGATGTGGACAAACTTCTAGGACAAGTAAGGAAGATAACTTGCTTTCTTGATTCCTGTCTCTCTTGGCTGGGCATCCAGGGAGGCGATGCAATTAGGCTTCAAATACAAAACATCATTAATGCATCTTTCAGAGAGGGAAACTTTCCATCTTGTTTAAAAGAGGCAGTAGTTAGATGACTTCTGAAAAATCCCTCCCTGGATCCCCTGGACCTTAATAATTACAGACTAGTATCAAATTTTCCTTTTTTCAGGTAAGGTGATTGAAAAGGCACTTGCCTTCCAACTCCAGGCAGTTTTGGGTGATACACACTTCCTTGACCCCTTTCAAACCAGCTTCAGAGCAGGATATGTACTTGAGACTGCTATGGTCACCTTTGTGGATTATCCTCACCTGAGCATTGACAGGAGGAGTATATTCCTGTTGTTGCTATTGGACCTCAGTGACATTCAATACCATTAGTCATGGTATGCATCTGAAATGCCTGAGGGGCTTGGGAATCAAAGGCACTGTGATGCAATAATAATAATAATAATAATAATAATAGTTTATTTATAGCCCGATCCTCTGTACAGGTCTGTTCCAGACCTACCTCTCAGGCATGTTCCAAATGATGATGCTTGTGAATAGCTGCTTCTCAAAAAAGAACTGTTAAATGACATACCAAAAGGTGCCATTCTATCTTCAGTGCATCTCCATTCTATCCCCAGTGCACAGACATCTACATGAAACCTCTGGGTTGAATGCTACAGGTATGCTGATGTCACCCAAATATGCTTCCCCATGCCTTCAAAAACACCCTCAGCTAAGGACTCCTCTGAATGAATGCTTGGAAGAGGTAATGAGTTGGATGAAGAAAAACAAATTGAATATGAATCCAGATAAGACAGAATAGCTTATTATCAAAGATCCTAATCTGTGGGTGGAGATGTGTCATCCAGTTCTGGGTGGCGTCACATTCCCCCTGCAAGATGATGTTCCTAGTTTGCATGTGCTCCTGGATCTTTCCCTCCAAATGTCAGCTCATATAGATGCAGCTGTCAGGAGTGCCTGTTAACAGCTTCAGCTGATATGCCAACTGTGCCCCTTCCTACAATCATAGGACCTGAAGATGTTAGTGCATGAACTGGTAACCTCAAGGCTGGAGTTCTGCAATGTGCTCTATAATGGTCTACCTTTGTATTAAGTCTGCAAACTCCAACTGGTTTAGAATATGCTAGGAGAAAACAAGCTTGCTCCCCTCCCCAATATGACATCCCTTCAAATATTTAAACAGGGCTATCAATCATATCACCTCTTAACCTTCTCTTCTCCAGACTAAACAACCCCAACTCTCTAATTCCTCATAGGGCATGGTTTCCAGACCCTTCACCTTTTTGGTTGCCCTCTTTGGATACACTCCAGTTTCTCAACATCTTTTCTGAACTGAACACAATATTCCAAAGCAGAATATTACTTCCCTTTATCTTGTCACTATACTTTTATTGCTGCAGCCTAAAATTGCATTGGCCTTTTTAGCTGCTGCATCGCACTGTTGACTCATGTTCAACTTGTGGTTTACTTGGACTCCTAGATCCCTTTCACATGTAGTTTCACTCAGCCAGGTGTCCCCCCATCCTATATCTGTGCATTTCATTTTTCCACCCTAAGTGTAATACCTTACATTTCTCCATGTTGAATTTCATTTTGTTAGCTTTGGCCCAGCGTTCTAGTCTATTAAGGTCATTTTGAAATTTGATCCTGTCCTCTGGGGTATTAGCTGCTACTCCTAATTTGGGGTCATCTGCAAATTTGATAAGTATGCCCCCAATTCTGTCATCCAAGTCATTGATAAAGATATTTAATAGCACTGGGCCACCCCACTTGTCACTTCTCTCCAGGATGAAAAGAAGCCATTGTTGAGCTCCCTTTGGGTTCGGCAGGTCAACCAATTACAAATCCATGTAACAGTTAACTTGTCTAGCCCACATTTTAGAAGCTTGTTTGCAAGAATGTCATGGGGAACCTTGTCAAAGGACTTATTGAAATCAAGATATTCTATATCCACAGCAGTCCCGTCATCTATGAAGCTGGTAATTTTATTTAAAAAAAGAGAGGTCAGATTTGTCTGGCATGACTTGTTTCTCTGAAACCCATGTTGACTTTTTGTGATAATGGAATTGCCTTCTAGATGATGATGATGATGATGATGATGATGATGATGATGATTATTATTATTAACCTTTATTTATATAGCGCTGTAAATTTACACAGTGCTGTACATACAATCTTAAATTAGACGGAATTAGATATGTTTTGTGGAAATTAAAGGTAAATCCATCTAGTCCAGACAGATTAACCTTCATGCTTTTCAGATGGCAAGAGTATTCTAAGAATGGCAACCTTGTGTGCTTTAAAAGCATAGTGATGGCAGACTATTGAAATAGTTTTTTGGCTTCAGGTTTACTAGTATGTTGTAATAATGTTCAGATGTTTCAAAGTTCACAGAGATGGGACACTGTGTTGAATCTCTTGGTGGAAAAGACCCTGTTAAATCTTGTTAAATCCTGTAGTTCTTATTGATATTTTAGATCCATTGAGCAAAGATGTATTCAGCTCTCACATCCAGTTTTGGATATTATACTCCTTTTGTTTTATCTTTTTAAAAAGCATTCTGAAAAATTAACATTTTTACTTTACAATAGCTTGGAGAATAGACTTAGAATTTAAGCACACATTGCTTTAATATAAAATAAAAGTGAAAAGTCACAAAACTAGAGTATTTCATTACGTTTCATTATGTTTTTTTCCTTGCCACTGGAGAATCTTATTACATATCCAGCAAAGAAAAAGCAAATGAGCCGTGAAAGACCCCTGTAGCTTCCTTCACTGTTGAGAATAGCACTAAGCTGCAGCATAAATATTAATATTAGGTACAAGTTTTAATTCAACCAGTCATTGGCTTGCTAATAGTATATTATGAAGACAATTTCTGGAAAAAAAATTAAAGGTGCCCATCAAAAGTGTTCATGAAGGTTTCTATGGTACAAAATGAATGAAAGCAATGACAATTTTGCATTGATTCATTTCTTAAAACATACATCATTTATTAACAAAGATAAATTGAATCAATTCTCCTTATGGGAAAATATAAGACTTTTTAGGTTAAAGGACCTTCATGTCAATAAGCCATGCAATATTTTGGCAACCAATCATGAGTGAAACAATCCATACCTATGATACCAAGTTATAAAAGTTCTTTATTTTATTTCCTTTCCAAACATTCATTTTGAAGTCACATGACAATTAAATCAATTCAGCAAAATTATCTTCTTCTCAGATAAAAATTTCAAGGAACTCACCTCTTATATTTACCTCCCCATAAATATCCAGTATGCCCTGTATATTTTTAAAGTGTGTGAGGAACAAATTTGCAAGTGGTAGTAACTGATGAGGAACAGAAAAATAATTGTACACTATTAAAAAGTGTTGGATAAATGTACTTTACAAGTAGTATTAGCCTCAAGATCGCCTGAGTTATTTGGTAACAAATCAGTGAGATAACTGCTGAGACACATGTGGAGAACTAATTTCTTCTTATCATCTATTATTATTATTATTATCATTATTATTATTATTATTTCTTGTAATGATCGTGTCCTATAGTTTACCAATTTTTAATTTAAATTTTTTTTAAAAAAAAATCAATAGGTTTGGCTGTTCCCAGATCCTTTTGTTTTATCGTACTATATCTTTCAAAACAAACACAAACCTTCTTCACAAATCTTTAATAAATTTTATATGCCTTTTGGCTGGATAAGTGAAAAATAAGAAAGATACCAAAACTTTTGACAAGCATCTGTAATTTTGGTATGTTGCTTTGCCAAAAAAAGAAAAAAGAAAAGAGTTAACATGTTGATCACTGGAACTAAAAAATAATCAGAATCTCACAGATTTCCCTCTATTTTAATTTCATTTGTTAAGTAACAATAAAATAACATATTCTTATCCTGGGGGAAAAACTGGATTTTCTGAAAGATTTATTATCATCCTTATGATCTGTTTGACACTGATCATCTATGCTCTCCATTAGATTTACCCTCTTGCATAATAGATAGCAACTAAGGGTCAAAGCAGACACCCCAGAAAGATCAGTCTCTGGCCACTCCAGTTCCTGATTGCACCAGGACTGCTCATGAAGTAAGCCACTGCTGTGGTCATGAATGGGCCATGGCAGGAGTGGATTTAATCCTCTCCCTTTTGGGCTGGCTCTTGCTGCATCAGCACAGCATCTGTGTGGCTTCCAGCCACTTTGGGGGACACATGTAAACACCATGCTCTTGAAGCAGCTCTTAAAGCTGCTTTATTTGGCACATCTGTTTTGGGCCTAAGATGTTGTTGTTATATACTGTCAAGATGGCTTGATGTCTTCATGAATGAGAGACCTCCAAGAAAGTCTAAACAGCTCTGTTCTAGGAAACTTGGAGCCATTGTTGAATCTACATTTTCAAATGCTTCCTTCCCATGCATCCTAAGACTCAAACCTATGAAAGCTCATGCTACCAACCTGTCTTTTCAGTTAGTTTCAAAGGTGCTACAAGACCCCTTTATATACTGATTTTCCAGACTAACATGGCTATATCTCTGAATTCTAACAACAAAGTAGTTCAGATGACCTACTTCATGCACTGAAGCCATGTGTGGAAAGTCCACATAGAAGATTGTCAATCTAGGAAAAGTCTTCACTTATCCTAGAAGTGAATTGGAAATCACTTTCTGGTTCACTTTAATTTAAGGGCTCTCCTGGACCAAAAACAGATGAAGGAAGTGTGACAAAATTGTACAACATGTTTCTGGGAATGGTGTGTTTTTAGTGGCCATGTATGTTAGTGGCATGGGTGGAGGCACAAAAACAACCCTAGAGGCTGCATGTGACCTTATATGAACAACCTGGAGGAAAATGTCTCCATTTCTGGAGACATTGCAGGAGATATAAAGTAAAGCCAGCCACTGAGCTCTTAAGGAAGCAATTTACTATTTTACCAACTATGGGTGATTTCAGCTAGGCCAGCAGGAGAGAGGACAGACCAGAGGAAGTTTTTCCATCATACATATGCTGGCCTCTACTCCTATAGAGGTACTGTTGTTCCTCACAGAATCAGGGCAGTGTTGGCAGCAGCTACTGCTGCTGCTGCAAGACAAAACCAATTCATGATTGGAACTAGCTGCTTCATCCTCCTGGCTGATGAGGATGTATAAAGCAGCACCATTCATTGGTGGTAGGTCATTAGTGGTATGTGGACCCCTTGGAGATGGACACTGAAAAAGTAACACCAAATAAGGTCATCCCTTTGGGGATACTTTGGGGCAGGGATACCATCTCTTCTTAGTTGTAGAATGGGCAATAGTACTTGGGTTAGAGGGAGTGTCTGGTAATGTAGTGCCTCCCACTGTGAATGTGTGGCTTGGCTCTTTGTAGTCCAACACCAGAATCCCTGGGTAAGAAGCAGAAATAGTTGGCATAAATGGGAGTTAACCAGCTCAGAGATTGTGGCTGCTGCATCTGATCTGAGAAAGTTAAGAGGTGATATGATAGCCCTGTTTAAATATTTGAAGGGATGTCATATTGAGGAGGAAGCAAGCTTATTTTCTGCTGCTCCAGAGACTAGAACGCGGAACAATGGATGCAAATTGCAGGAAAAGAGATTCCACCTCAACATTAGGAGGAACTTCCTGACAGTAAGGGCTGTTTGACAGTGGAACATACTCCCTCGAAGTGTAGTGGAGTCTCCTTCCTTGGAGGTCTTTAAGCAGAGACTGGATGGCCATCTGTCAGGGATGCTTTGATTGGGAGTTCCTGCATGGCAGGGGGTTGGACTGGATGGCCCTTGTGGTCTCTTCCAACTTTATGATTCCATGATCTACTGCATTTACATTTGGCTCCAGTTTATTTTATGTTTGTATCCTTGTTTTTACTATACATGTGCATTGATTAATTTTAGGGGATGGGAACAGATGGGATGCAACTATTGATAAGCAGAGGATAGGTTATCTTGGAGATGGCTCATTCACAGGGTCACCATAATAAAAATAAATGTTAAAAGCTTTATTTATATCCCGCTTCTCTGTCCAAGGACAATCAAAGTGGTTTACAGTTAATAATCCATATAATACATACATAGTTATTCCCTCCCTCCCCTTAAAACATCAATTAAACATAACAATGATTAAAAACTATACATTAAAATGATACATCAAAATAAGGCTGAATGGGGTTTCAGAAAATTCATAAAGTGGTGGATTCAATTTAGCAGCTGGGTATATTATTCAGGAAAGGCCTGCTGGAAGAGATCCATTTTAATGGCCTTTTTAAAAGTATCCAAGGTAGTAATCTGAAGGGTCTTCTCTGGCAGGCCATTCCATAATCTGGGAATGGTTGAAGAAAAGGTCTTCTGGGTAGTTGCAGTCAACCTGGTTCTTATAGGCTGAATAGGTTCCTGTCAGAGGACCTGTGTGTGCAGGGTGGATTCTACAGAAGGAGGGGATCATGTAAATAGGTTGGGGCCATGAGGTCGACTCAACAGCAGATAACAAAAACAGCAGCAAAACATCTTCAATATCTATGCAAGGCATATCATGTGGCATGTTGGCGGGTGGAGGTGTCAGAGTTACTCATGCAAGCCCATAACTTTTAACTTGTTAGGAGATTCATCTTAACTTCCCTAAATGCTTTTGTGCCTTTCTAAACAAAACAACATCACAAAACAAGTACATAAAAATTGTTCAATAAATGCTTTAAACCAAAGCTTCACTTGGCTCACCCAATTAAGCTGTGTTCAGAAAAGAAAAATATTATATTCAGTCTTTGCAGGGTAAAAAATAAATTCGCACAAGACATTCTGCTGACTAGCAAGTATACCAATAATACAGTGGATAATTAAAAATGATAAGACCAAGCTAAAAAAGACCCAAACCAGAAGCCATTAAAATCAAAGTGCCCTTAGCAAAAACATCTTGTTAGAACAGAAGGCAGAAAGCATCAAAAGCAGTGAAAAGGAAAACAAACTCTTTACAATGCAGTCCTAGAATTCCAGAGGACATGGAATAGGTCAGAAATTCTGTTTCCAGGTTGGAGAGAGAGCTGTGATCTTTAGTCCCTCTAACAGGCTCAACAGACTGCCCCTTTGGAGTGGCCTTCAGTCACCCCTTTCCTCACCAGATTGGGGCAGTGGCAACTACACACCACAGCCCCGATGTGGCCTTTCTGCAATGCAAAAGAAGCTGCAAAAAAAGTCTCCTTTTTGCACCACAGAAAAGGTGCCCTAGCTGCCACCAAGGTGGCTTTTTGCTACTTCTTTGGCACAGTGCATGTAAGCGCTGCACTGATGATGCAGAGTGATGCCATCCACCATCTGGTCAGGCAGGTGGGGTGGGGGCAGCATGGGGTAGAGTTGGGGCAGCCAACATGCAGTAACCATGCCCCCACAGCACCCCCACATCGGCATATAACTCTGGTCCTTCGAGCCCCTATCTTCACAGGGAGATGCGTATGTCAGTTATCACAGGAATAGAATGGTCAAGAATTAGATGTGTGATGTGGGCAGAACAGAAAGAAAGCTCTAGATTCACAGGTAACCAAAGTTCCTCTACATTTGGACCAGCATTTACTCATTATTCACAATGAGAGAGTAAGGGTCAAAAGATGCATAAACATAGAGAAAGAGTAGCAAATGCTGCTCTTCTCTCCTTTCTACTTTGTTGACAGGCAAACCTTTGGCTAAATTAGTTTAATCCATCTTTTTCCAGCATTTTTATAGCTGTAGGGGCTATACAGGGCCTGTACCCACCCTTTTCTGCACCGGATTGGGGGCCAGAGCAGCCTCACTGGCAGCTCAGAGGCCCCAATCCGGCACTTTTCCAGGCCATGGAGAAGCAGCAAAATGCCACTTCACCATGGCCTGGAAAGGGGTGTCCTTGGGCTTCATGCCCCCGGACACCCCGCCAGCCGCAGCCATGGGAGAAAAGGGCCACTCATTCCTTTCTCGCAAGGCTTCATTCACGCAGCCATTTGATTGCTGCGGGAATGGAGCTTGCAGTGCCATAGAGCAAAAAGGAGCTGCCTAGAGCAGCTCCTTTCCTGCGACACCACAATGAGGAAGTGGTGCCATTATGATGCCACTTCCTGTGCACTATGTTTGAGTGCTTAGCAGCAGCACCGGCATCATGGCGGCCCCCGTATGGATGGGATGCTGCCATGACGCCAGCACCATGCCGTATGAGGTTTAGGGACCTTGCAGTTGGTGTGTGGTCCCTAACCCTAGTATCACGCCATCCATGCCCCAAATTGGCCGTCTCTATCAGCGCTGTATTTGTTTTAACTTTTGATAAGGTCAGAATAAAATAGCATAGCATGTACCGGGGCAAGCCATATGCTATGCCCTATGCCAAATTATTCAAATTCAATTTCTCCTACTGGTTTTAAATCAAAGGTGTAGAATGTGTGTACCAAGGAATACAGATAACCTGTTGGGTAAAGCTCCCCCTTGCCACTTTGAATTTTATACCCAGGGTCACACTGGTGAATTAACAAACCGTATTGTGGGTGGAAATATATTTCTCTGATTCACCAAAAGTGCAAAGAACCTTGATGCAGCTAAATTATCTTGATGGAGAACCTCGATAGTCAAGACATCCTTTTTGTTGAAAAATAAGCAAATAAGAGAGCATTATTTATATTCCTATCGCTCTTACACTGCCAAGACAAGAGGATTCCACTACATATCCATAGATTCAGTCATTCTCATATTGAAAATATCCCCCCACCTCCCCCAAAAAATCCAAAAAGCAAACTTTGGTTTTTCCATTTTATATAAGAGGCACCATTTACTACACTACTACTACACCAAGCCCAGCAGTGTCCTCGGAGGACCAAAGACTGTGGAACTGCCTCTTTGGCCTAGAAACATCAAGGCCAGCTGTGTGGCAGAGGAGGAGGAGCCTGGGGAGGCTTATAAGCTACCTGTGACTCTCCCTGGAACAGCAAGCCCAGCAGTGTCCTCGGAGGACCAAAGACTGTGGAACTGCCTCTTTGGCCTAGAAACATCAAGGCCAGCTGTGTGACAGAGGAGGAGCCCTGGGAGTCTTATAAGCTACCTGTGACTCTTCCTGAAACACCAAGCCCAGCAGTGTCCTTGGAGGACCAAAGACTGTGGAACTGCCTCTTTGGCCTAGAAACATCAAGGCCAACTGTGTGACGGAGGAGGAGCCTTGGGAGGCTTATAAATTACCTGTGACTCTTCCTGGAACAACAAGCCCAGCAGTGTCCTCAGAGGACCAAAGACTGTGCAACTGCCTCTTAGGCCAGGAACATCAAGGCCAGCTGTGTGGTGGGAGGAGGAGAACTGGGAGGCTTATAAGCTACCTGTGACTCTTCCTGGAACACCAAGCCCAACAGCGTCCTCAGAGGACCACAGACTGTGGAACTGCCCCTTCTGCCTAATAACATCAGGGGCAGCTGTGTGGCAGAGGGTGAAGCTCGGGGACAGTTGCTCTTCCAAAATTGAGCTTAATTGTGGTGTCCATCAGGGCACCATCCTGTCCCCGATGCTATTCAATATCTACATGAAGCCGCTGGGTGAGATCATTCGGAGGCATGGAGCTCAGTGTCTTCAGTGTGCTGATGACACTCAGATATACCTCTCCATGACCAGATCATCGGCTCAGACTTCAGATGGTGTCTCCCCTCTTAATGACTGTCTTGCAGTGGTCATGGATTGGATGAGGGAAAACAGATTGAAGCTAAATCCAGACAAAACGGAGGTACTAACAGTTACAGGCCCGAAACCAGGTCTGGGAAAACAGCTACCAGTCCTAGATGGAGTCACACACTCCTCGAAGGACTCCATTCGCAGTCTGGGGGTACTCCTTGACCCATTGCTTCACATGACTAATCAGATGAATGCGGTGGTCAGGAGTGCCCATTAACAGCTTTGGCTGATATGCCAGCTGCACCCTTTCCAGGACATGAAAGACCTGGAATCTGTGGTACACACTCTAGTAACCTCACGTCTGGATTTCTGTAATGCAATCTACATGGGGCTACCATTGCACTTAACTTGGAAACTTCAACTAGTTCAGAACATGGCAGCCAGGCTTATTACTGGAACATCTAGGAGAGAGCACATAACACCAGTGCTTAAAGCTCTCCACTGGCTGCCCATTAGTTTCTCGGCACAGTACAAGGTCTTGGTTTTAACCTTTAATCCCTACATAGCCCAGGTCCATCTTACCTCAGAGACTGCCTCTTCCCATATGAACCCCCTCCCCTACACACTTCGGTCCTCTGGGAGGAACGTGTTACAGCCTATGAAAACGTAACTGTCACAGACCTCCCAGAGGACTTTCTTAGCTACCGCTCCCAAGCTTTGGAATGGCCTGCCGGACAAGATGCGTCTTATTACATCATTGACCAGTTTCAAAAAGGCTTTAAAGATGCATCTCTTCCGGCAGGCCTTTCCTTGAAAAGGAATAAATAAAACATCAATTCCCAGCTCTGAAACTGAAACTGGGTAGATAACCTTAGTTGTCCCCTTTGTTTAATTTCTGTGATTTCATCTATTGCGTATTTGCACAAGAACTGTTCATGAGATTGCACTTTGTTTTAATTGCTGCTGATTTTAATTTTAACTGTTGTTGATTTTAATACTTGCTGGTTTAATTTAATTTTAAGGGGGGCAGTCAGGAAGGGGTATGATTGTTGTTTTACTCTGTACTTTTTAGCTTTGCTTTTTTTTTTAATTTTAAGTTTTGTAAAATAGGATTTTATCTGAATTTTTGTTTTAACTATTATAGGCTGTTAAGGGTCTCATGTCAAAAGGAAGGTGGATTGAGAATACAATAAATAAATACACCTCAGGAAGCTGTGTAGGGTTCCCAGCAGATAATCCTTCTAGTCACACTATACATATAAGAATGGTTTAAGTATGATTTGTTGGTAATCTCCAGCTGTACCGTTGCCCTTAGGATGTTCCTGCCACCTGTTAAATACAGAAGAAAGCTGAGAGTTCTAAGTTGAAAATGAGAGTTTGCCACCACATAATCTTAAGCAAATGTAACAAAATAAGATTCAAAGATGAGAGCTCATCTTCTGTATGTTTCCTGCATGCCATTACTAAACAGCTCAAGAATTCTGTCCCAATTATCTCTTAATAGCCTTATATTTTGTATAGTCAATACTGAAAAAGGTTTTAAAATCTATAGTCATGTTTTATCACCCAGGTAGTAAAACTATTTATTTTAAAATCTTGTAAACAAGGTCTTAAAAGAAATGAAAAAGTAATTAAATGATGTCTTGCTGAAATAAATGTGTTCAGTTCTCTAAGGAATTATTGTAGATCTGTAGAAATTTCAAAAGACGTAGTGCTGAGAAAGAGAGAAAAGAGAGAGAAATCAATGGCTCCTATAACAAGTACAAGTATACCTACCATTTCTTCCTTATAATATCACTTTAAAAAGCTAAAAAAGATGAAAATTAGCGGTCTTTTAATCCTTCAAAAATCTGACACATTTCTGTCTCTAATGCCCAAAAAGTCCTACATTTTAACCATCTTGTGCTGCCAATTCAAACTAAAGTGCTCAGAAAACATAAATAAAAGAGTAGGACCATGTCTCAGAGTACTAGGTGAAGTCTCAGGAAATTGCTCTTCCTCCTGAAGTCTCCAGCAGGGAAAACAAATTTCAGAGCAATACTCAAGAGGTCGAGGAATTTTTTTTTAATTTTTTTTTTTTTTTTTTTTTTTTTTTTGTATGTGGGAGTAAGGCACCCATTCCCACCTATCTGTGTGTACTTTCCATGTGCCTGCACATTGTCAGTGCACACACACACAATACACACACATCATAAAAAGAAAGAAGAATGGATTGGAGAAAGAGTTAGTGGGTTCATGCACTTGGGTCTGTTATCCCATTTAAGGAAGGAAATGGGAGGTCAGTGTCATGACCTGTGAGCCTGCTTATTAAGTTTGTCCAGGCAGCAGTATTTCAGATTATGAGTGAAAAACAATTCTCTCAAGATTGATGGTGGGCCATACCAAAGAGCCAACAACAAAGCCTGAAAAATCTCCTTATGTGTTAGATTTGTTGTAGGTAAGATCATATGTAATCCTAGTCCTAGCCGAGATATAGACATCAGACACCACTTTCTGGGTGCATTTTACTGCCAAAATTTTTCCATTTCTGACTCTATATTATTCATTCAGCTCCAGCATCCATATATTAATTTATATTTATAAAAGGTAAAGCTAGTCTAGCCATAACTGAGTGTAGGGGGTGGTGCTCATCTCCCTAAGCTCACGAGCCAACCTTGTCCGAAGACAACTCCGGTGGTTATGTGGCCAGCATGATTGCACAGAACACTGTTACCTTCCGACCAAAGTGGTACCTATTTATCTACTTGTATTTGAGAACTGCTAGGTTGGCGGAAGCTGGGACTAGTGATGGAAGCACCATCATGCAGCACTTGAGCCTCGAACTGCCAACCTTCTGATCTTACAATCTTCAGAACTGGCATGTTAATCACTAAGCTACCACATCGTTCCCCATATCATAAAATCTCATGGCAGCTTCCAACAAACAATCTAAAACAATACTTAAAACAGTAAGAAATAATTAAAATAGTCTTAGGACCTAAATACCCTAAAGGCACCAAATCCTGTATGATTTTTGAGAGCTAGGTTGGGTCAACCCTGGTTAACACTTGGACAGAAGACCACCAATGAATGTCAGGTATTGTAGGCTATATTTCACAGGAAGGAACTGGCAAAACCACCTGAGTATTCCTTGCCTAAGTAAACCCTATGAAATTTATGGCATCACCATAAGATAACAGGAAACTTGAAGGCACACACACACACAATGTAGTTAGCAATTTGCCATAAGTTAAAACAATTTAAAATCATGAATATGAACTGTTTGGATGAAATAATTAAACTCCCAAAATCTTTAATAAAATGCCATGTTTTAATCTGGTGGTGGAATGAAGCCTGTGTCAATGCCAATCAGGCCTCCAAGGGACAGGCACTATGTAATCAGAAAGCATAGTAGAAAGGGCCTCTTTCATGTCCTGATACAGTATATTGACAACATTGGATGGACACAGAGGAGGACCTCTCTAGGGGGCCTCAAACTTTATCGCATTCATTTTCCCCCCATTATGAGCGTGTGTGAATGCATTTTATCGCAAACCCAAGTGTCCACAAAAGGTCACATTCCGGCACCCGTCCCCGTTCAGTGCTGAGAAGCACTGTTTTTGAAAAACGGAAAACTTCAGTCGGACAAAAATGATGCTTCTCAGCACTGAACAGCTGAGCAACTGAAGTGGTTTGGGTTAAATATACTGTGTGGCTTTCTAGATTGGCAGGAAAGGGAGACATGAAGTTGCCTTTTCCTTAATGCTTAGCAGCTACACCGCAAGCCCCAGGTGTGTAATAAAAAGGCATAGGGCAGCTACACTGAGGAGGTGTGGGGACGACTTATCTGAAGTCTTTTCTGTTGCTCAGCAATTACATTGGAAGCTGTCAGGATGCTAGAAACACAGGCAGAGCAGCTGCACAGGTGGCAATGAATGGGGCTTTTGGCCACACTGAACTTTTAATATTTTTGTTGTTGTTGTTGCCAGCTGCGAACTGTGCAGTTGCACCGCTACATCATGCAGGCAATTGTACTGCCAGCTGCAAACTGTGCAGTTGCGCAGGTACATCACACATGAACTGTGCAGCTATGAAGATCTGTCAAATTACCATTGTGGTTTTGCTTCCCTTTTTAAAGTGTGCAGTTGCATCGGTGCACCATGAATGAACCCCTTTATTTTATAATAATAATAATAATAATAATAATAACCCCACCCCTTTGAGATCAATCAAGGTGGCTTACACATTAAAATACTATTACATCAATAAAACAAACTGCATCCCTCCCCCCTTAAAAAGATATTAAATCTGTTACAATTTAAGTTTATGAATAAACTTCTTTATTTTATGAATGAATTGACATTTTATGCACAGTTGCATAACAGTTACAGCATCCCAGAGTCCCTAATGCACATGTCTAGAGTTTGGATTAGGGCTGGAGCTAGGGTTTGGGAGCTTTAAAAAAACTGCACAGTTGCACTGCAACATTTAGACACAGCTGTGCTATTACACCCTTTTTAAAAAGAAGCTGGGAAAAGCAGCTCCTTTTTAAAGCTGCTTTTTCCCCACTAAAATGCAAAAGAAGTGTGTTCATGCCAAACTTTCAGTGTGGGTCATCTAAAAGCTACACTTTCATGCAGGCATGAACACACCCCTTTTTGCCAGTCTAGATCAGTCCAACATGTACTGAAGTCAATGGGGCTTATTTCTGAGCAGACACAAATTAGATTTTGCCAAGACTAAAAAATGGGTTGGAAGAACTGTGTCCCCCTTCAGCAATGGAGCAATAGCAGAAGCTTCCCAAACAGATTTTCTTGGTGGTATGCCAACATTACAGCAGAGTAGAAGCCACAGGAGACACAGTGGTACAAGGTAGAAATGTGGAGATGGTTCATGACAGAGTTAACATTCACCAGAAGGGTAAGTTTCACTGAAGTCAATGGCTTTTACTTCTCATTAGAATCATACTGGATTATGCCTAGCTTGTGCCAAATTTCATGTGCTAGACTGACCTGCTTTTTTCTTTTCTTTCCCCCTCCATGGCAGAACTTTCATTCCCTGCTACCCAATGCTCAACTTGTGAGCGGTGCACACACACACCCCAACAGCATTTTTGTGTTGTCATAGAATGTGTCCAGCTCTTTTCTTTTAGTGTAATGCACTGCAAGAGACAGCTCCAGGAGTCCTCAGGATATCCTTACTGGCGACATCCTTGTCGGGGAAGCTTGGTGGTTGTGTAGCTTGAACACAACATTTATCTCCAGGACAACCAAAAAAAAAAAAAAAAAAAAGGGAGGTGTGATGGCATAAGTCTGACTTACACCTTTGTATTTTATTAACAGATTACTGATCTTTATTTGATAATCACTTTATCCTTTTTTCCAATGTTATCCCATTCTGGTTATTGTCCATTCAGTCTAAATCTCTGGCAAAAACCACAGGTTGAATTTTACAAAAAAGACACTTCCATTTTGGTGTCATTTGCTTTTAATACACTAAATGGTTTTATCAGAAGTTAGTAAAGCTAAATAAGACCTTGATATTAATTATGAGAAGCAAGCAATTACTGCGAACTAATTTGAATGGCTGACCTTTTTCTTTGTAATTTTTTTTTTCTTTCAGATTTCCATTCTGAGTGAAGAACATATGATTAATCTACAAATGAATTCAGGATATGATCAAATTTATTCCTGGGTCCACAGAAAAAGTATCTAGAAATAATATGTCCAAATTTTCCACCTGAACACTGTACGAATCATTGGAAATAGAAATGACTGAGGGTAAGCTTCAATTTCTCTCTCTCTCAACCATTTATTTGTCCATCTAACCATCCATTCATTTATCCAGAGTCAACATACATATACCTAGTCACAGCTTGTTTACAAGTGACCTAAACAACATGTGGCACACAAATACGTCCAACCATTGATGGTCCAAAGAAAATTCATGCCTGCTTTCTTCAGTGTAAAAAAATGGTGTTGTGATTGCTGAATGATCTACTGATAATCCTTTCATGAACATATGACCTTGGTTTCCAGGAGTGCCTGACAGCAGGGATGTAATTCTTCACTAACTTTCTTCTAGATGGAAACAAAAAAGTAATTTAAGCATAATTCTTCTTGCTTCAAAAGACTTTATATAATTTTCAAAAGTGCATTCACAATTTGGGACTAATTCTCTGCAAAATTTGCACATAGTTATTTTGTTTAGAAAACAATATTTTTCTATGCCTAAAACAGCATTTTCTGCACAGGAAATGATACCTATACAAAAAATTATCATTTTCTTCTCATAAAAAGCTATTTTCTATGCAAAAAAATTTGCAGTTCTCTATTTTAATTACCCATGTGGAATTTTGCACAGTATTAACTCCAAAAAGGGAATATGTTTTTAAAATCATATAACATAAGTCCACAATTACAGCATTTTTCTGCACAGAAAATGCTATTACCTCTTCAGAAAATGCTGTTATTTGTGCAGAAAATTATGTTTTCTGTGCAAAACAGCCATATGCAAACTTTGCACAGAATTAATCCTAAATTGTGAAGATCTTTAATAATTGTCAAGATTTCTCAATACTTCAAAAACATGATTTTTGTCCAATTTTTTCAAAAAATTGAAATATTATTTCCATTTCTATTTCACAGATTAGTTTATGGATTGACCATACTGTATGAATTGAAAAGAAGTAGAAAGAAAGAAAGAAAGAAAGAAAGAAAGAAAGAAAGATCAGAATTATTAGGACATGCAGAACCTCACACCACCTAAACTGGGAGACATAATGCTATTGTTTTCCCCTACCACTGATGCTTATACTACAGAGTAAACATGTTGTGCATGGAGCTGTGTCATATAGCTAGTTCCTCCATCCCTACCTTTCAAGACAGTTTTTATGCAAACTATTGACCACCTACAGGATCCTTGGAGCAATAAAAATGGTCCTATGGGTCACATGCAACCTATGAGCCTCCGTTTCCTCACCCCTGTTTGAATAATCCACTAAGCCTTTGCCATACTTTCTGAGGCCTTGCCCTCCAAAGAGAATGCAGTTATTACAGTCACCATAGTAGATCCACAACCACCTATTTCAAGCCAACTAGAACCAATAAACTTGCAAGGAGGCATCTAATGCTTTTTGTACCTGCTCAATGAATCCCTCTGCTTACCTGGGAGTGGTTGGGGTGAGTGGGAGTAAAAAAAATTAATTGGTTACAATCCTACACATTGTCAGACTATCTCAATCCGAAGGGCATCTGAAGAGTATCCAAAGAATATCCAAAGGGATTATGAGGCTCTGGGAAAGAAGCTAAAAAAAAACGGATGCACAGATTGTCATCTCTTCTCTTCTGCCAGTAGAAGGGCATGGTCCAGGAAGAGAGAGGAAAATAGCAGATGTCAACAACTGGCTCCGCAGATGGGGTCGCCAAGAACGATTTGGATTCTTAGATCATGGGCTATGGTTCCATGAAGAGGGACTTCTGGCAAGGGATGGGCTGCATCTCATGCCAGTTGGCAGAAACGTTTTTGCCAACAGTCTGAAGAATCTGATCAGGAGAGCTTTAAACTGAGTTATGTGGGGAAGGGAGACAGAAGTCTGGAAGGCAAAATGGCTGGAAAAAAACTGACATAGAAGGGACAAGGCAAACAGTGCAAGGACCTAACAATAGGAGGCAAAAAAAAAATGTGCACAAGCATCAAGTAAAGGGGACACATGGTCTTAGATGTCTCTACACTAATGCACAGAGTATGGGAAATAAGCAAGATGAACTTGAACTCCTAGCACAACAAGGGAAACATAATATAATAGGCATCACTGAAACCTGGTGGGATGAGTCTAATGATTGGAATGTAGAAATAGAGGGGTTTAACCTTTTTAAGAGAAACAGGCCAAACAAGAAAGGAGGAGGAATAGCATTATATGTCAGGGACATTTACACCAGTGAAGAGATCCAGGACACCAATACTGGAAGCCAAGTGGAGAGCATCTGGATAAAAATTAAAGGGAAGGGAAGCAACAGGGATGTTACTGTGGGAGTCTACTACAGACCCCCTGACTCAGGCAGAGGAATTGGATGATGCCTTTCTAGAACAGAGGACCACATACTCAGTTAGGAGAAATATAGTAGTAATGGGGGACTTCAACTATCCTGATATATGCTGGAATTCAAATTCTGCCAAATCCTCAAGGTCTAGCAAATTCCTCTCTTGCCTAGAAGACAATTTCATTGTCCAAGAAGACAATTTCATTGTCCAAAAGGTGGAAGAGGCAACAAGGGAGTCAACTATTTTGGATCTGATCTTAACCAACAAGGAAGAGCAAGTTGATGGGGTGCAAGTGGTGGGATCCTTAGGTGGGAGTGACCATGTTGTCCTGGAGTTTGTTATACAGTGCAAAGGAGAAGCCAGGCATAGTCAGACATGCATTCTAGACTTTAGGAGAGCTGACTTCAATAAACTTAGAGAAATACTGGGGGTGATCCCTTGGTCAGGAAAGCTAAAAGAGAAGGGAGTTCAAGATGGATGGGAGTTTCTCAAAAAGGAGATACTGAAGGCACAATTTCAAACAGTTCCAATGAGGAAGAAAAATGGGAGGTGTCTCAAGAAACCAGTATGGATGACTTAGGAACTTTCAACTGAGCTAGGTTTTAAATGGAACATGTATAAGAAATGGAAAAATGGGGAAATCACCGAACAGGAATTCAAACAAATAGCCAATACGTGTCAGGATAAAGTCAGAAAAGCTAAAGCTCCTTAGAAGGAGTAGCTAATACCCCAGAGGACAGGATCAAAATTCAAAATGACCTGAATAGAGTAGAAAGCTGGGACAAAGCTAACAAAATGAATTTCAACGCCAAGAAATGTAAACTTCTGCACTAAGGGAGGAAAAATGAAATGCACAGACATAAAATGGGGGACACCTGGCTGAATGAGACTACATGTGAAAAGGATCTAGGAATCCAAGTAGACCACAAGTTGAACATGAGTCAACAGTGCGATGCAGCAGCCAAAAAGGCCAATGTAATTTTAGGTTGCATCAATAGAAGTATAGCGTAGATCAAGGGAAGTAATAGTGCCACTCTATTCTGCTTTGGTCAGGCCCCACCTGGAATACTGTGTTTAGTTCTGGGCACCACAATTTAAAAAGGATGGAGAAACTGGAGCATGTCCAAAGGAGGGCAACTAAAATGAAGAACGGTCTGGAAACTATGCCCTATGAGGAACGCCTTAGGGAGCTGGGAATGTTTAGCCTAGAGAAGAGAAGGTTTAGAGGTGATATGATAGCCCTGTTAAAATACTTGAAGGAATGTCACATTGAGGAGAGAGAACAGGACCCGGAATAATGGATGCAAGCTCCAGGAAAAGACATTCCACCTCACCACTAGGAGCAATTTCCTTACAGTAAGGGCTGTTCAACAGTGGAATACACTCCCTTGGAGTGTAGTGGAGTCTCCTTTCTTATAGGTCTTTAAGCAGAGGCTGGATGACCATCTATCGGGGATGCTTTGATGGAGAGTCCCTGCATGGCAGGGAGTTGGACTGGATGGCCCTTGTGGTCTCCTCCAACTCTATGATTCTATGATTCAATCAAAGTTGATTGCACATAATGGCTAGATTCTGAATGCCTCACTTGGAATGATGTTAGCCACAGAATCAACTTCAGCATGAATATGAACACATTTTGTCCATAAGGTGCCTTTCAGACCTGTCACAATTGCTCTCCAAAGGTTCCACCACTTCTCCCCCTATGTTTGATTTTACCGATGTGTTTACCAGATAGGAGTTATGCTATACATCTGCTTAAAGATGCAATGTAGGTAGAGAATTGAAACTATTTCCTCCCCAATGCTGATATAAAGCGAGCACCATAATTTCAATTGTGACTCATTAAAAGCGGTGCTGTATGAATTTAAGTCAGGGGAAGTGGGGAGCATAATTACACAGCCAGTTTGGATTCCTGTATTTCAGTGAACTCATGGGAAACACATTTTTCACCCCTGTATGCTGCAGACCAGTGATGCCTATACAATTTACCATTTTTCTTTCTGCTCTTTTGCAGAGGAGATGCTGTAAGGTAACATGTGAAAAGCATACATGCCCTTGTGATAAAGGAGAAATCAAAATGATTGGGCACATTCCTTATGTCGTCATATTTAGTGTTTTTTATCAGATCACATCTCCAAGAAAGATTCCAGGTAGGTCTAATTAATTTATTTCTTCTCTTTCTGGATTAAAAAGAAAATGGCCAGATTCTGCACAATTCTGTATGGCAACATGACAATTGCTAGACTTGGTTATTGCTTGATAATTCCTTCATGATTAGGGAATGTATTCAAAATGTTAAACCATGGTGTTGATTATAGTATCATTATATATTGTATGTTTTATGTGCTAGTCTTTAACTGTTAATAACATTTTACTTACTGCTCTTCTCATTTCTTGCCTTTGTTACAGCCTGCAGATCATTCTGGAGTGATCATTTTGAGAGCAGATTCTTTGGCAAATGTCTGGGATTGGAGGGCTATATTGCCCTGTGCCATTCCCACCTTCATTATGCATCCTTACTGGACACACAACTCATATATATATATATATATATATATGGAGAAAGGGGGAGAGAGAGAGCATATTTTTGTATTCTTTTTAAAATAAAAATGCTGCTTATAATCCAGCTCTGAAGTAATATATTGGTGAAGGAATGCATATTAAATATGTGATGGAGAAGAAGAAGTGAAGGAGGCAAAGGAGACTGATGAAGAAAAGATGGAAGTGGAACAGAGATGCGAAACAGCCCCTCCATAATGGTGTGAAGAACATCAGTTTTTGTGAGCGTCAAGTAATTTCCAAATCATATTAACCTTAAGGTGACCCTATTGTCAGGTTTTCTTGGCAATGTTCAGAGGATTTGTTCCATTTCCTTCCTCTGAGATTGAGAGAATTTGAATTACCAAAAGTCACACAGTGGGTTTTTGTGACTGAGTGGGGATTCAAATCCCAAGTCATCCAGAGTTCTAGTAAAACAGCCAAGCCACTGCAGCACACTCAGGTTGGTAACATATAAAGATATAATATCCCATTACACATGTATGTGATTTTTGAATTATTGATCAAGGAGGCATTTTGAATGACTCATTTCATCTCACAATGCAACTAATTTTTCCCATGCTACAGTTATGCACTCATGGGCAATTTTTGTCCGGTACAACATCTGGCTGTTGTTCCTAAGCCATGAGAAAAGAGAAGACATCCTCCCTCTGGATCTCCAGCAAGAACATGTAAATACACAAAAACTTCAGCAAGGTGCAAAGCAGGCAGCTGATAAAGAGCAGCCTCTGGCCACTCTAGCCATGAACATGCTGAGACTGCATTTGCAAAGTGAGGTGCCGGCATAGTCTCAAGCTAGCCACCATCAGGATTCAGATTATTTACTCTCCTTTTGGGGCTGGCTTTTAACCTCATAGAATAGCCTCAGCATGGCTTTTAGCCACTTTGGGGGGCACGTGCCATATAAACACCATGCCGCTACAGTAACCAGAAGCTGCTTTATTTGGCCAATGTATTTCAGGCCCAAGATAGATCTTCCTTTTTTCACCTGTGAAACTGCAGGTGAAAACTGTCCACCTAACTCCCCTGGCCATTAATTGGCTGGAAGCATGTTCATGTATGGGAAACATTCTATTTTTTGGGCACATGGGGAAGTGGAAGTACACTAATGGGACATGTTGATATAGGAAGATAATAATTACATTTTGAACTGGACATCCTAAAACATGGGTATATTACAATTCGTACATCCCACACCACCCCTTTTTGAGGGGGGAGGGAAATACTTCAGAAATGAAGAAGAACAGAAATACAGACTGGATTGCAATATACATATTGACTGTGAGAGGCTTAAATACTTCTAACTCAAAGGTTCATGTCTATTTCTCAGTGTCAAATGAATCCCATAAAGTCATTATTTAACTTTTCATGTGTAACCAAATGGCCCAACATAATCATGTTGAGAGGTTTTTTTTTTTAATTATCAGCAACAGCTTGGCTTAGATTGATTGTAACTATAATTGAACATCTCACCTTCTTTTCTTTAGTTCCTTGACATTATCATCTTTAAAAGGTCATTATAAAAACAGCAACAGACTCACAATCAAGTAACATTGATAATATAACCATTCTTGCATGACTGGTTTTGCTTCTCAGGAGGAATGGAGGACAAAGTTAGGGAACTTTCCTCCTCCTAGTTGTGATTGTGTTTCTTTTTAAAATGTGGATCATTATTTCTATGCTGAGTCAGGCATCCCTTTTCAGGTATATTAGCACTTAAATTTTATTTAAATTCACATATACACATAAGTGATGTGGGGGGAGGGTTCTCTTCATCCCTTCTTAGAACAGGATGCAACAGTATGAGAGGAACAATTTTTTTTTCTCCTGCCTCTCTGTGTAACACAACTGGGTCAGCTTACAACATTAAATCATACATTCCCGTATCCCAAAATCCGCCACCACCCAAAATACAATTAAACAAGTCTAGAAGCAATTTTAACTTTGTTTTACATGTGTCAGGGTTTTTTTTTTTTTCCAATTATGAAGGTTCTTAACAGAATTGGGTTTTTTTATTCCTTTTTATTTGTTTTGTAAAAATTTTAACTGAATTGGGTTAAATCATTGTAAGTTGCTTGGATGCTGTGCCAGGAGTATAAATAAAATAAATGAATAAACCATGTTCTCTTTTATCTAAGCAATACATATCTTAGTCCCAATGTCTGCATTCATTCATTTATTCATTCATTGTTACAGACCCATGTGAATTTTTTGAAATGGGGGGGGGGTCATAATTACAAAATGTAAGAGCAAGAAGAAGGAAGAGGAGGAGAAGCAGCAGCAGGTACATGGAAAAACAGCTAATCATGAAGAAAGCCACTTCAGGGACTCATCCATCACTCTTATTTTGTTTGTTTATGGAAACATCGTTTATAGGGCAAAAATTACATTCCATGTCCATGTTTTCCCACTTGCAGAAAATCTTAAGTGCAAGGTGACTGTTTAGAGTGCTGTTGAAGAGAATTTGACATTGGTAGGTTACAGTCAGTTAATCTGTGTTATTGGCATTGAACTCTTAAAGACTATCTGCTTTTGAATTAGTCAGCAAATAATTGCTCTTAATGTGAACTGCTCCATGTTCTGAGTGATAGGCTTGTCATGATGCTATTTCACATTAATGTCTATGGAAATCAATTCATTCCCTGCAGTGCATCCCATTTACTACATTTCTAGATTAATTTTTTAAACACTATACTGTGTTTCAGACATGTTTAATCACAGTTCATATTTTAGACTCCTGAGAGTTAAGAGGAATGAAGGGCTATGTGGAGTCCTGCTGCACTAGACAACTTCTGTAATACATTACTTAGAATACCACACTACATTCTTATAGCACTGCTATTCCACTTTAACTGCTCTGGGTGCCTCCTGTTGCATTCTGGGATTTGAAGTTTAGGGAGGGGCATTTCAGGGTCAGGAGGTGTTACATTTCTTCTGGGCAGGCCTGCTGGAAGAGATGTGTCTTTAGGGCTTTTTTAAAGCCTACAATGGGTGGAATAAGACGCATCTCTCCGGCAGGTCATTCCACAGCTTAGGGGCAACAGCTGAGAAGGCCCTCTGGGAGGTCTGGACCAGCCTGGTCTTCATGGGCTGTAGCAGATTCCTCCCAGAGGACCGAAGTGTGCGGGGAGGTTCATATGGGAAGAGGCGGTCCCTCAGATAGGATGGACCCGAGCCATGTAGGGCTTTAAAGGTCAACACCAACACCATTTACTGTGCCCGGAAAATAATCAGCAGCCAGTGGAGGGATTTAAGCACGGGTGTAATGTGCTCTCTCCTAGATGTACCAGTGACAAGCCTGGATGCCATGTTTTGAACGAATTGCAGTTTATCCATCTATTCTAAATAAGTGCATTTTGAAAATGATACATCGTATATTTTTTTCAAACACATATGTCCGTTTCATACATTGCAACCTGTGTGACTTTTATTATGTGTCATAGAGATTCTTTATATGAAAAGAAAATTTCAGGAGTGTTCTTTTTAAAGTTATTATTATTATTAATATTAGTATTATATGTATTTGATGCTCCAAAGGGCCACAGCAGATCTCGAAGAAAAAGACGGCATCTATATACGTTACCGTACTGATGGTAGCTTGTTTAACTTAAGCCGTCTGAAGGCTCGCACAAAGACTCTAAACTATCTAGTACTTGAGCTGCTTTTCGCTGATGATGCTGCCCTTGTTGCCCATACAGAAGCAGCTCTGCAGCGCCTAACATCCTGCTTTGCAACAGCTGCAGAGCTGTTTGGGCTGGAAGTCAGCCTGAAGAAAACGGAAGTCCTCTACCAGCCTGCACCACAGGAAGAGCACTATCACTCCCATGTCACCATCGGCAAATCTGTACTTAAGTCCGTACAGGAGTTCACCTACCTGGGAAGTATCATCTCCTCGGATGCCAAGATTGACAAAGAGATCGATCACAGATTTGCAAAGGCATATAGTGCATTCGGAAGGCTTCACAAAAGAATCTGGAGTAACAAACACCTGAGGCGAAGCACCAAAATCAGTGTGAACAGAGCCATTGTACTGTCCATCCTCCTCTATGGGTCTGAATCATGGGTCACCTATCGCCAACATCTATGACTCCTTGAACGCTTTCATCAGCGCTGTCTATGCACAATCCTAAACATACACTGGACTGACTATGTGACGAATGTTGCTGTCCTGGAGCAAGCAGAGATCACCAGCATTGAGGCCATGCTACTGAAAACGCAGCTGCGCTGGGCAGGGCATGTTTCCAGGATGGAGGACCACCACCTCCCCAAAATAGTACTCTACGGTGAACTCGCCACGGGTCAGAGAAAGAGGGGAGCCCCAAAGAAGAGATACAAGGACTCCCTGAAACAACATCTCAAGCTTGGCCAAATTGATCACCTACAATGGTCTGCTCTGGCCTCACATCGGGAGGCATGGAGACGCACTATCCACAATGCTGCAGCCTCTTTAGAGAACTCACGCCGAATGAGTCTCGAAGAGAAACAACAATGCAGAAAGAACCACAACTTGGAAACATCACCCAAGGAGACTTTCTGCTGTGCTTTCTGTAACCGGACTTGCTTATCTCGGATCGGCCTTTTTAGTCATCAACACGCTTGTAGTAAGCATGGATAAGTCCTTCCTGAATCTTCGTTAGCAAAGAAAATCCAGAGAGAGAGAGAGAGAGAGAGAGAGATATGTATTTGTAACCTTCTCTTTTCCCAGAACTGGGTGGGACTCACAGTGACTTCACAATATTAAAAAAGGTACAATTAAAAACATAGAAAAAAAGTGCATTAAAAAGGAATTAAATTATTACAATAATTAATAAATTATTAAAACAGTTATTAGAATAAACATATTTTAAAAATATAACTATATATATATATATATATATATATATATCAATAATGCTTAGTATTACCAGACTATTAATATTGCAGCTCTTAATCTCACAGACTTTGGAGATGGCTAGATGCAAGTACCAAAGAACTGAAGATTGAAGATTGCTTGTACAGAAGAAGAAACATGATTCATGCTGGAAAAAGTCCCATCTGTGATGCCCCTGTCTTCCATTTGTGAGGTTAGCAGGAGTCAGATAATGCTCTGTATATTGATATAACTCCCCTTCCCACCTCCATTTGAAAGTAAGATCTTGTTAATTACTTGGTAATTTTCACCTGATTGTTTGGAACTTATTTTACAGCCCGCTGACTTGTTTACAATGCACAGTCTTTGTTTCTTTAATAAAGACAGTGGAAGTTCCTGTCTGTCAGATGAAGAGTTCCTTCCATTCTCTCCAGGTTTTAGAGCAATCGGTGGCCTAAATCCAAATGCTGGTGCCAACCAGAATAAATCTGATGGAAGCCTGGTAAATCAATACTTGCAATCTAGTTGGGACTAACAATTGTAATTTTTTAAACAGTTGATACTGATCATTAAACCAGGCTACAATTCTTCTCCCACAAAATCTTGTCTAGCTTCCTGCATCCTCCTCAGTCTCTAGCCTTTTGGTACCTTCCACTTTTCTTGATGGGCCTGGCTGATGTATATTGATATCCTATGAGACAAATGTCTCTGCACTGGACTGGACGTAAAACTGGATGCAGTTTGTTCTAGAAAAGCCATACTTTTCTACCAGAGAGCTCTGCTGTTACAATAAACTACATATTCCAGGATTCCATAGTACTGAGCCATGGCAGTTAATGCAGTGTCCAACTGCATTATTTCAGAGTGCCAATGCAGCCCAAGAAAGACTGGAACCAAGCTATGTATGCCTTTAAAGGTCATAACTTTGAATGTTGCCCAGAAATGAACTGGTAGCCAATAAAATTGTTGCAGCAGGGCAATTATATGTTCCCCATAACCAGCCCCAGCCAGCAGTCCTGCTGCAGCATTTTGAACCTGCTGACATTTCTGAACAAATTCCAAAGGCAGCCACACACAGAGAGAGTGGTAGTTAGACTTGCAATTAACACAAGAGAGCATGTTACAGTAATCCAAAAGTTGGAATTGTCTACCAATTGTGCAGTGACAGATGTGCTGTGTCAAGCCATCCTCTAAAAAGCACCCTTTCTTATCAGCAGTTCCCAATACAGTCATTTCCTAGCCAGGGGGATAGTATCCAGCTGTCTACTTATAACTGAATGCACAGTGGTGAAGAATAATAGACTCATAGAATTGGAAGGAACTATAAGTGCCATGTAGCCTAACTTCCTACCATGCAGGAATACCCAATTAAAGCACTCCTGGGAGGTGGCCATCCAAACTAACTTTAGACCTCTAAGGAAAGAGAGTCTATTCCACTCTCAAACAGCTCTTACAGTTAAGATGTTCTCTCTAATGTTTAGGTATAGTTTGTTCCACTGATTTATGCTCTAGAATCCAGAGAAGCATTAAACGAGCTCACTTTATCTTTTACATGACCTTCCTTCAGATATTTAAAGATGGCTATTCTATCATCTCTCTCTCTTCTTTTATCCAGGCCAAACATATACAGTTTCCTAAGATCTACCTCATAGGTCTTGGTTTCCAAACCTTCTGCCAGCTTGACCACATACCACTCTGAATATTTTCCAGCTTGTTAATATCATTCTTGAACAATGGTGCCAATAAATGAACTAGTATTCCACATCTGACCAAAGCAGAATGAAATTGAAAAAGAACCTCATATCCAGGGACCTCCAGAGGACCCCCAGAGGTCCTCTCATTGCCTGTTGATATATGTTCAGCTTTAAGAAACTAGCTGGATGCTTGTCTGTCACTCCCAACATACAATGGCTCTGGGAGACTTCAGCTGAGAAAGGGTGGACTTGGAGGCTATTGGATGGGAGATGTGCCATAGCAACATAGCACAGCTACACCTCCTGATTTTGGCCTTTATGCTTCTTTTTCATGTATTCTTTTTAAATAGAAGCATCTATGTTCAGAAGATGGATGGGAGCAAATGATATAGAGGCCAGGATCCTAGGATATTCTTCCTTGCAGATGAAAGAGGACAGGAAGAAAATTCACACGTGCTAGCAAGAGTTAGCTCATGTGCTGTGGGATGTGTGTAAGGATGGCCATTTCCTTTATGTTTTAACTTCTTTTTAGGAACATGAGATAGAGAGGTTAGATGGGCATCTCTCAGGGATGAAGTTTAAATTTCCACTGGCAGTGGGTTGTATCAGATTAACCTTGGGTTCTCTTCAAAGACTATGGTAAGATAACAACCAGTAAATAAGGCATATTTAATTGTTTCTTTGTGTCTTCAATTCAACTCCAACCTATGTTGACCATATCACAAGCTTTCATGGCATGATTTAGTAAAAGGAGGTTTTCTATTGCCTTCCTCTTAAGCCAAGAATGTGGCTTGCCTTAGGTCACCCAGAGAGATATGAATTCTTGTCACCCATGCAAAATCATTGGCAGTAATACTATACCACATTGGCACCTAATAAAGCATATACACACCTGGAGATTATGGTCTCTGTGTGTATGTGTTTGTGTATGCATGCAATTTTATGTGCATGAGTACATGTATCAAGTACTAATCACTGATATATATCAGGAACAAATAAAACATTTGCAAGGGCATATCACATATAAATCTATTATTTAATAGATATACTAACTTCCAAGGATACTACCAGGAGAGATTACTACATGTAGCTTTTAAACTGCAATTAGACCCAGAAAAAAACAGTTTTGGCAATATTTATCTCATGACACCACCTCCGACTGATAATTGTTTTGTTTCCCAAGCACAGTTAGGGTATCCCTTTTCATTGATGTTGGGACTCCTCAATGATCTCCCAATCCTGCTAGTCCCCAGGTGTGAAACTTCACAGCTGGGGAAGTTGTGATATTGGCAGTCATTTGGTGTTACCATCTTCTCCCACCATCTCCTCTCCCCTTCACAAAGCAACTTGATTTGGTCTTTATTTTTTCTATTTCTTTTCTTTCATTATTAAAACTTCAGCCACAGTGGCAGAAATAAAAACCCAAAGGGCATGCTTAGTAGGGCATAGGACAGGGAAGTAGGATTAAGAAGGACTCAGGAAGAGAGTGCGATGGCACCAGCAGCCTCAGTCACATGATTTCAAAGACATGCAAAAATGACCATAATACAAGCAGATATAATTCTTTTTTTCATTGACAAATGTGATTATGGGGCTCATGCAGTAATGTCCCAGTATAAATTACAGTCAAATTTATTAAAAGCTATATATGTGCAGTATCTCAAAGCAGCGTAAAATATCATATTAAAGTACACCAAATCACACAGAATTACAAAAACTTAAACATCTTTATTTCTAATAAGAAAATCATGAAACATTTAATGATCATCATTACCATAATATATAATTAAACTACAGTACTTTACATACATACATACACACAGACACAGACACACAGACACAGACACAGACACACATTTAAAGGCAATAATTAAATTCCCTATCACTAATAGTTAAAGCTCATTTGTTAGCCATGGAATGTTATGAGTACGGGGAAGCGGGAACCATTGGCAGCAGATTAGATAATTGTGAACTACCCATCCAAGTGATGCTGGGCAATGGGAGGTATGGCTTTAACAGAGTGACAAGAAGACAAGAAGGAAGACAAGTTATATGGTTGAAATCTATCCTGTCTTCCACGCTCTCTGTTAACCCAAAAGAACCGAGGGTCATCCCATCCATACCACAATCCCTCACCATGCTCCTCTGTAATGCCAGGTCAGTGAAAAATAAATCTCACATTATTTACGATCTGATAGAGGATGAGAACGCAGACCTGGCTTGTGTCACGGAAACCTGGCTGGGAGAAGACAGTGATGTGACATGGGCTAAGGCCCTCCCAACTGGATATACCATTCAGGAGCAGGTAAGGGAAAATGGGCAAGGGGGAGGAGTGGTCTTGATTCATAATTTGACCAGGAGGCCTATTTGTAAAACTGTCCACACCGAGTGTATTTACCTGACCCTGAAGGCTAGGGACAGTTTGGGGATTCTGTTGGTCTACCGTCCACCCCGTTGTCTAACAGACTCCCTGACTGAGCTGACACAGCTGGTCTCGGAACTGGTGCTGGAGTCTCCCAGGCTCTTGGTCCTGGGAGACCTCAAAATCCCCTTTGAGGCCTGTTTATCAGATCTGACTGACACAGCTCGGGAGTTCATGGTTACCATGACAACCATGGACCTGTCTCAAGTAATCTCAGGGCTGACACACTGTGCTGGTAATACACTCGATGTGGCTTTTTGTACGGATCAGGACAACCCGTGGGCAGAAGTCATTGGAACTACTGTCCTGTCATGGACGGATCACTTGCTGCTCAAGCTAGGATTAAAGGCCACCACCTATGTCCCCCCCCCCGGGAGTGGAGGACCCATTAAGATGGTCTGCCCTCAAAGGCTGATGGAACCCAAAAGGTTCCAAGAAGCCCTAGAGGGATATATGGTTGGGAATGACGGCAATTCTGTTGATGCCCCCATTAGTACCTGGAACACCAAACTCACCAGGGCTATAAACAGCATTGCTCCCGAATGTCCTCTCCAACTTGCTTCCAATAAAAAGCCATGATATACACAAGATCTTCGGAGGATGAAGCGAGAGATGAGACAACTAGACCGCCACTGGCGCCAACATCAACGCTTATCTGACAAGGCACTCCTAGAAAACCTTCTAAGGTCCTATGGGGTAGCAATCGATGCAGCAAAGAGTTCATTCTATGCTGCACGTATTGCATCAGCAGAGTCTCGCCCAGCAGACCTATTCAAGGTGGTTAAAGATCTAATTCAGCCCCCTCCCACCCTGAATCCATTATTAGAACCAACAGATGCTGCTGTGATGCTTTTAACGACTTCTTTACTTAGAAGATCTCTCAGATAAGGGCCGATTTAAATGCCAGCATTGATACATGAACCAAAAGAGAGGTGCCCAGTAACTCCGTGGACTTGGTTAGACTGGATCATTTTGAGTCTATAAGTACCCAGGAAGTGGACAAGCTCCTTGGCAGTGTTAGGAGGATGACATGCTCCCTCGATCCCTGCCCATCATGGCTGGCCACCCAAGGAGGTGGTGCAGTGACGCCATTACTTCAGCTTGTTGTCAATGCATCCCTCAGGGAGGGTAAATTTCCAGCAGAGCTTAAACATGCAGTGGTTAGACCACTGCTGAAAAAGCCCTCCTTAGATCCCTTGGTTAGAAACAACTACAGGCCGGTCTCCTTATTACCATTCTTGGGCAAGGTGATCGAGAGAGCAGTCGCCATCTAACTCCAAGCTGTTTTGGATGAAGCCGATTATCTAGACCCATTTCAGACCGGCTTTAGGACTGGATATGGAGTTGAGACAGCCATGGTCGCCTTGGCCAATGATCTCCGTCTGGGTATTGATAGGGAAAATGTGACCCTATTGGTGCTCTTGGACATCTCAGTGGCATTTGATACCATTGACCATGGTATCCTTCTGGAACGCCTGAAGGAGCTGGGAATCGGGGGCACTACGCTCCAGTGGTTCCGTTCCTTCCTTTCAGGTAGATTCCAGATGGTGAAGCTGGGAGACAGTTGCTCTCGTAAAAGAGAGTTGACATTTGGCATCCCTCAGGGCACCATTCTGTCCCCCATGCTGTTTAACATTTACACGAAGCTGCTGGGAGAGATCATCTGGAGACATTGGGCGCGGTGTTATCAGTAAGCTGATGACACCCAAATATATTTCTCTATGTCTCCGACTGATGCAGTGACCAAGGATGGCATCTTGGCTCTGAATACTTGTCTGGAGTCGGTAATGGGCTGGATGAGGGAAAATAGACTCAGATTGAATCCAGACAAAAAGGAAGTACTTGTGATAGGTTCCTCCGGCCCGGGGGTGGAAATTCACCAACCTGTCCATGATGGGGTCACACTTCCCCTAAAGGACAAAGTTCGCAGTCTGGGCATGCTCCTGGATTCATCTCTCCAGCTTACCTCGAAGGTGGAGATGACAGCCAGGAGTGCGTGGTGCCACCTATGGTTAATACGCCAGCTGCGTCCCTACCTGGGCAAGGAGAATCTTGAAACATTGATACATGCACTGGTAACCTCTCGTTTAGATTTCTGCAATGCGCACTACATGGGGCTAACTTTGTACCAAGTACAGAAGCTTCAATTGGTGCAGAATGTGGCAGCCAGGTTACTCACGGGGACACCGAGGACGGAGCACATCACTCCTGCACTTAAATCTTTACACTGGCTGCCGATTAGCTTCTGGGCACAATACAAAGTGTTGGTTATTACCTTTAAAGCCCTATATGGCTTGGGCCTGAGCTACCTGAGGGAACTCCTCTCCCTATATAGTCCGCCCCGCACACTCAGAACGTCAGGGAAGAACCTGCTAGAACTTAAAAATACTAAATTGGTAACAACTTCCCATAGGACATTTTCTGCTGCAGCTCCGAAGTTGTGGAATGTGACAGAAGTGCCTCTCTCCAAATTTTGTTGAACCGCAATGCCCAAAATCCCTACTCAGCACAGCCATGTTGAAAGACAAAAAAGGAGGCTGCAGTCCAAGAACCTCTTGAGGCTGCCAGCATGCCATCCTTGTTTTCAGTATTGTTGTTATTGATAAAATTCTGTTTTGTTTTGTAAGCTGCCAGGGATGGGGGAACATTTTTGAAAGCAGTCTGGAATAATATGTAATTAATAAAAATAAAATATATTTAGATATTTATATGTGTTGTTGGATGCCTTTAAGTTATTTTCAATTTATGGTGACCCTAAGGTGAATCTATCACGGGGTTTTCTTGACAAGAGCTGTTCAGTGGGTGCTTGTCTTTGCCTTCCCCTGAGGATGAGAGAGTGTGACATGCCAAAGGTCATCTGACAGTGGTTTTCCATAGCCAAGGAGAAGTTTGAACTCTGGTCTCTAGAGTCATGGTATATCACTGAGACCATTATACTACATTGGCTCTCAAACAGATATAGAAATAATAATAATAATAATAATAATAATAATAATTTCTCCCAGTATAGGGACTCAAATAGAGATATACTTTGTCGGGTCAAACTATTGTATAGTTGGACCAAGTAGAGTTTATATAGTCTTAACCACAATAAAAGAAATTGACTGCCTCCAGCATAAGCAAATGGTAGCACTGGAGACTATGAACATACTGATGGTCATCTCAGTGCTCTAAAAATGCAATACAATATATGTTGAAAATATGCAGTACAGTATATTGAAAACTTCACCAAATAATGATATGATTTATATTTCTGCCTATACAAGCACTTGGCAAGGGAAGTATTTCCCGTGGAAAAGGAGATTTCATTTGGTTGCAACAAGGAGGTCTAAGTGTGCTTTCTTTTTTTACCCTTGTGCAGAGGTGACAAGTGAAAATCAAGAACTCATAAGCTACAAAGAGTTCAAAATATTATAGTCTAGAGGGTCTAAAAACACAGTGCAAGTAAATTTCAAATCAGTCTTTGCCATGAAAAGGTACCTTGGTACTAATAAAACTGCAGGGATGCTGTCCACTTCAGTAAATCTATTGGCTATTTGTCCTTTAGTGTAAAGTTGACTTGAAATAGGTCTTTGAGCTCCCAAAGGTAGAAGCTGTTATGTATTGGTCTCTATCTAGTAAACCCTTTTCCTTAATAGCAACCTAAGGGGAGTATATTTTCAGCGCTCCATGAAGTGATTAATGCAAAAGATACCAGGATTTTCATTTTCTAGTCAATAAGAAAGGAGATCATACAGGCAGCAGGTAATAATTACTGCTGGTTTAATTGTACTTTGTATATAAATTCTGGCAGGTCTCCTAACAATCTTTAATCCAGTTTCTCACAAAGAGAATTGTGAATATTGCCAAAGAATATTGTGTCCAAGATGTAGAGTGCCTGTTAGAGATTATGTAAAGTAGTATACAATTCAGATGTTTTTACCGGAAGATAGAAAGGGAGCATTATAGGAGCAAGGAGGCAAAGTCATAATGGGGAAAGTGCAACCTAAAGGCTGCATGCCAAAATTGAGCAGTCCACTGAGATACTATGCTTAACCATGGAAAATCACTAGGTGACCTTATGACTCTGCCATAGATGGATGTTGCTATTATGTAAAAATATACAGTATTAAATTGGTTGTTATAGTATCAGAATTGTATTTTTGAGTTATATGAGTATTAGAATGTATAACATTTATTATTGGGGTTTGATGGTATTGATGGGAGGAGGTACAGTACTAGTTTAAACAATTACTGGTGGTTCAAAGGGATGTTTGTTGCCTGTTTCAAGAATGTACAGATGTCTAGGAGAGGATTTTTCTCAGGACTTTCTCATGGGAAATGGAAAGTGAAGACAAAAACGAACGTGTCCTAAGGGGCAGGATGGAGAAGGCAAATATGGTTGGGAGGGCAGGTATGTTTTAGTTTGTGAACAAATGGCCATGAAGCCACATGGTAGGACATTGTTAATTTTAAGTTGATGTTTGATGAATATGGCAGTTCTGTCTGAAAATGTCTTCCCTCTAACATCTACAGTTGCAGAAATAAAAGGTCTTGCTGTTTAATACAGAAGACTGGTTTACTGAATTGTGAGAGAGGGCAGTTCTTGACAGACATGCTCTCTCAGCCTTGGAGAAAGGCAAGGGGCAACCTCTCTGAACAAATCCTGACAATGAAACTCCATAATTGTTCCATCTTAGAATCATAGAATCATGGAATCATAGAGTTGGAAGAGACCACAAGGCCCATCCAGTCCAACCCCCTGCCATGCAGGAACTCCCAATCAAAGCATCCCTGACAGATGGCCATCCAGCCTCTGCTCAAAAACCTCTAAGGAAGGAGACTACACTACACTCTGAGGGAGTGTGTTCCACTGTCGAACAGCCCTTACTGTCAGGACGTTCCTCCTAATGTTGATGTGAAATTTCTTTTCCTACAATTTGCATCCATTGTTCCGCATCCTAGTCTCTGGAAAAGCAGAAAACAAGCTTGCTCCCTTCTCAATATAACATCCCTTCAAATATTTAAACAGAGTTGTCATATCACCTCTAAACCTTCTCTTCTCCAGGCTAAATGTCCCCAGTTCCCTAAGGCGTTTCTCATAGGGCATGATTTCCAGACCCTTCACCATCTTAGTCCCCCTCTTTTGGACACACTCCAGTTTCTCCACATCTTTTTGAATTGTGGTGCCCAGAACTGGACACATTATTCCAGGTGGGGCCTGACCAAAGCAGAATAGAGTGGCACTATTACTTCCCTTGATCTAGACACTATGCTTCTATTGATGCAGCCTAAAATTGCATTGGCATTTTAGCTGCCGTATTGCACTCATGTTCAACTTATGGTCTACTTGTACTCCTAGATCCCTTTCAGGTGTCCCCCATTTTATATCTGTGCATTTCATTTTTCTGCCCTAAGTGCAGTACCTTACATTTCTCTGCATTGAATTTCATTTTGTTAGCATTGGCCCAGCTTTCTAGTCTATTCAGGTCATTTTGAATTTTGATCCTGTCCTCTGGACTAGCTACTCCTCCTAGTTTAGTGTCATCTACAAATTTGATAAGTATGCCCCCAATTCTGTCATCCAAATCATTAATAAATCTTAGGGTCACCATAAGTCATAAATTACCTCAAGACATTCAACAACAACAAGAACACTGCCCTTAGAGGGGAAGAACCAAATTCAAATTTCTACTTGAAGTCCTATGTGAATGACATGGAGGTTTCCAACCCCAGGAAGGAGCAAAAAAGGGTATGGAAGGATAAGGGTGGAGTGGGGTGGGGTAGAAAGAGGACCTGGATGTACAGAACTCAGTCCTGAGCAATCCTTTCAAGACAAAGGGAGATTTAAATTAGAGCAATGCAGATGATTCTACCATTCCCTGTATAAGGAAGCAAGACTTATTTATACTAGAATGTATTGGACTGGCATAACTCAGTTGTGAGAATGATGGCAAAATCTGGAGTACTTTCCACAAGCATGACATGACCATATAAATGGGACCTATAAAAGAGGTGGTACATCAATCTAGAGAGCCAAGGGTGGGTCTGTTAATTTCTGATGACCTGCTCCCTCAAAATAAAATATATCACAATTCTTTTCTATTGCATTTTACAAAGGTTAGCAAACATATAGCTCTCCAGGTATTTTCTTGGCTTTTTACCAGTGGCCACATCCCACTATCTAAAAACCCCCAAATGACATAAGCAATCAAGCTTTTTACAGAAAGTGCACTGAAATTGAAATGCTAGAGCCTTTTGAGATCTACCATGTACCATGTCTCTTCCTATCAGCTTTCCTCACCAACTAGCTCTCACATCCATATGTAGTGATGGAAGATACAATGGTATGGAAAAATGTAACTAGTATTCACTGAAATGGTTTTGCACTTCATGCTGTTGTCTAGTTCTTCCACAGCTGCTCTTCCAAGTAATCTTCTTCTGATTTCTTGACTAACTTTAAAATAAACTGACCTGGGAGCAGTTATAACAAGTCACTGAATGTACTGGGAGCTAACAGAACATATTTTAGGATAAATAAAACATGCATAGATCTCCAAAATAAAATCGGAAACAACAGGGACAATACCTGGAACTTTCTGGTCTTCTTAATGTGTTTGGTTGTGCCCTATATTGCACAAACCACTGCATAATTATTTAAAAAGCATACTGGTCAGTGGAAAGAATGCATTCAAATAAAGTGTACAATTTAAAACACGTACACAAAAATGCACACATTGCTAAGAGGATAAGTAAAGAAAGGGACAGTTATAATCCTTTTTTCTTTTTTCTTTTTTCAATATCCTAAGGAAATTATTACAGGCAGGATGAAGAGGCTCAGGAAGTAAAAGCATAATACAGATGTGTGCTTTATGAATATGTACACCTTTAGTTTTAAATGAGACAATTTCATGTGTCATGGTCATTTGGGATAATTATGATTGGGAACACTATGTTGTAGTTCTAGTCTTTGCTGTTGACTAGGGGCTGTGCACACCAACCATTAAGGCCAGTCTGGGAATGGAGTTGGGGTAGACACATGCCCCAACTCTGTCCCCAGGGTGGCATGCCACTGCATGCCACTCCACATGATGCGGCACCAAAGGAGCACCTTAAAGACACTTTTTGTGGCTCTTTTTGTGCCCTGGAAAGGCCAGATTGGGGCCACGACATAAGATTGCCATGGCCCCAATCTGGCTCAGTTGGAGGCGGCTGCAGCCTGCCCCTAAGGGGTGGTCTGCACAGCCTCTTTGACTCTTGGCAATCCTGTGAATGGGACAGCTCCAAGCCCCCCATGTTCTCCACTGTTCTGCTTAGGTCTTATAGATTGAAGCCCATGACTTTCCTAATTGATTCTATGCATCTGGCATGTGGTCTTTTTCTCTTTCTCTCTCTGCTGCCATCTACCTTTCCTAGAATTATTGTCTTTTCTAGTGAGCCATGGCTTCTCATGATGTGGCCAAGTTTCAGTTTCATCTTCTTGGTGTCCAGGGAGATTTCTGGCTTGATCTGTTAAAGGCCTTTGGGAGGGGGTGCTTTTTGGCTGTCCATGGTATTTGCAACACTTTTCTCTAACACCACATCTCAAATAAGTTGATTTTCTTTTTATTTGCCTTCATCACTGTCCAGCTCTCACATCCATACATGGTGATGGAGAATACAGTGGTTTGGACAGTTCTAACTGTAAGGCTATGTAGTATATCTTTACTCGTTAGGATCTTGTCTTTATTATAGGATCTTGTCTTTAATCATTCCTCTTCCCATTCTTAGTCTTCCTCTTATTTCTTGATTACATTTTCCTTTCTAGGGGTGTAATAGACCACCCAAAAAGGGCAGATTGGTCACTCTGGAGCTGGTCACTTTGGAGCCATAGGAATGACACGCCATAGACTCAGTCCACCCCATAGCCAGATCAAATGGGAGGGGGAAAGATCCTCTCTTTTTTGGGGCTAGTAAAAAGCTGCCTTAACCAGCCTGACCATAATCCAAGGGTGGATTCTGGGTGCACCAGCAGCATGTGGCATGTAAACACCATGCCCTTGGAGTGTCCTGAAGTTGCCCCCATGTGATTGGTTGGGCAGCTTCCAGGTGGGTTCCGGGTGGCTTGGGAGCATGTGGCATACAAACACTGTGCTCCCAAGCCATCCAGAAAGTGGCATAACTTGCCAGTCTGTTCTGGTCCTAGTTTCTTCAAATCATACTGGACAATTGTGCTGTAAATGAGCCTCAAAAGTGCATGCTAGATATAGAAATATTTGAAAAATGTTCCAGAAAATGGCCTTCTCAAGTGTTAAAAAAAATCTAACAAGGATAATCATAGATAGGCAAGAATCTTTGCAGTTCAGGACTTATTTTGTATGTTTTAGAGAAATTCTGATATGGCCTTCATTTCCCACTTCTTCCCTCCTCCACATAATGTCTGGGTTGTATAAGAGAATATATTAAGCACTCTGAACTATGAATGTTCCAACAATGGATTATTTCACAGTGGAAAGGTCATCCATACCTCCTATATGACTTTATATAATTAACCTCCAACATCGGATGTTATGACTTGTCTTCCATCTTGGCCTTATCTTCAAATGTTTACTTGGTGAGGATGTAAAAGATGGCCTCTCAGTGATGGTTCTTAGATTATTCAATTCACTTCTAAAGTAGGTTGGATTGGGACATCACTGGGGGGAGGGTGACACCATTGCTCCCCAAACATCTGCCTTTGGGCAGAAATGAATTGTGGCACTGACCTGCATCCCTTTAAAACACTGGAGCACAGCAGAAGAGATGATATGAGTATAATGAGACTCAGTGTGAGGTGAAAGGTTTTTTAAAATATATAAATAAAATATATATTCTTTTACATTTTTCTTAGGTAGACTTTTAATTTTACAAGTTGTTTATGTCACAACTATTGCCATTACATTCAGTGATATACAAAAAGTACAGTTTATGAGTAACACTACCACACACACACACACACAAACATTACTAAGGATTCTGTATGTTGTTGTAGGGAGTGAGATCAATGAGAGGGGTGACACCTGCAGTGGGTGATGCCAAGTCGGGTGATGCCACTGGGTTGGATTAGCCTGTCTCCAATTGTCCTTTTATTGTCAAAGACTTTTGTAGTCAGGCAGACATTTGGCAACTGTGTATCTGGCATAGACTTTAAACAGATATGCTGGACTTTTTAGTATTTAATAGTTAAATAATGCACGTTGAGATATATGTAATAATGTGTCTTTACTGGTAGTTTCTTCTTCTTCTTCTTCTTCTTCTTATTATTATTATTATTATTATTATTGAAGTTGTTCTCTAAGGAGAAAGAGAAATCTAAATCTAATAAATAATGAATAGTTCTATGTATCATAAGATAAAAGTAAGAAGTTGTTTGAACTGATAACATTTTTCTGTTTTTCAGGTATCTTTGGACTCATTTTAATCTGTTTCCTTCCATGGAACATACTTTTCAATAGTAGTTCTTCAGAAAAATGAAATACATCCAAAATACTGTTTTTTCTGGCTTGTACTCTCAAATACTAGGATGTTGATGGCAACCTTTACAAGGTCAGCTTCCTTTGCAGGAGAGAGCATTGGAATCTTAAGTAAAATCTGCTTATGCAAAACATTGGGATAGGAAGCCAGTAGCCAGAACAGTCTATTCTAACTCTAAAGCCATGGAGACATCAGTTCCAAAAAGCTTTAAGCATATCAAGCTACTGCTGCCAAGCCTTTGCTTCCAGGCTCCAAAACAGCTAATTTGAAACTGCCAATTTTCTTTCCCAAACAGGATTTTTATAGACCTAAAATCTATCTAGGAGGTGGGCAAGGTTTTGTTTCATCCACCTGGTTTTATGAGGCTGTGGGTAGCATTACATCTTTACTTTATTCATGCTTCGCATAGAGTACATACTGTCACCTGATTTTGCACATATTGGCAGAGATCTAAGGTAATCTCCTATGAAGTTAATGACTGCTACAAATCCTCAGGGCTAAATGGTGTATCTTAAGCATCAGATGTTTATTAAAGTAAACACAAACTATTTTCCTTCATATTAGTAATCTAATATTCCATCTTGATATAATCTATCATAAAACCGCCTGTACTGCATGAAATAATAGCTGGATAATTCACACTGGAATGATTGTGTCTGATTCTATACATTTTTCACATTTGGATAGTGTGGCAATGAAGAGAGAACTTGAAATCCTGGATCTCAGTTGCAAGTAGGATGGGATTCATCTTTTATCTGAGATAAGAAACAGAGGCAGTGTTAAGAACAGCTGGATTCACACAGTATTTTGGCTTTTGAGCCTTGAGTGCAAATGACAAAACCCAACTAACACACCAAATGAGGCTTTATCCCGAAGGAGGGTAGAGAAGAGATTTCACTCATGCTGGGTGGGATTTCCCCTCCCTACAAGTAACATGGAAACAGATTCTATCAATGCCCTCAATTTGTGTGCAAAGTTTAGTCGGACAGAAGCTGCTGCTTTATGTAACTCACAAGGTTTTATTGAACTAAGCCATATGGAATTAAATAACTTTCAAAATGGATGAGCATAAGTCCTGCCAGAGCCCTCCTAAGCCTTAAGAACAGTTCAGAATTGGGAAAGGATTGAGACTGACGGTATGCATTGATTCTGCCTGGGAGAAGAAAGCACTGTCTACAATGCTTCATCTTCAGTCTTCTCCTATTTATCATCTTCATTTTTTTCCCTTCTGCAACATTATCAGGCTTCTCTGCTGGAAGATGTTCAGACCTATTCAGATTGGTTCTCAAGAATAGCAATAGCAAGTACATTTTTATACTGCTTATCAGTGAACTAGCACTCCCTAAGTGGTTTACAGTATGTAAGCCAATTGCCCCCAACATGCTGGGTACAGTAAAATGGCATGCGAAAGGATGGAAGGCTGAGTGGACCCTACAGGATCAAACTCACAACCTTGTAGCTGTGACTAGCTGCAGTACCAGGATTTAACCACTGTGCCATAAGGAGTGAAGAAGTCTTCTTGTCTTCTCAAGTCAGTAATTAGGTAAAAGGTTTGGTTTTGTCTGTTTGCTTGCTTTTGTTTGCTTGCCTATTTAACATAGTGGCGGATTTATTACATCTATTATATGGATTATATCTTTCTTAAAATCTGGTATATTTTCTAATCTCCAAGGCACGTCACAAATAAGTTATGAGAACAATGGATCCATACTCATTGGGAATGTCAAAAGTGTGATAAATATTTAAAAGCCAGGTAATAATGTATCTGGATAGAAAGTAATTAAGCAGGGTATTTTGTTTCTTTTGTTTTTGTCTTCCTGTGCTAACGGATTTTGGTTTGGGATTTATGATTTGGGTCATGGATAAATCACATTTTATATGAACGGCTTTGAACAGTGAACTAAAAGGACTGAAGGAAAAAAAGCATCTTTGGGAAAAATTAATGGTAGAATGGAAAGAAATGGAATTATATACTAGGATGCTCTTTGTTTTTCATTGAGCTACTTTTGTATTTTGTACTCTGTTTCCTTTTTATAGGTATTGTATAGTTTTTATGTTTTGTTAGCATTATAAGTCAGTACACTATCTGTTCTATGTTTGAATAATATACTTGCAATGTACTGTATTGTTTCTCATACAAATAATTGCAATACTGACATTTTACATTATAGCATGTTCTGATTAGCTTTTTTTTTTTTTTTTTTTTTTTTTTTTTGGGACAGGGATCCAATTCTAAATGAGAGATTTTATAGATGTGGGGAAGATCATGTTGCTAGACTGCAGCTACCTTTACCCTTCACAATTAGCCATGTTAGCTAGGGGCAATGGAGTTGCACTCCAACAACATTTGGAAATCACACACAACCCTCCTCTGCTTTATAGGATCAGATTAAAACCTTACATGATTGGATCCCATTGCTTGCTAAAATTGTAAGGTGCAGGTGTATGGGGAAAAGAGAATGTGAACATAGAAAATGTAAGTGTTCTAGGTATGAAGTGTCTCAAGCCCAAAATGCATGGGCCAAAAGCAGCAGCTTTCGTCCCCAGAGTGCCCAGAAGCTGCTCTGAGGTTGCCAAAGACAGCCTGAAGTCACCATAAAAAGGAGCCAATTAATGCCGGCTCCTGGTAGCAGGTGGCTTAGGCTCATGCGGTGGCCCATTTAATTTAAAAATCATAAAGGAGAAGAAAGTTGGTGATGGTAGAATCACAGGCTTACATTTTGTATCAGAAGTCATTTCAGTTTAGTTGTTCTGGAGGCATGTCAGTGCAAGCAAACATTGTACCACTCCTCTTGTTGGCCACGTAGAGACTAGGGGGGAAGAACAATAAAAGACAGATAATAAAATTTCAACTTCATTAACAACAAAAAAGTAACTTCCCTTGAGACCCAGGTTGTCCTTCTCCTGTGTGAAACTAACTGCCCTTTTCTCAGGCAGAGAACACTGAATTTCTCAAGAAGTATCTGTACTGTTACATCTGGAAAAGCTTCCTGTTCCTAAAGTTTCCCCTGTTCCCCTATTGCCTGTCTTTTATAGTATAGTTTTAAAAGCCTTTCTCACATTGAGAAAAATGCTAAAATTACTCACTGCTCCTGTTGAGAAAAAAAATTAACAACATTCCTTGTCTGACATCTAATATTACAGTCCTCAGTATTGTAGTATATATTAACTGCTCTAGAAAATTCCATTTGGAAAACAGAAAGACATTCTTCCATCTTCTCTGTTTTCATAAGTTAGAATATGTTAAAACAGACACACTCCCTCTAAAACCATATAGCAGTCATTCTTAACATTTGGTTCTCCAGCTCTCAAAATTGTTCAACATTGGCCATACTGGCTAGGAATTGTGTGATATTAAATCGAAAACATTTAGAGGACTAAACGTTTAGAACCACTGTCATAGAGCCATAGAAGGGATCCTAAAGGTCATTTGGTGCAACCCATTATCAATGTAGAAAGTCTACAAAGCACTTCAAAAAGAAGTCTTTTTTAGTCCTTATGTACAAAAGGCAGAGATTTTTATAAGTATAAATCTTAAAAACATGCACCAGTTTTCCACATTGGCTCCTTAGTTATGTATGCATAATAAAGTAACATTTCCTGGCCAAACCGATCTTAACAGCCAGCAGCCAAATCAGGCAATAGAGGTCTGTTTAGCTGCCAACTGGGGAACAAAGAGGATGATGTTTCCAACCCCCTGCTACCAGTGAGCAAGGCTGCAATGCAATTGCAATAGGAGTACTGCTTGTTGCAGCCTCATTTGATGGTAAAAAGAGGTTGAGAACATCCTCCTTCTTATGCCTCAGTTGGCAACTGAACAGAACTCCTTTGCCTGGCCCTTTTGCTGGCTGTTAATGTGAGCTGGGTGGATTTATGTAGTCATGCTGAATATGGAACGGTAAAAGGTAAAGGTATCCCCCATTGACAAGGTTGTCAAGTTGTGTCCAACCATAGGGTGTGGTGCTCATCTCTGTTACTAAGCCGAAGAACAACATTGTCACAGACTACTCTGTGATCATCTGGCCAGGTTTACAGATCTGTAATTCTGGGTTATGAATCTGTAACTGCAATGCAGAATGCCAACTAAGTTTTTTAAGTAGCTGAAGCTGGGTTGTAGCTGAAATAACAAGAATTAATAACAACCCTACAATGTCCACTTCTCCTTTTGTACCACACAGAACCAACAGTTTAAGAGGACCTATCTGTTTGATATAATCCCTAGCCAAAACTGGTAAGAAATATTCAGTAGCGATTACAAAGCAGTTACATGCTGGATTTAGAAGTGGAGTCTAATAATTAACAAATATATATATACAACAGACAAAAATCACACATGACAAAAAACACATACCAAAAGCACAAACTTCACAAAGCAGAACCTTGCAGCCAAAGTAACAGAAATTGAACCAAGTATGAAACTGAGTTCTTAGCATTGTAAAGATAAAAGAAGAAAGACACTAAAGCCAGTCTTATGGCTAATTCCATCAAATATGAACCTTGTCTCCCCCAAATGACAATGTTCGGGTTTAATGGAGAAAGTATGAGAAAGATCAGAAAAATCCCCTTTCCCTTAATATTATACTAAGAGGCTGATCTAATGGTATGCATCCCTAACATTTTACTCTAGTTCTTGTAAAAACAAAATCATTTTCTTGGGTGCTGATTGTCTTTGTTGCCACTAACTAGAGAGTGAGTGAGCAATGGCATTTGAATTTTCAGAATGTTCCATTCTGAAGCACTATCTTCATTCAATTGCCAAATGATCTCAGATTAGCAATGTCCAGCCACAAACACAAAAAAGCCCTCATTCCAAGTAACTGATTAGTTAAAATTATCCTCTTTCATTTCTGAATGAACTTTTGAATAATGTGCCCTTGGCTTGAGACTGCCAAAGAGAAATGAAAGTTCCTGACAATGTGCACAGCTATATAAGCAATTAACTCATTGCCATAATTTGCTAGAGCAATATTAAATGACACAGCAGTTTGTAGATTATTTCTTTTACACAGACATAGATGAACTTTTCTTTTAATTAAAAAAAAAACAACACAAATTAAAGAAATGCTTGCAAATTAAAAAAAATACTCTACAAAATTTTAGTCTAGTTCAGTTTTGTTTACGTAGACCTACAGCAGTTACTCATGCTTTCAGGAGAATGTGTCTCCCAGCCATAAACAGAAATGATAAAAACTGTATCCTCTCCTTCTGCATGTAATCATGTGTTCTATGACTGCATCTTGGCCCCAAGATCTTGACAGAATGTAAGCATATAGCTAACAGTGGCTGAAAACAGACATTCCTAAAGAAATGGCTATGCACTGCCCCTTTGCTTGCCAGATTGGGGCCAAGGCCACCACATGTCATGGCCCTGATCTGCTTTTGTTGGAGGGTGGTTGGAAAAAAAGCCTCCCTTGCTACTGCAGCTGTGGCTCTTCCATGTTTCTTCAGAACAGTGTGTGTAAACACTGTGCCACAGAAACATCATGACACTGCCTGCCATCTGGTCAAGTGGGTGGTGTAATGCCACTTTGTGGGAGGAATTAGGGTGGGTAATGGGTGGCCACCCCATCCCCATTCTGCCACGACGCCAGCATTTCTTGCTCTTCTTTACAGCGCCATTACCATATTTTCTTCTCCTGTATGATTTTTAACACTTTAACCTGATAAAGAAGCCAGTGGAGCTTCAAAAGCTTGCAACATATCTATTGTGCATATTGATTGGCACAATAAAGGTATGACTGTTTGTGGATTTTGAATGTTATTGTACTTTGCCATAAGGCTAATATGGCTACCCCTTGATATGTCCACTGACCAATAATAATAATAATAATAATAATAATAATAATAATAATATTTATATCTCCCGCCTCTCCCTGCAGATCGGGGCGGGCTCACAACATATTAAAATCCAATACAATAAAATGTCCAAACAATGTATCACAATTAAAATCAATTACAACAATAACATATCAGGTATCTGGGGAGTTTCTGATTCCCTGGGGCGTTAAATGAGGTCGGATGGGTATGCCCGCCAGAAGAGATCCGTCTTTAGTGCTTTTTTGAACACCTCCAATGTAGGTATCAGACGGATCTCCTCCGGCAGGTCGTTCCATAATTTTTGTGCCACAGCTGAGAATGCTGAACGAGACGTGGAAATTAGTCTTGTGTTTTTAAGATTTAACAATTTTTTTATCAGTTGTTCTTATGGTGCGGGGCAGATTATGTAGGGAGAGGCATTCTCTCAGGTAACCTGGGCCCAAACCATATAGGGCTTTAAAGGTAACGACCAACACTTTGTATTGCTCCCGGAAGCAAATTGGAAGCCAGTGCAAAGATTTAAGAATGGGGGTAATATGCTCCATCCTTGAAGCCCCTGACAGCAATCTGTCTGCTGCGTTTTGAATCAGCGGAAGCTTCCGAACTTGGTATAAAGGTAGCCCCATGTAAAGTGCGTTACAGAAATCTAATTGAGAGGTTATCAGTGCATGTACTACTGTTTCTAGGTCCTCCCTGCCCAGGTAGGGGCATAGCTGGCGGATCAGCCGAAGCTGATACCAGGCACTCCTGGCAGTTGCCTCCACCTGTGATGTCAGTTGTAGAGACGAGTCCAGGAGGACCCCCAGACTATGAACTATGTCACACAGAGTAAATCCTTTGAGTTTAGTGTAGGTTCTAGGAGTATTTGCAATCCTGGCAAAAGTGTCACTGTTGTTAATACATAGTATAAATAAATAAGGAACAGTTACAAACCTATAACTCTAGGTAACAAATCCATAACTGCAATGTAGGATGCCAACCACTATTTTTATGCCTCTGTTAAGGCAACAAAGGCTTCTGGAGTGCTTTACATATTTGTTTGTTTGTTTGTTTGTTTATTGAAAAAGACAGATCTTGCCTCCAGGCATGTATTGGAATAAAAGTACAATATATGGTCCTGTATCTCATTGCTGTCTGGTGCAGCATATCAGTTGTAAGTGATGGTGCTGAATACTTTGTTCAGCATATGTGATCCTGCAATATATTCTAATGTGTTCTGAGATTGGGCCAACCTGCTCTTCTGGCAAGACTCAGACATCTCCTGGTCCTAGTCCCAGGATACACACAGCTGCAGCCTTCTTCCTTCCTTCCCTCCATTTTCTCCTGCGTTCTTCCCATCCTTTCCCAGATTCTTCACTTCCTCCTCCGCTTCCTCATTCAGCTCTCTGGTCTGCTTCTGGGCTTGACATCAAGGGGGGGTGGGGTGGCAGGGGAAATAACATGTGCTCTGAGCATGTGCAGAGTGAGCCCCTGGGGATCTGAAAGGTGCCTCTTAAATCCTGAAATAGGAGAAAGGCAGGGGATGAATCCAATAAATAAGTAAATCCAGTCCAAAGGAGCTGACAGTGGATTCCTCAGGAAGGCTGGGGCAGAACTAGAATTCCACCCTCCCACTCCATCTATAGTAACATTTTTTAAAATCACTGCTCCATATATTTGTGTGTGTTTGCATGTGTGTATGTACACACACACACACACACACACACACACACACAGGCTGGATATAAATCCAAAAAATAAATGAACAAACAAACCTGATCCAGAGGGACTGAGAATTGGCTCCTCAAGAAGGTATTGAAAGACCTCTTCCTCAGTTCTGTAGTAACATTTTTTAATCATTTATGATGATTAAGAGAGAGAGAGAGAAAGAGAGAGAGAGAGAGAGAGAGAGAGATTATATTGGGAGAAAGGCAGAGTATAAATCTAAAATAAATAAACAAACCTGATCCAGAGAGACTGCCAGTGGCTCCTCAATCAGGCATTAAAAGATGCCCTCCTCAGATCTGTAGTAACACTTTTTAAACCATTGCTGCACATACATCTATAGACTTTGTCGCATGCACTTTTAAAACCATTTTGGGGATGGGAACAGGACTCACGGGGGCGAGCATGAACGGATTTTACTCCACATGCAAGCATCCACAAAAAGGTCCCGTTCCGGCACCTGTACTTAAGTCGTCCCTCTTCAGTGCCGGCAGACAACATTTTGTCCAGATGGAAGTCTTCCAACCAGAACATTTAATGCTTCTCAGCACTGGACAGGGATGGGTGCTGGAACTGGACCTTTTTGTGGACACTTGCGTGTAAAGTAAAATCCATTCACGCTTGCCCCCGCGAGTCCCATCGCCATCCCCAAAATGGTTTTAAAAGTGCGTGTGATAAAGTCCTATGTCTCTTATCTATCCAGCTATCTAGTATTTTGGGAGAAAGGTGGGGTATAAATCAAATAAATAAATAAATCCAGACCAGAGAAACTGACAGTCACTTATCAAGTTGTCATTGAGAGTCTCCCTTCCTTGATTCTATAGAAACTTTTTTTTATCATTTCTGCAATTTATATATATATATATATATATATATATATATTACACACACACACGTGTATGTAGAGAGAGAGAGAGAGAGTATATTGGGGGGAAGGCAGGATATAAACAATAACAAAAGGGGTGAAAGAATAATAATAATATTCACATATCAAACTGGTGATTCATTAATAAGTTTTTTTAGATGCAACTTTTTAAATAAAAAATAGAAGTCTATTGTATATATGTCTGTTCAGAAATAAGCCCTACTGAATTTCATGAGTTTTTAAAAATTATTTCTGGGTAAGCTGCTGTAAAATTACAGCTTTGCTCCATTACAGTAGAATAGCAGATGAATATTTTAAAGTTTTGCAGTAGACTACCATTTCAGAAGTATCTTTCATTTCACATTTAATGAAACATTTAGGAACTTTGTTTAGGATAAAGACAGATATGAAATCTCTTCCATGTTGCTGACCTTATAGCTTTTATAAACACAGTAAATGTTGTTTCTTTCTGTCCTTTCTCTATCTGATCTTTTCTTTATCTGTAGAACAAGGATATATTCTTAGAACAGCTTTTAACTATAGCAAACTGAAATTAAATGTAAGGAAACCTGTAACTTATAAAAGAGTAGTGTTAACAATTTTTAATTGTTGTTTCAACCATCACATTAATGTGTCTGGAAAAGCCAAAATCTCTACTCCTGAGACCATTGTAATCTTCTGCTGGAAGTATATTGTGTGATTCCATTTAACGAAGTGTTTAGAAAAATTACTTTTGGATGACAACTCCCAGAATCCTTGAGTGACTATGATTTTAGTCATACTGATTAGAATTCTGGGAACTGTTAGTTGAAAAATAACGTTTATGCTCTGGTTTAATGTCTAATTAATGTTCAGATTCTGTAATGAAAGCATATCCAATGAACAGTTACAGAAGGTTTTTTGTGGAGCTTTCAGGCTATGTGGCCATGTTCTAGAAGAGTTCCTTTCTGATGTTTCACCAGCATCTGTATCTGGCATCTTCAGAGAATGATAGCCTGGGAAAGGATTGGAGATATATATCCTGTGTGACCCTGGGAAGGAAGGAGTGATTTGCAAATGTATTGTCCTGTTGCTAATGGCAGTCCTCGGGGTGGGAGGATATGCAAGCAAGGATTAATGTCTGCTAACTGGTCCTCATTGTCTGCTGGGAATCCCCTGGCCTTAAGCTGTTATTCATTTGCATAGGTTGAGTCTTGACCTTGCTGTCCTTCAGGACTGGGAGCCAAGCCTTGTTTACTCTCAGGGCTTCCTCTTTCCTGTTGAAATTGTCCAGGTGTTTATGGATTTCAATGGTGTCCCTGTGCATTCTGACATGGTAGTTGTTGGCATGGTCCAGAATTTCAGTGCTTTTAAACAGTATTTTATGCCCAGGATGGTTTATAGCATGTTCTGCTACTGCTGATTTTTCTGGTTAACCCAGTCTGCAGTGTTTCTCATGTTCTTTCATTCTTGTCTGCACACTGCGTTTGGTAGTCCCTATGTAGACCTGTCCGCAGCTGCATGGAATGCAGTAGACTCCTGCGGTGGTGAGAGGGTCTCTCTTGTCTTTGGCTGAGTGAAACATTTGCTGGATCTTCTTCGTCAGTTTGTAAAACATTTGAAGGTTGTGTTTCTTCACCACTTTCCCTATTATGTCTGTGACTCCTTTGATGTATGGTAAAAATATCTTCCCTTTGGGTGGCTGCTTGTCTTGAGTCTTCTGGGTTTTTCTGGGCCTGGCAGCCCTTCTGATGTCTGCGCTGGAGTAACCATTGGCCTGTAGAGCCCGGTCCAGTTGTTTTAGTTCATTTTCCAAGAAGTGGGGTTCACAGATACATTTTGCCCTGCAGTTCGCTTGGAGGATGACTTACAACTGCTTCAGGTAAATGTGAAAATCTTCAGTATCTAAAGCACATACAGGGAGCACTGGTGGTGCTGTGGTTAAATGCTGTTAGTGCAGCTACTCACCCACAGCCACAACTTTGTGAGTTCAATTGCAGCCAGGAGCTCCAGGGTTGACTCATCCTGGCATCCTTCTGAGGTCACTAAAATTGAGTACCCAGCTTGTTTGGGGAAAATAGTTTACACATTGTAAATTGTTTAGAGACTACTTAGTTCAGTATGAAACAGTATAGAAACATTTCTACTAGTATTTTGTGAGTTTTTCAGGCTATGAGGCCATGTTCTAAAAGAGGTGCCCCCTCCCCGACATTTCACCAGCAGCTGTGGCTGGTATATTCAGAGAATGATGGCATGGAAGTGAGTGGGGTATATATAATCAGACAAAGTGATTTGCATGGTTAATATTTCTTTGTTTTGTTGTTGAATGGCAAGGCCTACAGGGTGTCCATTTACTTAATTGTCTTTTGGGAATCCCCAGCATGTTGAATGCAATGCCCATGTAATCTAATTGCAGGCTATTTAACTTTATCTAGAATAAAGTCTAGATATAAAATGAAATACTCTTGAGTTTGCACATCATAAAAGCAGGGGTAGCCAAAACATCTGCCAGCATGGTGTCGCAAATCTGCTCTTGATTTTACTGTTGGTCCCCCCACAATGGCACTGTGTTGACAGAAAGCTATGTCAAGTGTTGAACCACAGAAAGGATAGGTCCCAGCAGGGCTCCCATTCAGCTTGGAGCAGCTGCAGGGGCAGCACACAAAAAAGCAAAAGCAAATTCACTACCACCCATGGTGCAGGATCCATTGGCTGTCCCTGATTAAAATAAAAGGCTAGGTCATATGAGGTAACTTCCCTAATATAGTGTGGCCCATAATAGAAGAAAGGACATGGCTCCAAAAGAAAGTTTAAAGAGAAAAGAACCTTGGAGAGAGAAAGACAAAAAATATGGTTTCCATCAAAACTTTCCTCTAAAGAAAAAGAAAGCATGTCAATGAATGATTTGTTACTGAGGCTAGCACTGTATATCCTAGGATGCAGCAAGGGCCAAAGACCCACATGATATTGATGATCACCTCATTTCCAGATGAGTAGTCAAGTCAAAACATGATATAGTCTTGTGACAGCTAGATAGACTATTTGTAGAAACACTTCAGTTGAAGCCCAGGAAGCTTAATCTGTCACTCCTACCCCCCCCCAAATGTATATTTTGGTCCAAAGAAATCTATACTTTCCTATGAACTAAACATCAATGCTTCACCATGGATTTACAGCAATCATTTATAAGCAGATGGGAAACATAATTTTTTCCTACTAAAGCCAATAGACTTCATTCAGTTCAAGTCTCCTTTCTCATCACAGTTTTGATCCTGTTTTCAGTGGCTGGATGAGAGAAAGGACTGTCAAAACGATTATTTCTTTTCTTCTCAAGCTTGGCCATGACTCACTAATGACTTCAAGTGGATTGCGTAGCACCAGTCTTATATTCTAGCTATAGACTATTATCTACTGTCAAGTTTTAAATTTGGTCAGCTGCTTTGATTATGGGAGTTGAGACACTTTTTTTTCAAAAATGAGCTGAAAAATTCATAAAGAAGGAATATAACAATAGCAATAGCAAGTACATTTCTATACTGCTTGTCAGTGCACTTAAGCACCCCTAAACAATTTACAATGTGTAAACTAATTGCCCCCAACATGCTGGGTACTCATTTTAGCAGCCTATGGAAGGATGCAAGGCTGAGTGGACCCTGGAGCCCCGCCTGAGACCCAATGCACAACCTTGTGGCTGTGAAAGGCTGCAGTACCAGCATTTAATCTCGGTGCCACTAGGGAAAAGTGAAAACTATTTGATTATGCTGCTCCCTTAAACTTATTTTACTCTTTTGATCTGTTTCTCAGGGCTGAAACAGACAGGCCAAAATAAAGCTGCTTTGGACCACTTTGGGGGTATGCTGTTTGAATGACATATGCATCTTAAGAGGCCAGAAGCTGTGCCAAAGCTGTGCTCTGGTCCTTAGGACTGGAGTGTGGCTTTGGTGCAGCTTCAGGCCTCTTAGGATGCATGCATCATTTAAACAGCATACCTCCAAAGTGACCTGAAGCAGCTTTATTTTGGCCTGTTTGTTTGGGCCTTCAGTTAGATTCACAAGCATCCAGTAACAGGTTATGGTTCCCATATCATGATTTGATAAATCTGCTTTAAAAGGAACTATCCAAGGTCCAAAGCCTGTTTTGAGACATAGGGGTCTGACACTTATTTAGTGGGTGAATTGTAGTGGTTAACTTTCAGGTGCAGAGGCTTGCACCCTAATCCTCTTGCTGAAACCAAGAGTCAGGGTTCACCAATGTGAAAGGATAACAATGGACATTAGAGGAAAAGAACAATCCCCTTTGCCTCATCTCTATCACCTTAGACAATATGATGGTAAAAAACTTGCTTGCCTATTTTAGGGATTTATCTGAAAATCACCACCACCACCACCAAGCTATTGCTTACAAAATTCTTGAGCCATCCTTTGCATTCAAATGGATGAAGGAAAGATGGCTACAACTGTTTGACTTACACCATCAGCAAACCACTCTCCCTAGAAAACCTAGTAGGATTTGGGTGAGGACAGAATTGCTTCCTGCCCAGATGGATGCAAGAAGCGTATAGATGTACATCATGACAATGCTAGCTTAAGACATAGCTTGTGAGGCTATAAAAGCCAACCTTGCCCTCCTGGGCCAATTGTGATCAGATTTTTCAGTGCCTGTCTGCACACAGGTTAGCTACAGTATCAGGTATGATCAGTGGGAAAGGAGAAGGAAGCATACCACCTTTAGACCAAAGAAAGTATAAGTTTGGCTTATTTTGATGACAACTTTAACAGCAGCTATTTTTCCACACAGTTAAGCAGTGTAACTAATTGTGGCTGGTCAATATTATCATCATCACCACCACCACCACCACCACCACCACCACCACCACCACCATTCTAATCTTCACCTTTACTATCATCATTTAAATTTTGCCCTTTCCTTTATAGCTAAGAATGAAGATAGCTTATTGGATTAGACCAATTACAGATTTTTAAAAAATAATAAAATAAAAAGGGATTATCATTAAAATGTAAACTCTCTATAATATTTTTAAAAGTTTACAATAGTAAAGTCCTGATAACCCACTGATTTTTTTTAAAAAAAATTAAAAAATGCTTCCTGCCAATTTTCCTCACTGTCCAGCTTTCACAACCATATGTACTTTTCACAAAATATGCATTTCTCCCTCTACCTACTAAAACGTCTCTTTTTGTGTGATTAATATTCTAAACATGAATTTCTATATGTTGTTTATCCTATAAATGCATTCCTGTCTGGTATTTATCCTAAAAATGCATTTTTTGTGCTGTTTAATTTAACATGGAGTTTTTGGGGGGAGGGGGGAATGTAGCCAAAACTGTATCACAAAGCGCAACTGAATGCAACTAGGAAACTGCATTTTGATCCACATACAACTTTAGAAGTGTGAATCAGTTTTTAAAAAAAAACAGAGACTGTGTGAAACCATTGAGTATTCCTATTTCTGATACTCTCTCATACTCCTCAGACATCTCACATCAACATAATGGCACTCCAGCAGGTGGCCTATGACTCCTGCCAATCCCTGGTGTCCAAACTAGGCATAAGTGCATGTTTTTATGCATTTCCCTGTGGGGAGACTATTTTAATAAGGGAGAATATTTTATCATATTTCTCTGAACATGTTTCTCTCTTTCTCATCCAAGTCTTAGAGACTAATCACAGTGGAGAAACAGTGGATTTAAAAGAAGCAAATGAAAGTAAAGTTGTGTGTCTGCTGCAATTTAGTGTAGTACAATTAACATAAGAAATATATCTGAGAATTAAAAGGGATGGGTCAAGATTTCATTCAAAGTACAGAAAATAATTTTTCCACACAGAAATATTATTTCATAATGTTAAGTTTGTTCAGAACAAGTCCCAAATTGTGAATAGGCTTAAGAAACTGATTTTTGAAGCCTTTCTCACAGTGGGAAGAAAATGGCGCCTCTAAAGCCGGCATGTCTTGGATCCAGAATATTTGAAAAAGCCTCTCTTTGTATGAGCCTGCCCATAGTCTAACATCTGTGGAGGAAGGCTTTCTTTAAGTCCTACTATCATCGCAGACATGTTTGGTGAGGATCAGGGAGAGGGCCTTCTTGGTGGCAGCTCCCAAGTTGTGGAACTCCTTCCCTGAGAGCTCCAATTGGGCCTCTTCCTGCTGTTTTTCCTCCAACATGTAAAGACTTTAAGGAGGCATTTGATATTTAGTAAGTTGTGGCAGATAGAGCTTTTAATGGAGGGTATAGTATTTTTATTTTAATATGTATTAAATATAATTTTATGTTGTTTTAAACTTGTTTTTTAAATTAAAGTTTAATTTAATTGTGTTTTAAGAGATTTTAAACTGCATTGTGTTTTTAGAATGTTGTTCACCACCTTGAATCTCATTCTCGGAGAAAGGAGGGTTGTTAATTAATTGATTGATTAATATAACATGTGAACATATGTATTTCCTAGCTGTCTCACCATCACACTAAAAATACTTGACTTGTTCACCTCCATAACTTACTAACCCATCCAGCTCACAATACAAGGTGGTGTGGCAGAACAGTTAGATGGGGACAGGGGGTCATCAAACTGAGGTTAAACTGATGATCTTCTGACCTCATTGCACACCATTTTTTTTTAAAAAAAAAAAAACTCCACCAAATAGCTTTTAAATACAAAATGTCTCTCTACTCTCTCTAGGGAGAACAGGGACAATTTGGCCTAGAAACCAATGTATTGTTTTATTCATAGGATAGACATTTTTTCTAAAATTAGAAATGGCCAGAAGTCACCTCTAGTTTTAGCAAAAGCCTCTGGGACAAAATCCCTTCTGACAATCATTTATATTCCTCAACCCACAACATCACTTCTGCCTGCTTCCCAGCTTAATTTATATCTACCATGTAGACATCTTTCCCTAACTTTATCCAATTAGAAGACTTTTGTTAAGTTTCTGATTCACATTGTAATTTAAGTTTTATCCAGTCTACTCTTTCTCTCTTCTGGACTGCCCTTTTAGTCCTCCCTGCAAGAGGAGCCCCTGGATGGAAATCTACCATTTTACAACCAAAAATAAAACATAACATGCATTATTCAATCCTTCGTATGCTTTCATTCAAACTTTTCTGCTTCCACATCTGGTCATGTTTCCTCTAGAATCATATTGTTGATTTATAGGTATGTCTGAAAAACCTAAAAACTTATTAGTTATAAAAGCAGATTTGGCTATTAATTTTGTTGTGTTTCATAAGATATAAAATATGAGAGGTCTGCTGCATAGGAGCAAAGCCCTGTCTAATCCAGCATTTTGACCTCATGATGTCTAATTGCATTATTGTTTTTCTATGCCTTCACATCACTTTCAATTTATGGGGACCTTAAGGTGAACCCATTAAGAGGTTTGTTAACAGGGATTTTGTCATTGTCTTTAAAGAAAAAAATGATTGCAAGAATGTGATGTGCCAGGTCCAACTAATGGGATTCCATAGCCAAATGGAGATTCAAACTGTAGTCTCCCCAAGTCTTTGTCCAAATATACCATCTTCAAAATGTAAAGCAATTAATGTGACTTTAAGCTGCTGACAGTCCTATCCATGATAAAATCATGAAATCACAGTTAGAAGAGACTGCAAGGGCCATCCAGAGCAACCCTCTGCCATGCAGGAACTCACAATCAAAGCACCCCAACTTTTATAATAATTTAGTACTGTAAAGTTTGCATAGCACTTTACATAGTAAGGTTCAAATAAAACAAGGAAGAAAAAAAGAATAAAAATCTGCCAAGTGGCATACAATCTAAAACATGATTTAAATGATTAAAATATCTCTAAAATAATACTAATTAGTATACAATAAAGACAAGGTAAGCAGCAGATTAACAACCAATAATTTGTAATGCCTCCCTAAACAAGAGGGTCTTCAATTCGGCCTTAAAATTAGCCAAGGAAATAATAGTTCTTAATTGTGTGAGGAGGAGATTCCAGGCATGAGGAGCAGCACAGGGGAAGGGATGTATCCAAGCACAGGAGAGACCCTTGGCTGGGTATGGAGACTGGTGTTATAAGATTTCAATGCGTGTGGAGGGCAGTAAGGAGAGATGAGCACTGACAAATAAGAGGGAGCCAAGCCATGAAGAGCTTTAAAGGTCAGGCGAAGAATTTTATATTGGATTCTGAAAGGAATGTGGAGCCAATGGAGGGATAATGACAAGGGGGTAACATGATCAAAGCAGAAAGGTGGCCATTCAGCTGCTGTTTAAAAACTTCCAATGGAGGAGACTCCACCACACTCCAAGGCAATTTGATCCCCTATTGCAAAGGAAGTACTGTCAAGAAGTTTTTCCAAATATTCAGGGAGAATTTCTTTTTCTGTAACTACAATCCATTACTCTGTGTTCTCATCGTTGGAAAAGGAAACAAGCTTGGCCCATCCTCAATATGACATCCCATCAAATATTTAAATATGGCAGTCATATCACCCCTTAACCTTGTCTTTTCCAGGTTAAATATAGCCAGCTCCCCAAGCTGGTCCTCATCCATTGTTCTGGGTCCTGTTCTCTGAAGCAGCAGAAAACAAGCATGCTCCCTCCTCAATGTGACATCCCTTCAAGTATTTAAACAGGGCTATCATATCACCTATTAACCTTCTCTTCTCCAGGCTAAACATTCCCAGATCGCTAAGTCGTTCCTCATAGGGCATGGTTTCCAGACTCTTCACCATTTTAGTAGCGCTCCTTTGGACCTGCTCCAGTTTCTCCACATCCTTTTTGAATTGTGGTGCCCAGAACTGGATACAGTATTCCAGGTGGGGCCTGACCAGAGCAGAATAGAGTGGCACTATTACTTCCCTTGATCGAGACACTATGCTTCTATTGATGCAGCCTAAAATTGCATTGGCCTTTTTAGCTGCTGCATCGCACTGTTGACTCATGTTCAACTTGTGGTCCACTTGGACTCCTAGATCCTTTTCACATGTTGTCTCATTCAGCCAGGTATCCCCCATCCTGTATTTGTGCATTTCATTTTTCCTCCCTAAGTGCAGAACCTTACATTTCTGTGTTGAATTTCATTTTGTTAGCTTTGGCCCAGCTTTCTAGTCTATTCAGGTCATTTTGAATTTTGATCCTGTCCTCTGGGGTGTTAGCTACTCCTCCTAATTTGGTGTCATCTGCAAATTTGATAACTAGGTTCTCAATAATTTCATCCAAGTCATTAATAAAGATATTGAATAGCACTGGGCCCAGGACAGAACCCTGTGGGACCCCACTTGTCACTTCTCTCCAGGATGAAAAGCACTGTTGTTCAGTCAACCAGTTACAAATCCATGTAATGGTTACCTTGTCTAGTCCACATTTTGCAAGCTTGTTTGCAAGAATGTAATGGGGAACCTTGTCAAAGGCCTTACCGAAATCAAGATATACTATATCCACAGCATTCCCTTCATCTACCAAGCTGGTGATTTTATCAAAAAAAGAGATCAGGTTTGTTTGGCATGACCTGTTTCTCTGAAACCCATGTTGGCTTTTTGTGATGATGGAATTATCTTCTAGATATCCACAGACTCTCTGTTTAATAATCTTTTCCAGAATCTTTCCTGTAAATGATGTCAGACTAACCAGGCAATAATTGTTGGCATCCGCTTTTTTCCCTTTTTTGAAGATGGGCACAACATTTGCCCTCCTCCAGTCTGCTGGGACTTCTCCTGTTCTCCAGCAGTTCTCAAAGATTATTGCCTATTGTTCCGTTATTACATTTGTCACTTCTTTTAATACCCTTGGATGTACTTCATCTGGTCCTGGAGACTTGTATTCATTTAGATTAACCAGGTATTATATTCCACCTTTCTTCCAAAATGGGATTGAGGGGGGGGGTTTACAATAATTTCAAAATGTTACTACTACTACTAATACTACTAATAAAATTTATTTATATCCCGCCTCTCTGTGCAACACAACTGGGGTGGCTTACACATTATAATAATAAAACAATTAAAACAATACAATTTCATCCCACAATCCCCTCCTAAAATACAATTAAACAGTGCATAGTTTAAACTTTACCTTAAAATATTAAACAAATGAACATAATAAACACAAATCAAACAGTGGCTATAGCAGAGTTCAGGGGCATAACAGTTTCAGATTTTGGGTGGCTGGTTATCTATTTAGGAAAGGCCTCTCAGAAAAGATCCATCTTAACAGCTTTCTTAAAAGCTGTTTAAGGTGGTAATGTGACAGATCTCCTCCAGCAAGCTGTTCCCATAATCTGGGAGTGGTTGCCAAAAAGATCCTCTGGGTGGTTGCAAACAGTTTAGTTTTTATAGGTTGCAACAAATTCCTCCCAGAGGACCTGAGTGTGTGGGGTGGATTGTACGAAGGAGGTGGCCCCAAAGATAGGTTGGACCCAAGCCATTTAGGGCTTTAAAGGTCATAACCAACACCTTGCACTGTGCCCAGAAGCTAATAGGCAGCCAGTGGACCGATTTTAAAACAGGGTAGCCCCTTGTAGAGTGCACTGCAGAAATCAAGAGGTGAGGTTACCAGCATGTATACCACAGTTTCTAGGTCCCTAACTTCCAGGAAAGGACATAGCTGACGTATCAGCCAAAGCTGATAACAGGTACTTCTGACTGTCGCATTTACCTGATTTATCATGTGAAGCGACAGACTGAGGAGAGTGTATCACAATACCTGGCTTAGGGGCCCCCACCATAAGTACCTCCTTTTTTTCTAGATTGGGTTTTAATCTGTTTTTCCTCATCCAGTCCACTACTGCTTTAAGACATTCACTGAAAAACAGAGCTAAAACATAGAAAAGAATAAATTTGTTTACTAAGATCCAGTAAGCATTGTCTAGGATAATAATTTTGTTGTATGCCTGGTTGTGAGGATATATGCATCAATACATGTAGTGTTGTGCCAAGAAATCATATCTTTTCATAGCTCTACTAATGGATTGTAATTTGTGAAAATATTCCAATTCAGCTGTTTCTTTTTCAGGTCTTCTTTCATGTTTTGTTTTCATGAACCACTTCTCCTAAATCATATGATGTGTTCATTTTAAAGGTGTTGCTACATCTCCCTGCCCTCTTTTAATGACAAAACAGACTAATACAGCTATCTCTTTGGAAACATGCTTTGAAATATCATGGAGTTTCTTTGAAACAGATAAAAATATCCAAAATTCTTCTGGAAGCCAAAATTTTCAAAGATTCAACTGAACTTTATACATCTTTGGTATATAGCCAAAGCTTGTTATAGTAAAAGTGTTATGTACTATTCAGCCAGTGTTGTGATCCAGAAGTGAAACACCTCAGAATGAATTCAGTAGCATTTCCTCTGAAGTAAAGTGAGAATATGTGACTCACTGAAGGGTAATCCACTTTAGATCCTACTACTGACCCACTAAATTCCAGGAAAATATTGCTGCCCTCTCACCTCTCAGTGGAGATTATCACACAGGTGTAAGAAATGCAAGAAGTGCTATGCCCTTGTCATGTTTGTGCAATTACAGAAAGATTTTCACACAACATAGTGCATATACCTTACTTGTCACATCAAGGAAGCATTGCACTAGTGCAACTTCACATTAACAACAAAAAAGCGTTCATGGCTTGCCAATAGCGCTCCATTAGTGCTATCCCAAATGTGTGGAATGCAATCATGTTTCAATAGTGCTATTGAGATGTTGGGGATGATGGGAGGTGATGCACATTACCCAGGCTCAGGTCCTCACCATCTGTTCAAACTGGGCTGATCAGAACTGATCAATGGTGTGATGTGTTGCAGGTAGCAGAGTTGCCCATGAAGCGTCTCAGGAACAAAACATCAGCTCTGGAACTTCTGGAATCACTGTTGCTGCTTCCCCTTTCATGCAGTCAACAAACCACGCGAGCTGTTCACTAAACTATCTTTATTGACTACTTGAATAATACAAACTCTATAGTAAAACAATAAACATTTTTGCAACACATTTCTTGCTCTTGCTAAACACACTCTGGCTATGCTAATCAAGCTATATACATACTCATCTCCTCCTGCACAAAAGCTTAGTTACTAGTTCAGGTTTTCCTTCTAGTTCACATTGTTGTTGATGTGGAGGATGGTTCAGTGCTGGGGTGCAGAGAACAATGGCTCACCGGAACAATACTGAAATAGTTCAACTTTTGTTACCACCCACTGGGTGTGCACTGGGTGTGTCCTGGGTGTGTACAATCAATACTATTGGTTATTTTCACACTTTCCCATACTAATAGTCCAACCTCTTACTATGACCTAAACACTCATGTGATATTTTCAATGATGTCGTTGTTTACCTTTTCCATGACCTTCCTTTCCGGAACTTGTGTTGCTATTCCGTGTGTGGAATAGCAACACCTTGTGCTGGAAAATTTACAGACTTTGGTTCTCACATACAGCTTTGCATTTCTATAACTATAATTCCCATGCTCCTTGCCTTAACATGAGAATCTGTCATTAAACCTTCCAGAAATAAATTTAATCACCCAGTCTCCCAGTGTGCCATTTGGCAGAATCTCTTCCTGTGTCATGCTTGTAAGTCACAGGAGAGTTCCTTAGCAATGAGAGATTAGTCATTTTTTTCCCTCTCTGATCACAATTCCTTCTGCCGATGTGCAGAATGTAAAAGCGCTATTTTACTGCTCATGAATAATTAATGCTTCATTATTGTGACATGTGTGAATGTTTTTCAATATCACCATTTTATCATGCTTGCTATATAACTTGAGAATAGCACTATTAAAGTGTAAATGGTTCTCGTGTGATAATCTCCACTGAGATCATGGAATTCCTAGTGAAGAACAGGAAAATATTTTAACATTGAGAGAAGTTTTAAAAAATTATCTAGGTTAGCAAAATTTCTCAGGGGAAAGGTGGGAACACACATCTCTAATAAGTGTATCTAACATTTTGCAAGACTAATGCTGAGGGGAAGAAATGAGGAGCATAAACAAACATTTAGCTTCTGGGAAATTGTGATTAACATCCATTCCACAACTTAGGGCAGTACATGGAGTTAATAAGTATGGATTCTGAACTCACAAAGTTAAATAATTCCCTCAAATAAATATATATTTAAATGAGCTAATCTATTTTTACCTTTTAATTTTAATTAGAGTATTAGGATTTCCAATTTACATTATTAGTAGACACTGAGTGCATATGAAAATATTTAGAACCTACTTGACATAGCCAAGGATGGAACTATTTCTCTATCTCTAGAGTCACAAAACCAATTACACAGAGAGAAATATTGGGGGTGGGGAATCCCATGCTAGTAAGATTAAACACAAAATCTTTTTCAGAAGAGCAATGAAAAGGAGAACAATTTACTTATGGAGGAAATAGGCTCCTCTGGTAAATCAGGAAAAGATGCCTAGTGAGAATATAAATAAGAAAAATCATATACTGCCACATGTATCTGTAGTCCTGTTTTGTCTTCATAGATAATAAAGTTTGTATGTGTTCCTGTTTTTGATAACTTCATGACTAAACACAGTGATAACATCAATGGTCAGGAATCATGCACCCCATTGTTTAGTGGGGAAATATTCATATAGTCAAATCATTTAAAAAGAACAATGAAGATATGAAAACAGGGTGGATAGCAAAGACATTGATGGATAGTATTTCAAAGCAATAAAATTGAAATAGGCAGTGAAGGAGAAACACTGGACAAGGTTAACTAATCACAGCTGACTTTCAGGTGTCACATAGCTTAACTTTGAGAGGAAACAGTAAACTTAGCCTTACAACTTGCAGGAGGAAGGTGCAATTACAGATATCAAGGGAGGGGCCATACCCTAAAGTCAAACCAGATGCTTTGCACACAGGAGGCTTTAAATTTGATCACTAACATTGATACATCTTGTTCAGATATCCTGGCATGAATTTTTGAGATTCTCTAATTTCTCCAGGAATCTCCAAAAGCCTGAAGTGCCATTGCCAGTCAGATAAAAATGGTACATGCTGTGTGATACAAGACAGATTTTTGTGTTTCTTATGTTTGTCTGGGTTGGAATACTGATAATGTTGTGATTTTGGTTGTCTTTGTTAAGAAAATGATCGGATCTGAAATGAAAATTCAGATTTAGTTCATTTGTTACCTATTTGGCAAAATGTGTGAACTTATAATAATGCTATGTATGGTAAAAACTAACTCCCAGGTACCAGTTTTGCATTATTATATGTGTATGAGAAGGTTGGTGCATACAAAATGGTTTTTTTTAATGTGTATATCATCTGATCCATCTGACCCATGGAAATTCTTACCTAATATTTATTATGTAATTTCTATTTATTTATGTATTTATGTATTTTATTTATGAATTTTCCCAGTTCCTTGGGAGAGGTGGAATATAAATAAAACTCATCATCATCATCATCAGCAGCAGCAGCAGCATCCTTGGCCTCTGTCATCTCCTGCTGGGGAGCAGAGTCCCCACTGCTTCAGTCCTTAGCTTCCCAGACTCAGAGAGAGGTCCGTTACCAGAAGTTGCAGATTCCTGGCAATCTGCCTGCTCCACTTCATTTGAGTAATCTAAGAGACAAGTTATGGAACTGATATATTGGTCCCTCCAGTCTCAGCACATTATGTACATTACCAATATTCAAAAATTACTCATTTGGGGACAAAAAGAATTAGACTTTTTAATATATACACATGCACACACCACTGTGTGTTTGTGTGAAATGAACGTGGGAAAAGTAGAACTTACATTATTGTCCTATCCATACTATTGTTGCATAGTGGTGAGTAGGCAGGAAATGGATGTACAGAATTTGTGCTTGGTACCATAGATACTATTTTCTTATTTCTAGTATCTGGACTGCTACAACATTCTAATCCAGTGTTTTCCTGGATTACTACAAAACTACAAAAGCTTATGCTACACACTTCATTCTTTCAGTTTTAAATCCTGATATTTGAAATCAGGAATAGCAGTTTCTTTTTTCCTTTCTTTTTGGTTTTATATGTTCTTTTATTTTATTTTTATTACATTATTTTATTTCTATACCACCATATACAAAGCCCATGAAATACAATTCAGTACAATGCCATATATAAAACAAACAAACTAAACAATAATTGGTTTCCTGAATATTTGTCTGCTTTATATATAACCTTAAATTTACTCCCACCCTCTGCCTCATAACAAAGTATTTTACCACATCTTTATCCTAGATCAAATGCTCTTTTGACTCCTCCTTCTTCTTGTATAAAAATTTATCACAGGTTTCCAGTATTTTTTTTTTCCTCCCAAGATTTTCCTCTTAACATACTAGTAAGTTTATCAGTTTCAACACAGCCTAATAATTTATCTAACCCCCCCTTTTTTTTTAGTGTCTGGGCATTCAGTTTTCTTCATCTACTGGCATATAGAATCCATGCTGCTGTAGCCATTTGGAATAGTACTTTCCCAAATTTGTTTTCTAAAATTTTATTCTCACACATGCTTAAAAAAATATAATTTTGGATCCATTCTCTCATTAAACTGAAAAATTCTTAATACTAGGCTATGAATAGCTCTCCAAAACCTTTTAGCATGTTCACAGTTCCACCAAATGTGAAAAAAGTGTCCACTTCCTCTTTATACTTCCAATAGCAGTTTCAGGTATGCCCGATTCTTTTGAAAGAACAGCATTATTTAAGAAAGTGGTGCTGTTTTTAAATGGCATTTACCAGGACTGAGTTGTACTTTACCCTTGCCATAATCTAGAAGATAACTGCTTTGTCAACAAAAACAAAATCCATACTGAAAATAATGTGTTTGAGCGTTGACAATCCTCGTTCTGAACTTCCTGTCACGGTATTCTGTATAACAAAGCATGGTCACATAAATCCTCTTGGAAAGGATAGAAAATATAAAAACATGTATCTAACTCCTTCTTTTATGGGAATCTAGTTGACAGACTCTTGTGCAGTATCAATCAAATGCAATTGAAAAGTACATATGTTTTATGAGAGGAGGAGAATGATCTTTTTTCTATCGAGAATCATACAATACACCTGTGTTACAACATTCTGTGTTTATATGGTTCTGAAACTGAATGACAAAAAGTAAGATAATATGAGAGGGGGAAAATACAGGATGAAGTTCTTTGTTGCTTGGAAAAAAATAAGTCTTTGAATATTGTAAATAAAAGATTGAACCTGTGGTGTGGAAATGAAAAGATCAGATACCAATTCAGAAGCAGGAAACTGGGATAAAACTGGCCTTGACTTTGTTAGTCTGAAAATGCCATACGAAGGTTTCAAACAAGTACTCAAAGCAGGACTCTCTTCCCCTTGCACACATCTTTAGCCAAATGCTTGGTGATAAGATTGTGAGAAAATAGCACGCGGTATAGCACAGACAGATTTGAAACTATAATTTCATACACTTAGCCATTAACTGGGGATGTGGAGGTCATTGAGGAATCACCTCAAAATCCCCATTGTTTCCTAAGATGTCACAATACATTTCACATACACTTATTATGCCCATGTCTATGTCTATGGCAGAAGTGTGAGTTCCAAGCTCACTTTTCAGTCCATCTAATTTCTTTCCAGTCTCACCAGCATTCCACACACCAACACAGGTGTGGTGCTGCCCAAAGGACATGTATGAGGCATACAAAACTTGACATATCATCTGCCTACATAGGTTGTGTGCCTTCATATCATCTCATATATCATCTCATATAGATTGTTGTTAACCTTGACTCATGGAGACTAATGTATAAGAATCTCCAAGACCCCCCTCTTCTCCAGCAGTCCTGCAGGCTCAGGCCTATAGCTTCTTTGACTGAGAGTAACCATCTGGCATGGGGTATTTCTCTCTTTCTATTGCCCTCTACATTTCCTAGCATCACTATCCATAATTTCATGCCTTCTCATGATGTAGCCAAAATACGACAACCTCAATTTAATCATTCAGGCTTCCGGGGAGAGTTCTGGCTTGATCAGTTCTAGGATACATACATCACCACTATTACCACCCAGAACTAGTGTCAGGAGTGCCAGCTTTCATAATAATAATGAGCAGTAATCAGAGACATTGAATTAGTACAGTAATGATGACAGTAAGAAACAACATGTCCTTGAAAGTTATACAGGATGAAATGGAAATGTCTCCCTCCAATTACTGAGATTAAACTACAGTCAGTTCACTAAATCAATGGCAATTTGACAAGTCAACACTTATGTACTTTTCACTGATTCAGTGGGTCTACTTTATCTGGAACTTACAATTTGATTAAGCCATGGATCTTCTTGCTTTTATTTTTTAAAATAAATAAATAAGTACACAAATAAATAAATGATTACCTTCTTTCTGTACCCAGCAAGTCATTCTGAATATATGCTGATGGACTGTTGTTCAACTTTTGCATTCCAAAGAAAGAAAAATTAGATCTACTTTCGAGGCCAAAAGAACCTTAAATTATGCCTGATTGACATAAATGATTGGGGTACAGAAACTATAATATGTGGGGGTGCACAAACCTCCATATTTCAAGGGGAAGCTTAACTTCAACCTATGTCCACGTAAAAAATTCTGAATTGTACCTGTTTTTTTCTAATCTGTTCATAATTAGCATTTCCTGAATTTGAGGTGTGAATCATTTGAACTAGTAGGAGCTAAGGTTAGAACAAAGAAGGAGATATACGTAATTTGGACTCATGGGGGGGATAGGAAGTGAGAATCCACATATAACATTCGAAGAAACTGTGTGTGCACTATATTATATCTGAGACTTTTTAATTCAATCTAAAGAAATATTGTTATCCCTGTTTTAACTTAAAATGCCATCACCACTGTTTCTCAGGCTGCTATTTCTATCAAATAACTTCAGCGATGTTGAATTGATTGCCTTTGCTTTTAAATATTTGCCACAACTTTGTGAACAGGCATGCTGATATAGGCTAACAGAGATTTCTCATCTATCACTTGTCACTACATCATAGGACAGAAATTGTTAAGCAGAAAATTGGGAAGAGCACATGCTGGCTTTTGAAATTAAATTAAAAGATTACAGACTTGGCTTCTAATGCTGACAGGTAACAAAACTTGTTTGAAGAGGCATGCATTTTATTGCCAATTTGGAAACAATGGTATTCACTGTGCTTAATGAAACTGTCTAAATAATGTGGCACAATATAAATTTGCTGTACAAAAATCAAAGGAGAACCATCACTCACTACAAAGTGCAATATAAGGTATAATACTGAAAAGGTGGCAACAATATTATAAGGAAGCTATCTGGAGGGAAAAGAGTGACTTACCATGAAAATATACAAGTCAATAATTATTTACTTCATTTTATATTCAAGTTGAGTAAACTACAGATACAATGTGACTGAATTGACAAAAATATAGTTATATCAGGGGAAAATGCTGATAAGCTTAGCTAATAAGCATGACCCTAAATTTAACTTAATCTAGGTGAGTTTAATATCAGTGTCCAACTTTCCACCATCTCCTTTGGTGTTAAGAGGTGCTTCTGAGACATTTCCCCTTCAATTCCAAGGACTTTGAATGCAAAACTCACTCTCACTGCAAAGAAGGTCCTTTCCTTTCCCATAATCACAAACATGAAGGATATGTAAAAATTGGAAGAAGAAACAATTAAGTATATTCAGATCACACGATTTTATTAGCAGAATATAGCAAAGACTTAGCATAACTCACTCATGCTCCTGGTATGCCTGCCTTCATTTGACACTGGCTGCAAACACCAGTCCTTTCATGGATCACTACACCTGTTGGGGATGGGTAGTGAGCATTACTTTACAGCATTGCTTACTTTTTATAATTCTTTGTTTTAAACATGTTAAGGAAATGACAATGGCCAGATTCACCTACTCTTTGCATAAGAAATGGAGAAGATTGTTTTCACTTTTCTGTACTCATTTCATGATTGCTGTTCTCCATTTATAACATGAAAATGCAGCTTCATAAAACATCAATATCAAGGTGATGTCTTATAAAAATACAAAATATTCTAGTTGAACCTAGAAAATCTTACATTGGCCCATTTTGGATTGGCAAAAAGAGGTGTGATGAAGGCTGCATGAAAGCCCAGCCTTTAGATGAGAAAAAGGGAAAGTGTGCCATGAAAACGCTATTTTGGCGCTTTAAGGGAGAAGAAGCGCCTTTAAAAAGGTGCTTGATTTCCCCATTCCTTTTTTAAAAAGAGCACCATAGCGCTAGTGCATCTAAAGACTAAGGTGTAGTTGCCCAGTTAAATCGGGCTCTGTCTCTTTAAGGCGCCCATTTAAAGGCAGCACTCCAGGTGCGGAGCATAATGGATCGTGGGTTGGGAGCATGCGTGGTGTGGAGTTCACTTCTAATTAAAACGCTCAATGCCCTGCAGGTGTAAAAGCTGGGGTTTAACCGTGCAGTTTTTTAAAGCTCCCAAACCCTAGCTCCAGCCCTAATCCGAACCCTAGACATGTGCAGTAGGGACTCTGGGATGCCATTACTGTTATTCTACTGTGGATAACATGCCAATTCATTCACAAAATAAGGGGGTTCATTCATGATGCACCAGTGCAACGGCACAGTTTTAAAAGGCAGAGGAACCGAAGTGATAAACCGCTGAACCTTTAATTTTTTTTCCTTGCCGGCTGCGAATTGCGCAGTTGTGCAGTTCCCAGCAGGCAATGATAATGTCATTGTATTGTGTACCTGCGCAATAGCGCAATTGCGCAATTCGCAGCTGGCAAAGAAAAAAATTTAAAGCGCAGCTAAAAGCCGCGTCCATTGCCGCCCATGTAGCTGCTCCGCCTGTGTTTGTAGCGTTTTGACAGATTCCCATGTAGCTGCTGAGCCACAGAAAAGACTTCAGATAAGTTGTTCCCAAACCCCTCAGTCTAGCAGCCCTGTACCTTTTAAATGCACACCTGGGGCTTGCAGTCTAGCTGCTAAGCATTAAGGAAAAGGCAACTTCATGTCCCACTTTCCTGCCAATCTAAAAAGCCCCAAAGACAATAAGGTGTTGTTGGTATACACGCAGCACACTCTTACTTGTGCTCACTCAGGAATTCAAATATTTGTTGATTTGATTGCTCACAATTTACTATTCTCCCATTTGGCTTTCTCACACTGCCATAACACCTGCTCATTTAATTGAAGTCATGTGAACCAGTTTCTATACCCTTGAAGGAACAGTGACTAAGGTTGTAACAATGGAAGGAGAAGGGGAAAATGAGGACATTGCGCCACCAATAAGAATTCTGCTCCTCCATGAAATTTTCCTTCAGTCCCCAAATTTCTAGCATCATGGTAACTTAAACCTCAGTCAGGCATTTAGAAAAACAATGGGTCCCTGGTATGCATTGGCCTTTGGTTCCAGGATGCCCTGTGGATGCCAAAATCAGTTGATGGTCATGTCCCATTAAATACAATGGTGTAGCAAAATTGTATCCCTTATATAAAATGGCAAAATCAAGGTTTGGGTTTTGGAATAGTTTAGGAATCCAAAGAAAAGAGATATGCAAAATTACCACAGGAGACACTACATATACAAGATGTCTAAGTTTGAATGAGTTTCAGCGTCTCACTCTCTGTAATGCTATATATTTGGGAACTGAAGGACAATTTTGGGCGGCAAAAATTTGGGGGATGATGCCTTCATTCAGTCACCACCATCCCATAGCTACATGCATGTGCAGTCTAGATGGGTGAGTAAATAAATATAAATAAATAAATAAAAGTTTATTTATATTTTCCCACCTCTCCCAGTGGGATCGAAGTGGGATTACAACCGAATATCAATATACAATATACAAGCACTGTCATAACAATAAAATACAAAATAATTAACAATTAAAGAGATACTATCAAAGTGAAGATGTTTCAATCTAGGTCAAGGAATGGAGGAGTATTTTTTAATAGAAGATCAGATGGATAAGCTTGCTGGAAGAGAATTGTCTTAACCACCTTCTTAAAAGCCTCCAATGAGGTAGTTAGACAGATCTCTTCCAGGAGATTGTTCCACAGTTTTGGAGCAACTGCAGTAAAAGCTTTCTGGGAGGCAGAAACAAATCTAGTTGTATATGATTCCAACAAATTCTTGACAGATGTTCTGAGAGTGTGGGGCGGATTGTGTAGGGAGAGGCAGTCTCATAAGTAAATCGGACCTAAGCCATGTAGGGCTTTAAAGGTAATAACCAACAGTAGGATTCTAATCAGTCCTAAAATAACCAGATAGAACAACAGTGCCATCATTTAAGTTTAGGGCAGATATCAAAGCAAGCAGAGAGAAGAAAGGATGAGGCTGGCTTATAAATTCTATCTTCTCACTCTGCTGACTGATAAATGGAAGATTCAGTGAATATCTAAATATTTCAGACATGTGAAGCCACATTTATGGTGGCATCTGCACTGCAGCAATAATTCAGTTTGACACTACTTTCATTGTCATGGCTCAATGCTGTGAAACTCTGGGAACTGTAGCTTGTTGTGGCACCAGAGCTTTCTATTGTCTAATAAAACTACAGTTCCCAGAATCCCATAGCATTAAGCTATGACAATGGTGTCAAAGTGGATTATCGCTACAGTGCAAATGCAGCCTAGGAGAGCACAGCACCATCTCTCAGTGTACCTACTACTGGTGGGAGGCAGGAAGACTGTGAGATATACATCTCCTTAAAAGGATAGGGAGAATGGATTGTAAAATAATTAATATAAAAGAAACGCTATTTATATAGCCAAAGAAATACAAGAAAAATATCATAGAAGTCTAGAAATGACAGCACTCTTAGGTGAAGGAGACATTTTCTTCCTACCATTTTAGTAACCCAGCTACTAGTCACTAAGTCTAGAATTTTAGGCACCAATGACTGCCAGGTGCAGATTTTTAAAATTATTATTATTCCTGTCTATCTGATAAACCAACTCATATTCTGACTGTGTGATTGGCTCAAAAGTCCTTGTATATGTATAAACTTTCAGAAAACATAGTTATGATAATAAATCTACATTGGAAAGGTAGGTGGCATCATATGGCAAATCATATAAATTACAAATATTCTCTATCATCTCTGAATGAGGGTTCAAGAACACTGCACGGCTTCAGAATGTTCCATTGCAGGGTTTAATGGCTTTTTAATGATATTTTGAAGCTTTGTTGCTGAGTCAAGGGTTATGTCATCAACTGAAGACTAATGAGGCCAGACTGAGTATCCAGCAGGGAGGTCTTGGCTTTTGATAATGGAGAAAGCATGTTTGGTTACGGCAAAGTAGTGAAACTTCTTAGTATCATGTCATTAAGTTTAGAAGTGGAGGTAGCAGTCACCTATTTAGGCAGTATTTACTCCATGCCAAAAATCAGTCTGCTAGAAAAATAAATCTGGCCAAGGTTTAACAGTAATACATCCCATTGATTAGACCAGAAAAATATGTTCATATTTAACTCATTTATGGAAATTAATATTGTTTAAGTGTGCTTTATCATGGGCTGAATGGTGTCCTTAATCAACTTAATGAGCGCAAATAAATGCCATATATCCCATTTGAGACAGGGAGGGAGAAAGGGAAAGTAACCTTGGTCATAGGGATTAAACTCCTCCTCCCAAAACAATAATAAAGCTGAATATTTTAAGTCACTCATCTATGATACAAAAAACACTCTCAGTTTGACTGATTTAACCAAAATTCATTTGTGACTTAAGGAAAGGTTTTTTTTTCAGGAAAGCAAATTTAGCTTTCAATATATATTATTTTTCAGGGAATAAGGAATCACAATTGCACAGAGATAGTGTAATTTATATTTTTTTTTCACAAGGATTTAGAAAAGACACCAGTAATACCTGAACTTACAAGAGTAACAACAAGGAAGTCAAAAAACATCAAAAATCATATGTTAAATATTAGACTATAGTAATATAATGTAATCTAGTTTACTATGTTGTATGTTGTACATTTTAAAAATTCTAATAAAAATTGAAATAAAAAAACACTCTTCTCCATCTATTTTATTGTCCTTTTAGTACTCACAAAATTCAGAGTTGATAACTATAAAAGTAACTAAATGTTACAGTTATACCCAAAAATATATTAAGGTGTTAAAAAGAAGTGGGGATGGTGAACTCTCTTTGTGGAGGTTTTATAAAGTTGGACAGTACTGTTTTGCTTGGAGGGGCATTCATAGGGGTTAGATTAGATGACTCTGGTACACCTTTTCACTCTACAATTCTATTATTCTAGTATTTCTCATTGCAATCATAATATAATATAGTTAAACGTTCATTATGGAGGAATAACAAGTTATTACAAGCAACTAGTTATTTATAACTAATTACTTTCATTCTGTGGAAAAATCTAATTCAACAACCAACAAATAAAACATTCCAAGTGCTCTCCATTGAAGGTGAATGATAGAGGAAAACCAAGTACAGCAATGTCCTCAAAATGAGTAACCCATAACCATCTTCATTAATGGATCTCCACTTACACTTATCATATCCAAAATGGTATGCAATATGGATACATTTATTTGTCATCTAAGGTGGTCTGCTTTCCATTTATTTGCTAAACTCTAATCAAATGTTCATCATGTTTGGATGGGGCACAATATTCCTGTTTATAGCAGCTTGGTGTCAGGAAGACACTGAATCCATTTCTGGTCCTGGCTAATCCTAAAGATGCTCTGCAAGCTGCTGGACCTGTGTAAAAATAGTCTTCAGTACTATGAACAGCTCTTTTAATGGCATCTTTAAAACTTGGATTCATCCCTCCACAAGTCACCAGCCACCACTGGCTCCTGTTTTTCACCTTAGTTCTTCTAGTACTGCAGCTGTCAAGAAATGTCCACTTGCTTTGGTGCAGTAAATCAGTCTTCTATATTTCAACAGCATACTTTATTCCAGTAACCAAATACGTTAACAGTATGACTCTGACTGCTCAGCAGTTAAGACACTGATTCTGATGACTGGAAGACTGGCCAGTGGAGACCCAAGTGTCGCATGACAAAGTGAGCTCCCATCACTATTTCCAGCTTCTGCCAACCTAGCAGTTCGAAAGTATGTAAAAGTACAAGCAGATAAGTGGGTACCACTTCAGTGGGAAGGAAACAGTGTTCTGTGCAGCCATGCTGACCACATGACTACAGTGTAGTCTTTGACAACGTCGCTCTTTAGCTTAATAATGGAAATGAGCACCACCCCCTACAATCAGAAATGACTTGACAACCTTGTCAAAGAAGAAGCTTTACCTTTAACTTTATGATTGCTGTAGACAGAATTGTAATAATTCCCAGAAACCCACATAGAGTTAGCAGTGTGCCCACACCATACATTCATGTTTCTTCCCACCTCCCAGCATTTGTTTAAAAAACAAAACATTTCTACAGCCAGAGTTATTCACCTCTTTCCCTACACATCTCTCTGAAGCCCTTCCAAGCTACTTACACAACTGGCCTTGGTGGATCTTGGTACTACCAGCCTTCTCCACACATCTGTTCATTATCTGGATAAGCAATGATTTCACTTTGTGCAGCTAAGCCACAAATCCCATTAAACTTTACCAACAAAATCTACTTCCACTCTTACACAATTCTATAGCAATAACATTATACCCAATAATAAAATAGCAATCCATAAATAAATAAATAAATCAGCAAACAACATACTCACCAGCATTTTCATGACAGGATCTGACAGATTCCTGGCAGCATCAGGAAAGAGGGAAGAGTCAAACAACCTGGTTGTAAGTATGCAACTACATATACATTTGGGTCCCATGCATGGCTGTAGCTAAAGTCACACTCTTTCAGCCTCTGATTTCAACCAGAGGTGGGGGTGGAGCATTAAGTGGGAGCCTGTGTGTGTGTGTTATTGTGTTATGTGTGTGGCTAAAGGGGTGCTTGTGTCCCATGCATTGCTCTGGCCGTGAACACAATGTGTGTTGTTTGGGGGGAGGTGACTGTGTGTCTCTGTGTGTGTGTGTGTTTGTGTGTGTTTGTGTATACTCCGTGACCATGGGAGGGGAAAAGGAACTGGGTCCCATGCATGGCTTTGTCTGGCTATGAACACCTCACAGTCACACTCTCTCAGCCTCTGACATCTAGCATAGGCAGGGGGAGGGGGAAAAATAGAGTTAATGAAACCATGACTCATTAATCATAATTGAATATGTATGTGTATACACACACACACACACACATATACACTAACAAACAAGAGGTAGCTACATATAGCATGCTGATTGTCACTCACCTTGCCAAACACACACTATAAAAAACAAGAGGTGTAGTGGACAGATTTTATATCAATATTTAGTTAATATTATACTTATGCAAAGTAAACCAAATATGGCTGCTGAACCAAAGTTTAGAACACTGATTTTTGAGAAATTAGAAAGCTGATATAAACTGGGGCTAAGTGAAGGTCTTTCAAGAAATGCTGAACAAACAGGAGAAAACAAGAAAATGTTTGGGTACAAGATGCCCTCTCTTTCCCAAGCAGAGGCGCCACGGTAACAAGTCAAAACATAAGCATTAGATAGTAGAGTTGCAGCTGTGTAACTGTGTGCAAAGGCTACAGGGAAAAGTAACTTTTGTAAGTTGGCCTGATGAGTCATAAGTGGGTTATAATTATTCATGTGTTTGTTTGCATGATTGCTTGAAATTCATTTGTTTAGAGTTAAAATTGGCCAATAGAAAGCATTTTTGAAAATCCTTTGTGTAAAAACTATAAATCCCATCATCTTGTGTAATTCTTTGCCTCAGTCTTGGGAAACTGAATTTCCACTGGTGACTTTTGCTGGCAAAATAAACCTGATTTCTCAATCAGATTTCTGGGTCCACTTGTCTCCTTCACTCTGTCATGCTGAGGACTGCGTAAGCAGTCCTAGCCGAACCCATTATCTATAACAGAGAGAACTACCTATAGCAAACTAATTGCCACTCACCTTGCCAAACACACAATATAAAAAACAAGAGGTAGCTAACCCACTAATGTCTGGGTTCAGGTACAATGGCAAGAAAATCAAGATGGTCTCTGTCAGGGCTCTAACTTCCATAACAACATTAAACATTTCATGGAAATCCTGGAAAAGCAGGTTGAGAATCGCCCTCCATTGCGCTGCTTCTCTCTCTCCTTCCTCATCCACTCTTCCAGACAATTCACCATGACTGTGTCAATACACATGTCAATACCTCTAAAGTATCAGTATCCACCTCCAAAATAATCCCAGAAAACTCCTCCATTCCACAACAACACTGTCTAAGGACTCAGATATCGGAAGTCTGCAATAAAGGTAAACCTGAATTGCGCAATTGCAGCTATGACCCGGGGGGGGGGGAACGAGGGTTCAGCAAAGTCTTTTCTGCGTGTGCAAACATTGCAAAAGTAGAATGGTAACACTTCAGGTATGTACACTAAAAGCGCTATTCTTCTGTAACTAAGGTGGAAATACATCGTTTTTGGCTAGTGTGTGATCACCTCCCATTACTGTTTTGTTGCTATTCAACTATCGTGCAATTGTGGTAACAGAAAGAAAAAAAGGGAGCATGATGCTTTCTCCCTCATGTGATAAACTCTATAGAGTTAATCTTTATTGTGCTTCATTTCTCTTCCCTAAAATCAATGTTGTATATCCTAACAAGTGCATCATGCTACCTACCTGGCCTGGTACAGTTCCTGAGCCATTGGCTGCTGACCCATGGCATGTTTTCAGGAAGGGAACAAGCAACTGTAGCCAATGGATGCAGTTATGGTGTTAATCCTTGACACATTGTAAGTAAGTATGTAAGTAAGTAAATACCAGTCCCATCATTTAGCTTGAGAAGCATTGAATTAGGCTATATTCAGCATTACTATTGTCAGCATCTTTTACTTCTCAGGGTAGAATCCTAAAATTTAACATATTTGCACAAATGAGAAAGAACATTTTATGAATCATAAAGGGCATCATGCCTGTTTCATTGAATGCTATTGATATTATAGATAGATTGACAGACAGCTAAAAGATGAGATAAAATAGGATTGTTTACTTCTATTTATGGATACTTGAAGCAGCTTTCTTTTCAGAATCGAGATGACGCATTTCCTAGGGCTCCACCAAGTGCCCAAAGGGAAGGGAAATGTGTGCTTATCATGGAGAAGTAATGATTAATGGTGATTATGGTGATTAAGGATGAATAATGGATCCTGGATATTTTGGGGATTCTCATCCCACTCCCAGCTTTTCAACAGATGACAAATGTAGCACACAGCTGCAGCATTATTTAGATGCTTCCCATTTGAAGAATTAGGGGCTAATATTGAACAGCTGTAAACTTGCATAGATTTATGGGTGCTAAACATCTCTCTTTTTAAAAATCAGGTATTTCTGTCCCGTGAATGTTAATTTAGTAACGAGAGGCTTTGTATCTCTGCATCTGCATCTCTCCTTTCCACTCTTGCATTTTAAAACATAATGTTATTTCAAAACCCTAGGAAAAATTAAAAAATTCATTTCTCCTTTTCATCAAATTCAGGTGAACTGCTAAATTAGCACCTGGAGCCCTTCACACTACACAGCTGTGCTTCCAATTTATTTTCCTCAACTATTTCCTATGAAATCACATGGTTTGTAATTTGGTGAGCTATGTGGCTGAGAATTCTAACTACTCTGCCCTAAACTGTACATCCCAAGATTCAGTATGATGCTGTCATGGCAGTTAAAGTAGAGTCATAGTGCTATAACTGTGTAGTGTGATGTTGTCACAATAATGGGGTACATGATGACCAATCAATTGCAGCTTAGTTTAAATACTTATACTGCATGTAGGAATACACTGCATGTTGATGTATAAAACATGTTCCTACGTTGAAGGGCACCCTGTAGGTACTCTGTCATCTGATGTGACATAAGAAACTACTAGAAAGAGAGTGTGATATCCTAGACAGATTCAATCAAGCCAAATTTATTTATTCTTTTTTTTGTGAAAACTTTTCCTGAGCTGTTTAAACATCATTTTAATCCTGCTGATTGTTTTATGATACTTATATGATTCTGTGCTTTCAAAATGTATTATATATGGAAGGGTGTATTTACATTGTTATTTTTTATTTGTTTTTAAATTATTATTATTATTATTATTATTATTATTAATTATATAGCACTGTAAATTTACACAGTGCTGTACATACAATCGTAAATTAGACGGAACCCTGCCCTCAGGCTTACAGTCTAAACTACCATACGGTAGGCAAAATACTGGGGCAATGAAAATATTTATGGTGGAAGAGAGAGACTGACAGACAGAGATTCTCTTTCCATAATATTTTATAGGTAAATACAAACAAGTATGCCAATATTTAAAAAAAATCAAAAAGAACTAGACAGAGTCATGGATAACCATTATTATCAGTCTGCTCACTTATGTGGAACGAGGAGAATGAAGGTGAAATAAATTTTAATATCCACTTGTTTCCACAACACAAACACTGTGATTTATAATCATTGACAACCTATTTGGATGGAATTATGGCATTATAGTAAAAAGATTAAACAGATTCTGATTCTTTACTTAATTCAGGTTAAATCTTACAACTTCAAATTAATAGTTGTCCTGGGGTAGACTGTTGGCCATTGGTATCTGCTGAGATTTTGTCCCAGAACTTCCTACGAATACCAAAATCTGTGGATACTGAAGTTCCATTGTATAAAATGGTCTAATAAAATCACTTACATAAAATGGCAAAATCAAGGTTTGCTTTTTGCAATTTAATTTAAACATTTTTCAAGCCATGGATGGTTGAATCTGTGTATGCAGAAACCATGGATACAGAGGTCTGACTGTACTAGCTCTATACCATATCTCTCACAAATTACAGGTCTTCTGGTTGTTTGAAGATCAGTTCAGATATAAAGGGTAATAGGGCAGTGTATGTAAATATGCTTCAAAGACAATTCAAAGATATGGCCTCATTAGTCTGGAAAATCAGTATGCAAAGGCATCTTGTAGCACCTTTGATACAAACTGAAAGAAAGAAACTGGTAGCATAAGCTTCCATGGACTTCAGCCTACTTTGCTATAAGATCCCTTTGCCTGCCTCAAAGATGGGCAATAGAATGGATGTGTGAATGCTAGATCTAAAGACATAACCACACGTGGCCTTCTGTGTTTTATGTATGATGTTCTGTATGGCATCTACAGTAATGATAGAGCTTTAAAAAAAATTAAAACCAAGTGAATAGGGATGATCTGGCCTGAGATCAAAGTGGGTGGAAGGACAGGTTTACTCAGTGGCAGTTTGTGGTTCCCACGTCAGTGCTGGATTTAACTCTGGCATTTAAATCCCCAAAATAATGGCCAAAAAAGCCACTCTTCTCTATACAATGTCATCTTTCAACAGTTCAGTTCAAAGCACATTGTTTTTCCTTGCAACTGATTAAGCCTTGATGAACTTGTTATATCTCAGTTAATATGAACATATTTGAAGGACAGTATCTCCCTATTCAAGCTCTAAATTCTTTGAGAGACAGCTCTCCAAGGCACATTTGGGCCTGAAACAGTCAAAATTGCTGGCTCTGGAAGTGGCCTGAAGCCACACGGAGAACATTACAAAAGGAGAGGTGAAAAGCTGCTTCTGCCAGTGGCTGGGTTTAGGACTGTGGCAGCAGCCTGCTTTGGAAGTGGCCCTATGTGGTCACCGCAGTCCCAGCAAGATTGGGGCTGGCACAGTCCCAGTCCTGTCCTTTTGGACCATCTGTTTTGGGTCAATATATGAACAAGGGAGAGGACCTTCTTGGTGGCTGCTCTCCAACTTTGGAATTTGCAAGGAGGGAAGTACCCTAGGCTTGCTAGAGAAAGAATTCCAAGCAAATGAAAACTTCCCATTAGGCTTTTTTTTTAAAATTGTAATAGGTTTTTAATGGTGTGTTGTTTCATTTATTTTTAAATATATTTTCTATTAATGAATTTTAAATGGCTTTCACTCTATATATGATTTAATTTTTTTAAAACACAAAACAACAGAACAGAGACAAAACATGGAGAACAGCCAATAGAATCCACAAAAAAAAAAAAAAACTGAAGGCACATCTCAAAGTGCAAAATATATGGCTGCTTTTTTAGAGAGAAAACCTATTGGTTTTCTCTCTCACACACACATACACACATCTACAGTTATGTCCATCTACAAAGGATATATTAAAACATGGAAATATATGTAAATATAAAAGGACAACACATAATTATATGATAAAGCATACAAAATATAACATAGGAAAATTCATTTTATTCTTTGTGCATAGGATCAGTACATTCCAATCTGAATTCTGCAGAAATTTCTGAAGGAACTTCTTATAGTCTAATATACAAGAAACAATAAAACAGGTGCGTCATTTCCTGAAATACCATCATCCTGCAACACACCTCAGATTTTGGACTATAAAAAGGATGAACAATATTGAGGTTTATCTCTAGTTTTTCTTGTGAATTTTAAAAATACAAAAACACAGTCACACATATACACATACACACCAATACCTTAGCATGTATTTGTTTTAATTATTAGTAAACTGCCTGGAGTCCCAGTATTGGGGAGGTGAAATTGGGATGTATATGAACAATGTAATAATGATATTGATAGTGGCAACAACATCATAGAATCATAGAGTTGGAAGAGACCACAAGGGTCATCCAGTCCAACCCCCAGCCATGCAGAAACTCTCAATCAAAGCATCCCCAGCAGATGGCCATCCAGCCTCTGTTTGAAGACCTCCAAGGAAGGAGATTCCACCACTCTCTGAGGGAGTGTGTTCCACTGTTGAACAGTCTTTATTATCTGGAAATTCCTCCTAATGTTTAGAATAATAACACATTCTGCTACCTCTCTGGACTGTTCTTCCACAACACTAGTTTCTTTTCTTAGTGTGAAGTATAAAGCTTGCTAAGCATACAAATATACAAATAGTTATCAGGTATTTTGAAGCAGCCTGGCATAGTGGTTTCACTACTGAAGTCGAACTAAGGCCCAAAGCAGATGGTCAGCAAGCAACAGCCTCTGGCCTCTTTGGCTGTGATCAGGCCATGATTGGCCTTGGACTGTGGTGACTGCATGGCCCTGTGACAAGGGGCCTCCTGTCTATGCCTTAATAATAATAATAATAATGTTTTTATTTATACCCCGCTCTTCAGCCAAGACTATCAGAGCGGCTTACAATTTGTTAAACAAACAGCTTCATTTACAATTGTAAGCTATTTGCCCCCCAACAATCTGGGTACTCATTTTAGCGACCTCGGAAGGATGCAAGCCTGAGTCGAGCTTCAGCCCTTTGCTGGTCTTGAACTCGCCACCTTATGGTTTTGAGTGAGTGGCTGCAGTACAGGCATTTAACCACTGCGCCACCAGGGCTGGTGGCCTTGAGGTCAACTTTTACCTCAGAGACATTTGAAGGGCCATTGTCAATGACACCTGCCAGCATCCATCCTTTATACAATTTCCCTAAATGTTTAAGAGCTAGGGTCCTGTATATTCCTCTTGTAAGTTATATATATTTGATAGCATTTATTATGTGTCCATGTGCCTGCAAATTCACTCAGGCAGAGTTTTCTTTTGTTACAAACAAACCTTAATTTTATTTAATAATATGTAGCAAGAATGTAGCTTAGGTAGAATAGTTTCAAAGGTAGTATGGTTACTATCCACCCAGTTGGGGAGCCGTGGTCAACAGGCAACTTCTGATGCGGTCAAACAAAAACAAAGGTACAAAGGCATGCACCGGCCTCCAAAGGTGCAAACAGACTGACACTTGCATGCTGGAACATCAGAACCATGCAAGATTCTGCAGATAGTGGACATCCTGAGCGTCGTTCTGCTCTAATAGCCCATGAACTATCACAACTTAATATTGACATCGCTGCTCTTAGTGAAGTTAGTCTCCATGAGAAAGGCAGCCTTAAAGAACATGGTGCTGGCTATACACTCTACTGGTCTGGCAAAACAAAAGCTGAAAAACATCTCTCAGGAGTAGGCTTTATGATTAAACACTCCATTGCCTCCAAACTTGAAACCCTGTCAACAGGTCACTCTGATCGCATTATCTCCTTATGCCTCCCTCATGTTGTTCTCTTTAGCATATATACCCCCAACTATGCAAACCAACCCTGTGGAGAAAGACAAATTCTACTCAGATCTACGCCACCTCATACAAAAAGTCCCTGCAGAAGATAAAATCATTATCCTTGTGACTTCAATGCCAGAGTAGGTAAGAACTTCGAAGCCTGGAAAGGTGTTCTAGCAAGCATGGAGTTGGAAACTGTAATGTTAAGGGACACCTCCTGCTAGAGTTTTGTACAGAACAGCAGCTGACTATTACAAACAGTCTCTTTCAGTAGAAAGATAGTTTGAAGACAACCTGGATTCATCCCCGATCCAAACACTGGCACCTCATTGACTATGTTCTGGTGTGCCAGAGAGAAATTTGCGATGGCCATCATACTTGAGTGATGCCCAGTGCAGAATGTCAAACAGATCATTGCCTCGTAAGATGCAAACTAAATCTTCATCTTAAGCTCAAACCTAAGAGGGGTGGCATCTTAAAGAGGAGACTCCAAGGCAACAATCTTCAACAAGCTGCCACGAGAGATAACTTCCAGGAAAATCTGCAATCAAAACTTGAAGACCATCCTTTAGATTCTTCTCCTACAGTGCTTTGACAACACATCAAAAACAGTATCCTGCAGTCTGCGAAAGAATCCCTCGGGTTCTCCCACAAGAAAAACCAAGATTGGTTTGATGAAAACAACCAAGAGAACCAGGAGCTGTTGGCAAAGAAGAGAACTGCTCATCAGGCACACCTCGCTCAGCCATCTTGCCATGTAAGAAAAGCAGCCTTCAGTCTCTCATGCAGTAAACTCCAACAAAAACTCCAAGACATTCAGAACAAGTGGTGGATCAATTTAGCAGAAAAGACTAATCACAGACAAAGCCTCCATTCTGAATCGATGGGCTTAACATTTCCAAAATCTCTTCAGTGCCAACCGAGAAGTCCAAGGCTCAGCTATTCAACTTATGATACAAGAACCAATGAAAAATGAACTGGATGTGGCTCCCACTTTGAAAGAAACCATTAAGGCCATACAGCAGATGAAAAACAGCAAGGCAGCCAGGATTGATGGAATCCAACCTGAAGCCTGGAAACATGGAGGTCATGTACTCCATGCTAAATTCCACAAGTTCCTTGTGAGTTGTTGGGAAAAAGGTGAACTGCCATCCGAGATGAAGTTATCATCACCCTGTGTAAGAAAAAACGAGCAAAATCTGATTGTTCAAACTATCGAGGTATAACACTGCTCTCCATTGCTGGAAAAATCCTTGCAAGGATACTTCTCAACAGATTAGTTCCTGCTATTGCAGAAGAACTTCTCCCTGAGAGCCAGTGTGGCTTCAGAGCTAATAGGAGCACTACAGATAGGGTGTTTGCTCTTAGACAACTGCAAGAGAAATGTAGAGAGCAAAACAAAGGACTCTATGTAACATTTGCCGACCTTACCAAAGCCTTCGACACTGTGAGCAGAAAAGGCCTGTGGCAGATCCTGGAACGACTAGGATGTCCCCCCAAATTCCTCAAAATGATTAACTTGCTGCATGAGGGCCAGTAAGGACAAGTCAGATATGGCGATGCTCTCTCAGAGCCCTTTCTAATAACTAATGGTGTGAAACAAGGCTGTGTTCTCGCTCCAACTCTATTTACAATCTTCTTCAGCATGATGATCCAAAGGGCTACAGCAGATCTCGAAGAAGAAGACGGCATCTATATACGTTACCGTACTGATGGTAGCTTGTTTAACTTAAGCCATCTGAAGGCTCGCACAAAGACTCTAAACTATCTAGTCCGTGAGCTGCTTTTTGCTGATGATGCTGCCCTTGTTGCCCTTACAGAAGCAGCTCTGCAGTGCCTAACATCCTGCTTTGCAATGGCTGCAGAGCTATTTGGGCTGGAAGTCAGCCTGAGGAAAACGGAAGTTCTCTACCAGCCTGCACCACAGGAAGAGCACTATCACCCCCATGTCACCATAGGCAAATCTGTACTTAAGTCTGTTCAGCACTTCACCTACCTGGGAAGTATCATCTCCTCAGACGCCAAGACTGATAAAGAGATCGATCACAGATTAGCAAAGGCATATAGTGTATTCGGGAGGCTTCACAAAAGAGTCTGGAGTAACATAAAAACTGTACAAAGATAAAAGATGAGATATTTATGTAAATATTTGAGTTACACAAAAGTCAATAATTTAATACATAAAAGAAGAGAATAGAAAAGAAAGGAATTTATGTTTTATGTTACAATGTACTATGTTGTTATGTTATTTTGTTGTTATGTTACTTTTGTTATGTCATTTGTTTTAAGTATCATTCATAATAATGTGTGTGATGAATTTATGTTTTTAAATTAGACATGTGAAAATCAATAAAAATAATTATTTTAAAAAAAAGTGTCTGGAGTAACAAACACCTGAGGTGAAGCACAAAAATCAGTGGGTACAGAGCCATTGTACTGTCCATTCTCCTCTATGGGTCTGAATCATGGGTCACCTATTGCCAACATCTACGACTCCTTGAACGCTTTCATCAGCGCTGTCTAAGCACAATCCTAAATATACACTGGACTCACTATGTGACTAATGTTGCTTTCCTGGAGCAAGCAGAGATCACCAGCATTGAGGCCATGCTATCGAAAACACAGCTGCACTGGGCAGGGCTTGTTTCTAGGATGGAGGACCACCACCTCCCCAAAATAGTACTCTACGGTGAACTCACCACGGGTCAGTGTAAGAGGGACACCCAAAAGAAGAGATACAAGGACTCCCTGAAACAACATCTCAGGCTCGGCCAAATTGATCACCAACAATGGTCTGCCCTAGCCTCACATTGGAAGGCATGGAGACACACTATCCACAATGCTGCAGCCTCTTTCAAGAACTCATGCCGAATGAATCTTGAATGAACCACAACTTGGTAACATCACCCAAAGAGACTTTCTGCTGTGCTTTCTGTAACCAGACTTGTTTATCTTGGATCAGCCTTTTTAGTCATCAACATGCTTGCAGTAAGCGTGGGATGAGTCCTTCGTGAATCTTCATTAGCGAAGAAAAGCCAGAGAGAGAGAGAGAGAGAGAGAGAGAGAGTATGGTTACAATAATTCAACAGTAGCAGGTACTTTGCCACTCAATTTCTCTCCACTGAACTCCCCTAAACAAAACTCTAGTATTATCTGCCTGAACCCTCTACTTCCTCAACAGAACTCTCAACTCAACCAATGGCCCTCTGCACTGAACTTCAACTGAACCTCAACTGACTGTAAACCATCACTCACTTCTCACTTTTATATCTACTCGTCCCCTTCAGCCCGCCCAAACCAGGATTTGGTCTCCAAGTGGGATGACACAGTAGTCCCAGAGCTGGCAGATAGAGGAGTGAATTACATCTGATCCTGGAAAGAAAAGCCAACTCTTGCCAGATTGGCATGGCCTCACCACAGCTTTGGGGGCATGTGTCATCTGAACGCCACAAGCCATTTCTTTTGGCCTGTCTGCTTTGGGCATGAGAGATTTGGATTAGAATCCCTGCTCACCTTTGGAATCCCCTGGGTGACATTGGACAAGTCATATTCTTTTGCTTTAGACAAAGATCTCCACTGAATTAATCCTGTCTAGAAAAATCTAGGATAGGGATACCATAACTTGGAGTTATCTTGGAGTTAATACCAAAGTTCACTTCCAGTTTTAAGATGTTACTTCTCTTGTTCAAACAACAGTGAAGAGACAACCCTCTCCCAGAGATGCAACACTCCCAGACTTTGAAAGAAGGATTATACTAAAGGGAAGAAGAAAGCAATGTTCTCTAGGACAGGTTAATCTGAAGAGGCTGAGGGAAACCACTGAAGTAAAACGAGCCATATTTTTCTACAATGGTTCACTTGAATTGCACATTGAGTTGATTGCTGTCTGAAGCCCATCATGAGATATTACATTCAGTGTCCTATGGTAGGTCTGGGGGTGGTGATCTATTCAGTATTCTCAGCCTTTAAACCAATCCACAAAATTTTGTCTTTGACAGGTTATTTGTTCTGGCTTTATTTTTTGAGATAGACTAGCTGTAAAAGGTGAATTGAATTAAAATGTGCAGCCCTATAGGATAAACAAACAAGCAAGATGTTTCTTAGTGCTGAGGGACAATAGTATTTACAGAGACGAAGAGAGAAGTTGAGGTATAATATATAATAAAATAAAACAAATATTCCAGGGTAAGATAGAAATACATACACAAAACACATTGGATTTTTGTTTTGTCTTATAAAACTGATTATTTTATTATTATTTTATTAGATATTAGCAAATAAAACCTGTTATCTAGGAATACTAATATGATACTAATGTGATTGCACATTTAGGGTCCCAGTTTCAGATCTGCTTTGAAAGATAATGATCTTTAAAATTTATGGGTAAAATAAAACATTTCATACTGTTTCAAACATTTTATTCCCACCATCATAGACCTCCTGGGAATCTTATGTATTGTTTTTCCAAAATATGTAGCAATATACATTCACTCATTTGCCCTAGAGAAAGATTTTCTTGTGTCATGGCATTTATAGGATATATCTGCTGCAAAATGTGATTACTTTATATTGGAATCAATTGAGATAACAATGAATCCTGAATAACATGAACAGAACTTAAAAAGATTTCAAATGTAATATTCTCTTTGGATACATTTATACTGGATGAAATATAAGATGAAGTAATAAATATAACTTAAAGAAATATAGTGTAGTGATGATAAAACTAGGAATCCTTATGCTAAGCAAATATTACTTAAAGTCTTACACTCTGAAGAGTTATCTAAAAGGTTTATTTTTCATGTAGCATTTTTCTGTTTAATTAAACTGAAAAATTTATGTTGGTAATGTTTACAATAAAGAGTTACCTTTAGCATTAATGTCTAGAGTTCTCAGTAGCTGTAATACACCTCGGTGTGATTCTCCAGTCTAAGCAACACTGTGTTGACTAAACAGGGTGTTACCTGTACTCTCATTTGAATCAAAAAAATTGGGCACATCTGAACTTTTGCTGGGAGCATTACTCGCTGTTGAACCACCACATGGTTGGAACTAAGGAATGAAAGGACATGTGAAGATGCAAGGGAAAAAATTAGAAAGGGGCTTCTCAAATGTCAAGCAATTTGAAGAAATCCCTCCTCAAGAACCTATTAGGAAGCGGGGCCTGCCTATGTGACCTTCTCGCTTGGGACTTATGGAGGGCCTTGGAATGGGTCAAGCAGGGGTCATGATACAGTCCACATGTCTCCCAAAATTTTATATCAAATGTAGGAATCATAAGAAACATTTCTCCATTCTCCCCATGAAACTTTGAATTGATTCAAGGAATATTACTGCTCTTCCCAAGCCCACACTAGTCTTTTCCCAGCCCCACAAGTTGGCTGACTAGTGACTGACAGGAGGACAGGGAAATGAAAAGTTCACTAGCTCTTAGGTCAGCAGGTGCATGATGGCATCATCCTCTGGGACCTCTAGAAAATCCCTGGGACAACCTGGAATATGACTGCATTATGCACTGGCTATCTGAATATAGTCTGTAGTAATCCCTGTCACTTTGCAATTACTCACTCTCCTTCTGGCCACTAAATAATCATACCTGCTGGTTCAACAACTAGGGAGATTTTAATTTCCCTGTCCTCCTGCCAGATCAATGTGCAGCTAGATATAACTGAGCCAGGGAGATGGTGGGAGGCAGTGACATGTCACCATTGCCCATATCAGAAGAAAAGAAGCTCTGGCAATAATATACTTTGCTCAGCTGGTATCCTTCCCTCTCATATTGCTTATTACAATGGCCATGAAACAGGTAGACAATAGCCAAGAAAGGATTACTCCCATAGTGATAGAAACTTTCTCCCTCCTACAAGGACATCTTCAGATACTCCACAATATTTGAAGCTGCATCTTCAATGGTGAGAAAATGGATGAAATGATTCATTTTCCTCTGTGGCAACATTTTTAAAAAAGCACACCTGTAGCTGTGACCATTATCTGTAACAGATCAAGGTCCCTGGTTCAATTTTTTGTACCTTTGGTGAAAAGGATCAGATTGTAGGTGATGTAAAAGGCCAGTGCCAGATATGATGGATTTTCATCATTGTAAAAGTGTACATTTTCCTGGGCCTGGGGGCCACAATACTCCCATGTGGGATCTTGGAGGGCTGCATCCCTCATTGTCACTCTCAATCCACCCACTCTCCAAAATATGTGAAATTAAAATTGATACCCCGCCCCCAAGCCAATAGTTCCCCAAAGCTACTGGTGGTGCTATTGGCCATTTCACACAATTTGAGCATTTGGGCCAAGAGGCTCTGGCAGTAATACATCCTGTTCAGCTGATCTCCTTCTCCCTCACATTGGTTTTCCCAAATGGCAGAACTCAGTCAAAGCTATTGTGGTAGGCACTTGAGGTCTTCTTGGCTAGGAAGATGTGTATGTGTATATTCTGCAGTGGGGACACCTCACCACACCAGTATTTTTTTTTCCGATAATACTTTTTATTATTTCCAAAACAAATAAAACATTTAGGGGTGGTACAGACTGCCCAAAAGGAGTGGTCTGTAGCTGCTCCAGGAAGCGGCGAGATAGGGCCAAGGCTGCCGCACCGGAGGCCCCATCCCACCACTTCCAGAGGCCGCGGGGAAGCGGCACACTGCCGCTTCCCCGCAGCTTCAAAGCAGGGTGCAGCAGGCACCCTGGTGCCCCCTGCACCCCGCTTCCCTCAGCGCTGGCGAAGAGAGAAAGGGGCCGCCACAGTTGGCCCCTTTCTCCCCGGGTGTTTGGCACAGCCGTTTAAAGGCTGCAAATACTGTACCTGGTGCTCAGTTTTTCAGCTCCTTTTTTGCGCCATGGGAAGGGTGTGCTTGGTGCTCTCCTGTGGCACGAAGTTGTCATGGCGCGCCAGTATGGACACCGCCATTTTAAAATGGAGGTGCCCATACACTTTAGGGTTAGGGAGGGTGGGAACGCTGTGCCCTCCCTAACCCTAAAGCCACCTTTTCTAGTCCTAAACGTGCCTCTTCAGTCATATCTAGATAGGGCCTTGGTAGTACAAATAAGATGTTCCTCTTCTAGACTCACAGTTTACCACTGCTGAAAAGCCTTTCTCCTTTGTTCTCTTCCAACCTGTGCTGAAAAGGCAGATTAAAAGAAAAGATGTGCTAATATTGTTTTCTGTGTGACAATTCCTTTTTACCTATTCAGCTTTCTCTTCAGCTAATCATGTTAAACATCCCCTTTAAAATACTTGCTTAATGACACATTTAGTTAGGTACCCAGAATAATATGAGCACACAAACACATCTATTATAACTTTTAAAAATATCTTTAAAAAATACATTTTTTTAAATTCTCTGCACACTTACAGTGTTCCTTTAAAGTGACTCAACAGAAAGCCAGCATGATAGCTGACTGAAGTCTAAACATGTGGATAAATAGGAACTTACACCTTGATATGCTAAAACATGAAGCATAAATGAGTCTGGAATATGAATCTAAAGTGACACCACTTTTAAAACTATTAACAACTTAAAATCCTGTTTTACTTGATGTATTTCAAAGACATCCTAATCTGAGAAACACCTTGGATATATATATATGTGTGTGTGTGTGTGTGTGTGTTAGCTACAAATGAATTGCATCATCATGGTGTACTAAGTATTAATCCTAAATTGCTTTCCTTATTATTAATTTATACTGATTTTTAAAAGACTATCTTAAGTGTTGCAAAATTCATTGCCACATAAGCTCATAAATTACTAGTATGAACTTGTCATTTTGAAAGCTATATTTGTTTCACTTTGCATATTCATTCTGTGCATTTTTCTTTAAATATGCAGCAAGGCATAACAGATATAAATTATGGAATAATAATTCACATAAACTTGAGCATGAGTCATAATTCAACCTTTGCCATTTTTATTATGTAGTTAGCATGCCAAGGTAATATTTATTATCTGACTTCTACAACCATATAAGATCTTGAATTCTCTGACAAAAGGAGGTGTATGCTAATATTCTTTCTGGCCTATAATCTCCAGACTTGTGCAGTAGCAGGCTGAAGTCAACCTTATACATGCACAATATTGTACCAGCAAGTGATGGTGAGCTGTGCCTTGCCTTAGGTGGCATTAGTCACCTGCTAACTGTGAGGAACAATAGCATAGTTTCAACATGTCAAGTAGGAATCATAGCTGTGTTGTACCCTGTTTTGGATAAGATGAGTTAGCTGATTTGAAATGTTATGAAAGGGCTACAAGTGGTACTATAAGGATGTGATATGAAAACCAAAGGCTTTATTAAGCAGAACAAACTTGAATAGTATAATGCCCCACCCACTCAAGCACTAATGAATATATGTTCTTGTGTCACCACCCATCCTTTTATTTAATGGTGGACTCCCATCCAAATACTGTCTGGACAGAACCTGGCTCAGATAAAAAAAATTAACTCGAAAATGGCTGATTAACACTTGGTATATGAAGCTGAAGTTGTATGTCACCCCTTATAGAACCACAGGCATCGTCTCAACAAGGCTGGCAATGCAGCAATACAAAATGGCTAAAATACAAAATGGCTGCTGAGCCTCAACCAAATGGCTGCCATACTTATCAGCTACGGAGAGTAGCCAGCACGGAATGCTGTTATAGAGTGAAATAAACACCAGCTGCCCTTGTGTTTATTGGTGGACTTGTTAAGGTAAAAGCTAATAAAGCCATTGATAACCAAACGAAACCAATAATCTCTGCCATTAATGAACAGTTCAGCCATAGTGAGAAATAGAGCAAAAGGAAAAACTTGTCCTTTTGAATCCGGCTTGTAGCCTCCACCTTAGGAGGGAGGAGGGAAGAGAAAAGGAAGAAAGCTAAAGTGTGAATTTCTCTTCACTGAGGAAGAGATGGGCCTCTCCTCAAGGTTACTGCTAGTCAGCCCAGCTGATAAGGTTCTACAAGGCATTCATTGTAAATCAGGCCAGCAGAGAGCCTGGACTAGCTGAATAATACAGATATATGATGATGATGATGATGATGATGATGATGATGATGAATGTTAAACTATGCATGCTCAATGAATATTTTGTGGGTTAATAAAAACTGTTTGCACCATGTTTGGGGCATTCAGTCAATGGAATGATTCTTGGCTGAACACTGCAGGTTAAGGCTGTTTTGGAATAAATGAATATGGTTGGAAATCTTCACAAATGCCTCACTTTGCATAATTGGTTGTGAATGGGTTAATTAACCCTTTGTTTTCCGTAACAGACTCCCATCCCAAAACTGTGCAGGCCAACCTGGCTTAGCATGAAATTTTTTACTCCAAAATGTCCGGTTACAGATTGGTATGCCAAACTGGGTCCTTCTGCAGTTGTCTGGCACCCCTCACTGAGCCATAGGCCTCCCCACAACAAGGCTGCAAATGCAGCTATATAAAATGGCTGCCAATATAAAATGGCTGCCGAACCTCAAACAAAATGCTGCAATTAGTAAGAAGGGGGCAAGGTAGGAGGCACAGAACTTGAAGGGGATATTCTCTTCCTCCCCCAGAGGCCCCCATGACCCAAACACTCCACAGAGGCTCAACTGAGGGGTGCTGTGAGGACAGGCTCAAGCCCCCCACCCCAGCCCCACAACTTAGCCTCCAGAGATCCACTTGCCTGGCATCTTGTCTTGCCAGCAGCTTCACACAGTCAGGCCACCTGGCTCCCTGCTGGCCTGCTCTAAATCAAGCCGGCTTGCTGGAAGCACGAACTCTCCTCCTAACCTGGCTGAAGCTTCCCCAATGGCTGAGCACAACACACTGGAGCAGGCAAGGACCTTCCCGCTCCAGCATTTCAGCCAGACCGCTTTGGAAAAAAGAGGGCTGGTGGGGGTGGTTTGCCCTTAAATACTGACTCCACCCTCCCATCACATCCCCAAGCTCAGCCGGTTGGACCTTGCTTATTTTTAAATTATCTGGTCTCATATCATGGAGGGTATCAAAGCCACATCCTCCCTCCAAAGCTCTGCCCATCACCCTGGTTGAAGTGCCACTTTTGAGATGGACTTTTCTCATCAATCTGTAAATGTGATGCATCATAATAACAGAAAAAGTATCAAGTGTATAAGAATATGAACATGTTTAGCATGGCATCCACTAAAGAATGGAAGTTGAATCAGTACCATTGATATTACCATAGTTAATATTTATACAATTTGTTTATTGATACCTGTATGTTTTATCCTGTACATAACAGTAGAACAATGTTTTTGTCCAAAATATGGGTTTTGTATGAAAAATATAGGGGAGCATGTACATTTCCATGCAAAAAACAGATAGTGCAACATAATTTCCTAAAACACATTTGGTTGTGGGAATACTAGGTGAAAACTGCTCAGAAATACTCATTTTCTTCCACAGCAGTGCAAAAGTGTGGGAATTACTCATTCTCACATGTGAGGATAAGATAGTCAAAGATTTGCATATTAAACAATATGTTTACTTGGAAATATATCTACCGAATTCAACAACGCTTACTTAAATGCTTGCTATATTTGGAAGCCACCTTTGGTCAAATTTTGGGGGAAAGGCAACATATAAATGAAGTATAAATAAATAAATAGGCCCAATCTGGCTGTCTGGGTTCTCTAGAGGGAACCCACATTTTTTCCCCTGAACATTCAAATGGCTGTTACCATATTTGTTCCCATTGAGTACAGCTGTTTCTTTCTTTTCTGGAAACTGCAGGGACTGCCAGCTGAGGTCTCATGAACCAGCAGGGACCACCATTTTGGGTAGCACTATCCTAGACTCATGTCTCCTTCCTCAATATCATTGTTTTAGGGTGGTTTCCTGGCTTTTGTACATTTTCCCTACTTCTAAAATGGCAAAATGTTTCTCCTGTGGCCTAGTTTCTTACACTAACAGAGCTATAAGGTAAATTATAGTAAGATGTTTGGTCCTATTCTTCCTGTTTTTCCAAACCCAACCTTCCTGCATCCTTCATGCAACCAATGGAGAACTTTTCTGAAACCGAATTCAACCTGAAAGTGGCCTTCATCCTTGATGTACAGGGCAGGACTTGTCTCCTTGTTGCTAGTCATGGTTTATTTTTGATCATTTACACTGACCCGGAGGGGGGGGAGTGTCAGGTCAGCACAGCTTTGGGAAATAAGTACAGTTCTAGGCATTTACCCAAGCATTTTCTTGGGGGGGGGGGGAAGGATAAACAAAACAGACCTCTCCAGCTCTCATTTTGCATGTGAATGGGGGAAGGAAATAAATGCTGTGCAAGCTGCCACAACATCTAGTTTGATCTTGGCAAAGGAAGTGTATACCTTTTGTATAATTTTTATGGAATGGAAAATGCCTCTTCCCCACATCTCTTTCTGAAAATGAAACTTAAATATTAGCATGTAAGAATTACTCAGCTGGGGAAAAATGAGGTTTTATTTTAAGAACTTTTAATGGGAACAGAAATGTTGTATTATGAAGTATTGTAGCATGTAGCTATTTCAGGCTGCAAGCAAATGCTAAATTTAAATGTCCGTGAAAGGATTTAATGAATATTTCTCCTACTTACACAATTTAGACAAAAACCTGTTAGCATATTGGGATTAATTACATAGCAAAAGACTGGGCTAAATAAACTACTATTCATCTGCTTTAAATGTTTCTCTCTATATAATCACAGTATGCTCACACACACAAAAATTCAAGACAGAATGTTCATTTTACATTTCTTGAATCACAGCTACCTTTCAAGATAACACATGGCTCCGTAGAAAAAGTAGCTCCTTAACAATGACACACTTTTTATTTTTTGATATAAAATTGGGTGTAATTTTAAAATTACTTAAGGTTCTACATTTCATATTTCTATGCATGCTTTTGAAATAAGTAATTCTGCTGTTCCAATTAAAAAGAGGCTTCAGATTCACAAAATAATAATAAATATATAGGAAAAGATTATGGAAAAGCTTCCATCTATGTCTAATTGCCCTTTCCACAAATCCTTCAAATTGGGCTAAATAGGCTTAAAAGCTTTTCAACTCCACTGGTTGCCCTGACTTACTTGGGTTTTTTCTAGTACCCCTGAGATTACTTAAAACGCAGTTCTCTATAATGAGTAATTCTGTCCAGTCCTCCACAAATGTCACTGGTATTGTAATTTCATACATGCTGAACTTGGTAACAAATCAAACCTTTTCTCCTTTTCCTTAATGCAACACACTAAAAAGTGTGCAAGCCTTTGAATTCTCCAGAATTCTTCATTACTTTTAGTGGCATAGAAAAGTAGGAGATGGAAGAAGAACCAGGAAAGTCCATATAAAGCCAGTTTGTGGAAGCTATACCTGTGTGGAGACTCCTAAAATGCAGCAGTCAAAAATGTTCTTTATACCTACAGGATTGTATCCACCCAGTACAATTATTCCAAACAGTGAGAAGTTTTTTAGGGCATGGGCCCAGAGAACACAGGTATGCAACAAACAGCTGCCTGCTGTGGAAAATGCTTTTGGTCCTTTGAGGAAAAGCTTGCTGACATTTACATAGAATGTGACACCACACTTGTTACACAGTCTAGGGAGGTGTCTAGTGCTCCATCTGGTCAGTTTCCATTTCTGTTATTGAGACCTGATGGTGTAGGCAAGAAACTTGAAGCAGTTGAACCCACTACATATAAGTTTGATCCTTGCCCAACTTGACCAATAAAATCTAGCAGAGATGGGTTGACTTGATTCCAGGGGGTGGTAAATGTCTCATTACATTAGGGGAGGCATCTGCTGCCTTGAATTCCTGAAGGGGACTTCCTTAGGCTTAGAGTTATATGGGAAATATCTCTCAATTGGAAATATTTCTTCTTGGGGCAAGGTGATTGAGCATGTAGTAGCTGGCAATCTCCGGACCCATTTCACTCTGGTTTCAAACCAAGGTAAGATACTTTAATGGTCTTAGTTGTTCTGATTGATGACCTACTCAAGGAGCAAGACTCAGGGGGAATGCTACCATGTTGGTCTTCTTGATCTACCAGTTTTTTTATGTCATTCATCTTAATAAGCCAATTCTGTGGGATGTGAATAGAGCCCACTGATTTGCAGTGGTTCAATTCCCATCTAGAGGGAAGGTTCCAGAGAGTAGTATGTGGGATTTCTGTTCAGCACTGTGGCTATTAAGCTGTGGGGTGTCACAGGGTTCCATCTCATCCCCCATACTGTCCAGTATCCATGCGAAGCTACTGAAGGTAGTCATAATGGGTTTTGGAGCAAGGTGCAATCAGTATGCTGATGACACTCAGCTCTATTTCTCTTTTCATCAGAGTCAGCTTGGGCTCTGCAGGTGCTGGACCAGTGCCTGGATGATGTAATGGAATTGATGTGAGCCAGTAAATTGAAGTTTAATCTCAACATGACAGAAAATCTGTGGATTTGTGGTTTTCATGTCCAGGAATTGAGTAAACAGCCTGTCCTGGACGGAGTTGCACTCCCCCCTGAAGGAGCACATGGACAGCTTAGAAATAGCCCTAGACACATGCCTGTCATTGAAGACCTGAGAGGACTCTGTGGCTCAAAGTGCTTGGTAAAAGCTTTGGCTGCTGTTCCAGCTACAGATTTATCTAGAGAGAGATAAGATAGCCACTGCAGTCCATCCACTGATAATCTCCTGGTTAGTATATTTTGTAAAGAGGGTTAGCTTCCTAATCCTTTGAAGTGCCTTCCATGTCGTACAATTAGGTTGAGGAGGGAGCCTTTCACTGTAGCTAATGAAAGAGCTCCTCCCCAAACCACTCCCTTAATTTCTTAAAAAAAAGAAGCCTCTGTGGGTTTGTTGGAAAGTGACTGATGGACATGATACCTTTTGTAGACTCTTCTTTGTTATATCTGCATAACACTAATGGAAACAGGTTTTAACTTTATCTTATTGATAATTTTACACATGATCAACTGATGTCATTGGATCTGTAAAATATAATCTATGATACGTATATAAATATTTATTTATTTAGTTATTTAGTTATTTAAATATAATCTCTTTTAGGAAAATCAAACATTTACTGCCTTGGCTCCATCCTAAAGAACCCTAAGACTTATAGTTTGGTAGCAATAGCAAAGCATGTACATTCCTATATCACTTATCTGTGAACTCAATACTCTCTAAGCAGTTTACAATCTGTAAGCTATTTGCCCCCAACAAGCTGGATACTCATCTCACCAACCTATTAAAGGATGGAAGACTGAATACCAAGTACCTTATAAAGCTACAAGGATTTGTTGAGATGGAATGGTGCAATTAAAATGGTATGCTATCACAATATAGTGCAAATGCACTCTGTGTTGGAATGTGAGGTTGCATCAAGTTCTTCATTGTTGTTAGTTTGTGTGTGTGTGTGCTCTAAACAACTGACATTTTCATGATAGGCAGAAATAGTACTCCTTATAGTAAATTCCTGTGTCTCTTAAAGAAGGAGGAGGAGGAGGAGGAGGAGGAGGAGGAGGAGGAGGAGGAGGAGGAGGAGAATACCAACTACTACTACTACTACTACTACTTTACTGTGTGTATTATCCTGCATATTCACCAATACAATTTTCTGTTTTTACAGTAAATGCCATACCTTGTCAAAAGTATGTAGAGCACTGGCACAAATGTCTAATACAGGAGACATATGATACTAAGGGCAAAGATAATATGATACTAAATGCAAAATACAAAACAAAAGTTATGTGTTGTCTACTCTGTTATATTACAATGGAAGAAAATGCTTCTGAATTGAGATGGTAGTGTGAGAAAAGGGGGTATTTTGAACCAATGTACCTTCATTTATGTGAAGCAAGTTTAGCATTTTTACCAACAAGGATAATTGGTCTAAGTCACTTTTGCATATTTGTTCAGTTTTTGCATTAATTTCTGAGGCATACTCTCAAAATGTTCATTTTAATGTATATTTTATCCATTTGAACTTCCAAGAAAATTTGAAGTGGAGTACAATTGGATGGGTAAGGTCTTATCTGCACATTCAGCTGAATGGTATAATTTCATAATGAAATCTGCAAAGGAATAAATTCATTTTCAGTTATTATACATAGCCTGGCAATAATATAAGACAAATGCAATTCAGGATCAACAAAATGTCACTTGAACCAGTTCAGTATCATTTTTATATGTCAAGGTAATTCTAAGAATTACACGGATATTGTGTATCAAACACTTTGAACATCTGATGCTGATAGAACTTGATTCTGGAAAAGTGCTGAGTATGAACAACAGGTTCATATCTTTCCACTGAGCAATGATTTATTGGACATTTGACACCTTCATGCTATAGTACATTCCCGGTATTTTAAAAACTTATGCTTTGTTTTGTTTTTAAACTACAAGTTTTGAGTAAGTAGCCCTTTGGCTAAATCTTTAAACAAGAATTACATGAAATGCAGCCATAAAGTATTAAACAGTTTTGTTCTTTTCCTATCTACAAGTATTTTTAAATAATTGTCTCCAGTTTCCAGATATGCCACTGGGAGTGTTCCTTCACTAGACATATACACTTACAGTTAACAAAAACTGAAAGCCACTAAGAATGTGGCTTTAGGGGGAAACAATATAAAAGGAAAACACTATCTGCACAAGTTATGTGTTTAGTCAGAAAAACAACTGTATTTCCTTTTCAATAGCAGAAATGCAATTTCTGCAGCCCATGGACTGCAAACACACCTTATAAGGTTCTGTGTTGACTGTATCTTATTATTCTTATTCTGGATATTGTTGCTTGGGAAGAGGGCACTGTGCAGTTCAATGGCCCACATGGGAGGAGGAGTTACATTTTCTCATTTGAGGATTTTTTTAAGGTCACAGCATATGGGCTTAGGTGTGTCCACCCTTACTTTGTAAAACACTAAAAAATGTCCTAATGAAGTTTTACCATGCTTGTGTATGTTTGGACCTTCAAGTAACACAGGACTTTCGCATCCAATGGGGTTTGGTTCCTTTACATTCCCCCCCCCCCCCCATTTGTGGATGCTCAAATTCTATTATATACAATGGTGAAATAAAATGGTGTTCCTTATATAAAGGAGAGCCAGGATTGGACTGCAACTCTTAAAGGCTGTAAGAGTGGAAATATGACAGATCTTTTCCAATAGATCATTCCGTAGCTTCAGAGCAGTAGTGGAAAAGGCCCTTTGGGTAACTGAAGTCATCCTAGATTTTTTTTCAGCTGAAATAGATTCTTCCCAGAGGACCTTAGAGTACGGGACAGATGATACGGAAGAAGGTGTTCCCTTAAGTAATCTGGACCCAAGCCATGGTAATCACTAACACCTTGTACCTTGCCCGTAAACTAATTGGCAGCCAGTGAAGGAACTTCAAGACCAGTGTTATGTGGTCATTGCAAGAAGTTCCTGTAATCAACCTGGCTGCCATATTTTGTATAAGCTGAAGTTTCCGAACTTGGCACGAGGGTAGCCCCAAGTAAAACACATTAGAGAAGTCCAAGAAAGAGGTTACCAGTGCATGTACAACTGTTTTAAGGTCTCCCGTCTCCAGGAAGGGGCGCCGCTGGTGTATCAGCCGAAGCTGATAACAAGCGCTCCTGATAGTTGCAATGACAAACTGTCGTAATGGCAAATCACCTCTGAAAAAATCACCAAGAAAATCCTGTGATGGGTCAACATAAGTCAGAAATGACTTTGAAGGCACACACCAAAAATTTATATAAAACAGCAAACAAAGGTTAGTTTCTGTGGATACTGAGGCTGACTGTTTAGCCCACAGCAGCTAGTATTTGTTGGTGGTCTCCTATCCATTGTTAATTTGGGCTGACCCTGCATAGCTTCCAAGATCAGATGAGATCTGCTTCCTTTAGGGAATTAAGGCTTCAGCTTTGTGCCAATGAAGGGGCTTTCTAGATTGGCAGGAAAGTGTGACATGAAGTTGCCTTTTCCTTAATGCTTAGCAGCTGCACTGCAGCCTTTAGATGGAGCTGTGCTGTTCCCCAGTTTTTAAAAAAGAAGCTGGGAAAACCAGCACCTTTTAAAGGCGCTTCTTCTCCCCTAAAATGCAAAAAAAAAAAAAAAAAAAAAAAAAAAGGATTTTCATGGCACACTTTCCCTTTTTCTCATCTAAAGGCTAGACTTTCATGCAGCCATGAACACACTTCTTTTTGCCAATCTAGATCAGGCCGAAGTGCTAACTGCTGTGGAGACAAACAAAAAGGAGCTGGGAAAGGAAAAGGGCAGTTGAAACCCTGAGCAGAAGCTGTTTCACACAAATTGATACCACTTTAATTACCATGGCAACATTCTATGAAATCCTGATTTTTTCAGTTTGGGGATGGGTATTTTTCATTCTCTGCCAGAGGGCTCCTTCAGGGTATCCAAACCAGAAACCCTAGGATTCCATAAGATGCAGCCATAGCAATTCTGTGGCATAAGAATACTATTTGTGACCTGTGATAGGGCTCCAAATTCATTCTTCAATCATCATCCTGTTTCAGGCCTTCACTTTTGTTAATTTTCATTTCATTTCATTTATTGCACATCTATTCTGCCTTTCTCCCAAAAAGGAATTAAACATCAACATTTAAAAAATGATTAAAAACAGCTAAAATAATAAAAAAAACACTTAAAACATTTAAAACAGAGCTTAAATAAACTAATAAGAAGGAGGGGAGAGAGAAAACTTCCTACACTGTAACTCTATAGTTAAAACTCAAAAGTCTACCTAACTAACATTCTTCACCTGCCAGAGGAAAGACAGGAGGAATGGAGTCAACCAGACTTCCTTTGGAAGGGAGTTCCACAGTCCGGGAGCAGCCACTAAGAAGGCTCTTTCTCAAGTCCTCACCAACCAACCCTCTCTTCATACCTTAAGGCATACATTGGTTTATATAAGGAGATGCAATTTTTAATCTGATTGTGACTAATTATCACCACACTAAAAATAACATTTAAAATTTCAAAATTTCATTTTCTAAAAAAATAAATTAAAATTTTAAATTATTTTTTTAAAAAAATTTCTTTAAAAACATCACATTTTCACCTTAATCACATGAAATTATGTATATGTAAACACATTATTCTGTGCGTATGATGGTAATTTAAAGATAATTTTAATCATGTCAGTTGTTTATGTCACAACTATTACCATTAGATTCAGTGATCTATGGGAATTACAATTTATGAGTAAATTAGTACAAAAACATTACTAAGGATTCTGTATGGGTGTAGTATGGGAGAAGGTCAATGGGGGGTGACACCATGAGTTACTGCACTGGGTGTCATCAATCCTAGTGACACCACTGCCACACCAAGCAATATTTTAGAGAAGGAAGTACAGTATATAAAATACCTCTTTTCTCTTCAAGAGGATCATGACTGAACACACACACACACAGAGAGAGAGAGAGAGAGAGAGAGAGAGAGAGAGAGTCAATATATAACAGGAAGACCTTTATCTGCTTTCTGGACATTAACCAGACAGTACTAGTTCATTATTTACAAGGGTGCTTTAATGAAGTATTAAAGTGTGGATGTGTGTGAAATACCTGTATTCTTGTGTGGAAGAGAAATCAAAGTCCAACACATACAGGGGGAGGGGGTCTCTAAAGAGTCCCCCCCCCCCGCCGCTTACTGGATATTTAGGTGACCATAGAAGTTGGCTCTTTAAAAAAAACTTTAACAGAATAGTACACATTGGCAATTATGTGTTATATTGTAATGCAAATGATGATACCTAATTCCAAAGGTTATCAGAGAAGCTCTTCTACTTTATCTGCATCCTTCACTTCCTGTAATGGGAATTGTCTATTTTTCAGTATTTGGTGGCATTTCTGCTGCCACTGAAGTGGGGGAGGGGAACCTGTAAATTTGGGAGGCAAGCTCCCATTTCCCACACATTCCACATTTTAGCAGAGTATGTCTTCAATGCTCACTTTGTCACTTTAATTTCTTCTACATCTCAGATTTGAGAATAAAATCATTACTCTCCCTGCCATGCATCCACCCACACAGCCATACTGAGAAATGGATTTGGATTCACAAGATCTGCTAACAACCCTGGGGTAAATCCAATTGTTAGTTCCAGCTGGGAAAACACCATTGAATCAATGGGATTCAATAGCAAGTCAAAACTTATGTGGCTGCTATTGATTCAATGGGTCTACTCTAAGTGAGATTAACTATTGGATTTGATTAGCTGTGTGCCATGCAGTAGCCTGTACTGTGTTTCTGAACATATATTATTTTCATTAATAGCAGCCACAGTAAAATTGAGTTGACAACACCCCGACATAATCATATTTCAGTGATGTTGTTTAGTTTTCCAAGTACCTTGCCAAGGAGGGGGAAAAGTGAAAAGAAGTTGTTTCAAATTTATTTTGAGACTGTTGTATCGTTCTTAGTAATAGAAGCTTACACTGTTCTATACTCAGAAATAAATGCTAGTATATTAAATGATGGAAATTAATGGGGTGAAACTAATGATTAGGCAGATGTGGAATTCATATTCACAGATACAAAAAAATCCAGATAAAGACAGATATAAAATATGTGTAATTACATTTTTTCCATATGTGCATATGTTAAAATGATTTAAAAAAAAAAAGGAGTGGTGAAGCTTATATCCAGAAAATGCTTCTTTCATTTTAAAAAAATATTCATTACAGCAAAATCAGAATTTTTACCAATTTCCTCTTTCAGGAGGTGGAACTTTATGGGGGGGGGGATGGAATTCTCCTGGAGAATAGTTGATAAATTATCAATTTCTCTGCCTGCAAATAAGGTAGAGAATTTCAGGTGAAACCTATTTCATTTTATTATTTTTAATTTTTTATAATGCTTTTTTTTTAAAAAAAAAAAAAATTAAATGCACATTCAAATTGCATAAAATCTACAAGAGTTTAAACATGACATGACATAACCACAACAAAAGCAGCACCAAAATTTCATAGATTGTACAATTCTGAAATGGTCAAATCCCTTCGAAGCCCTAAAAGACTTTATGCAGAGGTTACTTGCAAACAATTGTTTTTACCCCTAAGAATAATATTATAACTGTGTTGCATTATGATTGCAACTTCAGAAGGAATAATGTTACTGCGTTAGCAAAGTAAGGGCCAAAACAGACAGCTGTATAGGGGTGGCTTGATGCAGCCCCTCTGAGCACTGGATCAGGGCCATGGCAACCACACTCCACAGCCCTGATCTGGTTTTTTTTCTGGTGCAAAAAGAAGAGGCAAAATTCTGCTCCTTTTTGTGCTGAGAAAAAGCACTCTTTATGCTGCCTCTGCAGCTTTTCAGCACTCCTGCAACATGTAAATGCTACACTGCTGGTGTGCCAAAAAGCCGCCACCATGTAAATGGCTTTACAGCAGCTCCTTGCTGACTTGGGGGCATGTGTCATGCATACACCACATCCCCAAGACACTAGGAAGCTGGCTTTTTTTGCCGGTTTCTTCTTTCTCTAATAGTACTCTGTTGCTGTATAATTATGGAGTGTAACCATATAAAATGGTGTGTGGAGCATTCCACATGGTCAAAGGCAAGTGTGTGTGTTATATTTCGTGGTGATGCCTCATATTCTACATTAAGAGGGAAGGGATATGGATGTGTTTAGTATCAGAGCCAGTGAATGGTAACATTAATCTTCTTTAAAAGTTAACTAAACATAACCAGTCACTTTTAAGAAATTGGGAAGTAATACAATATGGTCTCAATTATCCAACCTTCAGTTATCCAACATTCCGGATTATCCAACGTCACGGCTGCTGTGATTTTTTAAAATTTTCTGTGATTTCTTTAAATTTTCAGAGGACTGAACTGTTTATACTGTACATCACAATGTTTATCAGTGATTTCTTTACATTTACTTTTACTGTTATTGCAATAAAACCTCAATACATTTGCAATTCATAGTGATTTCAAGGCTTTTCTTGGACCTTCCAGATTATCCATCATTTTCAGTTATCGAACTGTCAGCTGGTCCAGTTTAGGTCAGATAATTGAGACTCTAGTTGTCAAGACCCCCGAAGCAGTTAGTTATATAGTCATTATAAATACAATGTTAAAAGTACAGTTGAGTCTCGATTATCCGATACTATGACTGATTATATTTTAAGTTCAGGAAGCATATTCAGGAGTAGCCATGTTGGTCATAATCCACAAAAGAGTGATACTTTTAATCAGCCAGCCAAAATGCACAAAATAAATTATGAAGCGTTCAAAGCGCCACTGTCAAATTTGATTAATCTAATTTGATTTATCAGGACCTCTGCCTGATGAAGAAGCCAGTGGAGCTTAAAGAGCTTACCTCATGTATTTTGTTCATTTTGGTTGGTTGATTAACTGTATCAATATTTTGTGGATTTTGGATGTTATTGTACTTTACCTTTTAAGTTGTCACTAATAAGAAACTGCCATTGCAATCACTGTAACAATGATGTTCTCTCAGTCTTTCATGTCTCAGAAATGTCCTGAATCCCAGCTCCAGAAAATGACATTCGTTAGTATATCATGGTGTTAAAAGTCCTTAAAATCCTCCCTCCTGACCATGCACATGATTTCCTCTTCAGCTGCTGTTTTGTTTTGTTTTAAGAATTATGCTATGTCACTGATGTAGCTATCATTGGAAAAGGCCTCTAGCAGAGATCTTTTTTTCTTCCTTCTTCACTTCTCTTGTTTGGGGCAGTAACTTCAATAAAGTAGAACAAGAAAGAAAAGTTTTAGGCAACAGCACCAATAATCAGTTTGGAGAAAAGCTCACTTTTGTTGTTGTTAACTGCTCTCAAGTCAACCCATAGAGTTCTCTTGATGAGACATCTCCAAGACTCCCTGTCTTCCACTGTTTGGTTTAGTTCCTGCAGTCATACTTGTGAACTCCTTAATAGAGGAGGTCTTTTTGACTGTCCATGGAATCCTCATTGCTCTTCTCCAACACCACATCTCAAATGAATTGATTTTCTTTCTGTCTTCTTTTTTAATTGTCCAGTTTTCACATTTATACATGGTAATAGGGAATACAATGGCTTGTAAAATTCTAACTTTTTGTGCTCAGTTTGATATCTTTGCATGTTAAAATCTTTTCTAGTTCTTTCATAGCCACTGTCCCATTCTTAATCTACTTTTCATTTCCTGGTTGCATTGGCCTGACTTGTACCTCTTGTTTCTGCACCACTATGTAATACCCAGTAATGAATTTAACATAATGTGCAGTCAGACAGTGGATTCCCTTTCTCCTACAAAAACTTTATGGAACAGTTCATTCTTGTGTACTTATATATACTCTGCTCTGTTTATATATACATATACATGCAAGGTCTGGTGTACTTAAAACGCACCAGGAATTCATTAATGCACCAGGAATTCCTCTCTATTTTGTATGCACCAAAGATGGTTGTCAGTTTCATTCCTGTGTTCGAGGTGTCCAAGCAGGAGATGGAAGGTGACATATATGGAATGCTGTAGAAATGGATTTCCTGCATTAGCAGGAGATTGATGAACAAAATGATCTTTGAGGTTTCATCATAGGACCTTCAGAACTGTTCAAACCATTCCATAGGCAACAAGTCTTCCATATTATGCAGAGGAATCTTGTAGCATTTTTGAGATCTAAATATGTTCAATATGAAATGCCTCTATTGTCATTCCAACAAAACCTATTTTGCATGATTTATTAGTAATTTAATTTATAAATGTTGTATCTTCTGCAGGTTCTCACCTTTTTGAAGTAAGGCACCTAACTGTTGTTTTTCAGGTACCCAAACTCTTAAGTACTCATTGTTTAATTATGTGCTCAGTTAAATTCCACTCAGTTAAATGTGTTCAAAAATGATACACCTTTTAACATAAGAAATTAACAAATTGACAGTTTGGTTCAAACTATAGATCTTTAAGGCAGCTTCCATTCACTTTTTAAATTATAGTTTACAGTAAGAATTTAGACAGATTTTGTAATATTTTATACAGTCTAGAATATAGTATACATCAAGAATAGACATACTTTGCTTTGTTTTATATTATTGTACTTGGCAATATCTTGTAATGCAATTATCACATGCAAGCAATTTGCCATATATAGAATGAGATATTTAACTGGTTGTACCTGTGAAAACTTGAAGAGCAGCTTTGCAACTAGAATGTAGACTGCATTAAAATGCTTTGAATACTGTGAAGGCTATATGAAATGTATGTCTTAAATAATGTACAGCTCACACAAATTTCTGACTGAAATCCTATAATCTTGTGTGTTATAGCTCTATTCTGTTGTGCCAATTATCCCCCAGGAGGTACACTGAACCATGAATAGATCTGAAAAGAAGATAAATTGGAAGGCTGCATAGGTAAACTGTAGGGATGACTGGCAATAAGTCTAAGGATACATATCTGTCACCAGTCTGTGACCACACTTTTAGGTGTTCAGAGGTTCTTGAGTACAGTCCTATGGCTCTAAGTGTGGGCTTCATTTTGTTTTCCTCTCATAAGCATCATGAGGCTTAAGATATAGGCTTAAAAGGAAATCAGGGCGTTTTTAGTGTTTTTAGTGACACTCCATCTGAGTGCTCTATTTGCAGTACCTGATTTGTTGGGACAGGTCTCAACCTATTTAATATCAGTTCAGCACAGCTCTAAATTTTCTCCCCTCCACATTAGACCAACAAGCACACACACACAACCAAAAATTCCCTATTTAAGCAGACTGTAATCAGCATTGCCCACATTGCAATTTTTAGGGGTTGCAGGACCAGTCACACCCTAGCCCCTTGACTTGTACATTTTGACTTGATAACACCATTGGTACTATCCCCTCTGTATCTACCACCACCATCCCTTCCTGGATTGCTCTGCACCTAGGCAGGATGGAACTGGATTTTTAGTGAAATCTCTCCCTTAACAATAGTGCTAGATAGTCTTATTTCTTTGTTTATTTGCTGGCTTATATGCTGCAGTCTCAGTGCTGGAGTGCTGCTGTGACATGGAATGGCAGTGAACCCATGATGTTGCTGGAGAGTGTTCATGGGATTAACCAGTTTAAGGTAGCAAAGCCATGACAGTGGCATAAAATGTCATGGCATGGCGGCAGCTCCCCCAAGGAGTATGATGTTGCTATCATTAGCATAGCTAACATAGCAAAAATTTTCACAATTTACACCAAATTCATAGATTGGTAGTAGTAGTAATCCTGGTAGAGGGAGATCAGACAAGCAGAAATATTTACATAAGCATAGCATTCCATTGCCAAGCCAGCATACATAAATGAAACACAATTTAAAAAATGGGAGATGTGCCTCCATGGATGGATGTCAACATAGAAAAAAAGTAACACAATTAATAATATGCCAGATCATACTCAGACTGTTATTTATATCTATCAGAGTGTTTGCATATATCTTAATAGTGCCTAGGTGTTCCATTTGCCTTATCGCCAGTTGGCCTGGATATCCATATAGAAAACAAGTCTACTCACTCAAGAGTAGAGGGCAAACCTATATGTAAATGAACCAAAGTTTCCTAGAAGGATCTCCACTACCTTGAAAGGACTATAGTTCTATGATGTAACATACATTTTGCATGAAGAAGGACTTGGGTTCATCTCTGCCATCCAAGGAAAACATTTCTTGCACCACTGGAGGAAACCTTGTGTGTACTAACTGGCACCAAGAGCTGTTTTTATTGCATATGTCTTATATTCATTTGGGACAACCTTAATCCCCTACACACACACACCATTGGCCATCATCATAGTCATATACAGTTTTTGATGTACAATAGCCACAACCTCTGCAAAAAGTTGATTCACGAGGGTACCACATTTAAAAAGATCCAACATGTTGTAATGGTTTAGGTGTGGAGTGGGAGTCGGGGAGATCAGCATTCAAATCCCCACTCAGACATAGAAGCCTGCTGGGTGACCTTAGGTAAGTCACACACTCTCAGACTCAGAAGAGAGCATTAACAAACACCCTCTAAACAAATGTGAGGAAAATCCCATGATATTTTTGCCTTGGAATCACCATAAGTCAGACATGATTAAAATGTACACAACAACCACATTAAGGGATGTTTTTAATATTATTTATTGTTCTAAAGGAAGTAAAATTCTGGCCCAGGTTAACCAAACAATAAAGTCTCTTCATTTTGGATCTGGTCACAATCCTTTCCCACAATCTCATATTATGTATTAACTGTTGTCAATCAGCTTGCCAGAAAGCATGAACCAAGTTTTATCTCTCTTACAGAGAGCCATTTCATTAAAGAATCCATTGCTCTTTATTTTATTTTATTTTTTTTATCTAGAGATGGGACAGCTATTACCAAGTGCTGCAACTAATTGCTTGAAATAATGAGATGCTGTCTAAGAAGAGTAAGTTATAGCAGAAAGCTCCAATTAACAGATAAGGAACAAGGTCATGGTAACAAGGAGAAACCTGTTCCTGAAATATTTTATTTGCAAACTTATTCAAAAGATTAAAAGGTGACAAAACCTTTCTCCCCAGTATGACTGCGTAATTGCCACTGCTGTTGAGTACCAATAGCCCTAGGGAATGGAAGCTCTTTTCGCCTAATATAATAAATTCAGGTGTCACACCAGTGTAACTTGATATTTTCACCATGCTTTGTAGACATCCAAGAATCAAGATTCTGCCCACCTCCCAAGGGTTCCAACACTTCAAGAGTACAACAGCTCTATTGGCCTGAATTATCATAGACCCACATACTCTAGCAGAGCATTAAGTGCATTAATAGGAATTAATTCTCTCATTTCTTTAGCGTGGTAATTTCAAACAAATTGGATAGTCTCAAGTAACCCTTCCACATATACACTGTCCCTATGAAAAGGGGAGAAGAGACCACACATTCTCATCTGCACATTCAATGTGGATTATCAAGGAAAGTTCTCATGTCTACAGTACAGTTATCTATACACAGGCTTCTGTGCTTGACATTGCAATGAATGTGAATATTTAAGGTAATCGGGACATACTTACTCACTGTCTTTCTCTTTGTGTGGTTTATACATACAGAACTTTCCTATGAGTACTCTTTACACAAAAGTAAAAACAACTAAGAAAAAAAAAAAGTATCTCAAAGTCATGGGGCCATATGTCTCATGGTTGGAAATTCTAATTTTTCTAAGGACTTTATCACACAGGGGAAAATTGGGGGTTTAAACAGTGATTATCCCATGAAAATTGTGCAATTGTTATGTTTTCCACACAACATTGCAATTAAAGCATCATTATCCAGGGAATAACCAGGGAATAACTTCATGTATGATTTGTTGTTATTCCCAGGATAATGATGCTTTAATCATGATGTCATGTAAAAATATTAATTGCGTTTGTGCTAATTTCATGGGATAATCATTGGTTAAACCCCTGATTTCCTCTGATTTCTCTGTGTGATAAAGTCCTAAGTTCTGGTAGAAGGACAGACAAGAAGGCATGAAAAGCTTCCTGTACATGCATTTATTGTGCTAAATTTTTTTTTAAAAAAAATACAGTGTGATTTTTTTTAACTTATTGGTGGAACAGTGGGCATGCAGTAAATGACTGACTGACTGAATGAATGAATAACTTTTAACCCCAAGATGAATGTGATAAAAAGCAGAGGCACCTAGCAATGAATGGTATCATATTGCCAAACTCTTAAAAGAAGCAACCACTCTAGTTTTCTGCAACTGAAATCTGCAACTAGGGAAAGGCAGATTGATTTAGATTGGTTTCACTTACAGCCATATTTTCTGCAGTTTTGAATATAGTATTTGCACTGAAAACAGAGCCAGGCAGCATAGATTTTCTTTCTTTGTCATTGTTAGGTTCTGTGTTAATGCCATATTATTTACTAAGCCTTTAGCTAGGATTGTACCTGACAGATTTGTGCACATGAAGCACACCTATCACTCACACAAACTGAGGTCTCACTGGATAGACTATTTAACATTGACTTCATGAAGTCTGGAAACACTAGTGCCACACTGACAAAATATAAATCTCTAACAAAAGAACAGCCCACTGACAATCTACTTTTCTCGATGTAATGCCTTCTAGTCTGCCTTCCATTATTATTTCAATGTGACAAAGGACTTTATCACATGGGATGGAATGTCTCTCAATTTTGAAAGAAAAGAAAGTGAGGCCAATTCGAAAGTAAATGCCATTACGTGATAACTCATCACATGCAAAGACAAATAGCATCCACCCAAAGGAGAAAGCAAAGCCAATATGAATGAAATCATCTCTTGCAAATTAACGTGATTTGACATCCCCCCCCCCCCCCAGTGACAGATAATCATTAAGGAGTGGGCAGGAGGCACACTCGTGTCCTCCTCACTGCCTTTTCCTTCCTGGTTGTGGAGCCAGGCAGACGACAAGAGACAGAGGGAGGGAGGAAGGAGTCTTGGCTGCTCCCACTTTCCCCAGCATTGCCTGCGGAGGGGCCTTTCTTCTGAGCATGCAGACCCTGGGCTGGGTGTCCCAAGAAGGTGCTTTTAGCTGCCCAGGAGGAGGCAGCCTCGGTCCTTCTTTGCTGCTGCTGCTGCCTCTAAAGGGAAAGGTGCCCCGCTCTCCTGGGACTTGGGCAGGGAGGCAGGGTTCCTTTGCAGAGAAGGAGCCAAAGGAGGTGAAGGGGAAAAGAAGGGCTGCTGGTTTGGTTTTGTTTTGGAGGGGAGGCAAAGAAAAAGGGAGGAAAAAAAAGAAGGCAGCATCGGAAGGGTTTGGCTGTTGTTGAAAAGCAAGCCCCAAGCCCCATCTTTTTTTTCCTCTCCCTTCCCCTCCAGGATGAACTGGCTTGTCTGACAAACATGGGAGGAATTTCTCCCAATTTCAAATGGAGCCAATTTGAATTCACGTGAATTCGCTAGTTTAGCGAATTCACGTGAATTCCCATTGCATTCGGAATGACTTCCCATTTCCCAAAAATGACCCCCCATTGCCCGAAATTGCATGAGATACTCTAATTCGTAATAACATGAAACCCCATGATTGCATTCGGAATGACTTCCCATTGCCTGAAATTGCGTGAGATACACACATTCGTAATAACGTGAAACCCCATGATTGCGTTCAGATTGCCTTTGGAATATACCCCCAAATTCCCTTCTGTGATAAACTCCTTAGAAACATTTTGAAAGCCACTTAGATATCTTGTACATTAAGGGCTTGGTTTTAAAAACATGTGTTCCATTGTATATCTTGATTCTTTCACCTTACTTTGTGCATCTTATATGGTGCCCTTCCCTGAAAGAAGGAGATGTTCAGATGATAATGACACAGCCAACAAGATGAAGGGATGCGTGAATGAAAGAAAAATGTGTATGTGTAAATGTCCCACTATCCTACCTGCCTCGCCTTCTCTTCCAAGGCCAGCAAATTGGCTATCTGGCTTCAAGCAGAGGGGTCAACTGACCTAAACCCCATGATTGCATTCAGTTGACAGTAGTTCACAAATGAACAGATTCAATCTCTATGTGGCAAACACTTTGCTATGTGTATATTTTTCAGCAATGATTTTCTCATAGTGTCACTGTTTATTCTCTCTTTAATCAGCCTGTTCTCAAACATTAACATCGAAATTTGTACCACTGACATGAAGAATTAAGCATATTAAATTCAGAACCTTATTTTTTTCCCCTTGCAGAGGAATTTGAACCATGTAGACTTTAAGTACAAAGTATTTTACAAATGAAAGGGGATACTGACATGCATGAGCAGGTAGTCACTTCTTGTTAAATGTCTAATATAAACTCTCTCACTCTCATTTTCTCTCCTTCTCTCACTGTCATTTTCTCTCCTTCTTCCTTAAGGGGTTTGTGTGAAGGAGAGGCTATCCAGTACACAAGACAAAATGCCCGTAGAAAGCAAAAGAACAAAAGTAATACAATATTGCAACAATACTTTTAATTGCAAACACCATTACTTTTTTAAAAAAAAAATACATCAAATATAATTCAGCCCTCCTGTATTTTTTTTCTGGAGCTAAACCACCAGAGAACACCAATAAAACATCTGTATGACCAATAAAAATGGCATTTCATAACTATTTGAAGGGTGTTTTTCAAAGCCTTTTAAAATACCACAACATCCTTGGAAAAGAGATTCATACCACTACAGAGAAGTGTGTATTTCTAGAAAGACTCGAAAGTATCACACGTGGTAGAGCCAGTTCAATACAGTCTACTTTGACTAGCTTCAGCTCTGCAGGGGCCCCTCAGAGAGAGATCTGATCCTTTAACGGATATCATAATCGTCATCATCATCGCAGTCAGCACTCAGACAACTAGTTATAAAATCCAAGTGAATACATCTGTCTCAATGGACTATATCTTTAAAGCCACTGACCCAAAGCAGACATATACTGCTGAGGCTAAGTACAATATGAATGAGGTATTTGCTACTTTTGATTGCTGCATTATTATTATTATTATTATCCTTTATTTATATAGCGCTGTAAATTTACACAGTGCTGTACATACAATCTTAAATTAGACGGATCCCTGCCCTCAGGCTTACAGTCTAAAATTCATATTTATGAAAATATCCACTAATGCTTTATGCAGATGCCATCAGTCTCTAACAATATTATATAATTTACCATCCAAAAATTGTTCTGCTCCAAGGTCACAAATGGAACATAGCTATTGCATGTGAGTGGAGAAAGCAATCAAAAATTGATTATATTGCTGGTCCTACCATATATTCATTACAGCGAGAGACTATCTTCCTATACAAGCTGGCCTACATTTAAGATCTTCAGGAAAGATCTTTTGGTCCCATCACCATCACAAACATGCTCTGTGGAATTCTTAAGGGAGCTTCATTTGGAACCCACTCTGCTATCTTTCTGGCACCAGGCAAACATCTTTTTTTAAAAAAAAAAAAAAATTAGGTGTGCAATTGGTGATTAAATTAAATTATGTGGTAGACAGGTGTTTTGAATGCAGATGCTGTGCTTTTATCTTTCTGTCAATTATCTTTTATATGTGTATTAAACTTTTTTTAACTTTGTGTCTTTTAAATAGAAATTTGAGTTTTTAAAACTTTTATAAAGGAAAAAGATGTTTAGTTTTGTTTTAAAATTTGAATTTAAATTTAAGTTTCACACCATTTTAACTACCACGACTGCATCCTGTGGAATCCTGGGATTTGTAGTTTCATGAGGTATTCAGCCTTTTCTTATCAGAGTGCTCTTGCCCCACCAAACTACAAATCCCAGGATTCTATTGGATAGAGTCATGGCAATTAAAGTTGTGTCAAACTGCTTTATTTTTGCAATATGGATACACTCTAAATGCGAGAAAAAAGTTGGTAGCATAATGTTATAGTGCTCCTATTCCACTTTTACTGTTATGGCTGCCTCCTGTGGAATCCTGGGCTTTGCAATTTAAGGAAAAACTTTTAGAATTCTCAACCAGAGAGCTCTTAGGTCTCCCTAAACTAAAAACCCCAGAAAGCTATTGGAGGCAGCCATAGTAGTAAAGGTGGAATAATAGTACTATAGCAGTATAGTGCAGTATTCATTTACTCACAAAAAAAGAAAGACAAAACCAGAAAAGATGAACCAGAAAATCAGTTTGGCAAAAGGCACACTTTAACAACCATCTCCCATCAGAAAGAGAATGGAAGTGCTACAAGGGTACATAGAGCAATATTGAGAAAGCCACTGCTCTCCTTAGGAGTTTATAAGACGGGGAGGAATTTTTCTCTATTTTGAATGAAGCCAATTCAAATTCATGTGAATTCGCTAGTTTAGCGAATTCATGTGAATTCGCTAGTTTAACGAATTCATGTGAATTCGCTAGTTTAGCGAATTCACGTGAATTCCCATTGCATTCAGAATGCATTCAGATTGACTTCTCATTGCCTGAAAATGACCTCCCATTGCCTGAAATTGCGTGAGATGCTTTAATTTGTAATAACATGAAACCCCATGATTGCGTTTGGATTGCCATTGGATTATACTTCCAATTTCCGACATCTGATATACTCCCTAATCATGTTGGCATTTATTTTCTCATGTGGTAAAGTTCCTAGTCTCAAAGGTGCCATCTTAAGGCAGATAGTAAATAACTACTGGGCAGTAACAGTAATGGTGAGTGACACTGATGGAGATCTTTCAGATGTCACAAAACAGTCAACACATTAGTCCTGCATGGAGGGAGGCAAAAGTGAGCCTCCTTGTGAAAACCTCTCATTGGGAGACCCCTGGATGAGCCAATCCAAAACATAAAAAGAGACAGGGACAAAAGACAAACAGAGAACTAAAAGGGCAGAACAGAGGATAAGTACCAAAAAAGACATGGTCAATAGCCCAACAGAACTCAAAAATGTGGAAAGAGACACAGCAGACATTTCTAAAAATGAAAAGAAGTTCTGAAGCTGTGCTACACATGTTATAGGTACATGGAATGTGAAAAACATGAATCAAGGGAAGCTACACATAATTAAAAAAAGAAATGGAACATATAAACATAGCAATACTAGCAGTGAGAGAACTAAAACTGACATTTTAGTCAGACAACTGCACTGTATTCTACTCAGGAAAATAAAAAAGGTAAAACAATGGAGTAGCACTAATAGAGAGGAAAGACATAGTAAAATCAGTCAAAGGATATAACATAAAGTTGTTCATAACCAACAGTTCAGCCTATCGGGGCCTATGAAACTCTCTTGACCACAGCCCAGTCTGATAGGTCTAAATACCCCTCTCTTTAGAGACAGAAGGTGCTCCTATAACCATCTTTCCCATATTTGGGTCTGTTGCACATATCTTTTGTGTTCATTTGGTTTTTCTATTTTACCTGTTTATGATGTATAATTACATGTGAGCTCATTAACTGCAAGTTAAAGTTTGCACAGAAGCTAATGCCCAAAAGTAATCTGTGTATATACATTTTAATGCTTGTCTGATAGCCATCCTTTCTGAGGAATGGAACTGATGTGAACATTTGTAACTGTGATGTGCTATTACTAAGGAGTTTATCAGACGAGAGGAATTTCTCTCTATTTCAAATGGAGCCAATTTGAATTCATGTAAATTTGCTAGTTTAGCGAATTTACATGAATTCTAATTGTGTTTGGAATGCGTTCAGAATGACTTCCCATTTCCCGAAAATGACTCCCCATTGCCAGAAATTGTGTGAGATACTCTAATATGCAATAACGTAAAACTCATGATTGCATTTGGAATGACTTCACTTTTGCCCAAAATTGCGTGAGATACACTCATACGCAATAATGTGAAACCCCATGATTATGTTCGGATTACCATTGGATTATACTTCCAATTTCTGTCGACTGATAAGCTCCTAAAATGCAGTGCTCTCATGGTTAAAAGATCTCTTATATTTGTGTTCCTTGGGTTACATGCAGACCTATACATATGTCTGGAGTGGGCACATATTAACCTTCTTGCTTACTTGCTGAGATAATCTATATGAGATTTTTGAGATAGATTCCCCTGACAATCCTGTCATATCCAAATAAGGAAACTCTTCCCTTAAAGCTGCCACCATGTTTGTTTACATACAGTAATGGTGTATTCTATTCAGAATAGTAAATAGCAGACAGAAATGATAGTGACAGTGGATAGGTGGAGAATAACAAAGGGGAATAGGATGACATAAATCCTTTAGAAACATGAGCAAGTCTTTATTCTAAAAGAAATTTATATTTTCTTATAGAAAATATAATTTTCTTATAGAAAACTATAAAATTTATCACATATTGATTAGACCAAATCAGTGAAGCTGTTACTTGATACCTAAGGCATGTCATCTGTGAGCATTAATGTATGTCAAAAATATATGGTTTTAAAATTTGCTTGATATAGGAATGTGTGTTAGATCTATGAATTCATGGTTTCATATTCTTGCTAGGCACCTATGTTAAAGCCCTCTAGGTTGTGATTCTAAAAGATATAGCTGTTAAAATTTAACCCTTTCGAGAGGGGATCATAAAATACTGTCCTCTTCCAAGATAATTGTATTTTTCTAGCAGATAGGTCTTGATTAAGCAAGTATAACCAAACATACAGCAAGAAATAAATTAATAACAATCAGGAATAAATTGTATACAGTCATTAATTCACAGGTAAATAATAAAGTCAATAGTGCTTCGATAAATTCAATAATTGGTTTTCCTTTCTTCTCTCATTACTATCAGTCTTCTAAACCAAATACAGTATATAAGTATTGCCAGATGTTGCTGTATATACAGTGGCCCATTCCTATATGTGGGGATCCGTGCCAGACCCCCTACATATGGAAAAAACCGCATAAGGTTAAATCCCATTATTTTCTATGGTAGTGTGTTCCCCGTGTGCACATGCCATTTTATCCACTGTGGCTTCCCTTATGCGTAAGCTTAAATCCTCATAAGACAACCCTGTGTATGGTGTGGGCACACTGTTTAACAAATATTGTGCTTAAATATTAATTTTACTCTTGATTTCAACATAGCAATAGTTTGCTATGCTAAAATTAGTAAATTAAGACAGAAGGTCTCTAGGGAATTACAGGCATGTGAATAGAAAATGTAGTGACTGTATGTTGTTATCTTAAATACTAGAATGAAGTATTTAATTTCTCTCATGTGGTTAAATAGCTAGTAATTTGGTATTTTTGGTACCATTTTCAAAGGAAAAAATAATAAGCTTTCCTAGTTTTAATAGTAATACTGCAAATTGGTCAATAAACTCAATAGATAGTCATTGTTATAATAAAACTAATTGATGAGAAACCAACTTGATAATAATTAGGAAGAATAAATGGTTTATACAATCCATTTATATCTCCCACAGGTGAATGAAAAGCTGAACTTTTCATTCCAACAAGTGAAGGAAACTGGTGTTTCTAAACACTGTTATCGGATCAGTAGAATTGCTTGGAAAGAAATTCATTTAGTATTTCATACTTTTTTAAAGCTTACATTTGATTCTTGATGCCCTCAGAAAGGACAGAGATGAGGAAGGAGAAGAAATATGTTTAGTGACCTTCTTTTTCTCACTTATGGCAAAAAGATCTTGGTTTATTAATCTGCCTCTTAAGGATAAAATTTTATAAGGTGGGATCCAGCTATGAATAATAATACCTGTAGTTTCCAATGCTCTATGTTGGTTATTTAGTTATGTATGTATGAATAAATAACATTAGCAACATGCCATAAAAATAAACATCTATGGGGCAAAAGCCGGATTAGGGCTGCAGCTAAAGAAGTGGCAAATAGCCATTCCTTTTTACACAGGCAAAAAGATGGCTTTACCACCCCACTGGAGATGGAAGTCAGCTTTCAGGCATTCCAGTTGTGTTTGGTATGTAAATGCCATGCCTCCAGATCACCAAGAAGATGGCCTATGTATGGGTAGCATGAAGCCGATTCCTGGGCAGCTTCAAAGCATGCGGTGTCAAAATGCTGTGCTTTCAAGCCACCCAGATGGTGGCGCAAAAGGGTGGTCTTTTTCACCCCTAAATTAAAAACTAGCAGCTGCATTGGGCAAAGGAGTCTTCAGCAGTCAATCACGGAGTAAGGAGGCTAACATTTCCAAACCCCTCCCACCAGCAAGTGAAGATGCAACAAAGAATTGCAGCAGAAGTTGTGCTTCTGATTGTCAGATAAACAGAATTCCTTCTCCTAATGTGGCTGCTAGGTGTTAAGATAAGTCTGGGTAACATTTACATAATTTTGCTAAAGGCAGAGCAGTTGTGGATTGCTAACTGTAGGTAACATATCCATAACTTCAATACTAAATTCTTGAACTATTATTAATAATGATAGTAATAATAGATCTGTTAATAGAACAGCCCAGCATAAAGCAAAATTACTAAGCTACAATAACAAAATGAAATTTAAAAAGTTAGGGCAGAGCATTATTTTAAGATTATCAATGTTTTCAGTTCTGCTGTGTTCACTATAAGCTTTTCCGGTGGCCAATTTTATCTATTCAAATTGCTTCTTTGTTTTTTTTTTAATTGTGATTGCTTTGTTTTCTGTTTTTCTGGTTTTAACTGCCATTTTTAATTTCCTGGAGGACACAGCTAATAGGATAATATATACATCTTGCAAAGGAAATAATAAGTTCCTCAGGCATTGGGTTACAGTGGGCAAATTACTTGAAGCTACTAAAAGTCATCCTGGCTACCAGCTTCACTTGAGGAACTCAGTGTAGAACCCAGTCCATGTGAATTCCCAAGAAATAGTAGGAGGGGAGAGACAGAGGGGAATGCCTACTCAAAAAAAGTTTGCAAACCTCTATCTAGTTCATTGGAAGACCCCACTACTTTCATTTCTAATACTCCAATTCTAAGTACACTCATCCCTCCACATTCACTGGGGTTAGGGGCACAGGGGCCTGTGAATGTGGAAAAATTGCAAATAACAAATACAATATGTTTTACCTGAGAAAACACATCTCTAGAAATCCCTAGATCCTCCAGTGTAACTGTGTGGTCAACATATGCCAAACATTGACTACAGAATCGCCCTAGAAGAGCTACAAATGCATAGTGGAGTGGGTTTTTTTGTTTGTTTGTTTTTTAGTTAAAGTGGACCATAATGTTGTGCTGGAGGACCTAGATATTCCTAGGAAGAACATATTAATAAAATCTGTGAATAATCAAATCTGCAAAATTAAAAGCCATAAATGTGGAGGGACGAGTGTACATTTATTCTAAACTAGGCTTCTTTGTTTTGATAAATCAAAACAGATACACTTTGAATTGCATCCTTCAGTTTGCATCTAATCTAAAACAACTAGCCATTTATTTAATTATACTGATCCATAACCCTTTCATGTTTCCTTACCACTTCTTCCTTTTTTATTATTTTTTTATTTTTATTTTTATTTTTTGTAGCACAGCCACAAAAGAAATCTGTCATGGTGGGACAGAATATATAGCTGCCCAAGGCATTTGGACTGGTAACCATATGATTCTGGCCAGTTCAATGGTCTTTAAATTCCATAAAGAGCCATATAGGCCTGTCTACTCAGGGCACATGCCAATGACATCAGGCCTTATGCTTAAATAAGGAGGAGGAGATGTTTGTCTAGTTTTATTGAATTATGAAATGAAAATCACATGAACTTCTTCAAAGTATTAGTGGAGCTATATGAATGAGGATTATTCATGATTTTTTAAAAAAGATTTTCATCAAGGGTTGGTTTGTCACTGACATTCCAATGAGGAGGGGAACAATCATGGTTGAATGAGTTCTACTACTGGATTAGAACAAAAACTTAAACTAAAAGTCCCTTTTATGAATTCTCTCACACACAAAAATTGTCACTAGAGCCACATAAGCAAAAGAAATCATTCAGGGCAAATTGTAGAAACAAAATGTCACAGAACAGTAATTATATGTCCAATTATACTCTAGTATGAAGATATGAACCAGGCTCTCACATTGGGAGCTGTAGCAGATCTCTGAATTCATCAAAAGATACAGTGTTACTGAGAAGACTACTATGCTAGCTAATTAGTGGCTTGGATCATTCTTCAGATTGTGAGGTTAAAATGAGTTTGAAATCTAATTAAATAAAATCACTTCTTGCTGACTGTACAACTGAAAAAAGATCTGAATATTGACCTCTTCTGCTTTGATACCTTGTGTGGCATCTATGCTTTAATTGCCTGGACTACCCCAATTTGATGAGCATATTAAATGCCAAACTTCAGTTTAACTGTCTTCTACTGGAAAATGTCTTTTCATATACTATACTAAATGTCAATTATCACATTTGACAGACTTACAGAAAGTATCTTGATTATATAGACTTGAATGGCTTGTCTAGGAAAAAAATATTTTTACAATTAATAACAAATAAAAATCAGGTTCAGCTAAAGAAGCCTTAACAGGAATCTAGCTTTCATACATTTTGCTAACCTGATGACATTATTAATAGTTGATTGTTCAAACTTTCCATAAACTTCAAGAAAATTCTACATTTTTTTCTACCCAAAAGAATTGCAGAAATGCAGCCTTTAGATCCTATAGATTTCATGGCTATTGCACACAGTTCCGCCAGCACAAAGGGGACATTTTTCTATCAATGACAAAAATAAACATATCAAGGAGTGAGAAAAAACTGTGTAGATCACAATTTACCTCCAGCCTTTTTGCAATCTAAAATAGTCAAAGCATTCAGAAAATGGATTGCAAAAGGTGAAGAATAAAGGGGGTCTGTTGTACACCAGACAATTGATCCATCTTGCCCACTGTTGTTTACAACAGCACTACTGACAGTGCTGGTCCTAGTCTGTAGCAATTTTCCAGGAAAGAAAGAAACAATTGTAGTCAAAGGATAAGCGTATGGTACCAATCCCTGGCATGCTGGGGGATAACTTATAGATAACTAAAGAAGCACTAGTGTCCACCAGAGAAGAAAAGTATGGAGCCCATGAACTGCATGCAGCCTCTGTGTACGTTTGCCAGCCATGAATCCCTTCCTTTGCCTTTTATCATGCCCTGCGCCTGAGTCCCTGGTGCTGACTCTGACAGTCAGGAAGTAATAATAATAATAATAATAATAGTAAATATTTATTCATATTCCGCCCCTCTGGGTGAGCAATCAGGGCGGAGTACAGCAATTAAAAATTCATACAATTAAAATAACAATTCAGTCTCCCTCCCACCCCTTAAAAATGAATTAAACTGAAAGAATTATACATTAAGACGTTAAAACATTAAATGGCTCTAGCAAAAATTGGATAAGTGGGTGGTCTCGAGAGTATCACATGTCTCAATGAGTGATACAGAAGGGACTGTAGTTGATGGAAAATTTAATCGTTTTCTGGGAAGGCCTGCCGGAAAAGATGCATCTTGGTGGCTCTCTTAAAGCCATCCAAAGTTGTAATAAGGCACATCTCATCCAGCAGGCCATTCCATAGCCTGGGAGCAACGGTAGAAAAGGCCCTCTGGAAGGTCTGCACCAGCCTAGTTTTCTTAGGTTGTAGCAAGTTTTCCCAGAGGACTGAAGAGTGCGAGGGGGCTCATATGGGGAGAGGCGGTCCCTAAGATAGGATGGACCTGAGTCATGAGGAAGGGCTTAGAAGGAGAGAGAGAGCAATGGGGACCTGCCAGAGAGAGAGAGAGAGTCCTTACAGCAGCCACAACCTGATCTAGACACAGAGGGGTGAGATCTCGCAGCAGCCACAGCCTAATACAGACACAGATACAAGCCTGGTAGTGTTGGATCCACCCAAGCCTCGATGAGAGAAGAAGAGGTGAAGAGGTACATGTTTCTATCTAAAATATTTTTGTAATTTTTATTTAAACATTTATTAGTTTATATATTTTAGGGCCAAGTGTGATTTTAAAAGTTTGAAAAGATTTTAATAATTTTTGTAAGATTGTAATTTGATGGCTATGAACCATATATGGTTGCCATAAATAAATTGTACTAAATATCCAAAATTCAACAACCAGGCAGCTCATACTCACCCACCACATCCATTTTTGTTTTCTTTTCCCCCATCCTACCCCACATGAACTTCATGAAATTGGAATGGTCTTCATGCCATGTTCTACCTTGGGTTTGGGGTAAGAGATGGTGTAGCCTACAACAGGTTCCAGGGTGAAAAATATGAGCCCTGGACCAACAGTTTGCATTCTGGTTGCCAATGAGTTTCCAAGGTTTCAGAAAAACCACAAGTTTTTCCAAAGCCTACTCAGAAGTTCCAGGGATTGAATCTAGGACATTCTGCATGCCCTTGACCTCTTTTAGTCAAGTCTGGTGTCAATTTTAAATGGAAAATAGAAAATGTGGATGAAGGAAACATGTCTGCTTATCTGTCTCAACATATGAGGGTGCCTGGACCTTGAGACCCTGAGGACAGATCTTTCTTTCTTTCAGTTCCTCTGCCTATATAGGTACAATTAGTATGGGCACATCATAGTAGTTGTCTCTAGACTCTGGAATTCCTTTCCTATAAAAGCTAGAGTGATTCCTTCCTTGTCCTTTTGTTGGCAAATGAAGACTTGCTGTGTTCATTTTATTTTAAAACTACTTTTAAAAACATTTTAATTGTATGTTTTCATTGTTTTTAGTCATCTTTATATTTGTTGATCTTTCTTGATCTTTTGTATTTTAACTACTATTTGTTTTTATGTTTCAAAACATAGAACAAAGCTGCCTTGAGTCTTTCTTTTGGGAAAAATGGGAAATAAATAAAGGTTGTCATCATCTTCATCATCATCATCATCATCATCATCATCATCATCCTTAGTCCTTATATTATGCAAGACAACCTGTGGTTTTTAACCTGGCCCCTGAATGACAATTAGTATAGATACATAGATACTTAAGTAAACAGAAACATTTAATCTCTATTTTTGTGGAGATACGTGAAGCATAAAATCAAGTAGCATGGCAACCACTTGGTCTGTCTGTCTGTCTATTTCTGAGAGACCCTATGTAAATTGAAAATAACCTGTCAAAGAGGTTTAGCCAAAATACTTTGGGGTTCCTACTTATACAAAAGAAATAGTCCCTGGTTGCCTATCTTTTCTGAATGTAAGATCTGAAAAATATTAAATATCCTAATAAAGTTATCTGTATCTTCTGTTAAGAGTGGAGACTGCCAGCTAGTAATAACAAAGCATATCATTTGCTAGCTCTAACTGCATGGTGAAGTGGTCATACAGTCCTTGGTTGTGCAGAAAAATCTAGAACACTATAAAAATATTTTAAAATCCATAACTTGATACACAGGATCTAAAGAAACTTGATAATCTCAAGTTTCTCATATTTCTGGAAGCTGAAGGCAACTGTTTTTCCCCATGGTTAGCTATACTATTGAAATTTATAATCCTATGCACAATGCCACTGTATCTTTCAGAGATTTTCTTCCTTGCACCTTAAATCACTCTTCAACATACAATACAGTTCAAGAATACTGCAAGTTTGTGTGCACATTATGTGCATATGCTATCTGAATTCTTGGATTAGAGACCCCAAAAGGCAGTTATTGTGCTGGCAGTTGATTGGCCTACATTTGTTGATTGCTGAAATTTATTCAAACTTTTTTTAAAAAAGAAGTATATTTATTTGACAAAATAATAGCATGAGATGGTATCCAATGACATTGTTCTATCTGCAAAAATGACACTGCACTCAAACACCCAGTTGTGGATGAAAGGTGTTGTCTCTGTGTGCCTTCAAGTTGACTCTGACTTCTAAGCAAGATTTATTCAGAGGAGACTTGCCCTAACTTGTCCATTTTCACCCAGTGGGTTTCCATAGCTGTGCAATGATTTGAACCCTGGTCTTCTGAAGTCCTAGTTCAAAATACTCCTAGTCCTAGAGTCCTAGTTAAACCACTACACCACACTGGCTCTAGATGGACTTACAGTGTGATCTAAAATACAATTCTAGTTGCAGGACTAGTTGCACAAAAAGTTACTCATCCAATTGTTCAAGGGCTTGCATTGTAAGAGATGACCAGAATGAATGTCCTACTGCTTGCACAATTAGAGAAAAAATGATGGGATTCTGTTGGGGAAATTGATTTAGATCCCTGGTTGTTCATGTGTTCCCAGAACATAGAATATTTGTCAATCTGATCTTTTACAAAGCAACTGTAATTCTACAGAGTAGATTCACCTTTAAGTAGATGTATACCCTTTCCTGTGAACCATAACCAACCAACAAACCAACAAATCTTAAATAGCAACAAATAATATATTTCATTTTTAGAAAGATGTTAACCAATTAAATTAATCATGCCTAAGGAATCTTAAACACACACATGTGCACAATTAATATAATGAATAGTATATTCTTAGAAGTTAGAAAGAGAGAATCAAAGGGAAATCAGTTTCAAATTTTTGAACCAATTTGTATTCCCAGTACAAGTAAGATTTCAGTTGTTAAACTCTGTGGAAGAGTGTATATCAATACAGATACTATCCTTGATGAATTACTGCATGAAGAAACAGCTCTTTTTCCCTATTCTTTTTCTGAAAAAAAAATCTTGTGCTAATTTCCTGGTAATGATTAGCAAATTCTAAAGCTTTCTCTGGTATCCAAGCTTGGAGCAGTGCTGCTGAACCCGCACCTGTCCATGAAATTGCAGATGGCTCATGTAACACAGGCTATTGCCTTCAAAACAGGAAGGAGGAGGGAAACCAGCTTGCTTTTGTGAGATGAGCACACATTTCCAAAACACTAATTATTTGTTCTCCACAATATTATGGATGTCTCACGCATTTACAACTGGGATTCATCTTCATGCATCATTAAAAACCTAATGTATACCTTTGGAGAGAGAAGGGTGGGGAGAGGAAAGCTCCACTCAGAAATTACAAATTCTTTAGTTATTTTGCCAAGAGGCTTGCAATAGTCTTTGTTTGCACAAGTCTTTCACTTAATTTGAAGAATTAGTGGTGGAAAAATGATCTATCTGAAACAAATATGCTAATATGTCATTTGTTGTTTTGTTTTTGGTTTTAGGTTTTTTGTCATTTATGCGAATAATTATTAAACATACAAATCTAATTTATCCATTATCTGGAGCTGATCATCTAAAAACCAGCCTTCTCTTCCATGGAATGGAGCTGGGTTTAACCCACACGGCTGTCATCAGTGGAAGCAAGAACACAAATCTGTTTCAGTACATGAATGCTCATGAAAATAAACATGGTTTCCATGTTACATGTGATGGTGTTTTAAAGACAGAATTTACATCTGTGCTGTCAGTTATCCTATATGAAGTAGCTGGACATGTTTTTTTAAAAAAATCAGATGGATATAGTAACATTAGATCAAATAACTGGATGCTCTGACATTGCTAAGAAGCAGAGAGAGACATAGTTAATATGCCCGGCTGTCAAATTCTTGAATATACAGTAAAGTAAAACACATAAGCAATATAAAGCAAAACACATAACATCCTGAGCATCAATTTATTTATTTATTTATTTTTATCTCACCTTTCTCCCAAAAAGGGACCTTTTGAAAGACTGACTGCTTTTTTTTTAAAGCACCATTTAAGGAGAACAGTGAATAGTCTTTTCTTCTCCCACCTCCCCTGCCCCTGTTAGAAGCAGTGTCTGTATGAGAATAATAAAACCAACAGTTATCTCGCAAATCTAGGTAATTTCAGTTCAGAAAAATAACAAAGCAATACATTTGAGCAGGAATATTTGTTGCTTAAAACAAAAGTCTAGATTTTCTTGGGAGTTTCATGTACACTTCAGCTGAAGAACACTTTTCATGCATCCTTTTCTTCAACATATATTGTTGAATGCTCCACAGAAACAAATGGGAAGGTTTTACAGCTAGAGTATTTTATATCAATATCACCAAGTGTCTTCTGGATCAGGATGAATTTCAGATTTATTCCATTCTTAATAGGCATACCACCTCTACTGAATGTTATTCAAGCTCACACTGATTTAAGGCCTGAATTTTATACAAATTGTTGTAGGTCAATGAATACAAATCTAAACATAAGCAGTGTGCTTTGTAGGGAAGGAGTTGAGTTCTATGTGCTCAATGCAAAAAGGTTTGGGTTGGGTTTTTTTTTTCCATCTGGATGGCACAAGGGCATGGCACATGAAGGAGGCAGCATGTGATTACATACTCTATATGGGTGTGAAACAAAGGTGTGCTGTGTACACATGTTTGACCTAAAAATATGAATGCCCAGAAAAAGAAAAACAATTCATGGGGAAATGTTTTAATTTTTTCCAAGGATAAATGTAAAGAAAAATTTCCAGTGTTAAAAGAAAAAAAAACTTTGGGGAATGTAAAGAAATATTTTCTTTTTGGTATGAGTGAAATGCTTTTTAAGACAAGGGTTTATTCAAAATGCTAGAAATAACATAGTATGATGATAAGTATGCTGGCTGGTGAGATTTACAGAATGATAGTTCCTATGGATACTGCACAGATATACTGTTTATGGTGTAGGTCCTGGCAGCTTAAACTATATTCACATTTTGCTTGTACAAACTAGAGGCTTTAAACTATATTTTTAAAATACACCAAATAGTACAGTGTTAGATGCTAAGAGAGAAATAAAAAACGATGTCTCTAAAAAGTAGTAAAATAAGCAGGAAAAAGAAAAAAGAAAAAAATCAGTAAAGTAAGCATGGGTCTGATATGAATTATTATTATTATTATTATTATTATTATTTACGGTATTTATACCCTGCCCTTCAGCCCTAAACGCTCTTAGAGTGCCTTATATAATATGAATCTATCTATCATCTATCTATCTATCTATCTATCATCTATCTATCTATCTATCTATCATCTTCATATCATACTAAAGCCCTGCTGCTAAGGAGGGCCAATATATATATATCAGCTCCCTAGTGGCAGGGCTTCAGTTCGATACAACCACCGCAATTCTGTGGATACTAAGAGTCCCATTGTCCGTCATTGGATGCCAACATCTATGCATCACCACTGATTACAATGGTTTTAGGCCATCTGCAGATTTTCCAATCTAGCCCACCAATGTGGGTGGCTGACTACATATCTTTTCATTTCCCCCCAAAAATCTGCTCCCTCCCCTTGAAAACCATAGAAAGTCATCCTTTTCTATGGCTTCAACATTTCAAGAAATTTTACATCTCTCATTCCACCATTAGCAATTCCTTTTTTCTTGTTGCCTCAGTATTAGAAAGGAGATAAACTAACATATTTGGAGGCCCAGGCATGGACTGAAGTTGACTTCAATCTCCCAATATCACCTCAAGATGGGTTCAGTGTTCAAACACCTTATTACATATGGTATGTGAAGCCATGCCATTGCTCAGTGATGCACAACATAGGCTACATTGTTTTACCTAAACATTAACTTCACACTCAGCATTACAGCTTTGAACAGTCCTAAGTTGTGGTGTGGGGGGTTTCAGGGGATCACAATGCAAGGCAATTGCATATAGGTAGCACTAATGGTGAGATGTTCACTAAAGTCTGGCCAGGACCCTAAATTTTCCAGGCATGTGGGATGCAACTATGAACTTGTTTTGCTTCCATGCATTAATTAAAATGCCCCCCCCCACACACACACCAAAAAAAAAAAAAAAACTGAAAAATGCTGAAGATTTTTCTTGGCCTTATCAGAAATAATTTGTGCATTTGCAAGTATGACTTCTGTGGATTTCTGAATTTAAATTAAAAACTATAGCAACTGCTGTTTTGTTGCCAAGACTATGAAAAAATAGATACATAGAGTAGGTAGTTTGCCTCTTTATTAGCAATCAGACTGTGCCTTTTTGTGAGCAATGTGTGTGCTTAGCTTCACCAAAGAAAAAGACTTTAGAGATGCTTTTGCACAAACTGTGCATAACACATTTTTTTAGTTGGAAAAAAAACCCCTCTTGGCACCTTTTTCTCATCATGGAAGCAAGAATGCTTGCACAGGTCAGGGAATGACCAGCAACCTACCCTCCTGTGTCAAGATAGTTTCTCAACCACAAACAAGATATTATTGAAATCCTATAAGCTGAGAAGCTTATATGAGAAGTTAAATGGGACTGAGTGGGACTTGTTGGAAATTGTCTGCATGCCTAAATGACCCCTGCTAGTATTGTAGCCACAGTCAGTATTTGCTGCAGCACAACTTACATTTCTCATGTTGCTCACTGTTCCACTTAACTTTAATTGCAGGATTCTTGTTGCTTTTGTACAGTCCATGACTTCTTATATAGAAGGTTTCTTCTCCTTACTTAGAATGAGGAGCCCTGTGGGTACAATGGTTAAATGCCTTACTGCAGCCACCCACAAACTAAAATGTTGTGAGCTTAATACCAGCCAGGGCTCAGCCTCAACTCAGGCTTGCATCCTTTCAAGGTCACTATAATTAGTACCCAGCTTGATGGGCATAATTAGCTTACAGTTCAAAACTGCTTAGAGAGGTATGAAGCACTATATAAATGAATCTGCTGTTGCTATGGTTTTACAAAATATCATCTGAAATTTTATGAGCACCCTAAACATTTGTTCAGGTGATTATTTACAATATTCCTATTAGAGTTTGTGTCCAAGTGATAATTTTATTCCCTGGGTCTGTGCAACCAGACATGTGAGTTATATATTTTATTTTATTTTATTTTAAGCTTTTGTCTATCATCATTCAAGCCATCAGAGCCTCTGAGGTAATGTACAATGGATAAAAACATTTAAAACAGTAAATACACAAAAATAGTGAAAGATAGACAGTTAAAACTGCCATATATATATATTTTATCTTTCTCCTTTCAAGCTTCAGTATTATATACTCAAATCACTCACATACAACACATGCAGCATCTTGGCCCAGAGTTAGCTAATACTTCACAGCAGGACATGTGTGTTGAATTTTCCTTCAGAAGTCTGGTATACTTATTCGACCAACCTTTTGTGTCACAAGGCTGTGATTTTGCTTTCATGTTCCCTTCCTGACAGCTACCAGAATTTACATTTGCCCTTCTCGAAACACTAAACCTGAGCATATTAGTACCCACCTAGGAGAGCTAAATAAGTGCATCCAATCATATCATAATGTGTTCTGGCATTATAGCCCATCTTGTCATATCATAAGCCAGCGGGTGTGCAGCAAAATGACAGGGCTGGACACACACACACACCACTACTAGTTGAGATGGGCCAGGTACATGGAGAGTCCTGTCTGATAATAAATCATGCTGGGTCCATGCTGTTTACACCATTAATTTTTGTCATGAAATGAAATGTTGCTGCTCTATAGAAGCAATTACATTTTATCAGTCCAGTAACCAAAGAAGCAAATGGTAATTGTCATGTAACACCTTGTAAAGTTCACCATAACTGGATGACCATTCCTTTTAACAGCAATAACTCAGTTCCCTTACCAGGTTTCCTGTTAGTTCTTTTGAGACATACCATCAATCATGAACTGAGAAGCTACAATGAACTGAGAAAACTGAATATATTGGGAAAGTGTTTTATGTGGGCTGATTCTTATCAAAAAACCTTACACTGAAAGCACATAATGAAACATAGAAAAGGTTGATTTAATTCAGCTCTCCCACAGAAATCTGAGGGAGTCCCTTATCTGTGGTAGCAATCGAAGACAAATGTAACATAGAATCCAGTTTTCACATATATTGATCAGAGACATATGTTGATCAGAACAAATACAGCATTTTTTCTCTCCCTCATTCCATTCCATTGGCTACATAATGCAACAATTTAGAACCAATAGATGTGCATGCTTCAAAATATTTTTGATGTCATCTTCCAGAAACTCCAGTCATCATGGAGTTTAGTGAATTGTTGCCTAAAACATCTCTAGAGGCAAACATTCCAAACCCGTGCTGTAAAGGATACATTCTCTAGAAAGCAAAACATTGCACAATTCTGTAGATCCTAGTCACATTTTCAGAAATTAATCCCAGCAGATTAGATGGAGAACTTCTAAATTTTGGAAACTATTTTATCTGCAAATGGAGTGGAGAAGTTAGTGTGCTGAACTAGGACTAGGGAGTTCCTTGGGCTAATTATTCTCTGTCAGGCTGACCTACCTCTCTCAAAGCTGTTGTAAGAATTAAGAGGGGATGAGGAGAACAGTGTATGCTATCATGAGATCACTGAATGGAAGGTGGGATATAAATGTAGCCAAAAAATAAATGATTATATTTCATTATTATTAATTATAATAAATAATAAATATGGTGAATCTTAAGAAGAATCCAGATTACTTGAGATCCAGAATATTTCTACAACTTGATATCAGAGCAGAGACACATAATAACAGGATATTTGACATGATGAAAGTAGCTATTTCTCCCCTCTAAGTTCTTCCTTATCCATAAAAGTGCCACAGTACTTTCCAAGCCAGAGCTGGTCATCCTCCTGAATGACAAAGTAACTTATTTTCTTCCAGTTGCCTAATGCATTAACCTTCAAAAGTATATACTGTATTGCAGATGTATATTTTTATAATAGGCTATCAAATTTCAATGATATATAGGAAGGTATTTATAACAGGCTATCAGGTTTTGATGATATATAGAAAGATATATAGGTATATTCTTAATGAATAGAGAAAAGAAGGACCTTGGAAGATTTTTTAAAAAATAATAATTAAAATTTAAAATGTGTCTGTCTGTCTGTCTGTCTATATGCACCAGAATGGAACAATTTTGCCCAATATGTAGAATGCTCTGTATTTTAACAAACATAGCCTTTTGCTTCTTTATATCCATCATTTACCTCCCCCCCCCCTTTTTTTTGAACCTGGATTTTTCTGTCTCACAGTGACATTCAAGGTCAATTTCTTCTTTTAAACTTCTGTAAAAGATGTGTCTACTTGGGCATTATCTTCTGTGGAGAACAGAGGCAGTTTAGAATGTTGAGAACAATCAATGGGAGTGAAGCTAGAAAAGGTGGGGACTGGTCCCAGGAGTGGGCATAAACAGAGGTGGAGCTGAGTGTTCGGGAGAGAGTGCCATTGTACCCTGAGGGGTTATCACCCAAGAAGGTTGACGGAGACTGCTGATATGTTCAGTTAGAAGGGCTTAGTTACCCAAGCTAGGGAATAGAGGAGTCTAGAGTTAAAGTGCATGAGTTAATATGCTGCCGGATATATATATATATATATATATATATATATGGAAGTGGAGATTATTAAAGTCAACTGGAGAAGAAATAAAATAACTATTAGTAAACTGAGGAAGTTCAGCTAGGTGACTATGGATTTAACAGATAACCAGAAAGGTTAAGAGATACAAAGGCTAGATAAAGTTCTGTGGGAAGCAAGACTATGAGGAAATGTTTATAAAGTCAAGTGAAATAAACTGTTGAACATTGTAACTACTGAAGCAATTTATACACCGTATCAAACTTGAAAAACATCCTACAAGAAGGATACTGTATTTGACCTTGCTTGTCAATAAAATTTATTCCTTTGTTTCAACAAGTACAAAGGAAGAAATAAAGAAAAGAGAGAGAGAATAAAAAATGGGGAAAGAAAATACATAGGATATGGACAAGATTTGGGCACATGTATTAATATAAATTGATTGTATTTCTAAAAAATGGATTTACTTGCAATAGACATCTATGTAATGCACAATTATGGTTAGCTAAAGCAAGAAGAACTTCTGGACACTGAACAATAGATAATGAATGTTATCTTTCCATCCTTGCACTATAAGTCTTTTTGAAACAATAAAAGCATGCAGGATCTAACAAGATTGATCGTCGGTTCAATTTCAGATCAAAGGAATGTAATTTGAAACAATGTGTGGATCTGCAAATACCAAATATTTTCCTAAGAAAAAATAAATGTGTTGTAACTTGTCCAAACAAAATTGGGTAATTGCTGAACACACCCACATCATATGTCATAAAAGATAATTGGTTTAATTACATCACCAACATTTAGCTGAAGAGGTTGATTTCTTTATTTTTTTAAAAAAAAGTGTAATTGTGTGCAATGCACCCAAAACACCAAGTTGTTGGGGAAAGCATAGTTTTAAGTCTGAAAAGGTTTTAGATATTGAAGGTAGGGCAGTTTTCCATTGGTAAGTTTGCCCAGGATAATTTTATACACAAATGATAAGGCAGTGTTTTGCCACTGCATTATTAATCTTTAATCATTTTCATAATGTATACAAACTACTGCACTCTCTTCTTATGCTCTGATGCTTCCACTTCAATACCTAACAATATCTCAAGACATTAAACTAGTCAATAGAGTCAGGAATTAACCTGATCTTTCTTTATAGCTGTTGTGCGCAATTCAACAAATTGCATATTGATCATATCTGCTCTACTGTTTATTTCACTTGGATTTTCCAGGATTTGGGTATGAATTTTGCAAAAATAAATGATAAATGCATATTGATCCCCCATCTATTGATATTCTTTACTGTGGTAAGCTTCATCATATCCTTGATGTACAAAAATTAATTTTAAATCTCAGAAATTGACTCTTCCTGTACAATCCTGTACATATTTACTGAAGAAACAGTCTCACTGAATTCAGCTGGGTTTCTGACCAAGAAAATAAGTATCAAACTGCAGTCTCACTAACTAATTTCATTAGTATAGAAAAGTATACATTTTGCCAACAGGAAAATTTTAATGGACAGTAGTTCTTTCTCTTTCTCTGTCCTCTTGTCTACTTTTTCCTCTTTCTAAAGCATTGCCTTTGGGAAGTTGACCACTGCTATCAAGTGACAGGGAACTAACTGATACTTTATCCAGTGATATGGAAATGTTTACAAGATAACAAGGACAAGGAAGCTATTTGTAAAGAGCATACAAACCCCAAAACCAAATCATGAGAGAATTGCTGATTTTTCATTTAAATATCTAATGCGTATTGCTTTGACACAACTATAAAAACTATGCAGTGAGTAGGTAGGTTTCAATGACCTCTCAACATATTTATAAACATGTGGTGGAAAAGTATTTCCACCACATATTTCCATGTAGTGGAAATAGCTTTTCAAAACATAAAGCTGTTGAAAAGCAGAGAACAGATCAAAAGAACATTCAGACACATTTAGCTTTTATTTGAACAAAGATATGAAATGGAATGATATTTCATTGAATTCAACAGTCTCAGTATTTTGATCCATTTTAATTTTTAATCACAATGTAAATATGTACAAATACAGTCTGCCCTTCCCATATGCAGAGGATTCCAGACCCACTTTCCCCCCATGTATGGGGAAAAGAGTGTATGCTCAAGCCCATAGAAAATAATAAGGCGGCAGTGCACAGGGCATGTGGCACGGGTATGCAGCCCATTATTTTTGCTGGGGCTTGCCTTCCAAGCTCAAAGTCACAGAAGGCAAGCCCACATATGAGGAGAGTTGACTGAAGTGCGGTTCCTACCTGCAACTGGCAGGTATACATAGTGTAAAATGACAATAATAAAAATAAAATCAAAATTATGGATGGGAGTTCTATCATAGTTAAGTGATAAGTAGGTATCACATAACATTTAAGTGACATTTGTTGGGATTGCATGGTGGGATTGTGTATTAAAGCATTTTCCTCTTTAGTATGTTTACTACAATCACAAGACTTTAATATTAGGGGCCCTTGTGGAGCAGTGGTTAAATACCTGTACTCCAGCCACTCACTCACAAACAAAGATTGCGAGTTCAATATCAGCTCAGGCTTGACTCAGGCTTGCATCCTTCCAAGGTTGCTAAAATGAGTACCCAGATTATTGGGGGCAATTAGCTTACAGTTGTAAACCCCTTAGAGACAGGCGGTATGAAGCAGTATACAAATGAAGCTGCTGCTATTGCTATTAGTTGACAGAGATTATAAACACATATGACAAATTTGACATACTATATCTCATTCTTTCATGTAGAATGCTTTGCATATGATAAACATTACCACACATTAGACTTTACATTACCACACATTTCTCAAATAACACAGGGGCACAGCTATGAAGGGAGGGAGAAGGACATCCCCCCCCCAAAAAAATTTTTTTTGAATTCTTCTACCCTCAAGAAATTTTCCTTCAGCCCTCAAATTTCTAGCACTGCAGTAACTTAAAACGTGCCCATTTAAAAATGCAGTTTAAGCACTCAAAGAAAAGGAACTGGCAAAGTTACCAAAGGAATACAAACAAAATGAATATAAAAATTCTGCATGTAAACAGTTTATAATGTCTCACTCTCCAAAGATCTAGAAATTTGGGAATAATGGGGAAATTTCATTTTGGTGACAAGAAATCTTATTTGAGAGGAAATGCCAACTCTAATTTTATTCTAACAACAACAAAAGGGGGTTTTTTATGATAAAATAGAGTTCCTTGGGTGAAAAAGTAGCTATATAAATAGGGTCAGCATAGTGTAATGGTTGAGCATAGGACTAGGACACTGGGACACCAAGGTTTGAATCCTGGCTCAGCTATGGAAACTCACTGGGAGACTAGGCAAGTCACACTCTATCAGCCTCAGAGGAAATCTTGCCAAGAAAACCCCATGATATGTTTGCCTTAAAATCACCATAAATCAGAAACAATCTGAAGATACACAACAACAACAAAATATCTAAGTATGTTTGGGCTGAATTATTGCTATTAGTACTGTGTGTGGATGTAACCATCTTTCTCATGACAAAAGGACCCTGCCAGTACAATTTGTTTTCTGCCCCCCCCCTCCGAATTAGGTTTATGAAACTGAAGTTAGTGGGATTCTAAAAAAATAACTTGGCAACAATATAGTAATGCTGATCCTGATGAGCTCCTGATCATGCATTGGGCCCCTTTCCCTTGTGAAGCCTAGGGCAATTGCCTGCTGTGCCCCCATCTTAAAAAGACTATAGGCTACTGGCATTGGAACCTTTGAGGCTGTTGCCACACTTCAGAAATAAAGTAATTGGACACAACTTTGATTTCCATGGCTTAATGCAATGGAATTCTTGGATTTGTAGTTTTGTTGGACACCAGAGCTCTCTGTCAAGGAAAGCTAAATACCTCACTACAAATCCCAGAATTTCACAGCATTGACGTTGCAGTAAAAGCGGTGTTAAACTGCTTTCTTTCTGCAGTATAGCACCAGCCTCTTTATACATGGCATCTTTATACACTATTTTGCTTTGGATCTTAGAGTTATCTAAGATAACTCTGTCTTAATCTAGCCACCTACAGGGGACTTTGAATGATTGTATTTTAAATCTTGATTCTTTAATTATGATTAGTTTAATACTGTTTTAAGGGGAGGGAGGTGGGTATGTTTGGAGGATTTTAACTGTATATGTTTTTAATATGTTGTACCCCGCCCCAATTGCTTGCTCAAAGGGGTGGGTAAGAAATAAATATTATTAGAAATAAACATTATTATTATCTTTATTTATTACAAAATACAGAATGTTACTTTTTAGACTCCCCAGATTTCATCTGTCCTATCCAGAAAATCATATTTGACCACACCTTTGAACCATAACTTCTATCTTCCAATAAACAATAGAAACCTTTTTTTTTTATTTTGCCACCTCTTTGAGGCTGTAATTGGGATGTGTGTTTTTTAAACAAGTAAAAGAACCCATTTTAAAAGTTCATTCCCATTGAGTATGAAATAAAATCAACACCTTCTTACATTGTTCACTAAGGACATGAAACTCTGTCCCACCACAATTTTTTTAAGTGAAAAATTACTGTACATCAGTCTGAGCTGTGACAATAGGAGAAGAAGCTTGAATAAAGTTTGATAATGAGATGGCTAGTTGAGTGCACTGGTGGCACTTCATGAGACAAGGGTAAGCCTTGAAGCAAAGTTAGCCATTGATTAGCTTGCCAAAATGGAGTACTTAAAGTAAAGTGCAAGTCAGCCACGAAGAGGCAAGTGGGTGGTAAAAGAGACAGTCTAATGAAGAGGCCACTGTTGTGGTAACATTTAATGTTAATATTTTCTCATTATTTCAAGTGAAAGGATATGGCTCTTTCCAAAAAGAAAAAGAAAAAGAGGTTTATATCCTGAATACCAATTAGAAAAAGAATCCAGGCACTTAGTTGTCACCACAGATATGAGTTGCTCTAATGTTCTGGAAATTTTAGTGATTGGGTAGAATGCAAATATGCTGATTTCAAATTAATGTATTTTGAAATGGCAAATGACATACTAGGAAACCTTGACCCTCTACATGAAGAACAAGGCACATTTTGAGCAGAGCAAGGAGAAGAGTATCCAAATATTAAAGAAGCACATTTACTCCAGGGGGAGGCGATTGTAACATACTAAATGTATTGAAATGAGGGCATGTACAGATAATTATTTTTGCATGTATATTGGGGGAATGATTTCTGCAATTGCAGGGCAGTAAAGATTTGATTATTCTTTCTTCCTTTTTGATAAATCCTCAGTAGTCCAAACGCTGACCTGATAAAACCAATTCAAATACGAAAGCATAAACTGCAGATTCTTGGTTCAGTATTTGCTGTGGTGTGTGGGTACAGTGAATTCGCTGAAGGAAACATTTGTTCCAAAGTATGATGGTGCTTTTCTATTACTTTTCTAATAATTGGAGCAAGAAGCAACTGATAAAAATCAGATAGGCTCTTATTTTATGGTTGGTTTCTTCAGCTTTTTTATTATAAAGCAAATGTTACTGAGAGAGCAGTATTCACGTTAAAGGACCCCATGAATAGGAGTTTCCCAGTAAGCTGGTTAAGGAAAAGAGTTCAAATTGAACGTGGAGTCGAAGGCTTTCATGGCCGGCATCCATAGTTTTTTGTAGAGCTTTTGGGCTATGTGGCCATGTTCTAGAAGAGTTCCTTTCTGACATTTCGCCAGCATCTGTGGCTGGCATCTTCAGAGAATGATAGCCTGGAAAAGGATTGGATATATATATCCTGTGTGACCCTGAGAAGGAAGGAGTAATTTGCAAATGTATTGTTCTGTTGCTAATGGCATTTCTCAGGGTGGGAGGATATGCAACAAGGATTAATGTCCAGGGGATTCCCAGCAGACAATGAGCACCAGTTAGCAGACATTAATCTTGTTTGCATATCCTCCCACCCTGACGACTGCCATTAGCAACAGAACAATACATTTGCAAATTACTCCTTCCTTCCCAGAGTCACACAGGAGATAGATAGATAGATAGATAGATAGATAGATGATATATATATATCCAATCCTTTTCCAGGCTATCATTCTCTGAAGATGCCAGCCACAGATGCTGGAGAAACGTCAGAAAGGAACTCTTCTAGAACATGGCCACATAGCCCAAAAGCTCTACAAAAAACTCAAATTGAATGCTGATACTGGTTTTATCTGGAGGCTACATTTCCAATTGTCTAACAAAAATTTCTTCATTTACTGTAATAGCTGCCATTTATGATGGACTACAACATCTCCTCCAATACTGTGTGACTTTCCAGATCAAACTAAGTGGTGATCGCTGTTAGCATTAGGCAAGAGTGAGATGATTAGACCAGATTCTTGGTGGTCAAACAGCTGCTCTAGTTCAAAGTGCTAGTGAAGAGAAGATAGACGAAAGACAAGAAATAATTAAATGTAGCTAATCCAGGGGTCAATAATGACAGAAAACACAGAACACAAAGAGCAGACAGGGGGGACCGGTCATAACTTCATTGTTACACTGGATTATTAATTCATCTCTGAGGGAAGGGCAGTTCCCTAACAACCTTAAATTGGCCACTATAAAACCTATTCTGAAAAAGCCCTCCCTCGACCCCCTGCTTCATAGTAATTATCGGCCTGTTTCGCTGCTGCCATTTTTGGGGAAGGCGATCGAGAGGGCGGTTGCATTCCAACTTCAATCGATCTTGGATGAAACGGATTTTCTAGATCCATTTCAAACCGGTTTTCGGGCGGGCTACGGAGTTGAGACTGCCATGGTCGCCCTGGTCGATGATCTCCGTCTGGGCATCGACAGGGGTAGCGTGTCCCTGTTGGTGCTTTTGGACATCTCAGCGGCTTTCGATACCATCGACCATGGTATCCTTCTGGAACGCCTGGCGGAGGTGGGAATCGGGGGCACTGCGCTCCAGTGGTTCCGGTCCTACCTCTCTGGGAGGTTCCAGATGGTGCAGCTGGGGGACGTGTGCTCCGATAAGAGGGCCCTCACTTCTGGGGTCCCTCAAGGAGCCATTCTGTCCCCCATGCTATTTAACATCTACATGAAACCGCTGGGAGAGATCATCCGGAGGCATGGGGCACGGTGTTATCAGTAAGCTGATGACACCCAAATAATTTTCTCTATGTCTCCGATTGATGCAGTGACCAGGGATGGCGTCGCTCCTCTCGTGGCCTGTCTGGAATCGGTAATGGACTGGATGAGGGAAAACAGACTCAGCCTGAATCCAGAGAAAACGGAAGTACTCGTGATAGGTTCCCCCGGCCCAGGTCTGGAGGTGGTTCCACCTGTCCTGAACGGGGTCACGCTCCCCGTGAAGGACACTGTACGCAGTCTGGGGGTGCTCCTTGACTCGTCGCTCCATCTTACTCCTCAGGTGGATGCGACGGTCAGGAGCACCTGTTTTCAGCTTCGGCTGATACGCCAGCTGTGTCCCTACTTGGACCGGAGGGACCTTGAAACAGTAGTACACGCCCTGGTAACCTCTCGGTTGGATTTCTGCAATGCGCTCTAATAATAATAATAATAATAATATTTATTTCTAGTCCACCCCTCTGAACAAGCAATCGGGGCGGATTACAACAAGGATTAAAACAATATCAAGTAAAATATCCCATCCTTTCCCTTACCACCCCCCCCTTAAAAAGAGATTAAATCACAATTGAATTAAAACAGTAACTAGCTAAAATAGTAATAAAAACAAGATTAGAGAAGAACGGACCCAGCCAAGGTTATGTAAAAGTAGAAACAGAGAAGGAAGGCTGGAAGAAAAGGCCACTCTAAAGCCTAGATTTGGAGCCGGGGGATGTTTACATTCTCTGGGAAGGCCTGCCGGAAGAGGTGCGTCTTTAGGGCTTTTTTAAAGCCTTCTAAAGATGAAATAAGACGCATCTCATCCGGCAGGTCATTCCACAACCTGGGAGCAACAGCCGAAAAGGCCCTCTGGGAGGTCTGCACCAACCTGGTCTTCATGGGTTGCAGCAAGTTCCTCCCAGAGGACCGAAGTATGCGGGGGGGTTCATATGGGAAGAGGCGGTCCCTTAGATAAGATGGACCCAAGCCATGTAGGGCTTTAAAGGTTAAAACCAACACCTTGTACTGTGCCCGGAAACTGGTCGGCAGCCAGTGGAGAGCTTTAAGCACAGGAGTGATGTGCTCTCTCCTAGATGTTCCAGTGAGAAGTCTGGCTGCCATATTTTGGACCAGTTGTAGTTTCCGGGTTAGGCACAAGGGTAGCCCCATGTAGAGTGCGTTACAGTAGTCCAAACGTGAGGTTACCAGTGCGTGTATCACAGTTTCCAGATCCCTCATCTCCAGGAAAGGGCGCAGCTGGCGTATCAGCCGAAGCTGATAGCAGGCGCTCCTAACCGTCGCATTCACCTGACTTGTCATGTGAAGCGACGGGTCAAGGAGTACCCCCAGACTGCGAACAGAGTCCTTTGAGGAGAGTGTGACTCCGTCCAGGACTGGAAGTTGTATTCCCAAGCCTGGTTTCGGGCCTGTGACTGTGAGCACCTCCGTTTTGTCTGGATTGAGCTTCAATCGGTTTTTCCTCATCCAATCCATTACGGCCGCAAGGCAGTCATTGAGAGGGGAGACACCATTGGAGGTCTGAGCAGACGATCTGGTCACGGAGAAGTATATCTGGGTGTCATCAGCGTACTGGTGACACTGAGCTCCGTGCCTCCGGATGATCTCACCCAACGGCTTCATATAGATGTTAAATAACATCGGGGACAGAATGGCGCCCTGGGGGACGCCACAGCTAAGCTCGATCTTAGAGGAGCAACTGTCCCCGAGTCTCACCCTTTGAGATCTGCCAGAGAGGAAGGATCGGAACCATCGGAGTGCGGTGCCACCGATCCCCAACTCTCTCAGCCGATCCAAAAGGATGGAGTGATTGATAGTGTCAAAAGCCGCGGAGAGATCCAAGAGCACCAACAGGGTCACACTACCCCTGTCGATGCTCAAGCGGAGGTCGTCAGTCAGAGCAACCATGGCTGTCTCCACTCCATAACCTGCCCTGAAGCCGGTCTGGAACGGATCGAGATAATCGGTTTCATCCAAGACAGCTTGGAGTTGGGAGGCGACGGCTCTCTCGATCACCTTGCTGAGAAAAGGCAGCAAGGGAACTGGTCTGTAGTTGTTTCTGTCCAGGGGATCAAGGGAAGGCTTCTTCAGGAGGGGCCTAACGGCCGCCTCCTTCAGACAGGATGGAACACTGCCTTCCCTGAGAGACGCATTGATCACCTCCCGAAGGAATGTTCTCAATGTGTCTCCTCCCTGGACGACCAGCCAGGATGGACCTGGATCAAGGGAGCAAGTCGTCCTCCTCACACATCCAAGGAGCTTGTCCACGTCATCGGTACTCACCGATTGGAACTCATCCAGTAAACTGACAGCAACGGAGTTACTGGATACCTCACTCATGGACACTGGACAATGATTGGCGTCCAAGTCGGCTCTTATCCGAGAGATTTTATCTGCAAAGTGGATGTTAAACGCCTCACAGCAGGATGCTGTAGGCTCTAGTAGGGGGTTTGGCGCAGGGGGAGCCTTTGTATCACACTCGGAAGCTACAATTGGTCCAGAATATGGCAGCTCGGGTGGTCACTGGCGCTCCCAGGGCCGCCCACATAACACCAATACTGAAAGATCTCCACTGGCTGCCTATCCGCTTCCGGGCCCAGTACAAAGTGCTGGTTATCACCTATAAAGCCCTAAATGGCTTGGGCCCAGAGCACCTGAAGGACCGTCTCTCCTCATATAGTCCGCCCCACACACTTAGATCAACTGGGCAATCATTGCTCAATGTTCCAGAGGCCAGATTGACATCTACTAGGAAGAGGGCGTACTCTTTCGTTGCCCCGAACCTCTGGAACGCATTACCTACGGAGCTTCATCTGGCTGCCTCCTTAACTCAATTTAAGAAGGGGTTGAAAACACATCTGTTTGATTTAGCTTACCCCTGATTCCCCTGATGCCATCTTCCCTCATTAGGATTGGGTTGGAACACCTTTATCCTGGGACGACACTGTAATATTGTTAAACTGTTTTGATCATTGTTTTAACTTTTGTATATGTATAATTTTTGTATGTTCACCGCCCTGATCGCAGGAAGGGCGGTATACAAATAAACTTTTATTATTATTATTATTATTATTATTATTATTATTATTATCTAAAGAAGATGAATAATTACAAACTGCTAGGAAATTTATAAGTGTCTCCTTCTGCATTCCAGGTGGTTGAACAGTCAATGACGGTGTACAGACGGGCCATTAAGGCATGGCATCCACATGACATGCATCCACGTGACACCTTGCACCACACCACATGGCGAACGGTGTCATGGCTCTCCTCTGGCACTGTATCTACATGACGCAGCACCAAAGGAGCACAGAAAAGCCATGGCACTGGCACCTCAGAAAGGCAAGATTGGGGCTGCAGCGTGTGGTTGCTGTGGCCCCAATTTGGTGCTAAAAGGGCCTGCCTGTACAGCCCCTAAGTCTTCTATTTAACAAATGGTTCCTATGCATTTTTTCATTTTCTCGTTGTAGGATATCAAAGGCCAGGGAGGTATCTTCATTGTCTGTCAAGTCTCGATGAGAAGGGAGCCCCTCAACTGCTTTAGCCATCAGTTGTTCAGATTTGAGGAAGGAGTCACTTAAGGCAAGAAACTCCTCACAATATAACTGATTACTCAAATTCCACAGGATGTGTTATGACACCTGATAAGCACTGTGTCTCATTGTGCACTGAGACATGTTGCATATTGGGACACATTATTGGGAACATTGCACAACAGCCCTACTACTAACACCATTTGCACAATGGTCTCAGAAATGTAGCTACATCTCTGGCCCACTTCTGAGAAAAAAGCATTATGCAACAACACAATACACCTTCCCCTGATTGTAAGTCACTTTGTTGCTGTCTGCCTTCAAGTTATGGTGACCACAAGTCACAGGGTTTTCTTGGCAAGATTTGTTCAGAGAAAGTTGCCATCCTCTGAGGCTGAGAGAGTGTGGCTTGCCCAAGGTCACCCAGGGGATTCCGATAGCCAAGCAGGTGTGGCCTCCAGAGTCATTCTCAAACTAAGGTAAAGACCTAACAGGATATCAGTTTACAAAAATAGGTAGATAAATAAATCTGGACTAAGATAGAAGAATGAGCCCTTGCATCCAACTGTCATTTTACATAAACAAGTGAAGCAAAATTATTTATGCTGTGTTTTGAAGATAGAACAGAACTATTAGATTAGAGAACTGTTTAGTTTTTATACGTTTAGGACATTTAATGTATCAAAAAAATTAATATTTTAAAACATACCTTAATGCCTGAAGAAAAACAGTTCCTTTATTTTGTCTCATCCAAAACCTGTAGTACACATTACTGCACACCACAAAGTTCATAGTATTATAAATACATTTTGTTTACTTTTTTTCCCCAATGTGAACATTTTTGCAAGTATTTCTCCCTAATATATGTCTTATGGTGTTTCCCTTGGTGACAGTTTTGTACCTATTTTGTTTTTGTGCCTCTCTCTCTATATATATTTTGAAAATGTCTGAAATTTTGTATGCATTTTTTAATTTTTTTAAAAAACCATAGTACTGCATCATAATTGCCTTCCAGATTGCACATCAGCTTGATTTCTAATAAACTGAAAGTAGGGAGGAAGATGTATCTCTTTCATTCCTAGTGATCAATACAGAGAGATGGTTCAGGTATGAAATGGTAAAGTGTTAAATAAATGGGGGGGGGGGGGGGTCTGTGAAAAGATTAGTATCAGCCTTCCCTAAATGGGGGATAATGGGAAAAGAAGAAATACTGTCAGCATCCAGATCATCCCATAAAATCTCCCACAGATTTCTAAACAGAGGTCTCAATCCAGCATCAAGATTTATAGCCTTTCCTTCTTCCCCTCTTTTCACTCCAGCACTTAAAACTGCTCTGGGGTGAGATACTTGAAAAATAAGGGGAACTGATGTCTTTCCATTTGCGCTCACAGAAGCTGCGTCTGTAAATGTAGTGACTCTGTTGGATACCAGCCTGAAGCTGATTATGAACCTTACCCTCTCTAGCAATTGAAGAAGCAGGTTGGCATTTTCCCACTGTGATCCCTTTCACACTGCACAGTTATAACACTCTGATTCCATGTTAACTGCAATGGCTGCATCCTATTTAATCCCAAGATATGTAGTTCAGTGACACACTAGAGCTCTCTGGCAGAAAATTCTTAATACACTTCCCTAAAATGCAAACACCAGGATTCCATAGGAAGTTATTGTGCCAAAAAAAATTGCCATTACATTATAACTGTGTGGTGTGAGAATCCCTGGTACCTCTTAGAGGACATGATTAATTATTAAAACAGAGGCAGTTACCCACTAATAGGTAAGTAAATAATACAGAACAGAGATGAAACAATAAAGCACCTATTCTGTTATAATGTATGACTTATATGATGATCAATTGTGCTTGGTTATTTTGGGAAGTTAATGATGGATAAGAAATGGGAAGAAAGAATGTAATGTGTTGAATATATTTCTTTTAATGAGGAAATATACTGAATGAACAATACATTGTAAAATACTGAATGTACAATTTATCTCGATTAACTCTTGAATGAATTTCTATTAGGATTAAAAATAAAATTTGTGGTTTTCAATATTGTGGGTAGTGTACTGCCAGGTGAAATGGCATCATTTCTAATTACTTTTGTATGGATAAACAGATCCAATCAGGGATGACTGATAATTCTTTAGTTAATATTCCTCCAAAATAAAAGTGGAAGAAAAGAGAAAAAGAGGAGGGGAGAAGAAACAGCGCCACCTTTCATAGTAGACAGCTTTTTCAAAAATCCAAAGAGTTAAAACTCTTTGGAAACAGGCCTAACAATAAGCAAATAAATGAGATGGAACATTAAAGAGAAAATAATAGGATGGAATAACAGGGGTGATGGGGGGAGGGGCAAACTGTACAAAAATGTAGATCAATAAAAATTATATTGTCATATCTGAAATATAACAGCTGATAACAAGGACTGACAAAGAAACTATGCCAAGGAGGTGCAACCACACTGCAAAATTAAATGGTTTGACATCACTTTAACTACCATGAATCCTTTAACTGCCTATATCATTCTGGGATTTGTAGTTTGGTAAGCTAATCAGCCTGGTCTGTCAGAGAGTTCTGGTGCCTTACCAAACTACAAATCCCAGGATTCTGTAGAATAAAGTCTTGGCAATTAAAGTTGTGTCAGATTAGATTATTTCTGTGGTCTGGCTACACCCAAGGACAATGTACAAACAAATGGAAGGAACAAAGATACATCAGGAAGAAACTAATAAATGGGATGAAAATGTAAGAAAAAGACCATGCAGATTAAATAGACTGGGAATCAAGGATGTACACTGTTTGCCAGTTAAAAGACTGATTCCAGTTTAGACAGACAAAAGCAATAGTATCTTCAATCAAGTGAATGGTATTTTCTGGAAACTGAGTATGTTTACAGGATTAATACTTCATATGCAAAAGAAAAAGAAAATCTCCCATCTGAATTTTTACACTTATGACTGTACAAATGAAGGGTGCTATTTTTCAAAGATTGTTCAAGGGGCACAAATTGATGATCAAATTGAAGAGTGCTGATATACTGGCAAATATTTTGCCTAGATGAAGGGTAGGACAGTTTTTAAGCGAAAGAAAGGTGGGTTAGTTTTAAAACCTTAGGAGAGCAGTTATGCAAATAGTTCTTCCAAATAACCATAATCTTCAACATCAGAAAAGAAAGAGTCAAAAATTTTATTACAATTTTATTGCCATTAGCAAAGAGCCATTATACGAATGTACTACAACCATCATCTTTGGTCGTTGCATAAGGCCAAAGCAAAGGGGTTAGTTACATATTCCATTAGTTACATATTTGTTACAATCACCCAATAAAAAGTACAGCTTTTCCAACACAAAATGGACACACCAAAGAAGGATGAACCTCATTCACATCAACAGAATTGGCACAAAAAGACTTGCCTTTACTCAAATTACAGTGTTGGCAATTCAAATATTTAATTTCAATGTTATGAAAATGTGTTCAAAAAATCATCTTCTCATTCCCTGAATATGGTAGAAAGCAATAGAAATCATAATAGGTATTCTCGAAGCTCAGAATTGTTTAAAACATTATATATTATACAGAAAAAAGCAAGCATCTTACTTCTTTCCATTGTTGTGCTTAGATATGGCTCATAATGTTCTTTCCAACTCTGGTTGTGAAGAGTCATTCATTCATTCATAACACTTAAAACCTCAGGTGACAATGCACATTTCTAGGCACATTAAAACACTGATTCAGTAGAGAGCAATCTAGCAGGCTTTTTTAAAAAACACATCCACAAAATACAAACAAAAATCAACCAGTGATAGCTTTACTGGCCTATCAAAATGCACAATATACTTGTTGCAAGCTTTCGAAGTTCCATGGGCGCCTGAGGGCAGGGAACCATCTAGTTGAAATAATTATTGTAAGCTGCTCTGATAGCTTTTAGAGCTGAAGAGCAGGGAATAAATAAATAAATAAATAAAGTTACAAACCAAACAGGAGGGGGGCATTGGAGATGTTACGCAGATGTCTGCATGTTGTTTCAGTCCTTAGTAAAGATGTTATGATGGGGAGGATATCTTTTGCAAGCACACTCCTCCTCCTTCTGGCCATGCGGCAATAGGGAGATTTTCAAAGTCCAGGAAATTTAAAGTCCAATTGCATCTCAACAGGGGCCCCTCTTCACAAAATGTTTTTATTTTGTTTGATCTCATGATTTTGTTCTATTATAAATAATCATTTGATGTAATTTTTCTATTGTTTGCCCTTGAACTGTTGAATATTTTTGTCCCAAAGCTAGTAGAATATTCTACAGGAGAGAGCTTGTCTAGAAAGCCATCCACATGGAGTGATAATAACATGCATGGACCCATTCTTTCCTAGGGGGGAAATTCCTCCATTGCTCCTTGTTTGCATGTACATAGGAATATGTAGTATGTATTAGACCATATGTACAGAAATAAAAGTGTGATGTGGCAAAATGAGTAATCAGAATAAAATATATTTGACTAAGCATTACTTGTGAGTGTTATAAAGGTGCATCATGGTAATTTAGCATATTATTCCACAGTATTTTCCTAACAGACTGGGCATGGGATGGAACTGGAATGCAATGAATGTTATTGCACAGCCCCATTCTCATATAGTAGTCATTCCATACCCAGCCTGGCCTTCTCCTACTCCTAGTCAAAAGCAGGAAAATGCCATTCATAGCTAACATGACCACTTGCAGGCCATTCCAGGTGATGTGTGTTCAACAATCCTACCAGTCTCAATCTGTCCTTGTGTTTTAATTGGTCAGGACTAGTTCCTTCCTAGAACATACCCAAAATCTACTCTTCTTCAGGTGGTGACACAAAAAGGGTGACACAAGTAATTTTCCCCATTGTTTTAATTTTTAAAAAAAGTTTATAATTGTTATCACGCTATGTTAATGAGAAAAAACAATGCATGCTCATGACCAAAACATTTGGTTGGCATTCCTTCAAATGCCAACACTGGAGGGAAGGGGTTGCAATACTGCAAACCTCACAGAAACAGTACACATGCTAACCATTACTGCTAGAACAGCAAAAGGTGTGTGATAGTATTCATTTTCATCACGTTAACATTGTGCTATTACAAATCAAATGCAGTAACACCTGTTCTCATAAAGTTCATTTACAGAACATTTCTGGGATGTGATCAGAACATTATGGATGCTACTGCAATAACCTCCATAGTCAAAACTGAAGAAAATGTTTTTTTGCAGTACAGCTGACAGGATTTGCCAAACTCTGATTAAGTCTATCAATGGAGCTTGTGGCTCTTTCTTAACCATTTCACAAGCACCTTATTTAAATCTCTCCATTCTTATTACAAAGGATACACACAGAAGGTTCCTACCACCATTCCTCTGCTTTAATTTGAAAGGGAATTTTGAAAAACTTTAAACTGAACATGACAAGCCTATGTGTATGCCAGCATGCAGGCCTGTTTTTGCTATATAATTAAGTAATATTTTCTGGCACAGCCTCCCAAGTCCACCTTAACAGTTGGGAGTCACATTAAGTGAACTAGGGCCCTATAAAGGCTGGCACTTTGGGCCAGCATGGGGGTGGAGCAGGGGCATAGAGTCCTCACAACACATGCCCTGACTCTACCCCCAGGGTGCCCTAATGCTGTGTGCTGCTCCACACAGTGCACAGCATCACTGTGCTTCTCTGGCACTGCACCCATACAATGCAGTGCTGAAGGAGCACTGCATAGCCACGCTGCCATGGCTGTCACATCCTTTCCAGGGCACAAAAAGGAACCACTTATTGAGGCTCCTTTTTGTGTCCTGGAAAGGCTGGACCAGGGCTGCGGTGTGAGGTTGCCGTGGTCCCAATCCGGATAGGAAAGGGGTAGCTGGAGGCCACCCTTTCAGGGATATATGTACAGCCCCTATGTCTGTTTAGCTGCTGATCCAGTCACAAGGAAGATGATGTTTCCACCCTATTCCTGCCAACCAGCAAATCTACAACAAGGAATTGGGACAAATGTCCTGCTTCTGATTGTTGCAGTTGTTCATTGGTGGAAGGGGGCTAGGAATGTCTTCTTCCTTGTGTCTTGATTGGCAGCTCAAATTATCAGATCGTATATCTTATAGAGATTAAGCTTCTTTCTATTGGCCCTCATCCAGCCCATTTCAGCATCCAGGCACTGGCCCAGCACTAGCAAATCCCCAGCTGACACCAATGACAAGGTGAAATAGAGCTGACTAGCATCACACGCCAAACCCCCTTATGACGTCTCCCAGCAGCTTCATGTAGACACTGAACAGCATGGGGGATAAGATGGAACCCTGTGGCACCCCCCCCAGCAGCTTAGTAGCCATGGGGATGAACAGGAATCCCCCATGCTACTCTCTGAAACAGTCCTCTAGATAGGAATTGAACCACTACAGAACAGTACCAACTACTCCCATCCCACAGAGCTGGTCCATTAAGATACCAAGTTCAATGATATCAATGAGAGATTGAAGAAGATCAACATGGTAGCACTTCCCCTGTCTTGGCCCTGGAATAGGTCATCAATCAGAGCAATTAAGACCATTAAAATGCCTTACCTTGGTTTGTAACCAGACTAAAATGGATCCAGATAATCTATTTCCTCCAAGTACACCTGAAATTGTCAGTTACTACATGCTCAATCACCTTGCCCCAGAAGGTGATATTTGCAATAGAGAGATAGCTCTCATATACCCCTGGGTCCAGGGAGGCCTTATTTAGGATAACTATGGCCTTCCTCAAGGCAGCAGGCACCTCCCCTGATGTAGCAAGGTATTTATCGCACACTGGCAAAAGTCAAGTTTATATGTGGAAGATTATTAAACTGTTTCAAGTTTCTTGTCCACATAATCAGGCCTCAGTAACAGAAACTGATTCCACGGAAACTGAACAGAAAATGCACTGAACCCCCCCCCCCCACCTCCCCCACCCCAATGCTGTGTAACAAGTGTGGTGTCAAATTCTGATGAATGAATGTGAATCAGGCCTCAGTAACAGAAACTGATTCCATGGAAACTGAACAGACAATGCACTGAAACCCCCCCCCACCTCCCCCACCCCAATGCTGTGTAACAAGTGTGGTGTCAAATTCTGATGAATGAATGTGAACAACATTTTCCTTCAGGTACCCAGCAAACTTTCAAAAGCAGGTGGCCATACATAGGTTGCATACCTGAACTTTCTTGGCCTTTACCCAAAGGACTCCTCACTACTTGAAATAATCCTGCTGGGTGGGATGTTGAGGTTGCAGTGCTACTTGTGTAATATGATCTTATGGCCTTCTCAGTGCTGCATAGCAGCACAAAAACAGTCTTTACTGATTTCTAGTTGCATTATTCTTAGATTGCAATACTTTTTCTTTCCATTTATTAATTCATATATATTCACCTTTTCATCTGCACTTTTGTGCACATTTTCTCCATCGTCTTTGGATGCATTTCTCGGGTGTACATATTTTTATTGTTCACATTTCTTTTTAAAAAATGAATGCATGGTTTCACAAATATGACATAAACTTATATTTCTGAAGGAAGGTGCACAATGACTAATGAAAAAGGTACAAAATGGGTAATTTTGATGAAAATCTTGACATTACCAACATTCTTTCTGACCCTTGATGATGAAGTTTGAATTCAGAAGTGTCATGCCCTGAAAGCCCTCAGAACCTCCTGTTAGCTCTTAAAGTACTTACTTACTTTATGATCCCAATTAGTGAGATATCATACATGCAGAATAATGCATTTGCTGTATTCTTATGTATTGAGATTATAATTTTATTTTCTGTGGAAACAAAATTTTAAGCAAAATGTTTTGTTTTGTCTTATTCTGTTTGGGTTTTTTGGGGGGAAATATCTACTGTGCTTTGCTGCCAATTCATTGCCAGACAGAGCTTTTTCTCACCCTGTTTTTTTTAAGTTACATGCACTTATGCATGAGTAATTGGGAAAGAATGCAGCAAGGTATATGTATTCAGATACTTATCTGAATAGGATTCTCATTAAAAAGTATAGGTAAGGATGGACAACATCCACATTTGAACAGGAACACAGTGTGGATGCTGTAGATTGGCAGCTGCATTACTTCCATACTGACATATCCATCCACATGCTGTCCAGATTAGTTAACTCAACGTTGTTAGCCGGAGTCAAAAGAGCACTGGCCACTTTCTTTATGTAAGGCAGGCAAGTCTTTCCTTGCTTCCCAGTTTTTCAATCTCTGAATCTCTGTAAATTGGAGAAATGGTTTCAGGTTGAGGGGATGCCACGTCACAAACTGACCTGGCCTTTGTTCCAGTACAGTAATATATTGTTCTAGCTGTAATAAATTCTCAAATTAACTATTTGCATTAGAAGTCACAGAAAAGTGTTTCACATGTAGTTTCCAATGACAATGTAACCTCTATCAGCATACACTAGGAATATTCCTAACACCATGTGCATAGTATTATTTAACTGGAAGAAGGGAAATTGTTACTGTCCTTATTCTAATGTCCTCATATTCTCTAAGAGCACCATCACCTTCATTAAAATATGATGAAAAGGCTTCATTATTTCCCAGCAATACACATGTGCTGTCATGCTATGTTTGCCCCTCTCTGTAGTGATGGTTTCTGTCACTTTAAGTGCATTATGGGGTTTATTATTAGCTTCAGGGAAAGACACTTGGGAGCCTGTCCCTCTCCCAGAATTTTTCAGAATTGTACTTGCATAGCAACCACACATAGTGTGAACAACTCTATCTGGTTTAATAACCCAAAATTGTTCTAGGGGAAAAAGAATACAACATACAAGACCTGAACATTATTGTTAACCTGATGAATCTGATTAATGTAATTAGCATTGCATTCTGCCTGGTTGCTCTCAAGGTGGGATGTACTAGATAAAATATGTTGGTGAAGGAACTGTAAAGCAACAGCAAGTACAGGGAAATGTGTTCATTTTCTTATCTGAGATAGAAATGCATAAGTGCATAATTCAGTTGAAGGTTTTTTAACATGGGGGTAAAGGAGATTTGCAGTGGCAAGGAAATCCACATATTAGATATCAGGAAAATGTACGTGAGGGTAATGGGAGGAACACTAGAAAAGAACATGGGAATGAGTTGCTTGGTAACAGAACGTGTGGGATTGGAAAAGGGGATTGAATATAAATAGTGGCAGGCTCAAATAGAGTGGCAGGCTTAAATAGCTCTCTGAACAAACAGCCACAGATGATTTCAGAGTGCTGTTTAAACTTGTGGAAGGTCTATGTTTCTGACAGAAGTGGAGTGTGCTATGGGGGGTTTTCTGAGAAAAATACCTGCAGCCCTATATATGTTTTTCTACAGCTTTCAGAGCACAAAAAATCTTAATTGTACCTATCCTGCACTTAAAAGAAACAAACCTGAGTGCTGCACAAAGCTTTCTTCTAACATTGTTTGGTCAACAGATGGGATCTGTTACACTAGGTAGCCTGTTAGAGTCTTTATAGAATCATGATCTGCATCTTTTCATCAGCTGGAAAATCAATATGCAAAGGGATCTTGAAGCACCTTTGAACCTAACTGAAGGCCTCAACAGACCAGCACTAAACACTGGCCTTGGGGGAAAGTGGGGGCATGATGTCCACAAGATGCATGCCCCAACGCTGCCCTGACAGCAACATCATGCTGTGTGCCCAACCACATAGTGGGCAGAGTCACAGCACTCCTTAGGTGCTGCATCCAGATGACACATGCCAAAAGGAGCACTGAAAAGCCATGGCACCAGCAGCTATGGCACCCTTTCCATGGTGCAAAAAGGAGCTGATTTTTGTGGCTCCTTTTTATGCTGCAGAAAGGCCAGATTGGGACTATGGTGTGTAGTTGCTGCAGCCTCAATCCGGCGATGAAAGAGACAGCTGCAGTCTGTTCAGCCCCTGAAAGACAGACATTGGTAGCATGAGCTCTCATAGACTTAAGCCTACTTCCCCAGATGGCAGTTGAAGAGAATGCAAACCTCCACAATGCCCCCCCCGCCCAAAAAAAAACCATACAGAGGCAAAAGGTAGATTTATACTTATGTACGCCACTGACAGGATGCCAGCTATTGCACATCACACATTTTTGAAAAATACATAATTACTGAATCATAGATTTGAAGGGAATTAACCTTTTTGGGGATCCTCAAGCCCTAGAGCTGAATTTGGCCTTCCTGAGGTCTGCCCCTGAAAGTTTCCCAGAAGGTCATGCTTCTATATGTGCTCATCATTTTGATGGTTTCTATATGTTTTATTTCATTCTGAAGAATTGCAATAAAAACTTTGAACAAAAATATGCTGGTATTCCCGGTTCTATAGCCTGGCATGGTCCCCACCACTACTGGCATGCAGCACAGAGAATTTCTCTGAAATTGAATTTGGCCCTCAGGCTGAATGAGAGTCGTCAGACTTGGAATAATCTGCCCCAAATGGATAATTTAAGCAATTACTGTTAATTGCTGCATTGTCTCAGTTTTATCCCAGCATTAATTGTTTTCGACAAAGATTCATATTCATATTATTCAGTTCTGGTGATTTTATTTTCCCTGTTTCCCTATTGGCTCTTTATGCCTTTGGTTTTTGCATTTAAAAACAATTAGACAAATTATTGAGGATATGATTTTCACTAAGAGTATGGAATCTTAGGTATAGACGCAATGGGTTAGATCCAGAATGTTCTTCTCTGGATGGAGTAGTTACATGGCCAGAAAATGGACTTCTCTGAAGGATCTTCTCTTTTCCTCCACATCCCACATCTCCATTTCTGAAGGGTTATTGGCCATCTGTGTTGTACTGTTAGCTGGTTTGAGGTGCTGTCATGGAGAGGCAATCAGAGGACTATCCTTCTCCACCATTCCAGTTGCGTACACAAGTAGATCCAGATTGGACCTAAAACTTTACCTGACCACTAATAACCAGATGTTAGAAGGAAATAGCTGCATCAATCTTGCTGTACCTTTGAGTTTCTAGGAGTCATTTGACTGGTCATTATTGAATATGGGGAGAAGAATAGATGGATCTTCACTCTGATCCACTAAGGCAACTGTTATGTTCTTTACAAAGAGTTTTCTTGGGACTAAGGATTGTTGATTGTAGAGGTAAAAGGTTGAAGATGAGCTTTTCATAGTATCCATTTCACTTTTCAAGACTGCTTGCTTGCGCCTTGATAGATACAAGTGTGATATAGCCAGCATAAATCTCTGATGTCTATACAATCATCATAGGAGAGCAAAGTAAGAAAGTGTCCATTTATTTTCAGGTTTGTTCATAATGCCAAGTATCAGATGGATTAAACCCTAAAGGCTTACAAGCTATTGTAGCCCTAGGCAATTCATATCATGCACCCTTTCCTGTCCTCCTAGTAGTTGGAAACATATAAAAAAACAAAGTAGAAGCAACTGCCTTCCTCCAAAGCTCTTTAAAGACCCTGAAGACCCTGGTCAAGCTGCCATAAATCTCTTTTGGCATCTAGGACTCCAGGGTATTTTACCTCTTGATCTTAAGTTGCAAATAACATTCTCTTCAAACAAAATTAATCATTGGAATTCCCACACTGCCATTCACAGAGCTAATTATTAAATACAATCAATAGCTATGAACACATTCTTTGCCACCAGTATGCTGTTAGTATCCTAATAAAACCACCCACTTAACTGCTCTCTCCTTCATTTAATAAATGTATGTCACTGTAAGCTCATTTCATACTTTTTGAACCTGTCAGCAATAGGCAGCAGCACTCTAGAATGCCAGAATGAATAGGTTCTTTGACTTCAGGAGACAAAGCTTTCCTAGGATTATTGCTCACGTTATTTCAAAAGTGAGCATGTATCGAAATTGTGAAGCCTGTCTTCTGTTCCTGATATCTCTCTGTCTACATATTGTCAACACTGAATCAGATATTTTTTTAATTAAATAAAGATTCCACCTAAATATTAGGAAGAACTTCCTGATACTAAGAGCTGTTCGACAGTGTCTCAGAGAGTGGTGGAATCTCCTTCTCTGGAGGTTTTTAAACAGAGGCTGAAGGGCCATCTGTTGAGAGTGCTTTGATCATGTATTTGTGCATGGCAGAGGTCAGACTGGATGGCCCTTATGGTCTCTTCCAAATCTATGATTCTAGGATTCTGTGATAAATTTATATTCCCCGCCTTATAAAACTTCAGTGGGTTCAAAGGCTAATTTCTTGCCCTGGGATGCTCCAGGACCCACACAGTTTCTGCCAAAAAAGCAGAAAGCAAACAATTGGCAGTGGTAGGTGACTTCCAGTTGGTAATGGAATCCTTTTAGGTGATCCCCAGCTAAATGGGAAGGGAACATCTATGAACAACAAGAGCTCCAAGCTGTTAGAAAACATCCAACAGCTGGAAAATCAGATCCCTTGGCACAGGGAGATCAGAGTAGCCTAGCATGGGTCCATTCCTGCACTCCTACCCCCTAGGATCGAAGGATTCCATTGGATTCTGGAGTGAGTGTTGGAGGTGACAGAGGGGACTGGTGAGGTGAAACATGGCCTTGTTTGTTTTGTCTGAAGACAACTGGGAAACCACCAATTTTAATTTATTTTTGAACAATTTGGAGCAAGATTAAAATAATACTTTTCAAATACACAGACTTATAACTCCTATTCTTATCTACATAAGTACATATTAAACTTTGGGACTGAGAAAATTATAGAAAATTAAAAGAGGATGAGATAAAGGCGAGAGTACTTAATGGACTAAAGGTATATAAGGAGATATAGGGGCTTTACAGACTGCCCAAAAAGGGTGGTCTGAAGCTGCCTCCCTCCTTTTCTGGTGCACCTTTGCCGCAGCAACCAGATAGAGCGGCGAAGGTGTGGCCGAAAAAGGAGCCTGAAAAAGTGGCTCCTTTTTGTGTCACAGTTGTGATGCAAAAAGATGCAAAAAGTGCCATAGCGCACCCCTATGATGTCGCAGCTGTGCAGCTCCATTTAGGTGCTGCACACTTGCAATGTCATCACTTCACACACCATGTGTATGGCACTGTGGAGCAGGATGCCCTAATCACATGCTAGGGTTGTGGAGCATGTATTGGCTCAGCTCCCAGGCAATCCTAACACATGGCGAGGGCACCCTAAAGTGCCTGAATGTTTTGGGCCATAAATACAGTTTTGCCCAAGTTGTCATTACCAGCGAAGAGGAGAAATCGGAGGATGAGGAAGAGGCTGTGTCTCCTCAGGTGCAAGATGAGATTGAGGCTATACCAGGTCCCAGTTCTGCCCTGCCAGACCACAGGAGTTGAGGCTCAGCCAGGCTCTAGCACTATAGAGCTCCCTTCAGAGGCTCAGCAGCTGAGTGTGGCCCCTAGGAAAGAATCAAGCATGAAGGTCCCTTCATTTAAGGAAAGGAGAGCTGAGAGTGCTTGCCTGCATTGGTCCTGGAGGCTTGCCGAGAAACAATCTGCAGATAAGCTACAGCTGGCACAAGGGAGGGTGTCTCTTATTTGTTTGCCTTGAACCTATGACTTTGGAACGAACTGGACTACTGCTACCTTCTGATTGCCCTGAACCTGGACCAAACTGAATTCCATGACCTCTGATATCCTTATTCTTGGCTTGCTCTTTTGGACAATATCAAGGTCTGTAGACTTTCTCCCAGCTGCACAGCTAGTTTCATTACTGAGCCCTTCTTATCAGCGTGTGTTTGTGTGTGCTGGCCGCAGTCCAGGACACAAGTTCACATAGACTAAGAAGAGGGAAAATAGATCAGATTGAAAAGTGGATGTTGGTGAAGAGAAGTTAATCGGATTTAGAGACTACTTGGATATTGTGAGAGAGGCAAGGAGAAAACCAAACAGAGAGAAGACTAGACAGAGGGAAGGCATGGGAAGCGGAGCAGAGCAGAGGAACTGACTGGACGAAAGGAAGGTGTAGGTGGCAAAAAAACAGGCCAGATGAAGGGAAGACATGGGTGCCAGAAGGAGGTGAGGATCAGGCCGGACGGAGGAAAGGAGAAGTGCCAGAGGGAGGCAAGAAATGGGCCAGACGGAGAGAAGATGCAGGTGCCAGAGGAGCAGCAAGGACTGGGCTGGATGGAGGGAAGGAACAGGTACCAGAGAAGATGTGAGGATTGGGCTGGATGGAGGGAAGGAACAGTGGCAGAGGGAGGTGAGAATCAGGCCAGATGGAGGGAAGAGGTGGGTGCTGGGGGAGAAATGAGGAGCAGACCTAATGAAAGGACAGTGTGAGTGTTGGTGGAGAGATGAGAAGAAGATCAGATGGAGGAATGGTGCAAGTGTCAGAGGAGAGGTGAGGAGCGAACTGGATTGATTTTGGGAATGTTAGAGACAGTGGAGAGGCAAAGAAAGGTCTAGACTAAGAAAGACGTTTTGAGGGTGGGAGGAGAGAAGAAGAGTAAATTGGATTGAAATAGTGTGAATGTTACAAAGAGATTTGTGGTAAACTAAAGAAAGAGGTACAGAGGGAAGATGGAAAGAAAGCTGAACACAGAAAAAAACTGAAAGGAAAGTGATAAGAAATAAGGAAAGTTAAGTTTAAAATTTAATATAGGAACAGACACTTTAAAAAATAGAAGGGAAGTAGTACATGATGTCAGAGGAACGAAGAAGAGAATTGGAGTCTGGGAATAATAGTAAAGAAATTTAGAGCTTTGTGGGATAACTGTGAAAATAATTAAGTTAAAATTAACGAAAATTGGAAACTTGAAATAAAAGAACAAAGAAGAAGGTTGGCAAGATATGAGGGTTATGTGTTAAAGTAAATAAGGTGGCACACTGAGGAAAATGAAAAAGGGTTGAATCGCAAGTTTGTAAGCTTGTGAAACAAATCGTAGTCATAAGCAGGTTTTATATTTAACTTGTGTACATTATTTTGAAAGGATTCAGGTTAAACTAATAAGAATAACATATATGTAGAAAAATTTAACAGAGAAATAAAAGACGTTATTATAAAATAAAAATGACAACAAGAAGCCAAAAAGCAAAAAACCAACAGGCCAAAATTCAAACTCATCTATAATTCCCCAGAAGACCCTCCCTTGAACAACAAAAATAGAACCATCAAACCAAATGCTTCTAGAAGAAATTAGGAAATTAAGGACTGAATTAAAACAAGGGATGAAGGATTTTAAAATGGAAGTACATCAAGGTATAAGAGCAGAAATGAAGGCGATAATTCAGACACTTGAATAACTTATGAATGAAATGCTACTGGCAAATCAAAAAATTAAAAACTAGAACAGAAAAAAAACCAGAAAAAAGAATTACAAAATATTAGAGAAATGAGAGAAACAGATCTAGATGAAAAAGCCGTATGGGAACAAAAACTAAGAGATAGATGCTTAAAAATTCGTGGCTTGGTGGAAAAAAGAGAAGAAAATTTGATGGAAATTTCTGTTACAAATTTCTGTTACTAATTTTCTTGAGAAAGAGGAGAAATTGATGGAAATGGAAATTGATAGAACTTTTTGATTGAACTCATTTATAGCTAAGGAAAAAAATTGCCACAGGACACTGTGATATAATTTGTGAGAAAACAAACGTAACCCGGGGGACCGCTTTCTTTTGCTGGACCACGCGGCAAATTTAAAGGGGCCGCGCAGTTTTTTTATCGTAACCTAGGGTTTTATTCGCAAGCCGGGGCCGTTTTTGCGGCCCCGGCTCTTTCGTTCCCCAGGGTTTTCGTACCCCGGGGGATTCGTAACCCGGGGGACCACTGTATTCCAGCGAGACTTCTGAAAAAAAGGAAAGATTACTCCTTTCTAACTGTGGGTTTAAGAGAATATGAGATACCATATAGATCGCTGCAACCAGAGGAACTGGGTTCCTGGTATAATAGGAAAAAATAATAATAAAATCAACAGAAGAATTCCCAAAATCTTTATTCTCAGCATTATTCCCCAAAAAAGATTTTGGGAATTTCTAGAGGGGAAAACAAAGAGCTGAGAATAAAGAGAAATCTATGGTTCAAAATCTGTGATCCAAATCTACGATTCTTGGATTCTGTGATAAATGTATATTCCTCACCTTATACAACTTCAGTGGGTTCAGGGGTACAGGGGCCAATTTTATGCCATGGGATGCTCCAGGACCCATACAGTTTCTGCCAAAAAAGCAGAAAGCATACAATTGGCAGGGGTAGGAAATCCCACTTCTTATTTTGAAAGGAATCTTTGTATGTTAAACTAGTATCTTAAGCCCACCCTTTAATACACTTTTTCTGTTTCTATTGACATCACTTCTATTCAACTGGTCCAAGAAGCCTGCAGTCTTGGTTTCAATTTTTTATTCTTCTCTGTCATTTATTCCCCAGATCCAGGCCACTGCCAAGGCCTGTAGATTCACTCTTTACAACATTGTTAAAATCCGTCCTTTCCTCTCAGCCTCTACCACCAAGACTCTGATCCATGCCCTAGTGGTCTCGCAACTATATTATTGTAACCTTCTTCTGGCAGGGCTTCCTCTCTCTCACCTCCATCCTTTAATCTATGTCCAGCATTCACCTGCATGTATTATTACAATCGCTCACCGCTTTGATAATGTTTCCCCTCTTTTATCCTCCCTTCATTGATTCCCCTTCCCCTTCCTCATCCAGTACAAGCTTTTGTTGTTGACTTTCAAAGCCCTCCACGGACGGGGCCCTCCTTATTTATCTGAACTTCTTTCTCCCCTCACTCCTTCTCATGCCTCCCACTCTGGTAGTCAAGGTCTGCTGTCCCAGCCTACTGCTCCATCCCAGATTCATCCCTTCTCACTTGATGCCCCTCACTCCTGGAACCTCCTTCCCCTATGAGCATGGCTCATTACTTCTTTAGCCAGTTTTAAAACTGAGTTAAAGACCACTTTGTTTAGGGAAGCATTCCCAGACCTGGGACTCAAAGTGGCTTAACAACATTAAAACACATAGCCTAAAGAAGAAGGCCATCTACTATTGCTGTCTACTATTGCCTGGCTTCAGAGGGAGTGCAAAGGCAGGCCCAATGCCATCATACCTAGCCAGTGTAAACAGCAGGGCCCTCCCTCCAGTCCATCTGCCATGGTCCAGGCCTCAGAGGGTGAGAAGATCCACTGGACTTGGCCCCTTTCCCACCACCTTTCCCTTCTCCTTCTGCCTCTTGTCTTTTTAGATTGTAAGCCTGAGGGCAGGGAACCGTCTATTTCAATTGACTGTATGTACAGCGCTGTGTAAATTTACAGCACTATATAAATAAAGCCTAATAATAATAATAAATACATGACCTATGTTGATAAATTAATAAGCAAAACCAACATCAGTGCCACTCAGCATGAACTATGGATATATTCAATGTTCAAAGAAACAGGTCATAATGGTGAAGGCAAGGTCCTTCCTCCAACACTGGGAAGATGTGCATGTAACTGCCATTATATTTTGTAATTTTGCTCAAGGAGATACCCTCAAACTTCCATCTGCACATGGTTCCTATCACTGCTCAGACACCAGGCAGCAAAGCAGGACTGGATGGTATGCTGATCAGATACACATTTGGCATTGATGCACAGCTTCACCATGATGTTCACTGGTGGATGCCAGCACAGCCCACTGTGCCAGCTGGGTGCCTTCTCCCTTTTTGTCCATTGGATCCTACCAAACTATGCTGGCAGACCCTTTTTCTCCAGTGATGCTAAACAGAAGCATAGCTGGGGATTATCATTCCATTCCATTTCTGTTGGGAATTGAAGTCAACAGTTCAGATCTGACTTACCCAAAGGTAGCTTTCTCTGCTATTCCCACACTTTCTCAAACAAACTTTTGAAAACTGACCATGCAGCAAAGAATAGGAGATGTGGCAGCTGCAGTTTTAAGAATGAGGAACATAATAATTACATGGTTATTCTCATAGCAGATCCCTTCCTTTGTTTGTTTGTGAAATGGGAAGGATTTCCAGAAAAAGTTGTAAAGGAAAGTTTTCTGTTAATTCTATTGGAGAATTTATGGTTAAAAAAAACAACAGCCCATATTTTTGTGGTTATCCAAGAATATTTCAAAAACACTGACTGAATGTGATAATGAGCCATTAAACTGTCACCTCAGGAACATGTTTTGAACTGTATTAAGTTCCATACATGATTATTATCACATGACAATTATTATGTGTGATCCAGCACACAAACCTAACAGCAATTTCTGCTCGTAAGGCTGCTATATTTGTAGGAACTATTGGTTTACTTTTTGGATTGCAACTTCCAGGATACCTCAGACAGCCTGACTGTGCTGGTTGAGGAATTTGGGGTAATGCAGTCCAGAAAAGCAAATTTTCCAAACTTTGCCTATGTCAGGATTGAATCTGTTCTCTCTATGTCACAATAAATTTATTAGGATCACTTAACTGAGGTATTTAAAACAGTATAAAATCAAGTGTGTGATTATCCAAGATTTCTACTCTATCATGTTGTTGCCTAAATTAATGATTATTAATTAATGATTGTAAATAATTTATTTGAGATCTTGATCAGTGTTTTGCTGGATTATAGGGGAATTAATTTGATACTGAAGTTTTTCATTTCCATTCCAAAATTTTCCTGATTTTCACAAGACATAATGGAAGACTTCCATTTTCATACAGTATATATGTTAGCAATCCAGCCATAAGACAACAAAATATGGAAGATATCCTTTCACCTTAGGAATAATAAAGTTATTGTAAATTTAAGTGGATCCACTTCAGGAATATGCCAAAAAGTAATATATTTTATGTGAGCAATTCTCCTAAAGGTATAGGCATTTGTCTTTGAACTTAATGTCTTCTCCTTTATCAAAAATGAACAGAAATAAGTTAAGACCCTAATATCTCACATTATGAAAAATTAACATTATCACTTTAGAATGATTCCATTTGGCCATAAAATATCAGAAGTCTTTTTTATTTTTTTTAAAAAATGTCATTTTTAATGGCTCAATGGCTTAGAGAAATCCTTCTCACTAAATGTCTGCTGAGGAGTAAAAAACTGATGAGTTTTATTATCTGTATTTGCAGTGTTACATTTGCATAGCATTGCTATTAAAAATCAGAATATTCCACATCATCCTGATTAGAAAAATAATTTTGAGATATCCACAATAAGAAAAGGCTACACAAGGGTGAAGGAAGGAATTTGGGGTCATTTTTGACCCATGGATCATTTGCCAGGTTTTTAGTGAAAAAGCCAAATTGTCATAAATGGATACCATATTTTCCAGTGTTTGGTGAACAAGTGCACTCAAGCCTTTCAGACTGCTGGTTACAATTGGTTACAAAAACTGTTACTCTTTGTTATGGCAACTTTGTAACAATGCATGACTAGCAGTTCCTATCCTGACATAAATCAAAGTACTTGACTATGCCCTTTGCAGATAGGTTCAAGATGCTTGCAAAATGCTGTATCTGCCTATGAGTTTGTTAAGACTTTGAGATCTTTGAAGAAAGGCTTTCTTTCACTACTACTCAGCTATGTATGGTAAGGATTCAGGAAGTAGAAAGAAGGTTTGGAACTCTTCCACAAAAAGCAAAAAGACCTTCCTTTCTGTCTCATCATCATAAAGGCATTCTTGTTCAGACATGCTGTGACAGAAGGGCCATTTATTTGGTTCTGTTTTAAAGGCTTTTAAAATTGTTTTAATTTGACATTCATAAATTGTTTTAAAATTGTTATAAAATGTTATAACAGATTTGAACAAATTAAATAAATTTAAGATTGCTATCTTATTACTGGAAAACTGTGAGGGCCTGAACAGATGGCCTTTTCAAGCTTCTGCCTGGGTGGCTGCAGAAGGTGGTGTTTAGACACAGCATGTCACAAAGCTGCCCGGACACCACCCAGAAGTCAGGTGGCTACCCAGATATGGACAGCATCATGATGCTCTGGTGGTGCAGCATTTACACACCACATGCTGCCTTGAGCTTCATGAAGCCATCATGGGGCCACTGCAGGGCCGGCAAAGCCAGCTTTTCCCCAGCTGAAAAAGGAGCGGATCTTATCCGCTCCTTTTTTTGGAGATTCAAGATGGATTGGGACCAGGGCATGTGATTGCCACAGCCCCAGTCTGTCTTCAGAAGGGATGGCTTCAAGCTGCCCCTTCCTGGTCATCTGTTTTCCCCCTGAGACTTTATAAGCCTTGATGGTTGTGTGTACATTTGCAATTTTACCATAAATGGTAATACCATAAACAGTAACAAGTTAATAAAACTCTTCAGATTTTCTTCCTCAGCAAGCAATTAGTGATAAGGATTAATCTGAGTAATTAAAAATGACATTTTAAAAAAGAATCTGATACACTGTAGCCAAATGGAGTCTTTTTAAATTAATAATGTTAATTTTCACATTGAGAGGGCTTAGGTGAGGCACAGCAAATGAGAATTCTGGTTGTTCATTGTGAATCATGCTTCAACTCACATTTATATCTCACAATTCAGGTCTCTATCTGATGCATTATAATGTTGTTTCTAAAAGTCTTTGTCACACCAAACTAATTAATGTCAATTAATTAGGATATTTAAAGCAGTATATTTAATAAAATATAGTTTAGCAATATGCAGGATTTGTACTCTATATCACTCCTTCATTGCTCAGAATTAGGAAAGCAGAAAAAGCAAATAATTGCTCTGAGATAATAAACAACAGCATTCTGTTGGATCATACAAGAGCACAATTTATAATGAAAGTATTCTAAATTATGTATGTTTCCCTTGTAAAAAAAAAAATAGTGATTCTCTGCAAGCACTAGTGAAGAAATATTTTAACATTCATTGGAAGGTAGTTTTCCAAGATATCGAAAATGACAAACTCTAGCTTGTCTATAAACTGCAATTGGAAAGCCACTTCAAACCAATGCAAAAGTATAATATTACTGTTGTAATGGAATTAAGAATTCAGAGTGGTTAAAAAATCATTAATTGTTGTTATTGTTGTTGCTGTTGTTATTATTATACTGTTGGGCTCTTGAAAACTGAATATTTTTAAAGTTAAAGACGCTTACAGGAGAGCTGCATTGTTTCTACTGTACTTTTTAAAAAAATTAATCATTTTCATTTAAATTACTTTTAAATGTAGTTGTCAGTTTAATTCTATTTTAATATTAATTTATTATACATTCTAACTGTATTTGTATTATTATTATCAGCTGTTTGAGTCCCAGTTGGGTGAGGGGAATGTACATGGTACTTTCAGGGGATTTGCAAAAGGTTGGAAAATGACTCTTGAGATGACAGTTATTTATGTCCTGCACAGACTGGCACTTTGCACTGGCCTGGGCCCAAACTAGGGGTGCATGTAGCTTGAGCATTTACATGCTCAGCAACCCTACCATGCACCCTGGGCACCAACTTGGAATGCTCCCATACAGACAGGACACACCACGTTGACATCCATGCAGCACAGTGCCCAAACAGCACCGTGCCGCATGGATGTCATCATGGCACAGGAGCACGCCAATGGCACCCCTGGGTGTGGCCTAAAAAGAATCCACCGGGAGGGGGGGGTTTAGGCCTCCCAGAGGCCTTGGCATTTGGTTGCTGCGGCCCCTTTCTGCCCATCTGTCCAGCCTCTTATTTAGTTAGGTAGCTAGAGCAGAGTTAAAAAAAAGAAAGAAAGGAGTAGATGAATTGTGAAGAGGGTCACTTAAACATGTTTAGGATTTAATGAGTGGTGTTTAAGAGAATGAGTTAGCTAGGAGTGGAATGTGTGAGAGCCCTTGAGCTGTATTCTAAATGTATGTATTAAATAAATATTCTGTTTTGTTATAATGAAATACTGTTAATTAAGGGCCAGAGCAGACAGACTGGAAAAAAGTAGCTGGGTCCTCAGTTTTCTGAAAGTGGATTGAAACCCCACTGTCCACCTGACCTGCTCCCAAGGTGGACCGAACATCCATGCACTGTCTGTACCCCTCAACATCAAGCCACACTGCTAAGTTGTATATTTTTTTCTTCACTTCCCCATCATGCATGCACACCATTGCACAAACATACTTCATGTTACTTCTAATTACCTCCCTCTTCCTACCCTGATGCCATTCCATTCCATTCCTGTATGACCAGTCACACAGCCGCACTGCAATGCACTGCCAGTACAAGTGCATCGGTGCATTGATTTACCCAGTGAGACATTGGCAAAGCACAATCATGAAGGCTCTTCATACATTTCCCTTTCACCTTCCTTCACCCCATAAACTATAGTGGACTGTCCAGTTTGTGTATGCTATAATTGCATCCACTGCATTATTGGTGATGGTGCTTTGCTTTCCTGTAATCCCATACTGGCACTGGACTATTTATATGCCAGTGCAATGATGCATTTTCTGCAATGATGCACATTTTCTGTCTTGAGTCAGAGTGTCCCAGCTTCTTTTTTGTTTTGGTTTTCAGCCCAGAGTGTGGCTTTGTTTTGCTTTCTACCTGCTTTTGCTTCATGCATCATATAAACATCCCACATTCAAAGCTGTTTAGAAGCCATTTTATTTCACCAGTGTGGACTACACCAAAGTATTGTTTTTGTATTTATACCCTTTTGGCTTCCAGGGGTGCTATATATTATTAAATATTTGATTCAGACATGGCGTGTGTGTTGAAAGCTGTGAAAAAAGAGGAGTTGTGTCTGGTAGTGATATAAGCTGCATTATATCTCACATATGTGCCTTGAGGGCATCTAGGAGATTGGCAGAAGTGGTGATAGGAAAGTCCTCACTCTAGTGGCAATCACGAGATTTGTAGGTACATTTGGTGGCAGTGAAGGTTTTGGCAGAGCCTCACACCTAGAGGAAAAGTGGTGGGTTAAGTGATAAATCCCCACAATCCTCCCTTAGAAATTTCACTTCTCTATTCAGTCTCACTTTTTTCTTCATCTCCAGTACTTATCTGATGTTACTGCTGTTAACAACAAATATCTCTGGCTCCCAATGTAAATATGAACTTCCTGTGTATCCTTAGTGGCTTTGAATGTTAAAATAAACTGTTCAGTTATTAATGACACTGTAGTTCGTTTTTTTTAAAAAAGACAGAATCAACACACACATACACACACAAACACAAACAAAAATGTTAATCTGACCACTTGACCTAGTTAGTAAGACCTAGTTCAGTGGGACATAGGCCCTGTACAGACCAACACTTTGTGCATCCTATAGGCAGAATCAAGGTGCAGCATACTAATGCTGGACACCCTTATTCTGCCCCCAGGACATTATGTTCCATACAGCAAGCGACATCATGATGTGACTCCGGCGCTGCATCCACATGATGCAGTGCTGAAGGAATATCATAAATCTATGCTGCTGCAGCTATGGTACCCTTTGTAGGGTACAAAAAGGAGCCACGTTTTGCAGCTCCTTTTTGCACTCTCCAGAGGTCGGATCGGGGCCATGGTGTGATGTTGCTGCATCCCTGATCTGGACAGAAAAGGGGTGGTTGCATGCTGCCCCTTAAGGGCAACCTGTATAGCCTCTTACACCCAGATAAATGGGTATATTATAACCATGCAGCCAATGAAATTGTGTGTTTTCATTGTTAGTGTAATGGTGAATCAACCTTAGGTCTTAGTTAAAACTTTCTAAAAAGCTAATATAGTGAAATTACAGTACAATCCCCTTATCCACAGGATATACATTCCCATACTTACCACAGCTAGTGAAAGTTGTGGATAATGCTGAACCCTACATTTCCAGTGGAAATTGACCACAGAGTAACACTGGAGGACTTCCAGATGACTAGAAAACCTCCTCCCCTCCTCTGGGAATAATTAAGTGAAAGCATGGTTACTGGATCTGCTGATATGGGCAGAGGGTCATACTGTATTTGGACTACAAAGTTCAATACCTTGAATAGTTCCTCTAAAGCCCAGAACCGGAGATGACTTCTGCGTTTCCTAGTAACATTCAAGGCAGCAGTCTCCACTATATTGCAGCACAATCCTCTATATGCCTATTCACAAATTTGGATTCAATAGGACATGTTCCTAAATACATGTATACTGAGCTGCAGCTTAATCTATTACTCTGGTTCCCCAAGCTCAGCCTGACTACAAAGATCTTATAACTATTACGAAAGATGCATCGTTTTGACAAGTTACCAAGAAAAATCTGTGTTTCAAACCTATTGGCAGCCACAAAAAATACTTCCTTAAATGACCTTACTATGGATAGTTGTGGGAATCATGCAGCATATTGGCTTTCTTAAAACACCACTATCTTTCCCTTAAATGTGTTAAAAACAAAATTACAACATAAAAATATTCTCTAGATTGCTTTAGCAAGGACTTTCCCCTAAATATCCAATAAGGTGTCAGAGAGTGAGGCGTCATCATCTCCGGTCACCAGAAAATCAGCCATGACAGTGCAGTTGAGGCCTGCTAGCCACAATCCTAAAGGTTCCAGGAGTGGTCCAACCCAAATATAGAAATATGATAATTAGGAGAGCACTTACCCATTTATCTAATTAGGAGAGCTGACCTGTTTACTTTTTGAGTAACTGTGCATAGCATTAAGGATTTCCCACCAACCTCCTGAGTATGTTTTAAATTTACAGCTGGAATAGCAATAGTTTAACATCCTTCCATAGGTTATTTGTTTTGATTAATGATTCTTGTAACTAATCCCAAATGCTTCTGGTTTCTAGCATTCACAACCTTAGCTGCCAATACAATGCTTTCTTTACTACAAAGGGATTAGGGGATAAAAACTAATTATCTGAGAATTATGTATTCCCATTAGTTCCCACAGCCAAACTCCAGTGGTATAATACAGGCCTGTTAGAAACAGCTCCAGCTGCTGCCATGTCTCTTCTCCAAGTTCAAGCCCATTAGAAGTACAGGAACAGCAGTCATGCTATTGCTATATGGCAGCAATAAACTTCTTAACCTTGAATGAAAAAGTTATCTCCCTGCATTTTTCTATTGTTTCCCCTCTGATATGCATTATGCACCTCCTGTGCTCCAGTTTGATAAGGAATATTTCTAAAATTACTTACAAAACTGGTCTATGTTCAGAGTTTTGTGGCTTTCATTTTATTTGCTTTGCATCAATTGTTAGTCCTAACTATTAGAGTCCCATTGAATCAATGGGAATATGATAAATAACCACTTATGTAAGTATAATTGATTCATTACACCTACTCATTAATGAGATTTAAATCTTCAGTTCTGTGTTGCAATTCTATCCAGGTGTACTCAGAAGTGAGATAGTTAAAATCTGTTTTCTGAGAAACATGAACAATTCTGAAGTCTTAATAGCTCCCCCCTGACACACAAACATACGCACGCACAGAGATTACAGTTGTATTGGTGAAACACTGTATGTGCACTACAGTATGTTCTACTGTATCATTCTGTTCAACTATATGATTGTATTTTAGAACAACACCAAGAAGGACTTTCTGGTATGTTCTATCCCTGTCTGTGTACAGATCAGTAACACAGTAATCAGTAATCATCCCATTCACAAAGAAATAAAAGACTGTGCATGCTCCTGACACTGTAAAATCCAGAAATTGGAAAGATGACAGATTGCGGAAATACGTGGTTACACTTCAGAGACAACTAAAGTAATTTGGAAGTTGAAAATCTTGGGGAAAATTTGAATGGGATGATTTTGGAAGCATATTTACTTTTTAAAAAAAATCCTGCAAAAATCCCAGATCAGTCATTCCTCTGTGGAAAAAGTTGTTGATGGTAATTGAGCTTACATGGCTTCAACAGGAAGGGAATAACAAAGCCTTGGGGCCTATTTCTCTTCATTGCTTACACACTGCATAGTTTCCATTAAAATCAATAGGGGATTACAGACTTACAAGGGAGGGAGTTTATCCTCCAGTGTGTGAAGTGATTGACTACCACAAGGACTTTGGGAATAGAAAGGAACTTACAAGTCAAGAAATGTGGTAGAAACCTAGGGACATTTATCTGCTAAGTAACTTAATGCACGAACTGAAATTGCTTTTCATGCGGGAGCCAAATGTTTAACTTTAGCAGTTAACAAGATGTATTAATAATATTTAAGTGGCAAATGGTTCCTGATGCCTCCTCAGTCTAGCAGAACTTAATAGGTCAGGGGACATTTGTGTAAATCCTCTGTAAATCTATGGAAATGACATGACTATTTTTCCCAAGTCTTGATTTTATAGACTGAGTGTTTTTACATTTCCAAAAGCTCTGGCATCATCTATCTCTTTGTGGTAAATGATCTAAAATTCCCAGTGCATAACACACTGTGAGCACTGCCATAAATTAATTATATGTGTTTTTCTGCTTGAAATGTTTTATCAGTAGAGTAATTTTGCAGTTGAGAAAAAAGAACAACAGCCCTGATTTTGACCTCTGCTTTAGCTCTTTCTTTCTTTCTTTCTTTCTTTTTTTTTTTGTCATTACCACAGAAAGAAAAATCTGGCTAAAGAGCTCATGACCTGATATGTACTTTTAAACCAACAATTCAAGCATACCATTAGTATTCTGGGAGCCAATCATGGTTGCTCCTCCTTAAAGAAGAGTCCAATCTCCATTTTCAACTATAATTCCATTCAACTTGAAGAGTTGACCTGCATTTTTTTTTTACTCAGAATTCATAATTAATTTAATGTGGGTTTTCACACAAAATATATCTCCAAATGCAGATTTTCTTTGTAATACATGATTAGATTTCAACTGCCAAAAACTGTGTTGCAACATTTGGAGCAATGTTTTAATTCATGTATGTCTGGACTTCCTATCAAGCAAGAACTTCAACAGTACTTCTGCCTTCGTTGAATAATTTGTAAAAAAAATAAAAAAAACTAGTCCAGTGGTACTCGAATGTTTTATTCTTAGGACTCTTCTTTGCCTCTACACGTGGATGTTGCTCTCCCCACACACACACAAAATGTAGTATATGATTTAAAATATTTTGTTTATTTAGTTTGCATATTTTCATTTGCACATCCATGTACACTCATATTTTGACATTTTGACATGTGAATAATCATTCACATGAGAAAAATTATATTTATGTAAATTAAATATTTAACTCAACACATATGTAAATTTAACACCTAAAAAGTTTGGGAAGTGGAGCAGGAGGAGGAGGATGGATCAAGGCCTCAAAATCTCATGCTCCCCCTTTCCCCCACCCCAGCAATTCTTGCACATTCCCCAGGGGTCCATTTGTTTAATTCCTTACATATCCAAGCAGAATTATGCAGGAATTCTGCCTAAAATTTAAGAGACTTGTTGTCGATCATTGTACACTAAGGTTAGACTGTTATGGAAAGTCTGGGGGTGTAAACCCATCCCATTTTTCAGTCATCAGAATTCCTTCAGGCTACATTCTGTCCTTCCAAGGAAATGGTTTCAAAATTTTATTGGCTATAGCCATAGACCACTGCAAATGTGCAAAACAGAGTATATTACAAGAAAGTTTCTACCAGTAGGAAATATGTAATATATGTAATGTGGTAAAATCCTAATACACACATGCACATGTGCATAAAATAAAAAAGTTAAAGAACTAATAAAAGTTTAAGAACACATTAAACTTCTAAAAAGAAACTTCTTAAAATGTCCTATATTAAACTTTCCAGGGCATAAACTTTCTTGTCATCAGTTACCAATTGATTTAGGTATTTCATTCTGATTTTCTTTGCTGCAGTTACAAATGGCTGAGAGAGATGGGTGTCGGGGGCACTGCGTTGCAGTGGTTCCGCTCCTTCCTCTCTGCAGGTCCCAAAGGGTGAGGTTAGGGGACAGTTGCTCCTCCAAAATTAAGCTTAATTGTGGCGTCCCTCTGGGCACCATCCTGTCCCCGATGCTATTTAACATCTATATGAAGCCACTGGGTGAGATCATCCAGAGGCATGGAGTGCAGTGTCATCAGTACGCTGATGACACTCAAATCTACTTCTCCATGACTAGATCATCTGCTCAGACCTCAGATGGCATCTCCCCTCTTAATGACTGCCTTGAGGCGGTAATGGATTGGATGAGGGAAAACAGACTGAGGCTAAATGGGGACAAAACGGAGATACTGACAGTCACTGGCCAAAAACCAGATCTGGGAATACAACCCCCAGTCCTAGACAGAGTCACACTCTCCTTGAATGACTCTGTTTGCAATCTGGGGGTACTTCTAGATTCGTCACTTCACAGGTGAATGTGACGGTCAAGAATGCCTGTTATCAGCTTCGGCTGATATGCCAGCTGCGCCCCTTCCTGGATATGAGGGACCTGGAGACTGTGGTACATGCTTTGGTTACCTCATGTTTGCTGTAACATGCTCTACATGGGGCTACCCTTGTGCTTAACCCGGAAACTTCAGCTGGTCCAAAACATGGCAGCCAGGCTTATCACCAGAACATTGAGGAGAGAACAAATAACACCCATGCTCAAATCTCTCCACTGGCTGCCGATTAGTTTCCGGGTGCAGTACAAGGTGTTGGTTTTAACCTTTAAAGCCCTACATGGCTCTGGTCCATCCTATCTCAGGGACCGCCTCTTCCCATATGAGTCCCCTCGCATGCTCTGGTCCTCTGGGAGGAATCTACTACAACCCATTAAGACCAGACTATCACAGACCTCTCAGACGGCCTTCTATGCCACTGCTCCTAGATTGTGGAACGACCTGCCGGATGAGATGTGTCTCATTACGACATTGGACAGCTTTAAAAAATCCGCCAAGATGCATCTCTTCCAGCAGGTCTTTCCTGGTCTCCAAGACACCTATCCAGCCTCCCCAGCCACATCAGATTCACCTTTAGGCTCCCCATAAATGTGGACTGGATACATTGTATTGTTTTTGTTTTTATTGTTGCTGTTTTAACCTTGTGCTAGTTTAATCTTATTTTAAGGGGTTGGAGGAGGTATTGGGGTGTAACATTTTAATTGTACTTGTTTTTAAATGTTGTACCCCACCCCGATTGCTCACTCAGAGGGGCGGGTTATAAATTATTATTATTATTATTATTAACAATGCAATACTATAAAAATATCCTCTCATCAGATAACAAAAAATAAATTAAAAAATTACAATGTTCTGAGTTGTCACCCACAACATTGTGACAAAAACTGTAACAACAGACACTCTCTAGGGCTCATAAATCATGGGCAGTGCAACAGGTAAGTCTTCTATGCAACCCTTTACCTGAAAACACTGTCTCTTAATTACAGAGTTGTGGACAGTAGAGTATTTTGTATTTACTGGAATCTTAATTTGATGAAAGTGTTCCTCAAAGCAGGGTTAATGAAATTACAGAGACAGCTAGAAAGCTGGTGATCTTGTTTAATGGCAGCAAATCACTAAGAGGAGTGGTTATTATTTATAACCTCCCATCTAGGGATAGATGAAAATGATTTGACATCCTATCTAGGGTCACAGTTTCCATATCTAGTTCAATTGATGCCAAAAGCACTAATCTCCCACTGCCCCAAACAAATGTCTGTTTTTTTAATTGCTGGTACTTCAAATGTTTTATAACCTGGGACAAATATAGAGTTAATCCCCAGAAACCATGCTACCTGAATAGAGATAATATCAGAGAACTGGAGAAATTTCAGGAATTCAGTGTCCATTAATTAACCTTTCCATCCTGCGACATACCAAGAAAGAATGTATCAATAAGGATGTGGAGAGAGAACATCTTTTAGACATACTTAATCAGACAGGGAACTAAGAGGAAAGAATCAATTTGAAACCATAATGTCTTTCTGGATTTTTCCTGCATGGGTTTGTACTAAAGAACTGAGAGGGCTTTTTGTTTGTTTGCTTGCTTTAAAAAACCTAGCTTCAAGTCAACTTCAACCTATGGCAACTATATGAACAGGAGAACTCCAAGTCAACCTATCCTCAACTGCTCAGATCATGGCCATGGCTAAAAGCAGCTCCTGTATGCCCTGGTTCAGTGCCACAGCAGCTGCATGCTGCGGCACCAATCCGCACCCCAAAAGAAGCTGCTCTGAGCAGCTTTCTGGAAGGGGTGTCATTGGTGTGCTCGTGCAGCACAATGACACCCTACCGGCCAGTGCCATTTGGGCACTGTGTGCCACGGATGCCATCATGGCACGCGCTGTATGGATGGGCGCTTGTCATGATGGTGGCCGAGTGGCACAACTAGGGCTGGGGGTATGTAAATGCTCAGCTCTAGTTCAGCCCTAGCATGCAGTCAGGCCAGCAGAAAGTGCCAGTTTGTACTGCCCCTGAGTCTGGAATGCTTTCCTCCTCTTGTCCTGTTGCATTCCACTTTACCAAATATTATAGTCTTTTCTAGTGAGTCCTTTTTTTCTCATAATATGGCCAAAATACAACAACCTCAGTTTAGTTTTCTTTCTTTTTAGGCAGAGTGTGGGCCTCTTTTGCTCTAGGACCCATCCATTGTTCTTTTTAGCAGTCCACAATATTCTCAATACTCATCTCCAGCATCACATCTCCAATGAGGGTTTTTTTTTTTCTTACCAGCTTTCTTCACTGTCCAGCTTTCACAACCAGACATACAAATGGAAAATATGATGGCATGGACAATCCTAACTTTAGTATTTATAGTGTCATCTGCATGTCTTCAATTGTTGATATTCCCTTCCTCCAATGTTCTTTCCCTTCTCCAATCCTGATTTTCATATGAAGTTCACATCATACAAACAGATTAGGTGATAGAATACAGCCTTGCCTGACTCTCTTGCTAATTGGCTTTAAAACTTTAAAATTTAAAACTTTAAAATCTTTAAAGATTCAAAAAATCTGGAGGAATATTCACAACATTATTCAAAACATTATTGGACTACAAAATGCTCCATAAATTTATTTGTTAAATATGGTCAATAAAATTAGTGACCAAGATGCAAAAAAAAAACCCACCAAAACATTATGTTATATATAATTATCTTGGCAATATTAATCTTAGCACAAAAATGGAAACAGAATGACTTACTACAGTAGACGAATGACTAGAAAAAATCATTAGATAATATAGAGATGGGCCGATTATCAGAATGGATAGAAGAAAAACCATCTGATACAATTAGAAATGAGTGGGAACCACTAGTTAGATACTGTATAATACAAAATGCCATGATACATTATAATACAAAATGCATATAAATTGGGAATGCACAAGATATCTCAAATAGAGAGGAATAATTGTAAACATGTTGGAGTTACAAGAAAAAGTCAACATACGAAATAGGAATATATTGAAGCAAATCAAAGGTACAAAGCAGCCTAGTAAAACAAAGGGAGTTATGCTAAAGAAATTGGTAATTCTCTTTTTATTTTATTTTTTCTCATTGGAACTGTAAATATTACTGTATGCAAATAACCATAAGAAATAATGTAGAAAGAGATATATTGTAAAAAAAATTCCAAATGTTTAAAGAAGTTGTAATAAATTTTTGTTTTTAAAAAAATCCTTAAAGTTTGAGACTCTCAATGATTAGATAATTTTAATTTCCTGTATGCATCTGCTTCTTTTCTCACATCCCATTAGGATTTCCTTTGACTGTTTTCTTTGGCATAAATATCAAAAGGCAATCTAGAAGGGATCCATCAGGGATTATAAATGAGGATATTATTTGGAGAAGATAGTGGGGAATTCCTCATCACCTGTCTAAAGTATTACTGGTTTATTGTTTTAATATTCTCCTTTCAGTTCTTAGGTTTATTCCTAGGATGGATATCAATTACCAGGGGCTTAGGATGAATGGTCCCCATTGCTAAAACTAAATTATGGGAGTGGGAACAAGACATAATGTTCATATTAACAGGCAAGTATAGGAATTCCAGAACCAATGTTCTATGTTCCTTTTGTACCAGTAGAATAATGCACATTTAACACATTATTTTTCTCCTACCTGATTGAGACACCTGTCAAATCGTGCAAGTCACTCAGTAATGGTTTCTTCCCAACAAAATATACTCATGATTCTTTTTTTTTTCAGATTGTGAAATGTCAGATTTGAGTACAAGGTTGGGTTCAGTGATCTCAAGATTTTTTTTTAGGCAGGAGAAACTTGGATTGTATTTGGGTAAACTGCAGGCATTTCCTGTGTGCAGAGAATTCATTAAGTTCACCAATAGTCCACCAAGGGCTTGTTTGTATGGCCCGAAAGGCCCATGTTTCCTCAAACACCAAAAACCCAGGAACAGAATTGGGCCTGATCCTGGCAAACTGGACATGAATCTCATGAATCCAGCCTGATCCCAGGTGACCAGCATTTATCCCTGTTCAGTTTGACCTCTGGTTTGCCACAGAGATTTGTTCAGCAAGTACAGAAGTGAATTTTAAAAAATCAGTCCCTAATAAAGACATAGGAACAGTACTTGCTTATTCTGTTGGGGATTACACCTGATTACTTGCTGTTTTAAAACAGGACCATACACACCTTCTTCACTCATATTTCCAACATCATTTACAGGTGGATATGGTACCTCAGAAGTAAAATATGAGAAAATTAATGTAGGACTAAGCTACCAAAGGATATATATTACTTCTAGTGTCTGAGGCAGTGACTATGTTGGCTGGAGCTTTCAAGGAGTTGCAATCCAAAAAAAATTTTTTTTCAAGACCTCGTCTGTATGCTAGTCACTAGGAAATATGAGCTGGATGATGCTATTGCCTTCGGGCTGTTTGTGGGCCTCCCATTTGTGGTTGTTAAAAGAATGTTGGGTTAGATAGATCATTAGTCTAATCCATACAGTTTCTTCTTGTGTTCTTTATTTACCAGGCAGCTGCACCACATGGGCACATAATTAAAGGCATCAGGACTGATCTGGGAACAACAATCTGGTCCGCTTTTGTCAGCAACAGCAGTTATAAAGCTTTATGTGGAGAATGTGCAGTCAAGATACATGTATCCTATAATTTTCTAAGAGCAATTCTGCCTTACCAACATAGTGTTTTATAAATTATAGTTAACCAATACTAAATTGTTATTCTAGTCATCTACAGAGCTACTACAGTAAGGAAGAACTGCTGAAATGGGTTGTAAGCACTAATTAGTATGTCCCTTCTTCCTCTTGTTATATGCAATATCATGTCTGTACCAGATGATCCCCCCCTCAAAGATGTCATTTCTAAAAAATAAAGCAAATGGCAAAGGCTGAAAGAGCAAGTGTATACTCTGAGCAGAAAATAAATGCTAATATCCTACTTATTCCAACTAAAATAATACCAGCAACAAGAATCAATTTACCAAAATAGGGAATTATGTAAATTTTTTTCTTAGAATATTTGTGATTCAAATACTGAAATTAGAAGATTTAACTTTAGAAATCTCGTATCTTTAGAATATTATTTTTAATGTATTCGCTGGTAATTTATTTTCTTATTTTGCATGAAATTCAGATGTGAATGTATTATATGAAGAGAATTCTATATTTTATTGTTTTAAACAGCATTATAAAGTTAATTACCTTGCCCTAGTGCCAAAAATATTAGCCTAAATAACAGTGCCATCTGCTGAAAAGTTAGGGAGAGTTGCAGGAAAAGTTTAAGAGTTTCCAACTAGAGGTATGAGAATAAATGAAAAGGGAAAAGGTGGAGGAGAAAGAATATAAGTTTTTTTAAAAAAAATAACAAGTAGGATTTCACATAATAGCGTGCTTCACTTGCCCACACAGTAGTGAATATCTTTGAAATCAATGGCACTTAGTCCCAGGTAAGTGGGTTTAGTATTACAGTTTGTTAGACTTTTTAAACATGATCCATCTGGATCTGGATCCATGATGATGAAGATGATTATGTTAATAATAATAATAAAAATTCAGCAGAAAAGGCAAAGTTACTATTCCAGTTCAATAACTCAAAGTTATGAAAGAAATCAAATAAAACTTGTTTTAAAAAATAAAATAATAAATAAAACTTTTATTTGTATCCCTCTTTTCTGCTGCAGGCAATCAAAGTGGCTTACATGTTAAAACAGCACCAATATACAATACATGATAAATATGCAATACAATATCTAACCCCCCTTTAAAAAGAATTAAACATAATACCATTAAAATTGATCTGTTAAAATAGAGTATTATCAAAAGTATTATTATCACACACCTGATGCAAAGAGCCATTTCTTCCTATTGAGAGAGTTTTAATTACAAAAGGTCAGACTATGCAAACAGTCCCACATGGTTTGACTTTATATTCATAATTACATTCCTTCAGTGCATGAAACACCAGACTTCCCTTCTCTGTGAAACATTCATCTTCTTTTCTTCAGACAGACATGTCAGAAGACTGTTGGCAGAAAGGATATAATGTACCAACATCATTGTTCTAGGTGTTTGCAATTTCTGGCAGAATTGGCAGTGTAGTTAGCTTTCACATCCATCCTATACACATGTTTTATAAGTTTAAGTTAAACATGAGATAGTAACAGGGCATTTTTAGTAGATCAAGTAGGCCTATACATCATCATCATATGCCATTCAGTAGTGCAATGTCTTTGACTGTGCAAGATCAGCTCATGTTAAAATGATAGGTAACAATGTTTTCAATTTAATATACATGAGAAACTGTTCCTGTTTTATTCGGGATCTGCTGATCTCCCTCTCAGGTACTTAATCCCAGGGACGTGTGTACAGAATTGTAGTCCTAAATCTAGATGGAAGTGCAAAATGAGTTGTGAGATGGTGGTACATTATGATAAACATTCTTGCTTTAGGGTGTATTGAAAGGTTTTTATTTATTTCATTATTACTCCAATTTTCTTCTGCAGGCAGTGCAGAGTTCCCATGCAATTTCCATTTTCGGCAGCAAGCAGACCCAGCTCAAAGTTGCAGGCATGCCTTCAGATCGTCTCCTGTGCCTGGGCTAATTTATTTGCACTTCAGATCAGTTATGACTAGCAAGTATCATTGATTTTAATGGGATAAGTACAACTGTCTGAATACAACCCATTGATCTGAATCCTATCAGTTACTCCCAGCTAGACTAGATTCAGTAAATCAAATTTGAATGGTGAGTCAAAATTTAAGTAATTCCCATTGAGGCAAAGGGTCTACTCTAATTGGGACTAACAACCGGATTCATGCCTTTATATTTAAAGAATAAGTACCAAAATGTATGTGGCAGGTGTGTGAATGTGCAGCTTTGCCATCATTTGTGATAAGGATATATGAAATATGACAGTATTTCTCTGTGTTCTTTTCTAACAGTGATTCATTTCTAGTTGGCTTCCTGACTTCCCTCGCAGTTCAACACTTACTGTTTCAGATATGAATGAAAATGACTGCTGTGATCCTAATGAAAGGCTTAATGCATTCCATTTTATGAGTCAAACAATGTAGCATGTAGCTTTTTCTTTTTTCTTTTCCTTTTTTTCTTTTTGGAGAATGAATTATAGAGATCCATCTGATTAATAAGAGATTGGAAAGGAGAGATTTTCCATTTTTATCACACTTGTACACATTTTTACAACCAATTTATTTCCTGGTGATTTAAAGCTGGGGCATATTGTCTGAACATAAATAAAGTTTTTGAACATTTGTGATATATTCAATGTTATCTTTCTTGTTGCTTCATTATATTTTGAATGTATCATATCAGGGTTGGGTATTTTTGTTTTGCAGGCATTGTGCTGAAAAGGAATGATGGAGGCAGATTATTTTGAATAGTGTTTATTTAATTGCCAGTTTCTATTTTTGTGACAGTTGTTGCAAAATAAATTACATTCCAAATGCTGCTGGAATATGGCATAGAATTATCATCCCCAGGAACAAAATAAGCAGAACTTTCATTGCAATTCACAGGTAAGAATTGTCCAGTACTTTTCATAATTTCCCTTTCCTTTTTGTGTCTAAGGAGAAAAGTTAAGTCTTCAACATGCCAAAGGCTTTATAATTTCTAACACTGAAGATGTTTTCATTTCAGATAAACCTTGCAGATGGATGATGGTCTGCAATTAAAATATATTTATTCATAGTTCCTTTCTCCTAAAGACCTTATTCATTTCCAGATAATGCTGTCTTGTAACTAATATTATTGCTCATAACTTTACTGAATATATATTTGTATGTTCCCTTTCAAATGGTGTATTAAAGCTCAGGAGAGCTAGCATGGTGTAGTGGTTTGAGTGTTGGACTACAATTCTGGAGGGTTCTTCAGAGGGTACACTCAGCTATGGGAATGACTGGGTGATCTTGGGCAAGTTACATTCTTTCGGCCTTAGAGGTAGGTACTGGCAAACCAGCTCTGCTAGATTTGCTTTAGGGTCAACTTAAGTCATAAATGACTTCAATGCACACAACACACAGAGCTCAATTGGTCATTTTTTGTAGAAGCCCCGTCACAGTACTGTTTGTTTTTTTCCCCCCAACTTTAATGCTAAGCCAAAGCTCAATGAAATAAGAATGAATTATGGGACTGCACAGTCCTCTGATTCCTCTTCTCTTGTTCATCTCTGAGAAAGACATTAGGAGCATGCGATTCCTGGTTTTAAGTAACCTATTACTACCTCTGAAAAGTCAAACTCTGATTAGTATAAAATATGTTTACAGAAACAACCTATATAGTTTGTTATGTTTGCTTGTTTCAACAAACTATACTATAAAAGTTTTCCATTCCCTTCTTTATTTTCCTTGCCTGTCTGCTTCTGGACAGCTGTATTTCTCATTTTTTCTGAAGTTAGAACTCTGGTTAGTTTAATTGCTGCACTCTCTCACTGCACCCCTACCACCAAAACGTTTTTAACTTGAATGACATATTGTATGCAACTGTGATGAGTACTTAATATATCAAACTTTATGACATCACTAGGGACTGGTCCCTGTGACATCACAGTTGGTCATCCCTTGGTCTCAGGCTTTGATTCTGAAATGCAAGGTCTTGCAACCCTTTTCTCAGGGACACTTTATCCTGGGAAAATAAGCTAGTGGGAACATCAGAGCTATTCTATATTAGAATATTCTATTATTCTTTCCAGAATAAGATGATGTTGCAGACTTCAGAGACTGGCTGAATAAGTTAATTGTGATAAGAAAGGGCATCTTCTTTAACAAACCCAGGAGAGAAGAAGCCTACCTTGACAGTTAGTACCTTATCTTCAAACCTATTTTTTTCTGTTAATGATGGTTATTTTGCTAATATTAATTGGTAAATTAAAGAGTGGTTTCAAATCAACATACCTGGCAGAAACTAGTCATTTCTAAGACTCTAATTTAGTATTTGAACAGATCATCAGGGGTTCACGTTGGATGAAGAGTTCAAAATAAATGACAACACATTATGGTTTAAGATAATCAGTGAGCATGGAATTTACAGAGAGCCAGCGTAATATGAATGTTGGACTGTGACTCTGAGACCAAAGTATGAATCCTTGTTCAGCTATGTAAACCCACTGGGTGACCTTCAGCCTCAGAAGAAGGTAGTGAAAAACCTCCTCTGAATAAATTCCCCCCCCCCAAAAAAAACACACCTCTGATTTATTTTATTGTTACCAAAACAATCTCTGATTTATGGAGCTGACATAAATCAGAAACTACTTGAACACACACAGAGCTTTATCACACAAGGGAGATCAAGGGGTTAATCCAAAGATATCCCGGAGAAATCACAAAATTATGCAACATCTTTTCACACGACATCGTGAAAAACCCGCAGTTAAATTAGATTTAAAGGAGGATTACGGGATCCTATTTCACATGATGTTGCGAAAAACTCGCAGTTAAATTAGATTTAAAGAAGGATTAATCCACATCTTTTCAAGTTCAGATCTCTACAGAAAGTGTAAATTTGAAATTAATTGTGAAATAATGTTATTTCCACTTTAAATTTGCTTTAAATTCATGAAGTTTGCTTTAACACCACTTCAGTATCAATTTAACATCAAAATTGGCCCCTTGTGTGATAAACTTCATAGCAGCATACAATTTACAGATGTCTGTGATGTAATCCCATAAAGTATTCCAAAGTTTTGTTTTGTTTCTATACTATTAAGAAAATGATGGATTTATAAACATATTTTCCCCTTATTATTCTTTTAAAACAACATTTCATTTCTTCACACCTACTAAATATACATGAATCCAACATATTTCACACTGCAATTAGAGAAATTAGACTGTTCAAGTCACTGCAGCTATCCTACCAAGTATTTGAGTTCATTCCAAATATTCAAATAAAAAGGAAGAACTTCATAAAGATACCATGAAATAGCATGAAGAAATGAAGGAAAGTCCTGAAACAAAAACTGAGTACCTGTCAAAAGAATTAACCAATTTATAATAAACTGTCATGATGTGTAGTGTTTTAATCTGTGCTCATTTTTGCAAGTTAAGCAAGGAAGGAAGAAGACTGAATCATTCTGATTTGTCCCCTGACTTTGTGTCTAAATTGTGATAATCCACAGAGTATTGTTCCAAGTTTTTTTTTAATACAAAAAAATCCATTTTCTATGAAGTGCATTTCCATGGGTTTCTTCTGCGCCCTTTAAAGTATTCTCTTTGTAGAGAGATACAATTCAAAGAAAGGAAAGACAGCACTAAAATTTTATGTTTCTTTCTTGTTTCTGTGGGATTTCCTGGATGAAAAGAGTTCCAAAATGCAAATAATTAATCATCTGTGCACCTTATTTGTTAGAATAAGTCACTAATCCTAATAATTAAATAAACAAATAAAGTCTCTGAGTGCAGAATAGAATATTTTCATAAATAAACCATTGTAAAAGAGGAATGAGTAGCCATTATTGTTATTTTTTGTTCATTTTTTTAAAAATTGGAGAGCTTCAGTATTATGTCTGGTATACAATCGAGAACACAAATACAAAAGTCGTGACTCCAAAAAATAATAATATGCAATATTAGTGAAAGTGCAAGTGGCTTGTCATGTCTCTTTCCATCTTTACTATAAAATGTGCACAGACATTGTTCTTTCAAAGCGACCACAAAGCACTCCTGGAATGTGCAGACCTCTCACTGTGAGGAGGGTTTCCACACAGTGTGTGATTAAAAACTCCTTTCAGCTATTCCATGTGTATGAGAAGTGTGGAAAACACTACATTCCTTCTTTCATTGTACTCGAGTTATCCCAACCCACCCGTCTTGGAGAGGAATGATAGGCATCCACCCAGTTTAGATCCCTACAGTGAGCAAGGGCTCACACAGTAGCATCACGGGGCGGGGGGGTGTGTTCAGGGTGTGTGGACCGTACTGGGTAAAACCCCAAGAGATAACACCCAGTTACCCCTGCACCTCCTTACCATGGCCCCATTCTCCTCATGAGGACAACAAGGCCGTGGCAACAAGGAAAGCCAAGCACCTCCACACACCTTCTTGCCATGGCCCTATTTTCCATTTCTATCTCTGGGAGCTCTGCCCCAGGAAATCCTGCCCCCCACACCGGGTGAAACCAGGGGTGAAGGCACTTCTGGGGTAATTTGAAACACCAAGAAGCCATCTGACTAGTTTAGGAGAGGGGCTACTTCTTCTTGTACCAATGAGCCCACTCAGAGCTTGTGACAAATACCCTATATAGAATCATAGAATCATAGAGTTAGAAGAGACCACAAGGGCCATCCAATCCAATTCCCTTCCATGCAGGAACTCGAAATCAAAGCATCCCTGACAGATGGCCATCCAGCCTCAGCTTAAAAACCTCTAAGGAAGGAGACTCCACTACACTGTGAGGGAGTGTGTTCCACTGTCGAACAGCCCTTACTGTCAGGAAGTTCCTCCTAATGTTGAGGTGGAATCTCTTTTCCTCCAATTTGTATCCATTGTTCCGCGTCCTAGTCACTGGAGCAGCAGAAAACAAGATTGCTCCATCCTCAATATGACATCCCTTCAAATATTTAAACACCTCTTATCATATCACCTCTTAACCTTCTCTTCTCAAGGCTAAACATCCCCAGTTTCCTAAGGCGGTCCTCATAGGATATGGTTTCCAGACCCTTCACCATCTTAGTTGCCCTCCTTTGGACATGCTCCAGTTTCTCCACATCTTTTTTGTTTCTGTGGAATTTCCTGGACACAGTATTCCAGGTGGGGCCTGACCAAATCAGAATAGAGTGGCACTATTACTTCCTTTGATCGAGACACTATACTTCTATTGATACAGCCTAAAATTGCATTGGCCTTTTTAGCTGCTGCATCACACTGTTGACTCATGTTCAGCTTATGATCTACTTGGACTCCTAGATCCCTTTTACATGTGGTCTCATTCAGCCAGGTGTCCCCATTTTATATCTGTGCATTTCATTTTTCCTCTCTAAGTGCAGAACCTTACATTTGTCTGTGTTGAATTTCATCTTGTTGATGAATGGATGTCACACTGAGGAGGGAACAAGCTTGTTTTCTTCTGCTTCAGAGAACAGGACCCGGAACAATGGATGCAAGCTCCAGGAAAAGAGATTCCACCTCAACATTAGGAGGAACTTCCTGACAGTAAGGGCTGTTTGACAGTGGAACACACTCCTTCTGAGTGTGCTGGAGTCTCCTTCCTTAGAGGTCTTTAAGCAGAGGCTGGTTGGTCATCTGTCAGGAATGCTTTGATTGGGAGTTCCTGCATGGCAGGGGGTTGGACTGGATGGCCATTGTGGTCTCTTCTGTGATTCTATGATTTTATGATTCTATGGTCACTTCCACCTAAGGATCCCACCACTTGCACCCCATCAACTAGGTCTTCCCTGTTGGTTAAGATAAGATCTAAAATGGCTGATCCCCTTGTTGCCTCTTCCACCTTTTGGGCAAGTGAAGAATTTGCTAGATCTTGAGGATTTGGCTGAGTTTGACTTCCAGCAAATATCAGGATAGTTGAAGTCACCCATCACTACTACATCTCTCCTTTCTGAGTGTGTGGTTATCTGTTCTACAAAGGCATCATCCAATTCCTCTGCCTGAGTCGGGGGTCTGTAGTAGACTCCCACAGTAACATCCCTGTTATTTCCCTCTCCTTTAATTTTTTATCCAGATTCTCTCCATCTGGCTTCCAGTATTGACTTCCTGGATCTCTTCACTGGTGTAAATATCCCTGACATATAATGCTATACCTCCTCCTTTCCTGTTTGGCCTGTTTCTCTTTAAAAAGTTATATCCTTCTATTTCCAATCATGAGACTCATCCCACCAGGTTTCAGTGATGCCTATTATATCATATTTCCCTTGTTGTGCTAGGAGTTCAAGTTCATCCTGCTTATTTCCCATACTCTGTGCATTAGTGTAGAGACATCTAAGACCATGTATCCTCTTTACTTGCTGCTTTTGCACTTTTTTTTTTGCCTCCTACTGTTGGGTCCTTGAACTGTTTGCCTTGTTCCCTCTATGCCACTTTGACTATTCTCTCCAGCCCCTTTTCCTTCCAGAATGCTGTCTCCCTTCCCCACATAACTCAGTTTAAAGCCCTCCTGATCAGATTCTTCAAACTGTTGGCAAAAACGTTTTTGCCAACTGGCTTGAGATGCAGCCCATCACTTGCCAGAAGTCCCTCCTCATGGAACCGCAGCCCATGATCCAAGAATCCAAACCGTTCTTGACGGCACCATCTATGGAGCCAGTTTTTCACCTCTGCTATTTTCCTCTCCCTTCCTGGACCATGCCCTTCTACTGGGAGAAGAGATGAGATGACAACCTGTACATCCATCTCTTTCAGCTTCCTTCCCAGAGCCTCATAATCTCTTATGATATTCTGAAGGCTGTGCCTTGCAGTATCATTGGTTCCCACATGAACCAAAAGAAAGGGGTATTGATCAATAGGCTTGACAAGTCTTGTCAGCCTCTCCGTCATATCACGAATCCTTGCCCCAGGGAGACAACACACCTCCCGAGACATCTTATCAGGCACACAAACCACTGCTTCGGTACCCCTCAGCAAGGAGTCCCCCACCACGACCACGCGCCTCCTCCGAGGCTTAGCAGTGGCTGTTCCTTTTCGTGATACTCTCAGGCTCTCCTGCTCTGTCCCTGATGTCTGTCCCTGCTGCTTTTCCTCATCATCTCTGACAACAGAGAGAGATTCAAAGCGATTCTGTAGCTGCAAGCCGCTCACAGAACGTTCCCTGGTTTCCTTACTTCTGTGTGTGACCTTCCTCCAAGCATCTACCTCTGTTGTATGTGGAGTGACCTCCTCCGCCCCAACAACTTCCTCTGTCTGTTTCCCACCCAAGACATTCTGGTCTGATCTGTTCAGGAGACTCTCCTGCTCTCTATGATGCTGGAGTGCAGATATCTGCTCCTCTAGCTGCTGTACTTTCTCTTCCAAGAGGGCTACCAACTTGCACTTGTGGCAGGTGTAGTTCCCCACATCTGTAGGCAAGAAGACAAACATCCCACAGGTGTTGCAGGTGACTGCTGCAGGGCCTTCAGTGTCCATACTGAGAAGTCTTAAGGAGGCACTGAAACAAGACTGTGGGCTTCCCTTGCTAGACTTGGCCTTTATTCCCAAGCTCTGTCACTGAGTTCAAGTCACGGGGCCTATAGTTATGTAGAGAGCTCCTGGCTAAAAGCTCCTTCCAAAGGCAAGTCTCTGATTCACTTCCTCTGATGCTTCAGGCCGGCTCCTCTTCTATTCTCTAAACACCTTCTTGACTAGATAAAAAAAATCAAAATTCGCGCGCCTAAGCACATGGACTACAGCCTCCTCCTTTTCTTTCTCCTCCTTAAAGGAAATGAAGCTTCTGCTAGCCTTGAGTAGCCTTAAGTAGCCTCCCAGCACTGGCTCCCAGAATGCAATGGCTCAAGTGTAAATTAAATTAGATCTCACCCAAGCACATGGACTACAGCCTCTTCCTTTTCTTTCTCCTCCTTAAAGAAAATGAAGCTTCTGCTAGCCTTGAGTAGCCTTAAGTAGCCTCCCAGCACTGGCTCCCAGAATGCAATGGCTCAAGTGTAAATTAGATTAGATCACACCCAAGCACATGGACTAGAACCTCCTCCTTTTCTTTCTCCTCCTTAAAGGAAATGAAGCTTCTGCTAGCCTTGAGTAGCCTTAAGTAGCCTCCCAGCACTGGCTCCCAGAATGCAATGGCTCAAGTGTAAATTAAATTAGATCTCACCCAAGCACATGGACTACAGCCTCCTCCTTTTCTTTCTCCTCCTTAAAGGAAATGAAGCTTCTGCTAGCCTTGAGTAGCCTTAAGTAGCCTCCCAGCACTGGCTCCCAGAATGCAATGGCTCAAGTGTAAATTAAATTAGATCTCACCCAAGCACATGGACTACAGCCTCCTCCTTTTCTTTCTCCTCCTTAAAGGAAATGAAGCTTCTGCTAGCCTTGAGTAGCCTTAAGTAGCCTCCCAGCACTGGCTCCCAGAATGCAATGGCTCAAGTGTAAATTAGATTAGATCTCACCCAAGCACATGGACTACAGCCTCCTCCTTTTCTTTCTCCTCCTTAAAGGAAATGAAGCTTCTGCTAGCCTTGAGTAGCCTTAAGTAGCCTCCCAGCACTGGCTCCCAGAATGCAATGGCTCAAGTGTAAATTAGATTAGATCTCACCCAAGCACATGGACTACAGCCTCCTCCTTTTCTTTCTCCTCCTTAAAGGAAATGAAGCTTCTGCTAGCCTTGAGTAGCCTTAAGTAGCCTCCCAGCACTGGCTCCCAGAATGCAATGGCTTAACTGTAAATTAGATTAGATCTCACCCAAGCACATGGACTAGAACCTCCTCCTTTTCTTTCTCCTCCTTAAAGGAAAAAAAAAAGAAATACATTTACCTTTACCTTTTTAATTGTTAAAAATGCTGTTCAACCCTTACAATTTGTCACTATGCAAAAAATAAAAATAAAAAGGACTTTGTAGCTGCAGAATAAAATCAATCTTGAACTACAGATATCTCAAAAGACAGCCAGGGATTATGACATAAAATGCTTTCTTATGCCATCCTATCCTATAATCATATTATAGCTAGAATTGCTGTCAGACTTAATTTGACAGTAGCTGTCCAGCTTTCACCAACAACATCCATAAAGGACTACAGAGAACAATGGAACTGTAGGCAGTCAGGATTTTTCCAGCTGTTGTGGAGTACAACTCCCATAGTCCCTACTGATAAGGCTGACTAGACCTGACAGGTATTACTGTCTAAAACAGGCTTTGGGTTGCCTACCTTGATGTAATGACCAAATTGGTTAGCCACTTAGAGGATCATCAAGTGAGATGAGAAGTCTCCATTCAACAACAATCCACAAGGTTTTAGCCGTTGACTGCCTACCTTCCTTTCTATAAGTTTGCATGCCTGTGCTCAGTGATTGCCAGTTTGCATGTTTACAGACTGTGTGTTTGTACTACATCTACCGTCTTCCTGCTTTATCATCTGCAGCCATTTTAATTCTCTTTCCTTTACATTAGACTATGTATTAGATTATAGACATATAATTTGTTAGTAAAGCTATACAGTATTTAAATGTTTTACCAAAAAAAGTATATTTTCTTTTCTCTGCTGGAAATTGTGTATATATGCACAGGTGGCCATGGGAATGGTTGGTGTTCAGCTTCTGCCTTGTTAGCTTCATTATACTTTTGTGAGATTGAGTTCTTGTGAGATTGAGTTTCTTCCCAACACCTCCCTCCATATTATGTTGCTCCCCAGCAACTTCCCCTGTGTGTTTCCCACCCAAGACATTCTGGTCTGTTCTGTTCAGGAGAATCTCCTGCTCTCTATGATGCTGGAGTGCAGATACCTGCTCCTCTAGCTGCTGTACTTTCTCTTCCAAGAGGGCTACCAACTTGCACTTGGGGCAGGTGTAGTTCCCCACATCTGTAGGCAAGAAGACAAACATCCCACAGGTGTTTCAGGTGACTGCTGCAGGGCCTTCAGTGTCCATACTGAGAAGTCTTAAGGAGGCACTGAAACGAGCCTGTGAGCTTGCCTTCCCAAGCTCTGTCACTGATTTCAAGTCCCAGGCCTATAGTTATGTAGATTGCTCCTTGCTACTAGCTCCCTCCAAAGGCAAGTCTCTGACTCACTTCCTCTGATGCTCCAGGCCAACTTCTCTTCTATTTTCTAAAAACCTCCTTGACTAGATAAGAAAAATTAAAATTCGGCACGTGCCTCTGCAAGCCTTGTGTAGACTTAAGAGGTCTGGCTTCTCCCAGCAATGGCTCCCAGAATGCAATGGGCTCAAGTGTAAATTAGATTAGGTCTCACCCAAGCACATAGACTAGAGCCTCCTCCTTCTCTTTCTCCTTTCTTAAAGGAAATGCACCCTCTGCTAGCCTTGTGTAGCCTTAAGAGGTCTGGTTTCTCCCAGCAATGGCTCCCAGAATGCAATTCTGCAAATGATCCCACACTTCTGCAAATGATCCCAAATGTTATGAAAGAAACATGTCATAACTGAAGACATGAACTTGCTTAATAGATTTTAAGCAAAAAAAGTGCCTATGTGCTACTAATTCTGTATCTTGAATCTTATTGGTCTCTCTCAGATAGAGAAGACTCACTGAATCAACTGTTGAACAGTGAATCAACACATAAATAGGTTGCAATGATTCACTGAGTTTTCTCTGGTTGCAACTAACAATAGGATACTGACCAAAGTCTCATCCATCTCCCCAAAATGCCCACGGTGACAATGCAGTCTTCTCTACATGAATCTAAGGCTACATCAGTCAGGATGATAGTTACAAAGCTAGCTTCTTCTTTTTCAGTTTTTGTAGCTGTTCTTATCAATGCAAATAGCCTGAGAAGATGGGGGTGACATTTGACTAAGTGAAATCATTTCTCCAGTAATGAATACTTGATGCGTTGGTGCACAATGAGATCCAATCCAATCCATATCAAATATTATTTATTTCTGAATGTAGCTGAAGTGAATTGCTGATCCATGTGAGAAATCTTAATTGCATGACTCATTTTCTTCATCCTGAGGACATAAGCAGGGAAGGAAAATATATATTTTCTATAACTGCATGCTTACAATGTTATGCAGAGGTTGATTTTTACAAGTAAGATTTGGCATTTCAGTACAGTTTTCATTATCTCATTACATGCTACCATGTTGTGGGTTTATGGACAACAATAAGCAAATGTTATTCAAAATAATTTTCAAATATGACTGTACAAGTAGAAGTAATCTCTATATTGAAGGCAATTCATGTATAAAAGGAGAAGAGTTTGGAGATACGGAATTCATTTTATCAAAATATGATTGCAATAGAAAAAAAGAATTACTCATCATTAGGTTGCTATGGTTTTTTGTTAGCCAGGGAAAAAGTGACGATCACTGATAATTCTTGCATATATTTATCCACACAGGGAGCTTAGTGCTTACAGAGTAGCAAGATCTGATTGTGCTTGGAAGGAAGCTCTTAAAATCTATACCTTATGGTTAGCATGAGACTTCCTCAACTTGAACTAATTGACTGAAAAGATTACCACACATCCAGATGGAGAGCTTGGAATTTTGCATTGGCACTTCCAAATCTCCCATCATATCTGATCTGGTCTCAGGCATCATGTCACCCTATTAATGGCACTAAATTTAAATGAAGCTGGAGAGACCACACACCAATTCACAAGCAGTTAAACAGAGTCTAGAAAATGGAGCCAACATCAGTCACACATGAACTAGCAAGAAAACTAGTAAGGGATCTCCAAAACAGGGTCTGGGAAGCAGAGTCGAGGATGCAAGTGATAGAGGACTACTCTATACTAGGGGCAAAAGTCCAAATGGACTCTTGAACCTCCTGCCCCCACACCCACCCAGAGCTAACCCTGTGTATCTTATTCTCTACAGGGAAATTAGGCAGTCTATGCTACACAACTGTCTCTGTGGAGTTTCCTGGGTTTGTCACCATTGCCACTTCCACCACTGCTCTAGCCCCTTGCTGCCACTGCCCTACCACCACTGTCACCTTCAAATCTTGGGGCCATTTCCCAGCCTGAATGGTTCCACTACTCCTCTCATAGCAGCACTGGCTCCATTTGTGTGCCCATCACTCTGAGGCAAATAAGTGATCTGGGCATTTCTTTCTGAGGCGAATGGCTGAGGGCTACCACTGTTGACATTGCTGGGAGGAGAGGATGTGTGAAAAAGTTTGAAGGGGCAGGATGCAGATATAGACTTAGATCTGTCCAAATTTGGAAGCATAAGATGACAATGTTGCATCCATGCTTCCATATAGCAGGTATGTTACATAGGACCCAAACAGATGATCCCAAAGGGCTGCCATTGGGCCACGTTGGGAGTGTGGCACTCAGATGATGCATGCCCAGAACCTGGCCAGAAGCCACCCCAGGTGTGGCTATTTCCCAAAGAACCGGTTGAAAAAGGAGCGGTAAAATACCACTTCTTTTTGGTCCCCAGTTCAGGACTGCACTGGTGGCCCAGATTGAGGCTGGGTACACGCAACTGCCACAATCATGGGGTGAATGGCAGTAGCATGATCCTGGCACAGAACTTTTGTGCCATCTGCTTCACTCCATAGTTAGATATATGTATTCTGTCTTTCTACAGTTTAATTCACAAATTGCTTCCCAGAAAAACTCAAAAGATACTTGCTCAGGATCTCAATATGATAAATAACACATAAAATACATAGTACAACAGAAACAGTACTGAAAGTGACACAGAACAATGGAATTAACACTTTCTTCTTTTGACCAGCAAACTTGATCAGGAGATCATTCTGCTTGCTTTGGGTGCAAGTTACTTATTTATACAACAACATTGCAGCCAATCAGCTAAGTATTGTAAAATATTGCATATATTTATGACCAGGTTACAAACATGGTGTGTTCTGGTCAAATTTCCCTGTTTATCTTGTGAAGAAAATAACAACTGAACTCAGCAGCCTGTTCTGAGTGAAGTGTTTTCTGGATCAGTTAGCTCCAACCAAAAATCATCAGCATTCAGTAGAAATTAAGCATGAGAGTCATCCGCTGGGATATCTTTTAATTTGATCATTAATCCTAATTGCACAAGTCACTGGCTTCCAGGCTAAAATAAATAAGAGAAAAGAAAAGGGCAGGGGCCTTCTTTTCTGCTTTGGCATCTGTACCTCAATATCTAAAATGCAAATGAAGTCATTAACAAAAATTCTTGAAAAGCAATATGTGAAAATTGTTCTATGAACTTATGTCAGACTTTAGCATGGAAAGAAAGAGACTTTACCCTCTGAAGTCCTCTAAATGTAAGTGTTAATGGTCCAGCACCATAGCCCCATGAGCATGGGCCTAATCTCACATCAGATTTCTCACAATGGACTAAATCACAGCTTGACCTGAATGAGACAGCCATAATCATTAGTTAGCATGATAGAAATTGCTCTTGCCATTTTTGCTTCAGTTGATTATGTAGCATGATTTCTTTTCTGGGAACAATGTAGCTGAACTAGTCATGTAAATCTTAGGAAATTCCATTCTCATAGGCAAGAGCAAATACTTTTACCACTTTTCTCCTCAGTACAAGAAGTCATTGAAAAATGAGTACCACAGTTTCTGAAGGCTAGTTACAGTTTGGGATGTATTTTATGCAAAAAAGAAAAGAAAAAAAAAGAAAAAAAAGAAAAAAAGAAAAAGAAAAGAAAACACAGAATATTTCCTTAACTATAAGTTTTCTCAGCTCTCTAGCTTTCTCCCCATCAGGGTTTCCCAACACTCAAGAAACCAATTTTTTAACCATTTCTCCAATATTTTCAATTATTATTTCCAAACCAAACTGAACTCTAGTCACATTATGTCTGGGATTCTGTTGGTTACGTACCCCAGTGTAAAGGTTTATTATACCAGCTTTTCCCCATTTTCAAGCAAGATGCTATTGTTGTGGAAGAGTAGCAACAAATGTCATTCCTCTCAGGAAATAAAGCTGTTGTTATCCAAATTGCTGGGGTCTGGGAAGGATGCCCACAGATTAATTTAGTTTAGGGGAATTATAGTATCACCTCAAATGACAGATATAGTTTAACCTTGGGATCAGCAAAGCTATACAAGATCTGAATCACACAGAACTCCAAAGATTTTTGTACTTTATTAGAGGAAATAATCACAGAAACGCATGACACACATACTCACACATACAGACAAGAACTAGGAAAGCAAAGGTTGGAGAGTTATCACAGCTAGCCAAGAGATGGAGTCGGAGGAAGAGGAGGACATGGCTCCTCAGGAGCAAGAGGAGTTGGAGGCTAGACCAGGTCCCAGTTCTGCCGTGCCAGACCCCAGCCCTGACATTTCAGCCCCAGGAGTAGAGGCTCAGCAAGGCTCTAGCACTGTGGAGCTCCCTTCAGTGGCTCAGCAGTTGACTGTGACTTCGAAGGAAGAATCCAGCTTGGAGATCCCTTCCTTTAAGGAAAGGAGAGCTGAGAGTGCTTGTGTGTGTTGGTCCCACAGGCTTGCAGAAAAGCAAGCTGCTAATAAGGCACAGCTAATAACAGGGAGGGTGTCTCCTACTTAACCACTGGTGGTACACCATCCCTTTGCCAGAAACTATTGAAAGTCTTTTGGTGTGACTGTGTGCTGGCCTCATGAACTCTTGTTTTGCCTTGATCCTGCAACCTTGAAACAAATTGGACTACTGCTGCCTTCTCCTTGCCCTGACCTCGGACCGTACTGATTTCTGTGACATCCCCAATCCTGACCTCGGCTTTGACTACAGGATTACTCTTTTGGACTATACAAAGGTCTGTAAAGCCTTCTTATCAGCGTGGGTTGGTGTGTCCTGGCCGCAGTCCAGGACAAGAAGTGAATAGATTTGAGGCCTTGCTAATGGTGATATGTTACTGATATGGATCTTGATTCCAATCAATGGGAGTCCAGAACAGAGAAGACTCCAAAGCTGCTGCAACAGAGAAAGAGGTTGGCCAGCATATTAAGGAGCCCAGTCTAGCCAAACCAACAGAATGCCTGCCTACTTGCAAACTAGACCAGAGACTGGCTGTTTTGCTAGCTGTACACAGTAGGACCTCTGTCCCATGGACTTGTCATCTGTGGATTACAGCAACTGTGGATGACAAACCTGTGGGGAAGGGGCAGAGGAGGAGGAGGAAGGAAGAGGTAGCAGCAGTGGGGAAGAGGAGAGAGGAGTCAGAGATGGAAGCGGCAGCAGAAAGAGAAGGAGAAGAAGGCTACGGGGGGGGGGGGGAATCACAGCCAGAGAAGGGGCTTCTCACATCGCCCAAAGTGGCCTGGTGGGCATGGGAAGGCCTGGAGGGTCAGGAAGTGGAGTGGCAGATCTTTAATGGGGATGGAGCCAAAAGGGACCATGAGATCCTCCAGCTGGGCCCCAGAGCACCCTCCCGGGAAGGTGGACTCTGGAGTACTGCCCTCGGACCTTCCTTCCTCCCAGGTCTTCCAGCCCCAATGGACACCCAAGGCTCATGGTTCCTGCCTCACTCTTCAGGCCTGGACAAGCTCCTCTGACTCCATCCATTCCTCTGTCTATGGGGTTCCCTCCTCCCCATGGTGCTTGACCAATGAGGCAGTTGGAGGGGCTCATCCAGGCCTGACAGTGCAGCAGGAACCACAAGCCTTGGATGTCCAAGACAAAGGAGAAAAGACGGAAGGTCCAAGGGTGGTGTTCCAGAGTGCTGATCCCTAGGCCTGGCCACAGTCCCTTTTGGCTCCATCCCCACTGAGGGTTCATCATTCTGCTTCCTGCCCCTCCAGGCCTCACCATGCCCACTGGGCCACAGAAGAAGGACAAAAAGTTGGAGGAGGAGGAGAGGAAGGCGAGGTAGGATTTGGGTGGCTGGGGAACAAAGTGCCATTGTCCCTATGGCCGTGCCACCATTGAGGTCAATGGGAGGAGCATCTGCAGATTTTGGCATCCACAGGGGACTCCAGAACAGACTCCTTGCAGATACCAAAGTTCACTGTATATAACCCAAATTGTGTCTTGAGGACAAAAACCAAGGCTTGAAAGGTTTAGAAACTGTACTAAATGGTTTTTCAGGGGAATAGAATAGTTCAGACTAGAAGCAGATAGTTTGGTAATTGCTGTACATGTGCTGTAAAGGGATTTGCCTGTGCTTCCTTGTCTCAGGCAGTTTTGAGCAATCCCCTCTGGCCACGATCCTCTCACTGCCCTCTGTAGACAAAAGGGATTATGCTGGAGACTTCAGAAATCCCATTGTGGTGGGTGCTTTCTAGACCCTGGCTAGCCCTAACTGGATTTTCCCCATGTATGCAGGTCAGGTGTCCACAGACGGGTCATAGCTAGGTCACCCCCCCAACTTCCTATTAATATTAAGTTGATATAGATATATGAGGGACAAGCAGAGGCCTGTTCCCAGGATAACATTGTCTTTTAGCTCCCAAGCAGTTCATAATAATAATAATAATAATAATTTTTATTTATATACCACCTTTCCAAATAGATCAAAGCGGTTTACAAAATAAAGTAATAATACAAAAATCAAAATCACATAATAAAAATACAGTACAAAAAATACATAACAGCATAGTAATAATTGAAATAACATAGCATAGCATAATGATCTAAACAACAATTCCCAATTCTCCCCTGCCAACAAAACAACAAACAGTTATCAAATATCAATTACATATCTGAAATAATGATACTCTGGGCCGGTGTAGCCAGGTGTTTTGGGGGGAAGTGGAGCTGGCATTAAAGTCCTCCACCACTCTCCTCCTCATCCTCCTCAGGGCCGGCACAGCCAGATGTTCTGGGGACTTTGGAGCTTGCGTTTAAATACTCCGCTGCTCTCCTCCACATCCTTGTCTGGGCTAGCACTGCCAGGTGTTCCTGGGGCAAGTGGAGCCAGCATTAAAGTCCTCTGCTGCTCTCCTTGGCATCCTTGTCTGGACCAGCACAACCAGATGTTCTGGGTGCATTGGAGCTGACATGCTATTCTCCTCCACATCCTCATCAGGGCCGACGTTGTTTTGAGAGGGGAGGGCAGGCTGTTATACTTTCACCACTCTCTCTCTCTCTCTCTCTCTCTCTCTCTCTCTCTCACACACACACACAGCTGGAGCCAGGAGTTCTTTCTGCACTGGGGCTGCCTTGGTGTTGTTTTGAGGGAAGAGCAGGCCTTTATACCTTCACCACTGTCTCTCTCACACACACACACAACTGGAGCCAGGAGTTCTTTCTGCACTGGGGCTGCCTTGGTGAACTGGCAACATAAATTTGTCTTATGACAAAGAACATCTTATGACAAAGCCCCATCCCACCGCTTCCGGAGGCCGCAGGGAAGCAGCAAACTGTCGCTTCTCCGCTGCCTCTAAGCCCTGGGCGCCTGCTGCACCCTGCTTCCCTCGGCAGTGCTGAGGGGAGAAAGGGGTCACCGCCGCAGCCCCTTTCTCCCTGGGTCTTTGGCGTGGCCATTTGAAAGCTGCACCAAAGACCCAGAAGCAAAATTTTTTAAATGGCAGCACCCATATGCTTTAGGGTTAGGGAGGGTGTGGACGCTGTGCCCTCCCTAACCCTAAAGATGCCACAAAGAGCCCTAAACGTGCCTCTTCAGGCATGTCTAGATAGGGCCTTTCTCTAAAATATAGTCAATGTCACCTGGTATTCACTCCCATCCAAGTACTAACCAGAGCTGACCCTGCTTAGCTTCCAAGATGAGACAGGATCTGCTCATTATTCATTTCAGGGTATTCAGGCTCTGGCTAGTAACAAACCTATGCCCTCATCTTTATTAACCTTTATTTTTCATCTTTCATCCATTTCCCCTGGTGTTTACTTTAAATTAAAAGCATGGGGAGATCTATACACATCTCCTTCCAGTTTGGCTTATATACAGAATTTTCCAATCATCCAAAGGCTTTGTGCTTACCAGTGAAGTGATAACTGTTGAGAAGCTGATACAGTTCTGGAGAAAGTATTGTGTAAGAGAGCAAGATATAACACTTTTCTTTTTTTTCTTGTCTAAACCCACAACTAACCTAATTTATATGGGGAGTGCTTTTGGCAGAAAAGTGAGATGTGTGGCTCCAATCAAACTATTACCTTCATTGGTGAAAACATGAGTCATTTTCTGGGAACTGGGCCATGACAATATTTGAAGAGTAGAAAGCTGAAAACTCCATGCTGCATAAGAAAGTTTGTATTAAGTACATAACACAAACAGTATTTTTACTCTGATTTGTAGCCTATGGATACATACATTTCAGTCTCTAGAAGGTTTTTCATATGCCTAAGGTTGAAATACAAACCTACCAAGGCAGAATTCATACTGTATGGCACAATTTTAGAAGAGGGAGTGTAAAGAAAGGAAGCCCCCATCCCATGCGTGGTTGCGGTCCTGTACATTCACACCATTTACATTAGTACAAGGACCTTTGTTCTCCATACATAGAGATCAGTATTTCCATAAAATAAAAACCTTAGAAGTAATGAGACCCCAAAAAATCACAATGATCTGCATAAATGTCTAAAACATTTATGTACAAGTTCCATGTGAACTGGTTTGTGTGATTTATTAATATTCTTGTTCTCAAAATCACAATCTTTTTTACAATAAAATCTCAGGTTTAATCAACTCATTTAAATAATACAATTAATGCTGATCCAGCAGAGTCTTTCTTGGACTTTTCATATAAATGCTTCCATAGGAAGACTGAAGATGTTTCCTTTTATGTTTGCTGTTTTGCTCATTGATTCATGCATTAGATTAAATTCAGTGACAGCTAACAAATATTAATTTCCAAACCAATGGTAAGCACAGTACATTTTGATGTCATGTTTCTATAGCAACACTAACTATTTTTCACTCTGTCATAAAGCTGCTGGTGACTACACTGTCAAGAATATGCAGACTGGATTAATTACAATATACTCATTTATGCCTATTATTGCCTTTGTTTTACAGACTGAAAGTTATTTAATTCAACAGATGGAGAGATGTCTGCAGGTCATAAACCTAATGCTATTCTAATAAAATTCAACATAAGATTTTCACTTCTTGAAGCATAAAGCAACTTTATGCAAATGAAATGACACAATAAAAATTACTTAATACTTAGCATAAAGTCCCACAACTCACATCAAAATATACATTTCAGGATCAGAGGATTTCCTCTTACTAGAACACATCAAAGCTCTGTCTTTTATTCTGTCCCTGTTATGACTGGCTATACAGTTTTTTCAACACATTTGAAAAAGAACCTTTAGAATAACACATTAAAATATTGATCAAGACATTGCTCATCTGGAATTCATGAAATAAATTTCTGGCAGTACTACAGGGATGCTCTGTGAATTTAGACAAAACACATACAGCCAACACATAGGAGAGATTGATTTACCACCGACATATAGGTCATTGGTAATGTAATACACATCTACTGATAAGTAAGCATCATCAAGTAAATCTGAGGCTGCAGTCCTGCATATACTTAAAGCACATCTCATTGAATGCAACCAGACTCATATCTGAATAAACATGTATGAGCTCACATTTTTCATTTCGTATTGTGCCAATTTTAGGTGAGAAACAGAGTGGCGTAGTGTGCTCACAATGCTTACCGCCAAGGAACCCGGAACCCGGTTTTGAGCTGCCAAGATGTGGGCTGGCTTCTGGATGCTCCAGCAGTGTGGCGTTTATATGCCACACACTTTCAGAGCACCTTAAAGCCTGCTTCCAGCTACAACAGGGAGGAAAAGCTGGCTTTTCGCTGGTGCAAAAAGGAGCAAAAAGCTGGCAAAAAGGCAGATTGGGGCCTTGATGTGCAGTTACTACATCTGCCTTTGGAAGGGGTGGCTTAAAGCCATCCCTTTGGGGTGGTCTGTTCTGCCCCTTAGTCTGCCCCTTAGTCTGCCCCTTAGTCTGACTTAGTCTGCCCCTTAGTATATACCTTTCCCAATAGATAAGGACATGAGTGACAGCATTGTCTGTAACACATTAGTATCAGGCTGGGGTAGTTAGTGGATCTGCCACAGGGGTGGTGTATCCTTTCTAGAATTTACTTTTGCTCCTCCCATAGCTGCTTTGAGTTGAACAGAGAGCTCTGCCAACACTAGACCCTATGTGGTACTGGACCAGCTCCCATTCAACTTAAAACTATAAGAGGATTTGTAAGGAGATTTTGTAGCACTTTTGAGACTAACTGAAAAAAGAAAGAAGTTTGTAGCATGAGCTTTCATAGACTTTAGTCTACTTCCTCAGATGCTCTTGGTGGAGTGGAAGTGAGGGACAGAGAGGAGGGCAGGAGTTTAACTGAAGAAAACTGAAAAAGAATTTTGGCTACTGCAAATTCAGTTATCATCAAGAGAACCAGCCATGAGGTCTGTGTGATGTAGTCTGAAAAGGGGTCTTCGCATGCAGTCCTTTAGGAATGACATTCTGCAGCTTGCATTTGTTGAGAAAGAAGATATCTGTCTGTATTTGTGCAAGTTTCTTGAAGACATTGATGATTTCCACTTCATTCTACTAAATTTGGTGCTTTCCAAAGTGGTAGAATTTAAAGATATAGCTGTGTTAGTCTGAAGAATTAATATGTATAGAGATTTTGTAGCATCTTTGAGACTAACTGGGGGAAAAAAGAAAGAAAGAGAGAAATAAGTTTGTAGCATGAGCTTTCATAAACTTTAGTCTACTTACGCAGATGCTCCTGGTGGAGTGGAAGTCAGGGACAGACAGGAGGGGAGGAGTTTAATTCTTCTTTCTCAACAAATGCAAGCGGCAGGATGTCATTGCTAAAGGGCTGTAGCTGGGGAGAGCAACCTGCCATGGGAGTAACCGAGGCTGATGCTCTTACCTCCTCATATCTCTTGAGTTAAACACCTGGGCCATGAGGGTAACCCAGACCTGGGTTGATTGTCAGCTGGCCCACACCTGGAATGCCAACCCAAAATTCCCTCTCTTAATTCATGTGACTTAGGAGAGGGTTTACTGTATGTCTCTGACCAGCTCAAAGGAACATCTCCTTCGCTACCCCTTTAGCCACACAACATAAAGAGGTGGTTCCAGAGACAGATCCTTCATCCTAAAGAGGTTGCCATAGGTGTTCACCAAAAACTAATATCTCCCCACTAAAACTGCCAGAGATCACCTATTTATAATACTATCTTGGCCAATCATCAAAGTGGCCAACCATCAGTTTAGGGTGGGTGAAAAATGCATGGATGCACTGGCTGATGACCTCCGCTTGAGCATTGACAGGGGTAGTGTGACCCTGTTGGTGCTCTTGGATCTCTCCACAGCTTTTGACACTATAGATCACTTCATCCTTTTGGATCGGCTGAGGGAGGTTATGTTTTTAATGTTGTTGGCTTTAAATTATTGTTAATTTAATTTATTTTTAAGGGGAGGGTGGCTGGAAATGGGTCAATGAAGTGTTTTAATTTGTATGTTTTAATCTTGTTGTACCCTGCTCCAATTGTACTCACAGAGAAGCGGGCTAGAAATAAAGATTATTATTATTATTATTATTATTATTAGGGGAGAAAATTCCTACCCCATCCCAGAGCAACCAGATAACTCATACTTATGAAGGCAGGAAGGTGGACCAGTGATGAGGAGTGAAGAGGAAAAGGAGAGGACAGTGAGGCCTTATAAAGCCCAGTCTCTGCCCACACCCTTCCATGTCATGTCATGGTGTGCATGTGTTATGATGTCGCATCTGGTCTCTCCCCCCTAATTGCCCACAGCATAGTGTCCCCCATAAGCAGACATGGCCACTCAAGGGACACAAATATGAAAATGCCTGGGTATAGCAGAGTTGAAGGCAAAGCAGGGTGAAATATTATGAAATATTGAAATGTACACATGGAGCTTCACACCTTCCAGAAAGAAAAATGGCTGTAGTTCGAGTGGTGATAGGTACTCTGGGAACAATTCCAAACAAACTGACAAAATAGCTGAATGAAATAGCTGTACATAGGATGACAATAGCAAAACTGCAAGATGAAATATGCCACATAATGTGATGATGTCTTACTGATAGCTAGGAGCTGCTAGGAAAGTATTTGAATCACTGATGGTCCAAAATTCCAAATAGTAATATCTGGTAGAGTGTAAAAGAGAGGAAAAAATTAAACTGTAAAGAAAAATGTTTAAAAATAGAAAGAAATTACTGAGTTCATTTTAAAAACAATTTTTAAATTACCCCTTTCCCCCAATATAAAATCTCAGGTTCTGCAATAAATCAGTTCATGCCATGCTCTTCTGCTTAATTAGTCATGGAAGATATTGTAAGGTTATAGGAGTCTGGAAAAGAAACAGGCTTGCTTTTAAATATATTTTGAAATGTAAAAGTGTATGTGTATGAGGCTCAATGGAATTTCCTAATTTGATATTGTCCTTTCATGTAAGCAGCGAAGAAGTATAAGATTTCACAGATGAATTCACTTCTTTGAAAGGGTTCTTTCATCCAAATAATGACCCATATATAAACAATATTTTTTCTTTATAATGTGTAGTTAGACTATTCTCTTAAATACTACACTCAACTGCAGTGATGTTAACAGACTGATACTTATGTTGAAGAGAAACTTTCTGTATAATACACTACATTAAAAGTTGTGATACATAATAAATACTTGACAAATGAATAGTACAATCCTATACATTTTTACTCAGAGGTAAGTGTCACTAAATTTACAAGGACCTAAATAAAAATAGGTTACTATCTAAATAATCAATCAGTAAATATACTACAGTAAGTAAATATACAAAAAAGAACAATAAAGAATGCTACAAAACTGGAAGAAGGTCCTTGACATAGTTCTTCCACGGACTTTTACTTGGGGATCCTACTTTCCTATTGCACAGTTTGAATTATTGGTAAGAATAAGAAAAACCCAAATCCTCCTTTCCCAATCTCTGCCAGAAGTACACAGATTAAAAGGAGAATTTGTAACTCAGTACTGTACATTTGAAACTACACACTGAAAATTTTGTGCAATGTATTCTTTAAGTTAAAATTTGAAAATAACATATACATATGATTAGTTCACATTCCAGCTTCCATTCTGTCAGTGCAATGATTGGTCCCTACATGGTGTATGTTATTAAAATTAATTAAAATTAAAATTAATTATAGAAATTATAGCTCTAGGAAAGTGTCATGATTTCAGTTTTAATGAGAATGTAATTACAATTTAATTTGCAAATGTATTTCAATTATTATTATTTCTGAAGTGGAAAGCTTATTATTAGCAACTAATTTTCAAGAATGCCTTGGATTTATTTGCAAATCATTCACTTATCTACTGTCAAATAAACAAGAGGCAGACTTTATATTGAAGGTTGAACATATGAAAATGTTTAGTAGAAAAGATGGTGCATATATAAACTGAAGGTTTATGTCTGTTTTTACTCCTTGAGTGTAAGTTAACGTGGATATTCTGTTTTGAAAGAATGTCAGTTAAGTGTGCTAGTTTCAAAACAATCCTTATCAAGGACACTTCATAAAAATGGATCGACAAGCATACTGTTTAATAAATAATGCAATATGCCAGTCCTTGATGGTTTTACTTTAGGGAATTGGACTTCCTACAGATTGCTAAGAAAGATAAGTCTTATCAAAAGTGCAATAATTTGTACAATTCAGTACACAAGAGTTCAACAACTAAAAAGTATAAGGATCTTTGTAACTTTCCATCATTATTGCTATACCTTCAAGGATTCAGTCCTTGCAGTCTGGCCGAAATATTTATGAATCACTGAAAGAAACAGAACATGTTCCTGAACTGATTTTTGCATAACTGACATTTATTTCCATAGAACATGGATTACAACATGGCCCTCCATTTGTCTGCTTGAAAATAGATTCCAATGAATTCAACAGATCTTACTTCTGAGGAAAGAATTGTAGGCAGTGAGCTGAATGGCATTTAAATGGTAATCTGTATTACTTTCCTTCCTTTACAGTATTGTATGCCAGTCTTACAACTAGTGCAGCACTTTACTGAGTGAATCTATGGTCTTATAACCTACTCTTCCCCAAAGTCTTTCCCTCCTGTCATTGTTAGACAAGTCGATATTGTACTGCAGCACTGACAATATTTCTAAAGAACTCTGGTATGCATGTAATTAATGCGAATGGTTAGGTGGGGATGGGCAAAGTTTGTTCAGCCCTCCAAGGCTAGTAGTATTTTGAGTCCTCAACCTCTCAATACTCCCCAGATGGACTTTTCTCTGGTTTTCCCCTCCAAAATAATGAGCTGACTTGTGTGCAAGTTCCTCCTGCAGTACCAAAAACACTTATTGAAATTACCTTTTAAATAGTTTACAAGCTCTCTTGAATGATTTAAGTCCTCTTTTTCACACCTGTAAATAGACTTCAGGCTATTTCTGTTGTGTGTGTGTGTGTGGGGGGGGGGGATCTTGGCTGTCCATGTGTCCTGAAGAGTCTTAAGAGCAAAAGAAAGCATCTGTACCTATCATAGTTGCCCACCCACTTACATTTTAGCAAAAATTAATCATTTCTATTTACCATTTTGGGGAAAACAGAAAAAGAGATTCTTAATTCTCCCACTGGAAAGAGAAGGATTTGAAAGTGTTAGGCACTACTGGATCATGTCCCAAATTATTTAGGTTGGACAGCATCCTACAGTACAATTCTATGCATATTTATGAAGGAAAATATAATGTATTAAGTGTTGCTTCCCTGCAAGTAAATACATGGGATTGAAGCCTTACTGTCATAAAATCTGGCACATAATAAATGGTAGGATGTAGTGATGTTTAAATGAAATTAATATTTCAATAAAATCTTTAGAAATGTCTAGTTATCTAAGATTGGCATTTTAATACGAAGAAATTCAAATGATTATACTCTGAATATGAATGTAGAGCTCATTATTTCAAATTATGAGAAATACAACTTCTTTTTATCTCTACAGTATAGCATTGAGCCAAAAAATACAGCTAAGGTTTTCAAGGTTATTTAAAAAATAATAATTTGAAACTCAGCAATTAAAAAATGGATCTTTTCAAGAAAGCATTTCCTGCAGCTGTGAGAGCTTATGACATCTTAAGTTTAAAACATGCATCTAAAATGAGTTATCCATTGTGTGCACAGAAATAATTTAAATGGCAGATTGCTTTGGTTGTTCAGATGAAATCTGGAATGTGTGTAAAGCAACAAATGCACTGAGGGTGAAGATTAAAAAGTCAGAGTGTTAGGGACTGCTACAAAAACTACAAAAAAATTATCTCTTGGACACATCAAAAGTAGGGGGATGGAAAAGCCCCTAATACATTTATGTTTTAAAAGGGCTTGATGATGCAGCATTTTCTGTTAAAATATGGACACTTTTGAAAACAAGTACTCCGAAGTTCCCCATTTTTTCTTTGCTGGGAGAAAAACTCTGGAGATTTTTCATTGTGTGGAACTCTTGCAACTTCAAAAGGGGCTGTCTTTGTGGACATGGACCAACTCCTCACACACACATACACACTTAAAGATGGGCTCAACCACTTAGGCAGGATGGTAATATGTTTCAGATACATCGATCGCTGTACTGCTTTTATATTGGCAAAGTCATTGTTTATGCTCCCCCTGGAGTACCAAAAGCATGTATCAATGGGGGAATATATAATGTAGTAACAACAATTTTCCCAAAGACACCATAGAGGGATATCCAATTACTGCAGCATGACTCCTGATAATACATTCCGTGCACAGAGAAAGACATTCAGTGGGGCTGCCTGAACATGCCAAAAGGCCTGTATTCCCCCCAGCCTCATGTCATTCTGTTTGGATGATGCAGGCAAACACTCCCAGTCAGTGACCAGGCAGAATGGATGTTAATCCAGTAGTCCTACACCAATCCAGGTGCAAAGGGCTCTTAACAGAAGTCAAAATGATCTACCAATTGCCTTGGGATTTCTTGGAAACTCAATGGCAATACTAGGGTTAGGGACTGCTCAGCAACTACATGGTCCCTAACCCTAGTACAGAATTGTGCCAGCATCATGGTGGCCTCTCAGACACACAGGGGCCACCATGATGCCAGCACCACTGCTGAGCACCCAAACAGGGAGCACAGGAAGTGGTGCCACTGCCTATAACAGTGCCAAAAAAGGAGCTGCTTTTTTGTTTGTTTGTTTGTTTTTTGCAGCCCTGCAAGTTCTGTTCCCGTGACAGTAGCTGCCATGGGAATAGAGCCATGGGAGAAAAGGGCTGAATGGCCCCTTTCTTCCATGGCAGCACCTGCGGGGGTGCCAGGGGCATGAAGCCCCAAGGACACCCCTTTCCCGGACCATGGGGAAGCGGCATTTTGCCACTTCTCCATGGTCCTGAAAAACCAGGGAGGCCTTGGGAAGTTCTGTTTCGGAGCTCCTTGGGGAGATCACCTGAAGGAGCTCTGAAAGGGAGCTCCCCAAGGCCTCCCTGGAGCTCCGTTTCGGAGCTCCTTTTGGGGAGATCTCTCTTGGGGACCTCTGAAATGGAGCTCCTTCTGGGAAGCGGATTGTTCCCATGGAACCCACAGTGCCACGGGAACGATCATGAGGAGAAAGGGGCCACCCCTTTCTCCTCAGGTCTCCCGGGGTGTCCAGGGGCATGAAGCCCCACAGATACTCCTTTTCCAGCCCAAAGAGAAGTGGCAATTTGCCATTACTCTTTGGGCTGGAAAAAGCCAGATGCAGGGGCTGCTGGTGAAGCTGCCCTGGCACCAATCTGGCAGAGAAAGGAAGGAATGCTTCTGTGCGCTCTTCCCATGCTGCACAGCAGTGCCATGCAGTTTGGTTGCTGCGTCAATGCTGCAAACAGGGGGCGGGTGCAGGTCACCCCTGACAGGGCAGTCCTGTAAAGCCCCATAGTTAAGTTCAAGCCCTGCTTTGATATTAGAAAAAGGGCCCAATTCCGCTTGAAACAAATTTGAACTGGTGTATATCAATTCAGGTCCAAAAGTCAAATTGAATTTAGAAATCTCAGTATTTATAGTTCCACTGGCCATTATTTTGAAAGTGAAGTGGTATAATTACCACTTAGGAGTAGGGTATGCCTAAAAATACCTGAACTTAATCAGAGATTTTGTACTATCTGCTCTGATTTTTCTTTTAATGGAAGGGACAATACCATTTTAAAAAATGTTTGGTAAATTTAGATGACATTTGCATTCTGAAAGAATCAAGACTACCATATGAATAAGTGCAGGGATTTTTGTACAAGAGCAACTTTTCAATTTGGAGGGTATCTAACAGATAGCCCTTTTCCTCTGGTTTCTTTGAGATCCATTGGTCTTAGAATGGAAGAAAGCATAAAAGTATCCCCGTGTAATGAACATGAAAGTCTCAAAAGGATAGATGCAAATGTTTTAGTGACATGCAAGTCCTTAAAGAATGTAAGTTTTTTTTGGGGGGGGGAATCAACTGTATGAGGTGTCTTGAGTCAGAAAGGTGCAGATTTCCACAGGTTAAATACAGATACTAAGGAATTGTGATGCCTGACAACCAGTTTAGTGTGTGTGTGTGTGTGTTAATGAAGCCAGTAGTGATATTAGAAGAATGACCATCTCTCAATCCCCTCCTTACCTTAGCTCATCTCACCTCACCTCATCTGTATTTGCCATCTTCCCTGACCACCATTCTCTGCCTATAGTTTTGCACAGCAATGCCAGTCTTGCAAGAGGAGAATAGATAGTAGGTTGGACTGTTTAGCTATTTTTTTCTTACACAGCAAAGAAGAAAGGAGCTAAAAGAAGCTTTTTTAAAAAAAAAATCAAAGAAAGAATCCCTTTCCCTGTGACTGGAAAGCTCCTGCTGAAACATGCCCTAGTATTAGAAGGTGATACTGTCATTCATTCATCACTACCCCTTCTCCCATCCTTCAGAATTTTCACAGAAATGAAACCTAACAGTTGTTATTTTTCTGTTTGCCCTTCTAAATACCAAATGCTACATAAAGATATAATTAGGGTGTAGCTTCAATTCTGGTAGCTTCAGGTGAAAGTTTGCTTCACCTTGAGAAAACTAGAAAGAATTTAAAGTGGCTTGTACTATATCCAAATCTGAGACACAATCCCTAGTTTTGAAGATCTATCCAAGCAGAAATTAAATTTCCAGGCAATCCAAACAGCAGCAATGTGCTGGCTGGATTGTTGTTTGGATTCCTGGGGAGACTCCAAGGCTATATAGATAGGAAAGAACTGTAATTTCAATCAAAATAATTAACTGGAGTCTGAAAGATAGTTTGCACTCATAGAATCACAGAAACAAAGAGTTGGAAGAGAGCGCAAGGACCATCCAGTCCAACCCCTCGCTATGCAGGAACATGCAATCAAATCACTCCCAACAGATGGCCATCCAGATTCTGTTTAAAAACTTCCAAAGAAGGAGACTCCTCAATGCAGTGTATTTCACTGTTGAACAGCCCTTACCATCACGAAGTTCTTCCCAATGTTTAGGTGGTATTTCTTTTCCTGAAGTTGTTCCATGTCCTGGTGTCTGGAGCAGCAGAATATTGTACAAGCTTATTCCTTCTTCAATATGACATCCTTTCAACTATTTAAACATGACTTCATGACACCTCTTAAACTTATCTCCCCCAGGCTACTCATCATAGGCCATGATTTCCAGACATTTTATCATTTTAGTCAATTTCCAATGGACATGGTCCAGCTTCCCCATATGCTTCTAGAACTGTGGTGTCTAGAACTAGATATTGTATTCCAAGTGAGTAGGTAGCATTATTTCCGTCGATCTATACTCCTGTTGATGCAGCCTAGAATCACGTTGGCTTTTTTAGTTGCTGTGTCACACTGTTGTTGACTCATGTTCAGCTGTGGTCAGCTAAGACTCCTACATCCCTTTCACATGCATTGTTGTTAACCCAGGTGTCACCCATTCTATATCTGTGCATTTCATATTTTTTCTGCCTAAGTGTATTACTTTACATTTCTCCCTATTGAAATTAATGTTGTTAGTTTTGACCCAGCAATGGCACACCCTCCTCTGAAAAAAAACTGGCCAAGAAAACTCCACAATAGGGTTGCCTTCAGGTCCTCCTTTCCCAGGACCCTCCCTGCATTCCAACCTTTCCAGGAGGAATACCAAAACATCCTCTATTCTGAGCATGACTAGGAAGCATGAATATGTGTGTTTTTAGCTTGTGTGTGTGTGTGTGTGTGTGTGTGTGATGTCCCCCATTTTTGCTGGCAGGTCCTCCATTTGAATTGAAGGTCTGGCTGGGAAAAGAAACCCACCCTTCTCTCTCTCTCTCTCTCTCTTTCTCTCTCTTTCTCTGTCTCTTTCTGTCATATCTCCTCTTCCTCCCCCCCAACCCCCCCGTGGCTCCTCTGTAGTCCAAATCCCTTGCCATTGGGCTTCCAGCGACTTCATGCAATGCCAGCCTTTAATGTGAGCACAAGTGCTTCTGCATTAAAAACACTCATATGTAAATATCAATTCATGCTTCTTAGTCCTGCTCCAAATGGAGGATTCTTTGTAATTCCTCCTGGACAGAAGGTGCAAATAAGAGGATGTGCCCTGGGACAAGAGGATGACCTCTGGTCATGTTGACCTGGAGTCATTTCCCCAATCTTTCCATTTAAAGATGGTTGTGAGAGTGGGGGAAAACACTGACAGGTGTGTGGAGGGGATGGAACCCCAAACTTTTTAACTGGGGGCCAACCCCACAACCAGGGTGACCTGATGTCATCACTGCCAAGGAGGACAAGGCTTTCCCCTTCTCTGGATATGCCTCTCTCTTCCTCTTGTTGAGAGTGGTTGGGCAGCAGTGGCAGTGAAGCAGGGGAAGGCGGAGGAGGAAGAGGAGGACCCCTATCACCACTGGACCTGCTCCCATTGCTCATCAAGGAGGAGAAGAGGAGAAGCATTGCTGCCTCAGAGGCACGCATGAGCACCTCCTCCTCCCCACCGATGATTTGATTGACAGCAGTGCAAATCAAGTGAGAATGATAATTGTGTCAAAAAATACATGAATTAATGGAATAATGAAGTAATACGCTTCCATAGTGGGAACTACGCATCAGCCTGAATTGATTCAAGGACCCAGTGTCAATGTGAAGCACAAAGCGATTTAAATGCAAGTGGGAATGGCCCCAAGATATGCTACATCCTCAGCTTTCCTTTCATCTACCAAGCCTGTAACTCTATTTTTTAAAGGGAGAGAGATAAAAGATCCATCTAGACTCGTTGGGCTGATCTAGACTGGCAAAAAGGGATGTGTTCATTCCTGCATGAAAGTGTAGCCTTTAGATGACCCACACTGAAAGTCTGGCATGAACACACTTCTTTTGCATTTTAGTGGAGAAAAAGCAGCTTTAAAAAGGACCTGCTTTTCCCAGCTTCTTTTTAAAAAGGGTGTAACAGTGCAGCTGCGTCTAAATGCTGCAGTGCAACTGTGCAGTTTTTTAAAGCTCCAGCTCTAATCCGAACCCTAGACATGCGCAGCAGGGACTCTGGGATGCTGTAACTGTTATGCAACTGTGCATAAAATGTCAATTCATTCATAAAATAAAGAAGTTTATTCATAAACTTAAATTGTAACAGATTTAATATCTTTTTAAGGGGGGAGGGGTGCAGTTTGTTTTATTGATGTAATAGTATTTTAATGTGTAAGCCGCCTCAATTGATCTCAAAGGGGTGGGGTAATTAATAATAATAATAATAATAATAATAATAATAATATAAAGGGGTTCATTCATGGTGCACCGATGCAACTGTGCATTTAAAAAAGGAAGCAAAACCACAATGGTAATTTGACAGATCTTCATAACTGCACAGTTCATGTGTGATGTACCTGCACAATTGCGCAGTTCGCAGCTGGCAATACAATTGCCTGTATGATGTAGTGGTGCAACTGCGCAGTTCGCAGCTGGCAAATAAATAAATAAATAAAGGTTCAGTGCGGCCAAAAGCCCCGTTCATTGCCACCTGTGCAGCTGCTCCCCCTGTGTTTCTAGCATCCTGACAGCTTCCAATGTAGTTGCTGAGCAACAGAAAAGACTTCAGATAAGTCGTCCCCACATCTCCTTAGTGTGGATGCCCTATGCCTTTTTATTACACACCTGGGGCTTGCAGTGTAGCTGCTAAGCATTAAGGAAAAGGCAACTTCATGTCTCCCTTTCCTGCCAATCTAGAAAGCCTCATAGAATCATAGAATCATAGAGTTGGAAGAGACCACAAGGGCCATCCAATCCAACCCCTTGCCATGCAGGAACTCTCCAACAAAGCATCCCTGACAGATGGCCATCCAGCCTCTGCTTAAAGATCTCCAAGGAAGAAGACTCCACCACACTCTAAGGGAGTGTGTTCCACTGTCGAACAGCCCTTACTGTCAGGAAGTTCCTCCTAATGTCTAGGTGAAATCTCTTTTCCTGGAGCTTGCATCCATTGCTCCGGGTCCTGTTCTCTGGAACAGCAGAAAAAAAAACCTAGTTCCCTCCTCAATATGACATTTCTTCAAATATTCAAACAAGTCTGACTTTTTCAGGAGTGCATATTGATTGATAGTGTTCACCGCATTCCTTTATAAGTGCTTACAAACTGTCTGTTTCATGATCTACTCTACCATCTTTCCTGGTATTGATGTCAGCCTGACTGGATTGCAATTGTTTGGTCCCTTTTTTCCCCCATTGGGACAACATTTGCCGTCCTACTGGAACTTCTCCTGTTCTCCAGGAATTCTCAAAGATTATTGCCAGTGGTTCTGAGATTGTTTCTACTAATTATTTTAATACCTTTAGGTGTAGTTTATCTGGCCCTAGAGATGTGAATTCATTTAGAGTAGTCAGGTACTTCTGTACTATTTCTGTAGCTATCCTGTGCTGAATTTCCACATTCTCACTAGAGGAAACTGTATGCACTCTGTGGTCCTTCAGGGATGAATAACACTGCAATGGATGCTAGTGGAGGTGAGAGAAAAGAAATAAAATCAGGTTTCATAAGACATTTCTTATTTGATGCCTCTTACTATGAATGTGTCCTGTAATAATTTATATGGAAGGAGGGAAAGACATCATAGATCCCAAGCCACATAAGAACACCTTAGCCTAAATTCAATAAACATAACAGCAGACTCTACTAACATATTCATAATATTGATGGAGTGAAGACAGAGGTGTTTTCTTTACTACTGACCTTCCATAAGGCCACAGTTCAACGTCTAAGCTACTGCTCTCTTGCTGGTGAACTGCAGAGTCATACCCAGGCAATTTCTACTTACCATTGTGCACCTGCAAGGACAGAGCAACCTCAGCTCTCAGCATAAGACTGTTTATCAGAAGGCAGGCAGATATGCCTGCAAGCATATTTATGTGTATGTGCCTTCAAGTTGCCTGACAACTTATGCCAATCTCATGAATTTCATAGGGTTTTATAGGTCTAGTATTCACTTCAGAAATAATGTAGTTTGATGCTGCTTTAGCTGCCATGGCTCAATGCTATGGAATTCTGGGAATAGTAGTTTGGTGAAGCAATCAACCTTCTTTGTAAGACAGCTTTGGTGCCACAACAAACTACAAATCCCAAAATTCCATAGCATTGAGTCATTGCAGTTAAAATGGTATCAAATTGCATTATTTCTGCAGTGCACATGAGGCCTGAGATACAGTCTTCCTTGGTGATGGCCTCTCCCTTAACAACCTGTGATTCTTGCATCCTCAGTTGAAATGGGGCTTAGATTCCGTATGGATGTAAAGGAGAAGAGTTGGAAGAATAACAACAACCTTATCAATTCCTATTATCAAAGCAATAGATTTTTTTTTTCTTTTTTGGCTTTCATGGCAGTAAAACTGCATCTCTGGGCTGTATGTGGTTTATGGATAACACATTCTTCACACTGATACATATACACCACTGATGGTATATACACTCCTTCAGTTTATTCCTTTTGAAATTCTATATCCACTAAGAAATCTGAGTCCATTTGAGTTGCTGTTATCTGTCTGATATCCATGCCATCACCAGGAGACAGATGCTTAAGGATGGGGTTTATTTTCTAAAATATATCTATCTCTTCCTCCCGTCTCTTTCAGCACACACAAGGTTTGTCACAAAACAAGGGATAAAGTACATAGAAATGACAGAGAAAACAACAGTTAAATAAAATCAGCCAATAAAATACATGAAATAAGGCAATAACAGTAAAAACAAAGTGAAAAAAATCTATACAGGTTGGGTAGAGCTATATACTAGTAAAATATATACCTATTGTTTTATTTCATTCCAAATAAATTATCTTGACTAATATAGAACTGGGTGTGCATAAAGTCATTCAATAGTCCTCTGGAACTATAGCTTTTTGTGTCTGTAGTGCTTAGTGAATCATTATGTCATTGCAACCCCAGATTAATAAATGTATGGTGGTTTTTAAATGTGTAGTTCCGATTGCTTGCTCAGAGGGGCGGATAAGAAATAAATATTATTATTATTATTAGTAGTAGTAGTAGTAGTAGTACTGCACCATCAAAACATATATATATATATAACTGGAAGTTATACCAGAAGAGAGGACTGAAGTACAATTCTATTCTCTTAACTTGCTGGGTTACACCATTAATCTTTTGATGTGGTCTGGATCAGATTGCTTTAAAACAACCAGCAACATATAGGATTGTAGCTAAGACTATAGTTCACTTGTTTGATTTACCTGGTTCATACTGTGGGCAAAAAAGTGTAGGTGCTGCCCCAAGTATCACCCATGTGTTTCTAACTCCTTACTTGCCACTGACTGTTGTAACATGCTATATCAATATTAAGAAGTCTGGATTAATGCTACATCCTGTGAGATATATACAAAACAATAAAATGTGAGCCATTATGGGATTTTATCAAGAATCACAGGAAGATAATCACTGTACACTGTTCAAGTATTTTTCTATGATATTTTGTGGGTGACAAGTGTTCTTGACCATTTATCTTCCCCTGTGGGCATCAGATCTATTTTGATGGTGGAGGCAGGAAGACAATTTTAGTCCAATTTGTGCACCCTTTACATGTGTGAGAAAAAAACTGGACTTCACTAAAACTGGATGACACTAAACTGGGAGGAGTAGCTAATACCCCAGAGGACAGGATCAAAATTCAAAATGACCTGAATAGACTAGAAAGCTGGGCCAGTGCTAACAAAATGAAATTCAATGCGGAGAAATGTAAGGTTCTGCACTTAGGGCGGAAAAATGAAATGCACAGATATAGGATGGGGGACACCTGGCTGAATGAGACCACATGTGAAAGGGATCTAGGAGTCCAAGTAGACCATAAGCTGAACATGAGTCAACAGTGTGATGCGGCAGCTAAAAAAGCCAATGCAATTTTAGGCTGCATCAATAGAAGTATAGTTTCTAGATCAAGGGAAGTTATAGTGCCACTCTATTCTGCTTTGGTCAGGCCCCACCTGGAATACTGTGTCCAGTTCTGGGCACCACAATTCAAAAAAGATGTGGAGAAACTGGAGCATGTCCAAAGGAGGGCAACTAAGATGGTGAAGGGTCTGGAAACCTTGCCCTATGAAGAACGCCTTAGGGAGCTGGGGATGTTTAGCCTGGAGAAGAGAAGGTTAAGAGGTGATATGATAGCCCTGTTTAAATATTTGAAGGGATGTCATATTGAGGAGGGAGCAAGCTTGTTTTCTGCTGCTGCAGAGACTAGAACGCGAAACAATGGATGCAAACTGCAGGAAAAGAGATTCCACCTCAACATTAGGAGGAACTTCCTGACAGTAAGGGCTGTTCGACAGTGGAACACACTCCCTCGGAGTGTAGTGGAGTCTCCTTCCTTAGGGGTCTTTAAGCAGAGGCTGGATGGCCATCTGTCAGGGATGCTTTGACTTGGAGTTCCTGCATGGCAGGGGGTTGGACTGGATGGCCCTTGTGGTCTCTTCCAACTCTATGATTCTATGATTCTATGATTCTATCACTACTAGCCCTGGCTGCTCTACCATGGTCCTTTCATACACACCCCTTATGTGCATATGGGGAGGGAGACAGCAGAGAGCTGAATACGGTGATTATGTGTGTGTTTTACACAGTACACAAAGTGTTCTATGTAAAGAACCATCCATTCCAATCCTAACTGAAAGATAAAGAGCCAAAAGGGGATCTTCAGGAGCCCTGAAGTTGTCCCTCAATGTTTTGATCCCTGAGCCTCACATGGCAAATGAGGCTGCAGGGAAGAAGGCACTTTGTTGGCCTCCATGAGAAGAGACCAGGGGGCTTTGTTCTTGGCCCATAGGGCCAACCAAGATCACATGCAGGGGGTGAGGGGGAGGCTATTTAAGGGCCCATTGCCACCTCATGTACCTCTTTCACCTGATCCTCAGGACAAGAAACACATTGTCTGTTGCTTAGCTAAGTTCTTAACCCTTTGTCTGCCTTGATTTGTTTACCTCATGGTCTCTATTCCTTCTCTTAAGCCTTTAGTTCATCTGTCTTGGAAAATATTGGCTGTTATGTGGCTTGTAACCCTTTGTCTGCCTAGTTTTAGTTTTAGTTTGTTTTTTGCTTTGTTGTCATTTTGGTTTGGTTTTAGTTTTTTGGTTTTGGTTTTGCCTTGTGGTCTCTGTTCCTTGCCTTAACCCTTCTGTTCATTCATCGTGGTCTTGTTTTAAACCTTTTCCTTGATCAGCCTTCCACCCTTAAACAGCCTTCAACCAGTTCCCCCCCCCCCACACACACACACACATACCTCTTTTGGGCTGAAAACCTCCTTCACTTGGTTGCCTTTGTGTTTTTGATTGTGTTTGGTTTGTGTTTCCTCCATGTGACAATGCTTGGGTGAGAAGGTGTTGGAGTAGGAAATAGGTAATGATTTCATAAGGTCACAATGGCCCGATCTAGACACGCCTAAAGAGGCGCGATTAGGGCTAGATTGGGCCATCTTTAGGGTTAGGGAGGGCACAGCGTCCACATCCTCCCTAACCCTAAAGCATATGGGTGCCTCGATTTTTAAATGGCGGTGTCCATATGGACGCTCCATGATGTTGTAATGGCACACACAACGTTTAGAAATGCTGCATGCTTCATGAAGCCATTGTGCCACAGGAGAGCGCCAAGCGTGCCCTTTCCACGGAGCAAAAAGGAGCTCCAAAACAGAGCTCCTTTTTGCTCCCGGGTCTTTGCCGCAGCTTTTAAATGGCTGCGGCAAAGACCTGGGGAGAAAGGGGGCTGCAGCAGCGGCCCCTTTCTCCCCTCAGCCCCACCAAGGGAAGCAGGGTGCAGCAGGCGCCCAGGGCTCCTGCTGCATCCTGCTTTGAGGCCACGGGGAAGTGGCAGTTTGCCGCTTCTCCACAGCCTCCAGAAGCAGCAGGATGGGGCCGCAGAGGCTGCCAGTGCGGCAGCCTTGGCCCCATCTCACTGCTTAAAGGGCGGTCTGGAAAGCCCCATAGTTTCTCAACTAACGTAAAATGTACTGCATTTCAATGTAAGTTATTGTTAACATCCTCAAACTACGCTACCCACATGAAGTTAAAAAACAAACAAATAAATAGGCAACCTGATTTACTGGGCCAGCCTGGTTGCCACTGGGGAAGAGCAGCAGCTGCTGCCCCCACCCCCGGCCTGGCAGAGCCCCAGAAGGCACTGAGCTGGGCTAGCTGGGTCAGGATTGACTGCAGCCACTGGTGGGGGCAGTACGTCTGGTCCAGCGCTGGGACTACAACTCCCGGCAGGCACTGGGAACTGGAAGTGCCACCTGATTGGGTGGTGACAAGGCGGGCTGGGGCCAGTGATTGGTAAGGAGCTGGGGGGCAAGAGTTCCCACCGTTTCTGGATCCCTATTGGTGGGATGCCTATTTAAGGCCCCAGCCAGTGCCATTCCAGACCAGCTCTCCCCTTCCCCCCTCCCTATGCTTTTTTTGGGCTGTGCTGTCACAACTTCCGATGGGTGGTAGCATAGGTCTTGGATTTGGTAGGCATGGTTTCCAGAGCTGCATATCAATGGATCGAGAGTCCTACAGGGACCCAGGGGTGCTGGGAGTTTGTGGTATTGCTATTGCATGAGCAGCATCATGTCAGCATCCCTCGGTGAAAAAGGGCGGAGATGCAAAGATGCAATCAACTCGCTAACAGAGAGGTGGATGGGTGATTAACTGGCCACCCCCTTTTGGTCATCCCAAAGCTTGGCCATAACCAAACAAATGGGTTCATCAATCAATATAGGATTGATTGATGATATATCCAGACCACATGCATTTACAGGCCAACCCTACTTTCAGCTGTTATTAATAAATTTGTGGCCTTTTTACTCCCAATTGATGTGTTTGTGGTTATTGTTGTGGTACCTCCAATCCATGACAAACAAGGCAAGACTTGTACCCAGGACTGATTTATTACAGAACAGATTGAAGAGAGAAAATGACAGAATCCCACCAGTGGTCACTTACAGTTCACAGCTGAGACCAGTCAGGCACCTCATCAATGAGCTACAACCCATTCTGGGCAACAATCCTGCCTTTTCAAGGACTCTTGGTGTTAGATCTTTACTCACCTATGGACAGCCTCCAAATCACAAGCAGGTACTTGCCTAAAGAAGGACACACGCCACAGATGGGACACAGGCACTAAGCATTAGCACAAACCAAGATGCCAGTTCTGCCTACACAATTATCCAGGAAATGTCATCAGAAGACCTAATAAAATCACCCACAATATTAGAGGGTCTTTTACGTGCTCATCTTCCAATGTGATTTACGCCATATTATGTCACCAATGCCTGACAGCACTCTACATCAGGAAAACAGGCCAGTCCCTGCAGTAGAGAATAAACAGAGATAAATCAGACATTAGAAATGGGAATGCACAAAAATTAATTTCAACCCCCCTGGGCGTTCAATCTCAGACCTCAGAACAGTGATCCTTGAACAAAAGAACTACAAAGGGAGACTAGAAAGAGAAAAAGGGGAATTGGAGTTTATCCACAGCCACAGTCCATCAGCAATGGATTGAACAAATATAATGGCTTCCTGACACACTACACACATTTCAACACTATCAAACCCCATCCTCATGGGGGTGTCCTGCACTCATCTATTCTCTTCACCTACAGCCTAGTTTCCAATGCCAAACTGGATTTGCCACTTCTTCATTTCGATATACAAAGGATTTTGAATTTTAACTGACATTCTCACACACCAATGACATACATAGGTCTGTCTCTAATCACCCTCACTCTTCAGCAGCCATTCGGCGGGGGGAGGGGGGACTTTGAGTTCAAAACCATGAGTCTTGAGGAAGTTGAGCAGGGAGCACCTGTAGACTCTTTATTTTACCTTGGCCAGTGTGGGATCTTCACTAGTAGTGTTTCCAAAGTTGTATCTGTACACACAAATTATCTTGTTGAATTTTGTGTATCTGTGACCTCTTTTGTTCTCTAAGTGGTCACACTAGACCTAAGAAGGCTTCTCACTTAACTGAATGTTTTTATTCAAATGGCATCTAAATCAGATGAGGGGCTCATACATTCCCTACTACAGATTTTATCTGTCCTGTAAATGTAAGGAGTGAAGTCCCTGAGACAGACATACAAAAGGAGGGTGTTGTGGCAGTAATGGTGGCTCTGCTCTCTCAGATACAGAATTCCTTTAGCAGGCCTATTGTTTCTCAAGTTAAATACATAATCAGTTAGACAGAGCAAGGACATGTCTTTCTTTCAGATGTATAAAGAGGAAATGATAATTGTGAAGCCATTCAGCTACGCATGGTTTTGCAAACCTTCACACATTTAATGTGGCATCTGCTGTTGTACATGTCCAGGATCCAAAACCTCTCTGGATTATTAACTTTTAAAAGCTCAAAATGTGCAGAAAAATCAATTGTCTTTTGCAGCTAGCTTATGCATGGCTTAGCAGAGAATGAATACTGCCAACTATAGTTCTTTGACATATTGCCTGGCCCTAATACCAGGGGACCCTTTTCAGCAGCCTTTGGCATATGTAAATCTGGAAACTAGTCTGAAACTTATTATGGAGCAAATGATCATAGTCAACATAGACATTTGCCACTAATCTCTCCCTTCCTTTAACACATTTCTCTTTGACAATATAGTCCTTTTTATGGAATACAATAGAACAGACCTATGCCAGATTGTCCCATGGCAATAACCTCACCGTGCCAGTGAAATAAGCACACAAGGACTAAACTCCACCCTATTTGAAGCATTTCAGTTCTTCATCCCAGAGCCATGGGATAATTTAGCCGTTCCTCTGCAATTTATTCTACTTGGATTGATGATTCCATTGGAAGTAAATACACTAGACAATTGTGTTTTCAGAATTTCTTTTGATGTGCAGTTTCTCTCTCTCTCTCTGTGTGTGTGTGTGTGTGTTAACTTCATGTTAGAAATGTTAAGCTTTAGTTCTAGTCTGAAACTGTGTAACCTTCTCACCCACCCTTTGGATTGTCCTATGCATAAAAGTCACTCCTGATTATTATATTTGCGAACAATGCTAGATTTTGGTGAATCTAGATGACTCTCCTCAAAGAATTACTTTCTGTTGGAACTGCAGCATGGTGGCATAGGTCACCACAGTTACTTCCATCCTGTTGACTGCTGCTGGGAGTAGTGAGGTTGCAACAGTGTTCAGCTACAATACTGCCACTAGGTGCTTTAACACAGGTGTTCATCCAGCAATATGGCATGGCAGCATATATGACTGCCAACAAGGTGGGGCAGATGGGCACCAAGTCCATTGCTGTGAATGAGATAGGCACATGTCAGTGCCAGAGGATGGACAACCAGGGAAGGAGCTGTTACACCTCCCACACAAACAGTCTCCTCATTTACAGCCTTCTGAGTGCTGATTCTCTGCTGCAGCTTAAGAGCCAATAATACCGCATGTCATCCCTGAGGAAGCAAAGATTTAGGAACATAAGGCACGTTTCCATTACTCATACAAGCCAAGTCATTGGCACCACAGAGACAGAGAGCCCTCAGTCAGCATAGGAAACACTGACTGGATGCCCACCTGCTGTAAGTTCATTCCCACAACAAAGCATGCCAGGACAGGGTGTACACCAAAGCAGTAATCATGCTCATCCCCTGCACCTTGTCTTATCACCCTGGTCCAAACATAATTTACCTGAGCTCTGTTATGCAAGAATACCCCTCCATGCAGCAGTTCTACACACTGGTCCTGACTTAACTTACCAACCAGTAAAGCGTAGCCTTGTTGGTGTGTATCACCCATGTCATAGTAATTCTTCTGACCCAAATTATCTGCAGCTGGAATCTGGTCTAATCAAAATATCACTACCATGCCACTCTGAAAATGAACAAGCTGGAACCTTCTCCTAAGATGCCTATGATGCAAAGAGCCCACATAATGGCAGCAACAATTCTCTCTAACAACACTTATCTGACTGGATGTACCTTCCTCTGTGAAAGGATCAGGAATATAAGGAAAAGAAGAAAGTAGTTTTAAGGTATTGCATGACTATTAATAAAGGACATTGTAAATACCTGCACTGATGTTTAATTTTGTTTCTCATATTCAGTGGTTGTGGGCGGATTCAACCTGTCCTTCCACCTGAAAAGGGCAGGACCATCCAAATTAAAATTAATTAATTAAATTAAATTGAAATATATTCTTATGATTAAGTGCTCTTGTCTTCCAGCTCATGGTTACTCTGAAACTACTAACACTACAGGTGAAAATCTGTCACCTGTCTCTCTATAGATATCACCTAGGATATCATATCTCCACAACCACTGCCTGAGTTTTTTGTGTGTTAATTTTTATTTATATATTTTTACTGATTATTTCATATAGATGAGCAAACCTCCTTTCAATAATCCTGATACAATTCCTTAAGGAAAGACTTTCAGTGGTGAAAACATCTGAAGTGTCTTTAACACTGGGACTTTCGAAGACGAAATGTATTAGATAACAATATGATTAATAGATGCCAAAGGATACAAAGTGTGGATAAGGCCAGTTCACCACAAATGTTGGCAATTGCATTAACCTTATGGGGTGTTTTATCATCTCAAAAGGCCTTGTGCTATAATAGTTTCCTACTCTGCTTTTTTTTCCCTTCTTTTTATTTAGTTTTAATTGATTAAAAAGAAACAACACAGTTACAGACATGAAATAGACAGACATACGACGTCTCTGACGCATAACCTTGAGCAACCTCTTAATAAACATACAAACAAACATAAAACATAATCCTTCCTATCAACAACTTCGAGCCTTATAAATCACAATAATCTTATTTCTCTTCTTCTGTTCTGTCGTCTATATCAGCCACCTTGAGAGCCTAAAAGTGTCCTTTATTGATACACTTTCGAGTATTGAATCAATCCTTCCCTTATTAGCTGACCTTTTACCTTCTAAGTCAGGCCCATTACCCATTTCTTCCCCCAATTGTTTTCCAAATAATCAATAAAGGGTTGCCAGTCCTTGTAGAAAAGTCTCATTTCTCTTTGTTGTCGTAGTTGTGTAAGTCTATCGCATTGTAAAAAATCGTATGCTTTGTTCAGCCAGTCCTTTGTTTGAGGAATTCCCTTATCTTTCCATTTCGAGGCATAAGTAATTCGTGCAGCGGTAGTTAAATAAAAAATAAGCCTTCCGTGCTTCTCTTCGAGAGTCTTTTCCTCATTTATACATAACAAGTATCTTTTGGGGTCAAAACTGAAGGGTAACTGTAGAATCTGTTCCATGATTTTGTGGATTTTCTTCCAATAATCTTTCGCAAAATGACATTCCCACCACAAGTGGTAAAATGAGCCCAGTTTATCATTACATTTCCAGCAACGATCACTTTGATTTTTGTATATTTTTGATAGTTTTACTGGAGTGATATACCAACGGTATAACATTTTATAATAGTTTTTTCTGATATTGTAGCTTAGCGTATATTTCAATCGTCTTGACCAAGTTAATTCCCATTGATCTAGTTGGATGTTTTGTTTTAAATCTTGGGCCCATTTGACCATTTGTGGTTTTACCAGTTCATCTTCCATTTCGAAATTCAGCAATAGGTTATAAAATTTCTTAATTGAGTGGTTCTGGGGTGTTTTAAGAATTTTTACAAAATTTGGGTCAGCGTCCTTGATGTTATTGGCTCGGGTATCTGTCAAGAAGCATTGTCTGATTTGATGGTAGGTAAACCATGTGCAATTAAAGCCTTCTTCTCTCAGTGTATCTAAAGATTTTAATCTCAAATTATTAGGGTCTTTTTCGAGTAGATCATCATATGTTACCCACCTCGTTGAGTCTAAGGGTGTCCTGTTAAACAATGCTTCATTGACAGATGCCCATTTAGGGGTACCGTTGCATATTCTCTTCTTAACCTTAAGCCATACTCTTATCAATGATTTTCTTATGTAATGATCTTTAAAGTCATTATTAGCTCTGAGTTTATCAAAGAAAAGATATCCATGCCAACCAAATAGCTTATCAAAACCCTCTAAATTCAGTAATTTTTTATCTTCCAGTTTTATCCATTCTATTAGCCAATCTAATACACATGCATAATAATACAGCTTAAGATTTGGTAAAGCTAAACCACCCCTGGCGGTAGTATCTTGCATATTCTTGAGTCTAACCCTTGGTTTTTTCCCAGACCATAAGAATTTGGTTAGGTCCCTATTCCATTTATTGAATGGAACATCGTTAGTTATTATGGGAATGCTTTGAAATAAGTATATCATTTTGGGGAGGATAATCATTTTTATCGCCGAAATTTTCCCCATCCATGATAAATTTAAATTTTCCCATTTTTGAATATCTTTTAATATTTCTTGCCACTTTGTTTGGTAATTATTCTTAAATAAGTCTGAATTTTTTGTCGTCACAGTTATTCCTAGATATTTGGTTTTGGATACAATTTGAAAATTTGTTTTATCTGCTAGAGATTGTTTTTCAAGATGTGTTAAATTTATTGGTAATATCGAGGTTTTTGTTTCGTTTATCTTCATTCCTGAGACTTCACAGTATTCCTTAAGGGTCGTTGTAAGTTCATTTATATTGTTGTCAGGGTTGGCTAGGGAAATCATAATATCGTCCGCAAAGGAGCGTAATTTATATTCCATTTTATTAACCTACTCTGCTTTTTTGATCCTACTTCCAGACTCTGAAATTCCCTTGGGGCAGGCAAATATATATATTTTATGCAGGCAAACCACTGGCATGTAAGCTGGTCTGTAGTTGAAGTGGATTTAATGGCTTGGCTGCCAAGTCCTTTTCTCTCTTGTATTTTAATTGATTGGATTTTATTGGCTTTGTTGGCTTTGGATTGGCTTGTGTTTGTTTTGTTTTTAGCATATTAGTACATTATTTTTGTATTTTATAGTGTGGTGTCTTATTGTTCACTTTTAATTGTATATGTTTTGATGTACCACCCTTTGGTGGAAAAAGCATTGTAAATAAATATTGTTGTTATTATTATTTATAGTACACTTTTTGAAGATTTCCTTTTTAATTCTGTATTTTATTGTTAAATATCTTGGTTGTCTTTTTGATAGAGAATCTGGGTATAAATTAAACAAAAAAATATCAGATGTCATGTTCAAGGCCATGTTCAAGACTTGTTCAGCCACGTAGCAGTGCTGTGATTACTGTTATATTGTACTCAATCAGTGCATCTAAAGAAGTTGACTGGTATCAATGAAAGTTTATCTTGAAATAAAGCAGTCTTAAAGATAATACTAGAGTCCTTCTTCTCTCTCATTTCCCTTTTTATATGCTGGAACAGACTAATATGGCTGTCTCTTTGAAAATATGTTCATGCTGACATTTTCCTGTGATAATTATCCAAAATTACTAAATCCTGTACACGTCTCAATTCAAGTACTTAGGTAAGATATTGCATTCGTCGCTGACTATAACACAGCCATAAATTAGCTAGTTCAAAAACTATGGTTTTGGATTCAGTAACAAGTAAAATTGGCTTGGAAATTTTAATATGGTCAGATTCTGTAAGTGGAAAGCTAAACTTGAATCTGAGAGACTTAAGATAAATCCATGCCATTTGTATTTTAAAATAGGTTTAATCATGACCTATCCCATCAGGATTTTGTGATATGGAAATGTGATTTTAAAAAAATTTGAGCATGCAAAGAGATGTAGAAATAAAAAAGCAATGGATAACTCTAACTAGTCATGAAATAAAACAGATTGCTTTTGGTCATAATTTACAGCAATTGTGAAAGGAAGATTTTCCCTGTGCTAATTTTTTATAGCTCAGTAGTGATAATAGTTTTAAAATGTCTTGGCTTTCTTGGGGGGAACAATATTAAAAGATTAATTATAAAGTAAAATATGTTCTTGTATTGCATCATTTAAAAAAAAAATAACTTGCTGCTCAGAGGAAGTTTAATGTGTCTCACAAGCAATGGCATAAAGGAACAACTAGCCTCAGTGGCAGGAACAGAAAATGCAGAAGTCCTATTTGTATGGGAGGAAAGTAATTGATCCATGAATAGCATAGATTGGTGGAGGGAGAGTAAATGCTACATTCATGAAGCTAGTGGCATAGAAATATTGACTGATGGTGGGAACAGCTTCCCCCCCCCCCCCCCACACACAAAAAAGTTGTTCTTGTTTATAAGGGGGAGATGGCTTCAAAATGAATGTTTGTTTAGCATAGTTTAGCTTACGATTTTAGTTGACAATTTTTTTCAACAATTAGATGTCACACATTTCAGAGAAATAATTTTGTCTGCCTACATTTGTCTTTGTCCTCCTTTAATACAAGATCGGAAAAGACATTAAAAACATTTTACCAAACTTGCAAAAGTATTTTCTTTGCCCTTCTAAGTTAACCACCATAGACATCTGTCAATTACCATCTCTTAATACAGTATATCTGTAGATAACAATAGAAACTTTTATTTATTTATTTATTTATTTATTTATTTTGTGGTTTGTTTTAATTTCTATACTGTTGAGGAGATAAAAGGTTGATTCAGCAACTTATTGACTGCAGAACTGCACTTCATAATATCAGGGAATCTATGTGCTTTATTGGTGATCATACTGTGTAATAATAGCCCATATTAATGAGGTAAGAATAAAAGAAGCATAAAATTTCACAGCAACAAGTAAATTAATTCCACTTTTGTACAGCATTTTACATGTTCCTTAGCCAGGGATTAACTAGTACATACATCAAAATAATCTACTTAATGACAAAGGAGTTCTTAAATGGACTTCTTGAACACAGTTATTTGAAAGTCTGCATCTGCACTGTATAAATAATGGCTTTAAAGGTCATGGGTCAATGCAATAGAATCCTGGGAATTGTAGTTTATTGAGGCACCAAAGCTGTTTGACACAGAAGGCTAGATATCTCACGAAACTACAGTTTCAGAATTCCATAGAACTGAGCCAAGGCAGTTGAAGCAGTGTCAAACTGCATTATTTCTGCAGTGCGGACGCAGCCATAGTTAGCCTTATGTGTGTTCCAGTCCAGATTGCAGTTGCTTACCGATATGAAAGATCTCTCACAGCTTAGTTCATTGAAATGGTAAATATACTGTTCTGTCCCCACTTACATTCTTCTCTTTTCTCATTCCAAAAAAGTAAGGAACAAAATCGAAGGCTTTCATGGTCGGCATCCATAGTTTTTTGTGGAGCTTTCAAGTTATGTGGCCATGTTCTAGAAGAGTTCCTTTCTGACGTTTCGCCAGCATCTGTGGCTGGCATCTTCAGAGAAGATTCTCTGGACTCTTTCAAACGGGAGGAATTTCTCCCAATTCTGAATGGAGCCAATGCGGATTCATGTAAATTCGCTTGTTTAGCGAATTTACCTGAACCCCTACTCCGTTCGGAAGGCATTCGGAATTACTTCCCATTACCCGAAAATAACCCCCCTTGCCCGAAATCACGTGAGAAGCTTAAATTCGCAATAACGTTAAACCCATGATTGCATTCGGAGTAACTTCCCTTTTGCCCGAATTTGCGTGAGAAGAATTAATTCGCAATAACGTGAAACCCCAGGATTGCGTTTGGATTGCGCTTGGATTATACTTCCAATTTCCCACATCTGAAAGAGTCCTCTGAAGCTGCCAGCCACAGATGATGGAGAAACGTCAAAAAGAACTCTTCTAGAACATGGCCACATAGTCCAAAAGCTCCACAAAAAACTATAGTAAGGAACAAACTTGTTTAAACTTCTGTTTTTCTTTTATCTTGTTTAAATTGCATACAGAAATATGAGATTCCATATTGAAAAGTTTGCAAAAGTATCAGCTCTTGAATGCCATAGCTGATGCAAAGGTAGAATGGCTATGTTTTGGAGGAGAATCAACCAAACAATCTTGGAATTCTGATATGTCACATACAGAAATGTGCACATTTTTGTCATGTCAATCTATGTTTGATGTAAAAATGATGTGAAATCTTGGCAAAGATTTTGAGATGTTAAGAATTATCTAGAGAAAACTGGGGAAGACTTATATTATAATGATAGTGTGTGAAAATTATTACTTGCTAAACAGAGATCTGTTTATTTACCAAGAGATTGAAATTGCTGATATTTTTGAAACCACAAATATTGAAATCATAGCATTAATGGTGCATATTGGATCAGATAATTAAGGCTGGTAATTGGAGGCAACAAAGATGGAAGGTAATTGGACTTTGGGAATTATTATAAAAATCATTAGGAGGGGGAAACAAGAGCAGAATGTAAATAGTTTCAATAGGGCACCAAGGTTGCCTCAGATGGGCCTCAGATGGGGCAAAATTTCTATGGAGCAAATTTTAAAACCCTTATATCTGAAGCTGGTTGAAACAGATTAATATACTAATCATATATGCAGAGAAACTTTAGTGATTTGTTTGTTGTTTACTATCATCAAGTCAACATTAACTAATGGTGATCATATGAATAAGAGACCTCTAAGATGCCCCATTATCTGCAGTCCTGCTCAAGTCCTATAAATGTGGGGCTATGGTTTCCTTGATTGAGTTTATCCAGCTGTAATGCAGTCTTTCTCTTTTCCTGCTGCCTTCCAATTTACCAAGAATTATTGATTCTTCTAATGAGTTATGTCCCCTCATAATTATGACTTAAGTGTGATAAACTCCATTTGTTCATTCTGGCTTTTTGGAAGAGATCAACCTTGATGCATTGGACCTATTTATATATCTTTTTGGCATGGTATCTATAGATCTCTCATTTACCATCATATTTTGAATGACTCATTTCAAATGAGCTAGACAGAGCTTGTTATTATTATTTCTTCCATTCTTATTGAAGGATATTTTATTTTATTTATATTCTGCCTCTCTCCTGCTTTGGGACTCAAGACAGCTTTCAATGATGCTAAAAGAAGATAATAATAAAGACCAGATGATAATAAGTTAAAACACAATTAAGCAAGTTACTAACTTAAAATGCCATTAATAATTTAAAAGAGTAAAATCATTTAACAAGATCCAAACAAAGTAGAGCACAAGCTGAACATCAGTCAACAGTGTGATGCAGCAGCTAAAAAGGCCAATGCAATTTTAGACTGCATCAATAGAAGTATAGTGTAGATCAAGGGAAGTAATAGTGCCACTCTATTCTGCTTTGGTCAGGCCCCACCTGAAATACTGTTTCCAGTTCTGGGCACCACAATTCAAAAAGGATGTGGAGAAACTGGAGTGTGTCCAAGGGAGGGCAACTAAAATGGTGAAGGGTCTGGAAACCATGTCCTATGAGGAACGACTTAGGGAACTGGGGATGTTTAGCCTTGAGAAGAGAAGGTTAAGAGGTGATATGATAGCCCTGTTTACATATCTGAAGGGATGTCAAATTGAGGAGGGAGCAAGGTTGTTTTTTGCTGCTCCAGAGAACAGGACCCGGAACAAATAGATGCAAGCTCCAGGAAAAGAGATTCCACATAAACATTAGGAGAAACTTCCTGACAGTAGGGGCTGTTCGACAGTGGAATGCACTCCCTTGGAGTGTGGTGGAGTCTCCTTCTTTGGAGGTCTTTCAACAGAGGCTGGTTGGCCATCTGTTGGGGATGCTTTGATGGAGAGTTCCTGCATGGCAGGGGGTTGGACTGGATGGTCTCTTCCAACTCTATGATTCTATGAAAGAACATCTCACATTGCTATTTAAGAAATAATTAGAACTGAGACAGGTCTGAAGTGTGGAAATATATTGTTACACTTGAGGATTTCCTAATGATTTATAGCTTCATCATGTGGTTTGAAATTATTTTGATTTAAACATGTATTTAAAAGTTTAATCATTTCACTGATATTTGATTTCCTATTTGCCTATTTAAAAGCATCTTATTGAACTTCATGAAATATCCTGTGTCTGAAATTATTTAGGAAGAAACAATTAGTATTAGAATTGATTAATGAATCTTAAAATCAGTTCTATAGACAATGTCTATGATATATATATACATCTCATAATAAGTGCTTTAATTTGTGTATTATTCAACACAATGCTGACATTTTTTAAAAATTGCATCTTCTACACCTGTTTAATTGCTACATGAGAAGATTCACCACACTGATGTCCTCGATACTATAAATTAATATATGAATAGATCACATTAATATATAGGATTTTCAAAGAAAGTTTTGCCATTTGATTATTGCTAAAAATGAATTAAGAATATAAAAATAAAGACTAAATTTTATTATCTATCTATATAGATGTATATATAGACTTTGTTTGTTGTTGTGTGCCTTCAAGTTATTTCTGACTTATGGGCACTCTAAGATGAAACTATCATGAGGTTTTCTGGGGCTGAGAGTATGTGACTCACCCAAGTCCACACTGTGGCTTTCCATGTCTAAGTGAAGACTCAAGCCATGATCTCCAGAGTCATTGTCCAACACTCAAACCTCTACACCTAAATAGCTCAAAAATACCCAAGAATTGTTTTACACCATTCAGACCTGGATGAAGAGATGGGCATGCCCATGCCAGGTGCCACTCTGCTAGAGTTCTAGACTTAGATAGTTTCTAAATTAAATGGAGCTTCTCAGAAATAAATCAGATCTGACCCCGAACTCTCCCAAACCTTTGTGAATAATTCTAACTTGGCCAGATCCAGGAACCCACAGTGTGGGCTTTTTTGCTACTCTTCCAAGGAAGTATATTATTTCAGGGATGATGGGAGTTGTTGCACATAACCTCTGGCTGTAACTCCTCACCAACTTGGTAAAGCAGAGCTGACCAGTTTTGGTCAGTGGTTGTTGTGTTGCAAATATAGCAGAGTTGCAGAGTAGGTGCTGAAGATCCTGACAAATCTCTTCTTGCACTCTCTCTCTCATCTGGATATCATCACCTCAGGAACTGCTGGTCCTTGTTTTCACAGCTTGGCACTCCTGCTTCAAACAGTCGAAAATCCACACAACTTGTAGTCTAAACAATAGAACTACTTTTATTCTGCTATCTGGTTACATACAACTAATAAAATAACAAACAACTTTGCAACACATTGACTAAGCTTCTGTAACACTATACATTCACTTCAAATCCTCACAGCTCACCCAGTTCAAAAAACACCACCACCACCACCATCATCATGGACAAGACTGGCAATTATTACTATTGTTAGTTGCCACCCACTGGGTGTGCATATCCACATTGATTGGCTGACTATTCTCTCCCCAGACTTAAATCCAACCCTTGACTATGGTGGTCTTGCCCATGAGTCACGTTCCAGGTGTTTTCAGTGTACATTCTTTAGTGACCTTGACTTTCAAGACTTATTGTTTTGATTATATTTGCACCTGTGATTTTGTGTATGTGCCTTGCCATGCTGGAAACTTTCTAATTGGAAATCTTCTGTCCCTTTGTTTCTCACATACATCTTTTCATTTCAATTACTGCATGTCCCATGCTCCATTTCTTGACATATTAAAACTGTTTTGGCAGAGCCTGTGCTCCCCAGTAAAGTATGGCACTGGCTTCTTGCTTGGATAACAGTAGGAGTTCAATATTTCTGCCTGTGTTATTGTATGACCCATATCCACTCCTATCTTATTGTGACTTGGTGCTGGCAAACAAACAAACAAACAAAAAATTATCATTCACTTTAGGGTATCCTCTATCCCCTGGACATAGCCTTCTAAAATCTTGAAGGATTCTTGGCTTCTAAATTTTTCATTGGCCATTATCCTGTGTGGTATACATAGAACATAACAACCCCATGTGTGCAGGCCTTCCCTGCAGCAGATGTCAAGTCCTATGGGGCTGTTGTTATGGCAAGGGAGAGGAAGAGAGAGGGGGAGGGAGGGAGGGAGGGAGGGAAGGAAGGAAGGAAGGAAGGAAGGAAGGAAGGAGAGAGGAGCAGGAAGTGGGGACTGCCCTTGTGTCTACTGCAGTGTGCTAAACAATCAGAAGAACAATGAATGCAGGTGATTAAAATGTATATAAAAGCTGGAATCCTGATAGTGACATATGCATCCTTGATGAATGTCTTGTTTGGTATGAAGTTCAAGTGGATACCTGGAAGCTACCCCTGCAGTTGCTATGGTGAAATGGGAGAAGGGAGGGATAGCAGAATGTTTTTCCTCTTCTTCCTCAAGCAAACAGCAGTGGGGTGAGGAGATGCTTCTACCTGGTCACCATAGCAACTACAAGGCTAGGCATTTGTGATTCAAATCAACACATTCATCCCCATCAAGCATGTATATGTCACTATGAGGATCCCAGCCATTATCTACATTTTAATCTTCTGCATTCATATTTGTTCCTGTTCTACATTTTTCCTCTTCTTAATCTTATGCTGGATTAGACCAAAGGCCTTTAGAGTCCACACAGCAAACAATCAGATGCCCATGAGAAATCTCTCACCAGGATTGGACTGTAATTGCACCCTTCATTTCAAATTCCACAGCAACTGTGATAAAGAGGCCCGATACCTTTGATGTTGGAGGTGACTTGTACCCATCAATGACCCCCAGCCTCAATGAATTTGTCTTAGCCATTTAATACTATCCAATTTTGACAATCATTACTATATACTTCAACAATAAACTCCATGGCTTAGCAATGTGCTGTGTGAAGTATGTCTTCTCTCTCTCTCAAATCATTCACCAATCAATTTAAAGAATGACCTTGGACAAGATTCTAAAGCCCAGAACAGACAGGCAGATGGTGGTGGCTTCTGGCCACTCCAAGAGCATGGCATTTACATGATGCATTCCCCAGAACACCTGGAATCTGCCCTGGGGCTGTGCCAAGGCTGCCTAAGGCAGCCCAAAACTGACCCCAGAAGGAGCAGATATTTTCTGCTCCTGTTTGGGGTCAGGGGAGGAGATGCCCTCCAGGCCCCAGCATGTTTTCGCCATACCCCCAAGGTGATCAGGCTAGGAGCAGTTTCTAGCTGCTCCTTCCTGCCCATCTGCTTTGCCCCTGAGTCATTGGATTATCTTATCTACGTTCCCTGCACTTTGCACTGTTATAACTCTGTACTACTCTTTCTAGTACTTACTAAGTAATTAGATTAAAGAGCACTAAACATAACCTTTCCTTATACAGTACGTGATCCTGTCTCCTAATCATTTTGGTTCCCCTTTTCTGAACCTTTGCTATCTCTATTATATCTTTTTTCAGTTTTGGTGACCAAAAGGTTACAGAGTATTCCAGTTGTGGTTGCACCATGTAACAGATGATTTTGGTTTTTCATTCCTTTTCCAATGTTGGCCAACACAGAGTTTGTATTGATATTGTATTGATATTTTGTTCAGCCATTGACCAAAATCACAAGGTCCCATTCTTAGTCAATTACTGTCATGTTAGCTCCTATTAGGGGAGATGTGTGGGTATGAAGTTGGATATTTTCTCCCTTCAATGTGCATCATCTTTTCTTTTCTTCATAAAACTTCATTTGCAATTTTAATGCCCTTTCTCCCAGTTGGGAGAAATATTTCTGGAACTCTTCACATTCCATTTTCCTTCTTCACTATCCAAACAAAGTGACCCATCCAAACAAAGTGACCTTCCTACTCACCCCTAACTTCAGGTCCTTTATGAATGATTTTGAAACTTTAGATAGCTGAGGAGTCCCTCTACTACTCTTCTCCAATGTGACAAATGACTATTTAGTCCAGAGCTGGGCAACTTGGAAAATCCAGGGACCAGTTTCCAGCCTCTTGGATGTTCTATGTGTTACAATAGGCCTCCCAAATTTGCACCACATTCAAACAAATCAAAAGCAAAGTTGTTTCTGTCCCAAATTTAGTTTCATTTCAAAGACTGGAGTACAGCCACCCCAATGTAAAACCAATATTCCTAGAAGCCTCCAAAAACTGGGGGTGGGGGTGGGGTGGGGGGATCAATGGAAATATACTTAAGGGTGGGGAACATTTAAGCACTCTGTAATGAAGGGACTGATATTTTGCCTCCATCATGTGGCAGTCCTCTGTCACATACCTGGAAGAAAGCCTAATTGAACAAAATAGGAATTACTCTGAGTAGACCTATACAGAGTTGAGCTATTAGGAAATAAATTCCATATTACCATTCATCTCAGAAATTAATTACAAATTAATTTCCAAGCTTAAAAGAAAAAAAATAGTCCTCTCATGAAATGAGATTTTTCTGTTTTTCTGCTATGCATAAAACGGGTTCCATCTCCTTGACATGAACAATATGTAAAAGCCAGACTGGTAATATCAGTAATAACCAGAAACAGGCATTTTTTGCTTGCTGCCATGTGATCTAGCACATATGGAGTTGGACATATTCATTAAAATATTCTTTGGCTTCTTTAATCACCAGTGGAGGTGTAATTAGAAGTCCCAATGAAATAAGCAAACATATTGTGCCTTTCCCAGTTCCATGTTCCCTCAGACCACTGAAGGGATGTTCCAAAGGATTTAGCAGGTTTCATCATAAAACACCTCTTCTAATTTAACATGGATAAAACAAAGGACTGATTCTTTCTCACGCTGAATTTGAATGCACCATGATGTGGCTTTTACTTTGATCATGATACCTAATTTGCATGGTGTATTTTTCTTTCCAACCTATCTCATCTGGTTAAAATATGTTTCTTTATTTTCTGGATTTTCTATATCCTGTAGGACATCAGCTTTTGATCTCAGCAAGTTTTGTCTCTCATAATGTGTTTAGAAGAAATGTTTATGATGGAAAATAACAGGTTATGTTATAACGTATCTCAGATATAAAGAAGTAGGTGACACCTTCGCATAGCCAAGTAGAAAACTCCAGAATATCAAAAGTCATGGTCACAGTCCTTTATTTTAATATCAGAGCATGAGATTTCTATTCATAGAAGGCATGCACAGCACAATTGTAAAACTACAATCGTGTTGTGCATACTTTTCTATGAACAGAATAAGTGGCTAATGGACAGAAATGAACAGAAACAAGGGGCTAATCAAGGAAGGCGGAATCTGCGGATAGGTACTAACAAAAGAGAATTTCTTTGCAATATCTTTTTAAACCACAAGTTGGTAAACTAACTTGCTGACTGCTGTGTCTGCTACCCCACCACCACCACTTACAATAGAGATGAAAAACATATAATCTTCCAAGATACTGTTGATACTGTGGTGCAGTGTTTAAATACCTGTACTGCAGCCACTCACTCAAAACCATGAGGTGGCAAGTTCAATACCAGCAAAAGGGCTCAAGCTCGACTCAGGCTTGCATCCTTCCAAGATTGCTAAAATTAGTACCCAGATTGTTGGGGGCAAGTAGCTTACAGTTGTAAACCGCTTAGACACTCCTTAGGCAGTATGTAGCGGTATATAAATGAAGCTGTTTGTTTGTTTGTTTGTTTGAAAAGCAGCTCCCAACAACCCCATCTACACAGTCCTACTGTTTTTGGAGAGTCACAGATCTTAGAGTAAAAAAATAGCTCTGTTATTATATGTAAAGCTGATATTGAATTTCATCACAAATGGGAGAAAGGGTGGCAATACTAGGTCAAAGGAATATCACACCAACATGATGAAACCACACCAGTACCACACCACACCAGCAGCTGCCCTTTGAGCTCATATGGGAGTTCTCTCCTCATCTGTCCTTTATGGCACTGTTGCTGTGCAAATAGAAATGGAATTGGATGTCATTTAGGAGCAAACTATCTTTAGACTCTTTCAAACAGGAGGAATTTCTCCCAACTCCGAATGGAGCCAATGCGGATTCATGTAAATTCGCTTGTTTAGCGAATTTACATGAACCCCTGCTCTATTCGGAAGAACCCCTGCTCCATTCGGAATTACTTCCCATTACCCGAAAATAACCCCCTCCTGCCCGAATTTGCATGCGAAGCTTTAATTCGCAATAATGTAAAACCCATGATTGCATTCGAATTGGCTTCCCTCTTGCCTGAATTTGCGTGCGAAGAGTTAATTCGCAATAACGTAAAACCCATGATTGCATTCGAATTGACCTTAAATTATACTTCCAATTTAGCCTCGTATGAAAGAGTCCTTTGTTCTGCAAAGGAGTAGTAGTTTTTTGCAGCCACAGCAGCCTTAAAACAGTTTCCCAACCTTTGTTGGGCTGCAATCCCCTTGCGGCCAGATGTCCTGCACCTTCCTCCATCCAGCCCCCCCCCTCCCCAATTGGTTAGGAGGCAAGAAAGGGGTGGGACTTCCAGCTGCCTACAAGCCCCAGCATGTATGAAGGAATAATTAACTGCATCCAGAAATACACCAATTTAAATACTGAAATCATTGTGCCAGGGATGTTTACGGGAAATAAACATAGACATGCAGCATCATAATAGAATAGCAGTAATGGACATCCAAATATATGCATTGCTACTACCACTACTACTATACTACTACTACTACTACTACTACTACTATAATCAACAACTTAATTTACCTTTTTCACAAAATGTGGATTCAAAGCAGCTTACAAATTAAAATGCTACTAAAACATGCAAAGGATCAAAATAAAATGGAATTAAATTGCCACTGGTGGTGAAGTGGTTAAATGCCTGTACTGCTGCCACAATGTTATATGTTCAATCCTAGAGGAGGACTTCATGGTCCACTCAGCCTTCCATCCTTTCGTAGGTTGGTAAAATGAGTGCCCAGCTTGTTTGAAGCAATTGGCTTACATATTGTAATTTTGCCAGGCAGTTCACTGAGTGCTAGTTCACTGATAAGCGGTATAGAAATGCACTTGCTATTGCCATTGCTATAAAAACATTCAAAAACAATTCAAAACATACAGCTTAAAATGAAAAAAAGCAGTTTTTAAAAACAGGGCTAGAACATTAAAATCAACAACACCCTTTCTCAGAAAACATTTGGTTCTCAGAAGCCTGTCCAAAAAAAAGGGGGGGGGGTGGCCAGCTAATAGAAGGGCCATAAAGAGCTGAAGATTCTAGCCTTCCTAGGAAGCAAATTCCAGTCTAGGAGCAGCCACTGAGAAGACTCAGTCTGGCACACCCACTAATCATGCCTGTGAAGGCAGTGGGATTGGAAGAAGGGCCTGTCCTGGGGATTTCAGGGCCTGGACAGGCTCTTTTGTGGAGATTTGATCTATCACACAGCCTGGATTTTAGCCATATGGGATTTTATAAGTCATCATCAGCTCTTTGAATTGTACTCAGAAACAGTGAACACAAAACAATACCACCAAGTTATATGTGCAGAGATGGACAGAATGAGTTGTAAAGTTGTTGCTTCAATTACATTAAAGTGTACAAAAATCCATTTATATATCTGAGGGACATATGTTTTGTACACCTGAGACAGGGGGTGAACAGATCATTGGTACAGTTGTGTCTCACTCCATGTCAGAGTGCAGCCCAAAATAAATACAAGGTAATATATGCAAGAACATTGTGCTGTTGTAGTTCAGAGAATATTCAAAGTTACTGGTTCTATCCCAGCAGATGATTTGGTCTAATACTGTCTTTACAGTCCTGGTAAAATTATATTGGCTCACGTCAGTAGCATGAAATAGATAGGTCTTTCTAGTATAATTATAAAGTTTATGCCTTCCTTTAAATTCACTTGAAATGTCCAGAAATCTTTAAAGACAAGGCCAATGCAACAGCAGAAGCAACACAAGCCAGTCAGTGGGAAGCAGTAATACAGGTGCCAATGAAGTAGCAGGATTTATTTGTGATTTGTACAAAATGCTGACAGGAGTGTGAGTTCACATGTAATAATAATAATAATAATTTTTATTTCTAGCCCGCCCCTCTCAACGAGCAATCAGGGCAGGTTACAGCAAAGGTTAAAAACAGTACAAGTTAAAATATCCTATCCCATCCCCCGCCTCCCCCCCCTTAAAAAAGAATTAAATCACAATGAAGTTAAAACAAATGTATAAACAAATAAAAACAGCTAGAACAGCAGCAGGAATTCCGGGCTGAGAATTCTAAACTATATAAAGGTGGAGAAAGCACAGGGGATGGGATGGAAAAACTCCAAAGTCTAGGTTTGGAGCTGGGAGATGTTAACCGTTTTCTGGGAAGGCCTCCTGGAAGAGATGCATTTTAGGGCTTTTTAAAAGCCTTCAACAGAAGGAATGAGACGTATCTCATCCGGCAGGTCATTCCACAGCTTGGGGGTGACAGCTGAAAAGGCCCTCTGGGAGGTCTGCACCAACCTGGTCTTCATGGGCTGTAGCAGATTCCTCCCAGAGGACCGAAGTGTGCAGGAGGGGGTTCATATGGGAAGAGGAAGAGGCAGTCCCTTAGATAGGATGGACCCAAGCCATGTAGGGCTTTAAAGGTTAAAACCAACACCTTGTACTGTGCCCAGACACTGATCGGCAGCCAGTGGAGAGATTTGAGCACAGGTGTTATGTGCTCTCTCCTAGATGTTCCAGCAACAAGCCTGGCTGCCATATTTTGGACCAGTTGTAGTTTTCGAGTTAGGCACAAGGGTAGCTCCATGTAGAGTGCATTACAGTAGCCCAAACGTGAGGTTACCAGCACATGTATCACAGTTTCCAGATCCTTCACTTCCAGGAAAGGGCACAGTTGGCGTATCAGCCAAAGCTGGTAGCATGTATGCCATTCTAAAATCAGCCCTGGTGCCGCAGTGGTTAAATGCCTGTACTGCAGCCACTCACTCAAAACCATAAGGTGGCGAGTTCAAGACCAGCAAAGGGCTGAAGCTCGACTCAGGCTTGCATCCTTCCAAGGTCGCTAAAATGAGTACCCAGATTGTTGGGGGGCAAATAGCTTACAGTTGTAAACCGCTTAGACACTCCTTAAGGGTATGAAGTGGTATATAAATGAAGCTGTTTGTTTTGTTTGTTTGTTCTAAAAGTGCACTGAAAGAACCCAAGGGAGCATTTCTCATGTTTTGTGCTACAGCATGAGTGGGAACTGTGTGGCCCTCACAATAGCCCTACCAAGGAAACTCAATTGTGAGGAATGTTGTGAGCTGAGGTGTAATAGCCTCTAAAGAGAATTCACACTCCTGACATAAAGATCCGTACATTCCGATCAAATATATTAAGAATTCTTCCAAGATCAAAGCTGGTCCTCATTTCTTCCCAGAATTCAAAAAAGGTGCTGAATCCCATGTACTGCTACAAGCAATACTGAATTGCTCAAAGAATGCCCAGTTTGAATCTAGTAGTTAAAACGAGTGATTATTGTAGAGTTTTCATCTTTTAACATATCAACATTTGCTGTCACATTTGCTGAAGTTCTGACAAACAAATTTGTTTCTGGTACTCCGGATTATTCTAAGAATGAAATGAAAGTCAACTTGTTTGTCAAGCACACAGCAGCAAAAGCCATTCAAATTAGTTTAAGACTGCATGTAATGATTCACAATAATTTTTCTTTCCTTCAGTGGGATCCATTCTATATGCCTAATAAAAACAAGCCAGTGCCTTTGTATAGCTCTGTATGCATCCTTATCCATGTTTTCTTAATTTAACCCTAGGAACTGAGTTTTGCTAACTTTAATATGGTCACAAGTATGAGCCAGCCTTCCCTAGTGATGTATGGGCAGCCACTAGGGAAAATTAAACACTCATGCCACTGAAGTCATGTAAACACATCTGTAGAACAAGGCAGGGTTTGTAGCTATATGAAAGCTAGAATTAAAATTCTGTTCATACAGAACCTTTCATATCTGCTCTTTTGGATGCCAATAAGTATTTACTCAAAACTTGTCTGATGCAAAGTAGTGAAACATGCCTCAGATAGGGCATAACATGCTATTTGAAAACACTGAAATTCTGGACCATGCCAACAACTATCAGGTCAGAATGCACAGGGAATCCATTGAAATCCACAAACATCTGGACAATATCAACAGGAAAGAAGAAAACCTAAAAGTAAATGAAGGCCCAATACAGACTGGTTCTTTGCACTGGCTAGGGGCTGATTTAAGGGCTTCATAGGGCTGGGCACCAAGGCTGACAATGCCCTTTAATTGGCCCCAGGCCGGTGCAATGCTGGGCATTTATAAGTGTCCAGCCCTAAAATTGGCACACGTGCACCATCTTGCTGTGGCCCCATCCTCATGGGGGCTCGACGATGACATACAGGTGTCTGCATGACCAAACAGGGCTTGCTGGAAATGGTGGCATCATGGCACACAGGTTCCATTATGACACATCTATAAAGAAGCTGCTCTAGGCTTGTTTTAGGGAGCGTGTCCGTGCCGTGACATGCGGCTGGTGTGGCACCTACAAGGGGCAAAGACAGCTGGCATGGAGGCACCCATCTTTATCCCCCCAAAGTTTGGCTACCAGTTCTGAAAAACACCAAAATTAAGACCCAGCAAAATGTAAATGAAAACCACCCAGGATCATGGTTTTTTTCCCAACAGACAATGGACTGCTAATTAAGCAGACACTAATCCTCCTTGCCCATCCTCCCACCCTGAGGCCTTGCCACTCAACAACAGAACAATAGACAGATTATGATATAAATCACTCCTACCAACATGGCATATAGCGAGATAGATAGATAGATAGATAGATAGATAGATAGATCCTACTCACGTCTGTGCCAGCATTCTCTGATGATTTCAGCCACAGATGCTGGCGAAAAGTCAGGAATAAATTATTCTAGAACATGGCCACATAGCCCCCCCAAACCCCCCCCCAAAAAAAAATGTCTCAGATTTATTGCAGATATTTTGCAATTAGATCCTAATTGAACTAAACTTTGTCATCTAGAGATGCAAATTTTGTTCTCACAGGTGAGAAAATCCTTCTTGCTGTGAAAAATCATCAAAAACTGTGCAGACCTTTCAAAAACTAGTCAGGGAAGGTAGCATGTGGCTTTTCTTTATGCAGAAAATAAGTTTTCTAGATAGGATACAACATTTTCTGCACATAAATGTTTCTGGGAACAGGCTTGGAATGCCATTTTCCATCCAAAAACACAAGCATTTTTCATACAGAGTAAGTCCAAGATGGCAATGGAATGGAATGGAACAGAACAGAACAGAATAGAATACACCTATCTAGGATTCTCCCTGTCAGGGTTTCCTTAAATTCAAGAAAGCTATTTTTTGACCATATTTTGAATATTTTCAAATATTCTGTCCATTCTTCCCCTTGAGACTAATGGAGAAAGGATGCATCCTCCCAAGACTTGGAAACATTTTATCCCCACCCATCTTGCAACAAAGTGTTTTAAAAAATCAATTTCAGTTTGCTTATTGGGCAGAAGAGGAATTTGCCATGGAAGGGAGACGCTGCAGCAATAACCACCATACAGCACATTGGAAGGAAAAGGCCACAACTTTATTGAATACAGCTGAAAAGGTAGGGTTGGCCCAAAAAGCATGAGGTCTGGATCTGGCATTGACCAGCCCCTAGTTCATCGATGAACCAAATTACCATGGCCAAGCTATGGGATGGCAAAAGGGGTAACTGGTTAATCACATGTTCGCCTCTTAAGTAACTGGTTGATTGCATATTTGCATTTCACCGGAGGATGCTGACCAGTGTTACCTCCACAATGGCAACACCACATGCTCTCAGCATCCCTGGGTCCCCAATGGACTCCCAATCCATTGCTCCTCAGCTCAGGAAACCACGGCCTCCAGATCCAAGACCTATGCTACCACCCTGAAAAAGTTGTGACAGCACAACCCTAACCCTAATTAAAGGGAGGGAGGATGGGAAGAACCAAATTGGAATGGTGTCAGACCCCTGTGCCACATGGCCTTAAGTAGGCCCCAATGCTCAATTCCGAGGCAGAAGGCCCAGACATCCCACCCCTTCTAGCCTCCCATCCAATATGGGGGAAGAATCACCCTGGCACTGACCAATGGGCCATGTTTCTGCCCCCTCCCTGATGCATGTCAGGAGCTATAATCCTGGTGCTGGCTGGAAATGCCACCCTCCTCAGCCTAGCCAGCCAATCTGGGCCCAGCCAGTCTGAGCTGAATTCTGCTGGGAAGCCACCAGGCAGAGAGAGCTGAAGCAGCTAGTGGCTTTCTCCTCATGGCAGTCGGGCAGCCTCATTTCTGCTAGGAGCAACAAATTTAATTTTTAACCTTTTGCTTTTTTTTTTAAATTAAAACTGTGTTTATTGATGTATAATAAAAACAAGAACCTGTTTTCAAGCATAGCTGCTTGTATAAGCCTCTGAATATAAACACTGGCATGTCTTTTCACACAGTAATAGAATGTACAGATGGGGGAGGTAAAGGTTGCTAGAAGAGAGAGCATCAAATGAAAGCATTAAGACATATGGTGTTATTTAAAGCACAAATGATCCAGAACATAAGAAGCACATAGGGAAATGTGAAAGGAAAAGATCATTAAGGCAACTGACTGACTAACAGGCTAACAGTAAATGCAATGTTAATTCTCCTAAAAGAATTTTGGTGATGGATTCTATAGTTAGTAAGTCATCTCAACATACATACGTACGTATGTATGTATGTATGTTGTGTGTGTGTGTGTGTGTGTGTGTGTGTACACACACACACACACACACACACACACTACAACTACAGAGTTATTGAGGTCCTGGAAACGGAACTGTCAATGAAATCCTATATATTCCAAATACGTTCCAGTTAAGAGACAATAAGTTCCAGTTGTGAGACAATAAGATGGCAGCTTGAGATTCCTTAACAGGACCATGTTGTATTGACCTATTCAAAGGGTGGAAATAATATCACTGATTTCCTTTCTGCTTTGTTTGAGGGGTTTTCAAATTCTTTACTCTGAGCTTTTATTGTAATTTAAGGCACATCGATGTGCCTTAAGAGAATGACCCCTTTATTGCATTTATGTATCCCATCTCAGCCTTACAACAAATGTTCAACATATAAAACAATGAAAACATTACATACACAGTCAAAAGCATTTTAAAAACAGGTTGAAGCAATTCCTTACAAATATTTCAAAAATATATGTGAACCATCCCTAAAGGATCCCAGTAAAGATCGAATCCTTTTAATAGGACTTTCCATCTATGAGTCACCTACCTTGCCAGCCTTCTCTCACTCAACAATGGCTTTCCTCACGAAAGAACATCCTATTAGTGACATACTAGCCTGTTAGGGACTTACAGTAAGTGACTCACTGTTAATGACTAGCCTATGCAAATGGTTGTTGTGGAGCTGGGAAGTCTCTTCCAACTGTGTAACAACCAACTCATCCAACTTATTTTTAAGCTGCTGTAGTGCCCTCAGCATGACCAGTGAAGATTAGGCTGTGTATCTAACTATAGGAAGATAGGCAGATACTATTAAATGGCTGTGTTGAGGGTGAGGTGGGAGGGGGTCCTGTGGCATCTTAAAATGGTGGGATGGAGTGTGGTGGATATATGTTAGCATTCTGCCTGTGCAGAACTTCATGGTACATCTCCTAATCCAGGCTCACCACTAATAAAGTCTGGACTCTATCCATACTGTGATGTTTCATGGCCCAGTATTTCTTATTCCATTTTTCACTCCTCTTGCTTTCTCACAAACCTCCACACCACTAGCCTTCTAAGGACAGTTGACACCTCTTCAGAGCCTGAGTGAGCTGTCTTCTTGCCCTCATCTAGCTCAGAACACAGTTTCTGTATCCATAGGCATTACCAAAATTCTCTATCCTTTCATAAATGAGCTGGATTTTTACCTAGATGCAGTGAGCATACTGCATACACAGACCTCTACACATATTAGTAATGCTGCCTCATATTAGTAATGCTGCCATGACTCAATGCCATGGAATTCTGGGATTTGTAGTTTTGTGAGATATTTAGCCTTCTCTATCAGAGAATTCTGGAGTCACAACAAACTGCAAATTCCAGGATTCCACCGGATGGAACCTTGACATTTAAAGTGCTGTCAAATTGAATTCATTCTGCAGTGTGGCATCATCCTTAGGTGCTCTAAGGTTTGGGTTGAAATCTATAAATAGTCCTATGAGATCTGGACGATCAAGATGTAATGTTGACTGCCATTTGGAGAGGCCAATTTTCCATGTGTAAACTAAGGGATGGAGAGTGACTTTAACCTTAGCTCCATGCTGTACCTCTCTTCTTTCTCTAAGGAGTTTATCAGACGAGAGGAATTTCTCTCTATTTCGAATGGAGCCAATTCGAATTCACGTAAATTCGCTAGTTTAGCGAATTTACGTGAAGTCTAATTGCATTTGGAATGCATTCAGAATGACTTCCCATTGCCCAAAAATGACTTCCCAATGCCTGAAATTGTGTGAGATACTCTAATATGCAATAACGTAAAACCCATGATTGCGTTCAGAATGACTTCCCTTTTGCCTGAAATTGTGTGAGATACTGTAATATGCAATAACGTGAAACCCCATGATTGTGTTCGGATTGCCATTGGATTATATTTCCAATTTCCATCATCTGATAACATCCTAAAACAGCAGATTGGTGACCTGCGCAAGGCATGTAAGCTATTTCCTCCGGTGATACTACAGGAGTGTAAACAAGGAAAACACCTGATCCTGGGGTAACAACAAAAGTACAAACTCACACTTTCACTTGAAATGGCAGAAACCTCTGCTATGCTGCTTTAATTCATGTTATGCTAAAACTCCCAAATTCTCATATACCATATATACTTGTCTATAACTTGAAAAATCCTAGGTAGACCTATATATGGATCAATACAGTAGTACTTTGTGAGCCTTGGTAAAGCTTAGGAGAAGGGAAGGAGGAGATGGAGAAGAGAAATCAGAGGTCTGTGTCCCCCCCCCCTTTTGCAAGCCATCAGCCTTGGGGAAAGTTGTGGGGAAGTGAGGGAAATTGGAGGTCTGTGTCCCCCCTTTTGCAAGCCAGCAGCCTTGGGGAAAGTTGTGGGGAAGTGACGGAAACTGGAGATCTGTGTCCACATTTTGCATGCCCAGGCTGTGATCCTTGAGGTCCAGAGAAGGAGGTAGTGAAGTGATGTCTCTCCCCCCCCCCCCCACATTTAGATCCTTTTTACATGCCCCTAGGTTTGACCCTCAGCTTATCCAGAGGTCATATCAAAATCCATGATTTTGCCCCCAAAACCTGCCTGCAACTTATAAACAAGTTCAACTTATACACAAGTATATACAGTATTTTCACAAAACAGTTTAAAGATTTTTGCTTCTAATGAAATTTTAACATGTTCCACTGGCCACTGATGTGTTTTAGCAGGTATATTGTACCAACACAGTGTTTAGTGATGGACATTGTGACACAGAAATCAAACTGATCGCAATACATCCATGGTAATTTCCTTGTGTTAGACAAATGTCTTCAATTCCATTTAAACTTAGCATGACTTACACATGTTTATTTGATCATATGCACCCATCTATATTACAGATTAAATTCTGTTTCACTGACACACTTCATACAATGAGGGGAATGCAAGTTGCAAGATCTTTCTTTCCCTTTGCTCAAACACATTTGGTCCCTCCTTGCTCATGGCATTTCACAGGCAATTAAACAGAATAGTGATAATGTGTTCTGTTTTATTTTGTCTTTTATTTTAGCCATTATATTTGCATTTTCATCCAGTCTTCTAGGTACAACCAGATGTTACTTAAAGCAGCAGGATTTCCAATCCCTGGCAAACTGATGTTTCTGATAGGAAGGTTGACAGGCTCTTAACTAGAGCAGAACACCATTCATTTAGGACAGGGAGTGCTGCAGTGCCATCTGTTCACTCTTTTGAGTTGTACAAGATTTTATCAAACTATTGGTATTAAAATACTCAAGATGAATTGGTCTGTATTAGATGAAGCAATCAAATCATAGTGCCTACTCCCTCCCATTTCCATGTATCTTGCCTAATGACATCCAACTATAACTCCTACAAGTTTATTGAATAGTTTTGTTTCACATCATCTTGAATGAAATCAATCAGAATTAGAGCACTCACTCAATAGCATGTGCTGTAGATAACATTTTAGGGGATGACTACATGAGCTGCTCACTTTTCTATTGTTGGGAACTTTACAAGAAATTCATGTCTAGATGCTAGAACATTTCTTTCTTTGGAGGTTTTTAAACAGAGGCTGCATGGCCACCTGTGAAGAATGCTGTGATAGTGTGTTCCTGCATGGCAGGAGGTTGTACATGATGTCCCTTGTGGTCTCTTCCAACTCTATGATTCTATAATTTCAGTTAGATTATCATTTAATTACCCCAGCAATATAAGATGATTAATTTCCTCAGATCAACAAAATTGTGAGTTTGAGATTTTTGTTTTCTTTCATTTTGTAAAGATAGGTATGTATGTCTGGGTGGAGGGTGGGGTTCTATGAATGACATTTAGAAACAGCTGCTGCCATACTGCAGAATTAATGCATTTCGACACCACTTAAATTGTCATGGCTCCATCCTATGGAATCCTGGAATTTGTAGTGTGTTGTGACACCAGTGTTCTCTGACAGAGAAAGCTAAATATCTCACAGATGTACAAATCCCAGAATGTCATAGCATTAAGCCTTGGCAGTTAAAGCAGTGTTTACCTCAATAATGCAACAACAACAACAAAAACTTTCTATAGGTCAGTGCTTGATAAGGTGCCAGCATTTCTCACCATTGGCTGTACTGGCTAGTGCTGCTGAGGGATGCAACCCAGTAGTATCTGGAAGACCTCAGATGCCCAAGTCCTGCTATAAAAAGTCTCCATTGGATGTATTTGTCAGATTTGTGTTCAATCCATAAAGATGCTGATGATAGGACAGGTGGGGCTATTTCATTTTATTTTATTCCCAGAGAGTGAATTAGCCATAAGAGAAGGAAGGGACTAATATATTTTTGGTCCTCACAGAATATCTTCAAAGCCCGCCACTGCTTCTGTTTCTTTTCACTGTTTCATCTCCTGTAGAGAAAAGGCCAAGAAGAGGAGTATCACCCCCTACTTCTCCTTCAGCAATGGTCAAAGTTCATGTGTCTATTGCTAACACAGATACATAATCTGAAATGGAGAGATTTTAACAGGGTAGCAGGGAACGGACAACTAAAGTGCCCTTTAGATTCTACCCACCACTTCTCTGCTGGTAACTGTGTCCTATAAACCTCTTCGATTTACTAGTCCTTTCTTGGAGAAGTAAACCCTCAGCAAGCAAGGAGTCTGATTTTCTTGCATCATAAGCTTGACAAAATCACAAAAGGATAAATAACACAAGATCCTGCTGTTGCAATTGCCAAAGGAATGTACTGTCACTTTTATCTCATGGATTTCTTCTGCTCATGCTGCATACTTTGAGTTTATTAGATATCCTGGGGGTAATGCTCTTAAAGCAGCCACTGCTGAGAATGAAAGATATATGTTTTCTATCCAGACCATTGTTAAAACTAAAAGCAGCAAGATTATAAAAGCTGCTGGACATGCTGTCCAAATCCTGTATATAGGCCTTTCTGTGCCTAAGTTCTAATAAGTGAGGTTATGTTTTCACCAAAACATACTTAGCCAGAAGCATGGTTGCTCCATTTTTCCTCAGTATTGTTAGCATATGTTCCACATATGTAATGGACACATTTTTCATTACATAAATATGGAGCAGCCTATGTTCTCATGTGTGCATTAAAGCCTCCATACAGCTTTGAATTACTGCCAGCATTGTTTACCCTGTGCTATTCTGACTGGTTTCCAAATATTTTTGCATCTAATAGATCATGTATGTTGCCTGTGCATCTTTTATATGCAAAATAATACAAAATGGTCAGCACTTTTGGTCTTATTCAGACAACAAATGGGATATAAAAAAGATGCTTTAAAAACACACCAAATAATGCACATATGTCTCTTCTGTTCTTGTTGCAGGCAATTCACATTTGTTTGTTCAGTGCTCTTAGATCTCTCTCATTATTAAGATCAAAGGAGGTTTCCTGAAAGCAAGTTTGGAAGACATCTTAGAAATCAGAATAGTAGCTTCAATATGAAAGTTGCATTCATTTTTCAAAGAAATTCCCTCTGTATTCACTATAATCTTTTACCTTCTAGTTATTTAAAAAAACTGAAGTTGTGAATTCTTGATGATGTTTATAATTGTAATAAGCAGTTGTGTTTGAAAAGCTATTTGATTTTTCTTAAAACAAAACTATTAAGGGAGGAGGAGATTAAGGAAGAAGATCTGGGATGGGAACCTTTATTGAATACTGTAAAAAAATGGTAAAACCATTTGAGTATGTCGGTATGTTAAAGTGATATGGTGAATATCAAGTGATAGGTCTAGGTAGAAATTAATTAAGAGAAAATGCAATACCTGACTGTGCAATCATTTATAAACAGAAGTTAAATATCTAAATAAATAAAAAAAGGAAACATGGGATAATATAGGAAGAAATATATTAAGAAAACTATAGAGACAAATTTTACTGGTTCTGAAAACTATAGTAGAAATTAAAGAAAAGCGAGATAGGAAAATGGAAAATTCATTGTTGGAAAAGAGGAATAAAAAAGCAACACTGTACAGAATAGAAGAAAAATGTTGGTGGAGAAAATAAACCATAGTGGGAGGGAAGGGGGGACTATGAATGATAATAGAAACTTGGAATGAAATGAGTGTATGGAACAACTTGTTTTATCAAATAAATTTTTTACAATAAAAAAAAGGGGGGGGAAGCTATTTGATATTAAACATTCAGTCCTAGGCCCTGTTTGCCATCCTCTCGACGAGGAGTCCAGATGACACATGGTCCAATCCCCATGTCTTGGTTTGAACAATCTTGGTAACATCTGGCTCATTCAACACTGAACCAACTCTATAGTCCTCTTAAAACACATTAAAATAACTCACTCTTTGCTTCGGATCTTCCTGCAATATCCTGAGCCCTGGACATCTCTGGTATTCTGTGATGGTCTCCCATCCACATACTAACCAGATCCAGCCATGCTTAACTTTCAAGAAAGGACAAAACTGGCTATGTTCATGATCTTATGGTGGTCATACTATTTAAGACCATAAAATCCTGAAGTACTAGGCCAAAGGCCTTTCTAATGTGGCATTGAGATCCCATAGTTATCACATTGGTGCTCACAGCAGGGCATGAGTGCACTAGCACCATTCTGCTTGTATTTCCAAGCAAAAAGTATTTTAAGGCAGATTGCTTTGAATATTGCAGGTTTTATATTACCATTACAACTAAGAGCCTTATGCAAACTGAACTTGCTTAATCATCTTTCTAAACCATCTAAGCTGATATCTATTACCCCACACTGAAGAAGTGAATTGTTGTGTTGTCTGTCTTTAACAAGTTTGTTTATTTGCTTTGCTTTTAAAAAAAAAAGAGAGAGAAATATAACATTCATTATATTATTCAGAGGTGTTCACCACTGGTCACCAATCAGCTATATTGATCAATATACCTGTAGTGGATTAGTTTAGAGTATTGAATTGAAAGATTCAGAAAAGGTTCTTTGCATGACACATAATGAAACTGAGGAATTCACAGCCATAAAATATAAGGGTTGCCAAGGCGGAATAAGAAAATCTGTCAGTTCTGTTTTCACCTCCTTATGTATATTTTAAATCTCAAGTTTATTTTGTCCTGAATATGTGATTTGAAAATGCTGGTAGATTCTTCAAAAATGAATTTTAAAAGTAATTATGTACACCCATCTGTACTAGGCAAACTCAACAGACACAGCTATTCCCAGCATGGAGAGAACCATGTTGGACCTGCCTCCCATACATGGTGCAAATGAACCATGGTGCATGGTTCAAAAATGGTGAGGGCAACTCTTATTGTGCCCTAATATCACTGAATATTCTGTATGTATGTTTGTTTTTATACGGTGTGTATTACTCTTGTTATTTTATTGGTAATTGTAGAAAATTTGCTGTTTGTTTGTTTTAAAACTGCCTATGGTTTGTTAACTGAAATAAAGGCATTCATTCATTCAATATCACTGAATATTCAGAGATCCATAACTATATTTTGAGCACCCAACGCCCCGAGACTGGATGGATTAATATGTCTGTTTTAGTTTCTCCCACATTTAATTTTTCATTCAGTTATTTATTTCCATTCAAATTATGAAGGACTTTACGAATCTTGAAAATTCATGAATTTGAAAAACACACTGAAACAAAAGTCTCTCTCATTTTTATAACAAACTTGGGTAATTTTCAAGGGGATTGGACATTCATGGAAGTAGGATCATCAGTGACTGCCAGTCAGGATAGCCACATATCCCCTCCAGTTTTATATGCAATATGCCTATGTATAACAACTGCTGGGAAATATGAGAGAGGGGTGCTACTGCATTTAAGCTCTCCTGAAAGGTTTCATACAGATAACTGCCATTGTCTGAACAGAATGTTAGACCAGATATCCCTTTGGTGTGATCCTGCATGGCTCTTCTCATGGGTGAAGCAAAATACATCATAACCTGATAGGGAACAAGAGCACATCTATAAATATCTAGAAATCTAGAAATAATATACTGATAGACAGTAAATATGACAGTATGAACTTTTCAAGAGCAGGATACGCTGTGTGATGGAGTCTCATTCTTTGGGTTTAAGCAAATGCTGGATAGCCATCTGTCGGGAGTGCTTTGATTGTGTATTCTGGCATGGCAGTAGTTTGGACTGGATGGCCCTTCTGGTCTCTTCCAACTTTATCATTGTATGGAGTTGTGTATCTGAATTTGAGTCCAAAAAAGGGAGAATTTTTAAGAACAAATGTTTCTTTTTAATAACATACACCCCTGCTTTAACTATGTGGTATATTCCCAAGTAATACTTGCCAAGTTTTTGGATTGTACTATTGTATGACTTTGGGGATAGGCTGTTTTTTCAAGCCACTAAACCTAAGCTCTTGTAACTCTTTAGATTTCAAGAGGCCTCTTGAGTTAAACCAGTCATTTGTGCGGGGTTTTAAGAACTGTTTGGGGGATAGAATAAATAATGAAATGCAGAGCAATTCCACTGTAGTTTACTGTAATTACAGTTAAGCTTACAATACTGTTCAGATCTAGGTTAGGCATTTAGAACCAGCTCATTGACTGCTCATAATGAGATGAAAGCTTTTGAAATATATACATTAAAATTATATTTGTGCTATCAAAGAACTATTTCTAGTTTTTTATATAGTAGACTATATAAAAAACTAACAATAAAACAGAAAAGGATAAGGTCTATTAGTGAGAAACTTTGAGCATTTTTGTATCTATAATGCATTAATGTAGTAGAATTAGGGCTCACAGGGTTAATTCCCTGGAAATTTTTGATTAGTAGAAACAATGACATCTTCTGCCAGCCACCTGGAATGTCCTGTGCCCTCTGAATTTAGTTGCAGTCCCCACAATACTTTGAATAGAAATAGATTCCTTGCAACAATATATTGCTATGAACTATTTGCTGAAATCCAAAACATTATAAGGTGGCTTTGTCCTGAATGAGAAAAACTCATAGGCTTTATAAAAGACATGTTCCTGGTGGAGATGGATAATGCTTAGAATTATTCTTTTTTTAAAAAATCAACACAGACTCCTCTATTTTTGGAGTCTCCTTAGGAGTGCCACTACAAGGATGGTCATGCTGAGGTCCTGCACTTTAAAATCTATTGTTACATCACTGATAAACAGAATATGCATGAAGGAAAATAAACCTAATATAAGTTTCTCTTCTCTTCAGGTATACTTTTATACAACCTGTACTGACTTGACATATGAAGCAAAGGAAACTGATCTGCTTCTTTTCAGAGAAGACAAATGTAGCAGCGTCCTGTCACATTTCAATGGGTGAAATGGGGGAAGAGTATAAAACAAAGGTTAATTCCTCCTTCTCCAACATTTTCAAGAATAAATTAATGCTTCAAAATTCTAAGCACATAGAGTTTAAAAATGCTTGTGAAACCATATTACGGATGTAATTATTCACTAATTTAATTCACAAAAGAAGCAACAAGTAATTTTAAGCATTTTCTTCCTGCTACAAGAAAGTCTTTCAAAACTGGTTGGTGTTTATGGGTGATACAGACAGCCCAAAAGGGGTGGCTTAGAGCTTTTAAGCTGGATCGGGGCCAGGCAAGCAAGTACCTGGCCCCAATTCAGATAAAATCCGCTCCTTTTGGGGGCTAAAAAAAGCTGTCCCTTCCCCCACAGAGCTGGCTTTTCCTTAGAATAGCAATAGAATAGCAATATTCTGTACATTTTTCTGCACATAAAATGGTGTGCAGGCAGAATATAATGTTTTCTGTGCAAAAAAAAAAAAAAAAAAAAAAGGAAACCATAAGCTTCCCCCCCCTTTTTTTTCAGAATAAGTCACAAGAATATCCTCATCATGGTTTCTCAACATTTAAGAAACACCATTTTCTTCCATTTTTGAAATATTTTAAATACATTGGGACCACCAAAGGCAGTGTTCATACATGAATCAAGGAACATGAGAGAACTGCAGACTGGGTTAGCCAGAAAAACCAGCATTATACACCACCCTGGGCATAAAATTCTGTTTGAAAACATAGAATGTCTGGACGATGCCAACAGCTATCAAATCACAATGCACAGGGAAGCCATTGAAATCCACAAAGACCTAGACAACTTAAACAGGAAAGAAGAAACCCTAAAAGTAAACACAGGACTCTTTCAGACGTGGGAAATTGGAAGTATAATCCAAGGGCAATCCAAACGCAATCCTGGGGTTTCACGTTATTGCGAATTAATTCTTCTCAAGCAAATTCGGGCAAAAGGGAAGTCACTCCGAATGCGATCATGGGTTTAATGTTATTGCGAATTTAAGCTTCTCATGCGATTTCGGGCAAGGGGGGGTTATTTTCGGGTAATGGGAAGTAATTCTGAATGCCTTCCGAACAGAGCAGGGGTTCAGGTAAATTCGCTAAACAAGCGAATTTACATGAATCTGCATTGGCTCCATTCGGAATTGGGAGAAATTCCTCCCGTTTGAAAGAGTCCACAGTTTGGTTACCAGTTCTGAAAAACACCAAAATCAAGACCTAGTAAATGCAAATGAAAACCACCCAGGGTCAGGGGTTTTACCATCAGATGATCACTACTCTAGCCTTTTTCACACCTGACAAAGGAATGTTTTAAGGTTTAAACAGTAACTTTTTCAGTAAGGCTCAAATTCAATATGACCAGGTTCGAACAGCCACAGCTCCTTAGGATTAATTTACACCAGTGTAGTTATGCCAAGTGCACATTGCACTTCCTGCTTGCTGCACTACACCATTTAGAAACCAATTGATGATGTTTCATCATATCAATGTGTGTTTTGGTTAGTAGTCACAGAATATGAACTAGGGGACACACTTTTACAATGACTTTTTAAAACGTGGATATCCTTGCATCACTGGAACCCTATTTGCAGAACCATAATCAGTAACACATGTTCTTGAAAGTGTAATTGCCAGCCTAAGGGGTATGATATCAACATTGTAGCCCATACATTATGTTTTTGCAATGGCTTTTTAAAAAATCTTCTGTAAAACATTTTTTTATTTGTGCATCACTGTCTTAAAGTGTTGAAATGAAGAGGTATCAATGCTTGTTTCTTTAGTATTTATTATTCATTTCATTGGTATGCCTCCTTTCTCCCACAAAAGGAACAAAGTAGTTAGAGTTAAGGCTGAAACAGATGGCCAGAAAGGGCAGCTTGAAGCCTTCACTTCTGAAGGCAGATTGCCACAGCTGCAAACCACCTTCAGGCCCCACCTCCAAAAGGAGCAGCAAAGAGTCGCTCCTTTTTCATGTGGCAAAAATGTGGCTTTGCAGCTGTGCTGCAGCCAGAAGCTGGCTCATGATACTCTGGTGGCATGCGGCATGTTAACACCATGCAGCCAAAGTGACATGAAGCTGCCCCCATGGAAATAGCCAGGCAGCTTCCAGGCAGCTTACAGATGGCATGGGAGCATGCAGCATATAAACACCACACTCCCAAGCCACCCCGGAAGGCAGCTCAAACAGGCCACCTGTTTCGGCCCTTACAGAGGGAACTTTGAGGTGCATGTCTTGTTCATAGCGATGCTTCCTGAGTCTATTTAATTCAAGGCCTATCTACTTCCTGCCTACAAAAGTCACTTCCTCCCCCCCCCTCCAAAAATTGGTGTTTTATAACTCTTTGTCTCAGTTTTATAACTCTTTGTCTTTGATGCTTCCTTCATTCTCAGCATCAAGATAGCTCATACATGCATGCATGGGAGTTAGCATTAGGGACACTTCTACTGTAATGGTAACTCTCTTTTGACTTCTTTCCTATTTGGGATGGATCTCTTGCAACAATAATTTAAATTTTATTTTTTAAACCCTATCAAAGCATCCTGCACATTTCTATCCTGTTTTAAGCCAGAAGCTCATGTTGCACTCTATTTTATATACACACACGTGCACACAATATTTTCCTACCAAAAGACACAAATGCAGTACTACTATGGCATATTGGTTCAGCAAAACCAGGATTATACTGCCAGCCCAAACACATGGTATGGGTGGGTATTTGCAGATGGATTTGATCCATTGCAATTGTGTGATTGATTCTCACAGCTGAAATAAAACCAATATTCTTAGTCTGGATTTTCACATGCCCTCTACCTCAGGTTGAAGACAAACCATGAAAAAAATAAATGATCTCTCCTCCCTCCTGTTTACTCTGTCAGAGGAAAAATGAAGAATGGAACTACAGAAGAAATGTCTTACAGGGAAAAATTTGACTGTACATATCTTTGAAGTGAGCCAATTGGTCTTTGACTGACTCTAATATGTCTTTTATCACTAGAAGGCTGGCAGTCTCATTGACAGTGATTCACTTTATTGTTAATCTCAAGGGTTCCTTCAGTAAGAGAACACCTTGGATATGACCTTTTGTTTCTTGCACTGTACTTATTGCAGCTAAACTCTAATTACATCACTTTTCCCTTTTAGAATGTAATCTCAAGTAATAGCATCTCTTGAAGTTCTTGGCTCACAGTCATGATATTTGACAGCTAAGCTTCAAGTAAATCTCCATCAGAAATAAGGGTGGGAGGAGAGAATCCATTTTTGACAATTGCAATATTTGTTCAAAGGTACAAATTCAAATTTGTATTAACAACTTTATTTGAAGCATCTATGAATATCTGTTGGGGAGTCTTATGAGAATGCTTTGAAAAATAATCCAGCAGACAATCTGAGCAGTACTGCTACGTTTCACAGGATTTTTTTTATTGAATGGTTATAATCACTCCTATCAAATTCAGCAGTAGTGAATATTCATTTGGATGAAGTCAGAACATGAACCATGCCTTGAAAATAGGTTTTATGTTCATTTCAGTACTAGACAGTTGTCTTTGTAAATTCCTTAACTGTCTTCCTAAAGAGACAGTTTTCTCTGCTTGGGAAGGGAGTGCTGGTGATTTATGGCAGGAATGCCAAGCAGACAGGAAAAGAAGAGGCTGCTTTTCCTGTAACTCTGACACTAGGAAGATGCAGGTCTTTGTGACACACAGGGGCCACAGTAGTCCTTTAGAAAATTGCATTTCCTAAGTTTAGTGGGGATTTGGTTCTTGGGGTTGTACTACAATGCGTTCCACCTAAAGGAGTGCTTGTTCCTCTATACACCTTGCCAAAGACTGAGCTCTGCTAGAGTTTCCAGATGAACACAGCTATGTCTTAAATTAACTTAATTAAATATGCAAAGAGGACTTATAGCAGCTTTGAGAATGAGAGAAGGTTTTTAAGACTTAGGGGCGAAACAGATGGTCAAAAAGAGCTGATTTCCCTGCAGACATGGTGTTCAGACAACAGGAGGCCCCAGTCTGCCAGGAAGCTGCACGGCCAACTGCACATGCAGTGGATCCACAGTATTTGAGTAGCACAGAAGTGCTGAAAACAAGCTGCTGCCACAGCAAAGATATCCTTTCCCTGACACAAAAAGGAGCAGCTGTGTGTGGCTACCATAGCCCCAACCTGGTGAGCAAAGGGGTGGCCAGAGGCCACTCCTTTGGGACGTTCTGTTCCACCCCTTGGTCTACTTCCTCAGATGCCCAAGAAGGACCTTTAATACCTATAAAAATGCAAAACTTGTGGGTATGGTGATGAAGTGACAAGTTCAATTTTAACTATAGTCATTTAAGGACAAAGGCAGGAGAAAGATACAGCCTAAGGCCAGGGTAGATGGATGACCATACTAATGGTGGAGGGAGTTTTGGAATGTGGTGTATAAAGATTCTGAACCAGAAAGGAGATATGATAAAATGACCAAGAGTGGCCTCATGAGGCTGAGGTGTTAACCAGTGTTATAATATGTTTAGTGTGCCAGAAAACCATTCTGTGTGTGCCAGAAAACTGTTCAGCACACTGTTGACGGACTAGAGTTTATTTCACTTCAGCTGTTTCTCTTTCCAATCTTCCCAAGAATCACTGTCCTGAGGTCAAAGATGGAATGCCAAGCACGTTTGAAGTATTCTGCAAGATAATTTCGTGTATTCCCATTCCTAATATCGATTTTATAGATATTGTTGTTATTAACTGCCCTTGGGTCAACCTTGACTCATGATGACCCTGTGAATGAGACATCTCCAAGACCCCCTGTCCTCTACTGTCCTGCTGAGGTCCCGTGGCCTCCTGATTGAATCTAGCTATTTGGAATGTGGTCTTGCTCTCTTTCTACAGCTTTCCACCTTTTCTAGAAAGCTCTCACATGTGTACACTGTGATGGGGAATACAATAACTTGGATGATTCTAACTTTAGTATTCAGTGTTATATCTTTACATTTTAGAATCTTGTTAAGTTCTTTCATAACTCCCCTTCCCAGTCCTAGTCTTCTTTTGATTTTTTGACTGTGGCCTCCATTCTGATCTGCTTGATCCAAGGTATGGTAACAATATGAATTCTTGTAAATGAATTTTTGTAATTTTTCTGTGAATTCTTGTAGATCTTTTGTGATCATTATTTTTGTTTCCTTAATTTTCAACAGTAAGTCTAACTTAGCACTTTCTTCTTTGACATTCTTTAGTCATTGTCCCAGGTCTTTGTTGTTTTCTGTTAGTACTATGGCATCATTTGCATATTTTATCTTATTAATATTCCTTCTCCTTTTTCTGAGTCTATACCTGCAATATGTATGACATTTTCTGCATACAGGCTGAATAAATGCAGTAATTGAATGCAGCCTTGCATGACCCCTTTGCCAATTGGGAACTATTCTGTTTCTCCATATTCTGTTCTAATGGCAGCCTCTTGTCCTTAACAAAAGGTTATGCCTGTACAGGATACTTAGTTGTAGTAGCACTCCAGTTCCTCTAAGAGCAAGCCATACCTTTTTGTGATCCATCAGCTAAAGGCTTTGTTGTAATAAAAAAAACCCCACATGTACTTTTTTTAATTCCCTGGTGCACATCCATTGTATGTTTATAATGCGATCCCTAGTGTTTCTTCCTTTTCTGAATCCTTCTTGCACCTCTAGGAATTTTTTTTGCTCCACATATGGTAAGAGTCTTTGCTGCAGTTGCTTTGAGTGTGGCTTTCACTTACCGCAGCTTTTCAAAATTTAGATGTAATCTTCATGAATTTCTTTTTCCCATGTGTCATTCATCCTTTCACATTTTTATATAGTTCCTCTGTGCACTACTTCCACCTTTTTTATTTCATTGTGGTTCTGTAATGAAGATTTATGGATAAATGAGTTTCACCTGTTAATTAGTTTCAATAAATAAATATGCAGAAATATGCTTCAGTCTGTGGATAAAATATGTACAATTGGTAATATATGTAAATAAAGGCATACATTAGGAAAATATGTATTAGAACTGTTCAAGGCTGAAATACAAATATAGACCAACCCCACGCTGCAGAAATAATCTAGTTTGACACCACTTTAACTGCTGTAGCTCAGTGCTATGGAATCCTAGGAAGTGAACTTTACTGTGGCACCAGATCTCTTTCACAGAGAGGGCTAAATGCCTCCCAAAACTACAGTGCACAGAATTCCCCAGCACTGAGCCAGGATAGCTAAATGGTTTCAAACTGGATTATTTCTGCAGTGTGGATTAGACCAAGGTCTCATAATTAGTTGAAGAACAAGGAAGGGAAAAATGCATTTACAATTTTAAGACAGTTATTTTTACATCTCTTATATAGATATTTTTCCATAGACTCAAAGCTAACCTCTCTCTCATGCAAGGAAAAGAGCCTGCAGAAATGACAAACAATTTGATAACAATTTTGTGAACTGGGGATGGAGAGAGTAACCTATGCCAAGGATGCATATTTGTTTTCTGCTTTACCAACATATTTTTCTTAACAAGTAGCTCTACCATTGGACTCTAAAAACAAGATAATAATAAGATAACATTTTTTATCTGTCAAAAAGAGAGAACACGCTACAAAGTAAAGTGGTCCATAGGAAACCTTTTCATTATTTTTTATCTCATATAATAGATGGGACAGATGTACTCTCTTTATGGAGGAATTGCCAAGTGGCTTCAGAAGATAATGCTCAGTTCTGTGCCCCATGAATAGCATAAGACAATCAAAGGGTACACAGTCATCACTATCATGTGCATGAATAGATCTCAATATGTTCTCAACCCTAAGAGGAAATTTAATTAATGGTTAAAGCTTAATTTGCCACTGCTCAGTAAAATAACAATACAAATTACACATATTTTACCTTAAAATATGATATGTGCAAAACTTCCGAAAACAAACAACAACAAAAAGACACCAGTTGTCCACATCCATTTTTGAGGTAACAACTGCTGTGCTCCTCATGCTTATTTGTTTGCAAAACAGAAGGTGGTGAATGGCAGGCTCCCTAGAGATATCTTGTACATTTTTTCCAGTGAGGCTGGAGAGAGACAAGCCTAGAGAGAGATGTGAGGATCTGTGAAATGATGGGAATCCAAGTATAATGCTTGGTGTGAATCCATGCTTCCCCCCATTTCATAGATCCCCACATCTCTCTCCTGCCTATCAAAAAAGATCTACAGTGACCCCAAGTAATGATCCTGCTCTGTGCCTTTCTGTGATTTTGGATCATTGTAATCCAGCTTCCTCTGCACAATCAGATCAGAAAAGTGAGCACCACATCCCCCCACAACATCCAAACCCAGGTGATCAAGCTGCCCACTAAATCCTACTCCAATCACCCTGAATGCATACAGGGTAAAGAGATTCCCAGAGTGCTTGGAATGGATATTCCCTCCCTGTTCATTTTTGGAAATCTCAACAAAGACTGTGAGGGGGAGAGGAGGAAGAGAAGATTGAGAGCCAAGCTGAGAGAAGGCTCTCCACAGAGACTTGTGTCTGCCACCCCCTCCACCCCAGCCTTCTTTGGCAAAGGTGGGCTCCAGTTGATGGCTCCTCCAGAGGATTTGAGAACACCCATGCCATTTGTTTTAGGCACTTCAATGAATCCCTGCTTGTCCTCAGGATTATCTGCATGAAACTCTTGCAAAAAAATTAAAATTAAATAAATAAGCCTGTGCGATACAAGTGGGTTCAGCCTTCCCCTCAGCTTCAAGAGATGAGTGCATGGAGAAGAAGGGGGTAGGTCAAAAGGCTGTTGAAGTCAGTCACTCCCTTGTGGTTAATGCCATACAGGGAACCATGATGACACCCAGAGTGACCCAGTCTGGAATCCTCTTTCACTTCCTACCAGGGCCAGGCAGTGAACAGCTCTTCTCATGCTGGGCCTGCCTACTCTTCATATCCATTAGCAACACTGCAAGCCACAGAAAACTTTCCAAGGAGGGCCAATTGGGAAAGCCCTCATTCTCTGGGGCCAGTTTGCAACCTGATCCTCATGTGAGCCTACTGGTTGTTTCCCGCACAGTGACACATTTTATGTTAATTTGACCTGCATCTTCAACTGCCAAATATAGGTATTCCAAAATCCAAAAAGAAAAAGAAAACCCCAAAATACAAAACACTTCTTGTTCCAAATACTTCAGATAAGCGGTACTCAACCTATTACTCATATGCTGATATTTTTCCTTTTCAGACAATCCCTTTTTACCTCCTTTGAGTAAAAAATGATTTAAAAGATCTATAGTACATGTAAAAAACAAACAAACAAAGGCAAATAGATTTAGGAAATCACTAATACTTTGGCTTCACCTAATCTCACTTTGTACTATTAAGCTTTTCAGGTAAAATGCCTGTGACTAAATGACAAGGGAGGCAACTTAACTTCCACTCTGGAAAATAATAGACCACATAGCAGGTTAGATGTGATACTGTATATAAACACTGGCTGACCTGATCTACATTTTCTACCCTAATACCACATTGTATGTGGTAGCCTGCTTTGCTATGCCACTCTCCCCATTAGCAGTGACTTCCACATCAATGGCATGTTGAATCTGCTTTTGGATTTCAGTTGAGCTTTAAAGGAGTTGCCTAAAATGCTGAGAACTGCCCCCCAATTAAGTTCAGCATTTTCAATTACACCTTTAATGCTTGAACTTACATGCAGAGCAGATTCATAACCCCACTGACATAGAAGTCGCCAAGCAAAATATCCCGTAGCTGGAACATTAAAGTCAATAGATGGTAAGGCACAGATCTTCACTTAAAGTTAGGCAGAGAAATTAAAACTTTTACTTTTTAGACAGTGCCCTTCAGAACCCTGTAAATATGGCTACATTATGTCTCAATATCAGAATAATCTCTTTGATTTGTCAGCCATTTGTACATACTTTGGCAGGTTTCAGGCTAATTTAGCTAACTTGAAATTACCTGAAAATGTTTGAACAAGTAAAGCTAATTATTTTCAAGGTTTTTAAGATCAAAGAGCCATTGTTCATTCTTTGAGGCATGTTATGTCACAGCATTCATTACACAGATATACTGTTTTCTGAATGTTTGAGCATGCGTCAGATCTTGATACTAGACTTGTACATGAGATAATGGAAGATTCTTTCATATTCAATAAGTTCTTGTGTCCCAAAAAGTGTTTTTTTTTTTTAAAAAAAGGAGAGATTTGTTTTATAAAAAGTAGCCCACTGCTATGATTAAAACAGAAATCATTTGCTGTATGGTCTGATATACACATCATTTTTGAGCAGGATTATTAAAATGGCTTCTACCTGAGCCGCCTTCATGTGCTATGATGTAGAAAAGGATAGTGCTTATAGAGCTATGTGGGACTATTTCTCTGGCACTGATATTATAGGGTTGGATTTGTGAGGTGTCTGATATCTGAGGATGAATTTATGAAACCTTATTCATAGGAATGTCTTGAGATCAAGATCGTCAATTGCATGACACCTCTGTGCCTGAGTAGCTAGTTATGTGTATGAGTTCAAAGGCACAAAGGCATAGAATTTACACATTTAAATTGTTGCAAAATTTTCTTTAAATAATTTTTTCAAAGACATTCTAGCAAAGTAATTCACCACAAATTATGCAAAATATATAGTTGAGGAGTACTACAAACCTCTATTCCTAAACTAAAGATTAAAAAAATATCCTAATAAGAAAAAAAAATAAGAAAGCAGTTTTTCAATTGTCTAAAACCCTCAATAATGAAAATCTCCCTCAACCCCCTCTTTTTTCCTCCAGTCCTTGAATAGAGTCAAGAAGTATTCCTCATCCTATAATTCACCTATCCCCCCTCCCCAACAAGCCAGGAGTACAAGGTCATGTGTCCCTTGATAGCTCAGGAGGAGAAGGAAGAGGAGGAAAACAAAAGCATACCAGTTGAAGAGACTCAAAAGATGTCTGAAGATCAGTCAAGCCCTCCTGTTCAAGAGGTTCAGGATGAAAGGGGTGGGGGGGAGAGACCACATAGTTCTAGGGGAAAGTGGAGACACAATATGAGGCTACAGCCAAGGTCCTGAGGAGAGATAATTACGCAACCCTGGATATCCCTTAAACCTTTGGCTCAGTTTGATAGCATTTTTGACTTGCTTTATCACTTGCTACTGAGAATTCTTTCCAATATGGTAACTTTTCTTCCTTGTTGTCATAGCTCATGGAGTCTGGATACCTGACCTTAGTGAAAGTAGTACAGATAGAAAGGACAACTCACCAAAAAGAATCATTGTAGCCTGTGTTCTAATAGTTGGCATACAATGTCTGAATGACTGTGAACAGTTATCAGAACACAGATTCCCCCTCCCAAAGTCACATGGTGAGACAATACAAAGAAATCTTGTAGAACTTTTAAACTTTTGAAAATAATAGGGAGAAAGAATCTTGTTTTTTGAAGTTGAAGGCTTTCATGGCCGACATCCATAGTTTTGGTGGGCTTGATGCCAGCCACAGATGCTGGTGAAACATCAGGAAGAAACTCTTCTAGAATATGGCCACACAGCCCGAAAAACCCACCAAAACAATAATCTTGTTTTCTTTCTTATACTGCTGTATTCATAAGCCTTTGCATTCTACTGCAGCAGAATCAAAGGAGAACCATAGAAACTTATAGCATCCTCAGTCCTCACCTTGATTTCCCCACAATGCTCCTGATGTTTGTGGGAGGAGGCAAGAGAGCACCATGAAAGGCCTGGTGAGAGAAAAGAATTGGAAGAGAAGATGATGAAAGGTCTCCCTAATCCTCTTTCCTCCCAATACTGTGGGCCACGATCCAATGAGGATCATAGGATGCCATAGCCTCTTGATATTGTACAGGGGGAGAAACCAGGCTAGAAAGAACTCCAACTGATTTCTTGTTGTGTAGGAATTGGTTGGAGAAGCCCGTCTACCCTGCCACCATAATCCCAGAAGTGGATTAAATGACTTGTTCTCTCTTGCAAAATTACTTGTTCTGCTTCATAGGAATAAATAATGAAACAGAGCACTGCAATATATACTAGGCCATGGTTTTTATGTTATAGAGACCAATACTGTACAATCATGCTGAAGTAGAAGTCTTCAATGCTTCATGACCTTCAGTAAATGTGTTTCACATTCAGGATGCCCTCTATTGCACACAGCACCTAACATTATAAATGAAGGGGGAGGATGATGTAGTCAATCAAAATATCAAAGTGAAACAAAGCCAATATAAAGCAGCACAAGAAGAAACAAATTTAAAACATCAGCGTTGAAAATGATAATGAAAAATGTATTCTCTGTGTTCCCCAAATGCTTGTCTAAGTAAAAAAGATTTTTCCCAGTTCTATAAAAATAAGAGCCAGAGTTTAGCAGCAAAAACTGATAGTCCACCAGTGAAACATTCCACCACTGCAGACGAAATGGAAAAAAATTATTATAAAAAAAATATATTTAAAAACAATAAAAATAAGAATATGATGCTATGCAAAGAGTCCCAAGAGTACTAGTACACAGTTAGTAGGGAGTAAACACTAAGTGCAATCGGAATTTCTTTCATGTAAATGTTCAGGGATGCTATGGATAAAAGATCTGGTAAAAGGATAAGAATTTGATTCCCTTAAATTCCATGTCATTTAAATGAATGCATCTGTTTCAGGCGATTCAACTAACATTTTCATTTTCAAGAGTAACAAGTTAAGTGTGTAGTAAAGGTCAGAAAACCAAGACAGGTTATTTGAAATGGCCTATTCCAGATAATTGCAGTGCATGTAGCAAGCAAAACTGAAAAAGGAAATGAAAATTATATTCCACTCAACCATGTTCTCCAATATGAGAGACATTATATCGTGTACTTAAACCCAATAGCTTAATCCAATTAAGACAACTGTATAATTTGAATTTTATTATTAGACAAGCTAGATGATGAAAATCATGTATGCATATCAAACAAGAAGCTATACACATTTAAGTGTTCTACCTGATGTCATTATGTATGTCACTAGTTAATATATATCCATACATGCTCTTCCTCTAAAGGTCATTTAGATTACAGGTTTATTACTTTGTCTTTTCCTCCACATATTTTAAATATTATTTGATTCTAAAAATTAAAATATGCACTAAGGAAGACAAACCAGTGAACCAAGAGATGAAGTCCAATAAAGACTATGCTGAGCATTATTTGGCAGATCAGACAATCTTGGTAATATTTGGTATTTTCAAGAGAGAGAGAGAGAGAGAGAGGAAGAAAGCAAATGCAGAAAGAGGAAATAAAAGTGTGTGTGTGTACATTTTTCTTTCATCTTTATGTCTCTCTCTCTCTCTCTCTCTCTCTCTCTCTCTCTGTTTCTTCTGTTTCTTTTGAAACAACAATAACAACAATATACTAGTCCTTAGAAATATACACAGATTTCATGGAGGCATTGCAAAATTACGTTTTAGTTTATTTTCTATCAAAAAAGGGGAAAATAGCTGCACCAAAAAGGCCAAATCTCTTTACTAAAATTTGACTGACAAGAGAACTGAAAAATAAATTATGCAACTTGGTCAATTTGTAGTTCACAGTTTTGTACAAGATTCTTAGTATTAGCACAGATACAGTTTTTTTCCAGGCAAGCACTAGGAGCAGGTACTTTGAAGAATCAAAACTGACCTCCATTTGATATTTACATTAGTTCCAAAATACTGAAAAGGGGGGGGGGGTATTTCTCTCTCTCTCTCTCTCTCTCTCTCTCTCTCTTTTGGTGCTAATTGGTTTCAAGCAATAACATTAATAGTTTAAAGGTTACAGTTGAATAAGGTATAGTTAAGATTTTAAATTAATAGTTTAAAAGATACATAAGTGAGGAAGTTTAGTGTGTGAAGGAGGATGGAGGAAGGACTAGCTAACTTTTAAAAAGAAAGAGCTAGCTAAGGAATCAGAATGTTATAAAGTTAAGTTTAAAAACTGGGAACATCCATGCTACAGAATTATTGCACTATGATCCCACTTTTACTTTCTTGGTTGAATTCTGTGGAATCCTCGTTGAGAATTTTAAATACTCCTACCTAAACTGTACATCCCAGGATTCTACAGACTGTTGTCCTGGTGGTTAAAGTGAAATTGCAGCATTATCAGCTGAAAAATGTGAAAGGCCCCTAAAACTGGGGAATGTATCTACAACATAGAAACAATGCAGTCTGACTACACTTTTAAGTGCTGTAACTCCATCCTATAGAATCATGGGATTTGTAGGTTTACAAAGTCTTTATCCTTTGCTACCAACTAGTGCTGGTGCTTCACGAAACTATGGAGCTTTACAGACCACCCAAAAAGGGTGTTCTGGAGCCTCCACCACATTGTCGCCACCGCAGCCAGATGAAGTGGCGAATGTGCGGCGGAAAAAGGATCACCAAAATTGGGCTCCTTCTTGCATCGCAGTTGCAACATATGAAGGGCTGGCCAGCACACCTATGATTGTTGCAGGTGTGCAGATCCATTTAGTCTGTATGGCACGGCGGAGCAAGGATACCCTCATCACGTGCTAGGGTTGTGGAGCGTCTATTGGCTCCCTTCCCAGGAAACTCTACCACATGAAGGGGTGCCCTAAAGTGCCCATATGTATCAGTCCTGTAAATCCCAGAATTCCATAGGATGGAGCCATGGCAGTTAATGTCACACTGAATTATTTCAATAGTGTAGGTACACCCTCATTTGGCCATAGACAACTAACTTACTTGTTCATTGGGATAGAGGTGGATTGATATGGTATTAGTTTGTGAAAGAAAAAACTCAGAAACAGAAGTTAAGAAAAGTGGAGTCCTCTGGGGGAAAGATAGAGACTGAGGCCAGAGACTGAGGCCCAAAACAGAGGGGGAGATTTGAGTGGCTTCTGGCAATTCTGTCCATAGATACTGGATGAGTAGACCAAGGACAGTAACTTATTTCTTGGGAAAGACATCTAGATAAAGTGGAGATACAGATAAGACAAGTTAGCTGATCCTGGTTACCTCTGATTGTTTTATTTTCCTATTCACATGAGTATTAAGATTTTAATTCTTTTTGCTATTGTTGTTATTTGACTTTTTCTTCTGCAAACCTCTGCTCTTGGTCTTTCTCATCCCATGCCACTGCCTAAAATAAATGACTGAACTCTATCTCTACAAGGCTGGTTGGTTGGTTGGAGGCAGCCACAGCAGAGGGAGGAGGGAGTGCCTTCAGTGGCAATAGCAAGAGAAGCAGGAAAATCAATAGGAAAGGTTGCAGGAATTGGAGGAACACACAATTTTGCCTATTTTTCCTACCACTCGCAGGGCAGAGCATTGTAAGTCCATGAAACCCCCTCATAGGCCCAAAATACACAGGCAAAAAAAAAAGTCTCTTTCAGCTGCTTCAGGGGTGTGACATGCAGACAATGCATGCCCCTGGATTGGCTAGAAGCCACTCTGGGGCCATCTACGTTGGCCCAAAGCCAATGGAAAAAGAAGTGTGGAAAAGTGTTCCTTGCTAGCTGCCCCTCTGGGACCATGGAGGAGGTCTGCTTTCAGACCATGTTGTGTGGTCACCATAATCTCTGGCCAATTGGGGCCGATCAGGGCTGGAGCAGCCAGACATCGCTTCAAGCTGCGAGTCTGCTTCACCCCATAGTCACACTGTTTTGAATGTAGTTTCCCTAACAATTAAAAGATTTGAGTATTTTCTTTCATATATTTGCATGTGTCTAGAAGATTCATTATATCTGACCAACAATGTTTGATCAGGGCAAAATGAGTTTTACATATATGTTCTCAATCTGCCTGTGTTTTCTGAATTTGCTATGCTTTTAATTGTTTTGCTCATACCTGCACTCTTTGAAGTTGCAGCAAAAATTTGCCTAGGATGTGGAGCCTATATGGTCATAGTCCGCTAGCATGAAACAACTGGAGAGAATGACTGTATCATCACTACAAGGGAAATTCAGGGTGCAATCCTAGACTATGCTTTACCATGGCCAAAGGGTCACTTTTGAAAAGCAGAACTGTCTGCCCTCTATATTCACAATTCCTTATCAGCTGTGGATGGCTGAGTCCATGAATGTTTGAGGAAGATAAAAACCTGAAATTTGCTTCCAAAAAGCAAATCTTGATTTTGCCATTTTATGTAAGGGAAAGCATTTTTACTACTCCACTGTATTTAATGGAACATTGAGCATCTATGTGTTTTAGTATCCATGGGGAGTCCTGGAACCAAACCCTAGCAGATATTTAGAGTCCAATGTATAATGAAAGAAGTCTGTGTCAGCCCTGGAGTCCACATGAGTGTCAGTATTGGGAAAATCAGCCAAAGGGTGTAGTCACCCATCAAACCAAGGTATCCTATCATGCTGTAATTTAGTGCTAGTAGAAGGCAAAACAGTAAAATATGCCAAGTCAAGAGTCAAGGAGGTCTAATAAAGCCAGGCGGGAATGCTGAAAACAGAAATCATGGCAGGTGAATATGTTCATTGAACTCTGCAACTCACTGTTTGAAGATAACCTGTTTGTAGAGATTACTGCCACTACAGACTTTGCCAAAGCCAAGTACTTCCTCTCAGCTCTGTTTTTCAATCTTGTTTCTTCAAACATGGCCTGTCTTGGGGCCTTGGGACCTTTTTGCTTCTGCTGAATCTCAGACTGAAGTGGTACCTAAAGAGAACTGTCAGTAGGAGGCTGAGGTTTTCAATCTTGTTTCTTCAAACATGGTCTGTCATGGGACCTTGGGACCTTTTTGCTTCTACTGAGTTTCAGTCTGAAGTGTTACCTAAGGAGAATTGTCAGTAGGAGGCTGAAGTTTAGCCCCTTATTTCTCCAGCAAGGGCTTGTTAGTCTGGCTCATCATCTCAATTGGGCTCCTCTAGGAAAGAAATGAATTAATTTATTTAATAAAAATAAGCCTACTGAAAACAATAGAGTGTACTTTTGAGTACACATGTGTAATATTATACTGTTAGTCTTGCAACTATTGAGGTATGGGGCACATTCAGACATCACAGTAAACCAGCCATGGTTATCAAGTTGGGAATGAATCTCACCTCGCCCATACTGATATACTTCCTATCTTCTCAGTACATCCACAAGAATTCTAAAAACATTTAATTCTGTTTCATATTAACCACCATTTAACATGTTTTCCAGTCCCTAAATTGTAATTATCATTTGTTGAAACAAACAAACTTCATAATCCACAGCCTAATATTGTCTTGTTTCAAACAAAAATAGCTAAAATTAGATTTATCAAGTTTGGTTGATATGCCACTTTAATGAAAAATGGAAGAAAAACTTTCTGAACCCCTACTTGTGGTCATGCCAAAGGAGAAGGTATGATACAGACAGCATGAACCCATGGAAGGCTGTGCTCTTCCAAATTCAATAAAACATAGTTTACAAGGTGTTGTACCTCACCTCAGGGACACAGGGGGGTTCAGAAGTAATAGGAAAATGGTTTACACAAACAAAACCTGAACACAGACAATATAAAACTGTGGCAACAAGAATAATTTTGTTTCTAACTAAACTAAGGTGAAAAAGAATAGATTGTCATTTTCTTCTCTTTCACTGAAGTTAATGTGCTGAAAGAAATAAAAGTTATTTGTATTCTTTCTTAATTATGGCAGTAAGTGTGCTAAATACATTAATTCCAGTGTAAGAATAGGAATGAAAAATTAAATGGATTTTTTTCTTCATTCAATAGGCATCAATTACATTATTACAAGAATGCTGCAAGGGGCCTATTTGTTAGCCTCCATGAATAGAGGCCAGAGAGTAGTAACACCTTGGCCTGATTGGCCAGGCTCTACCACATGATACAGGACAACTGCAAAGGCTGTTTAAGCCTGTTGCCCCTTAGAGTGTCAGCTCTTCATTTTTTGTGACCCACCCACCCACCTACCCTCCCTCAGTGCAGTATGGGCTTTGCTGGTCCTCTAGGGTCTGGGTAGGAATTTTTTCCCCATTACCTGGGTTTTTTCGCCTACCCCATACTATATCTGTTGGGAATTGGACAATTGGCTCAGGGTGATATCATGAAATAGGTATCCCTTGGCTGGTAGAGGGAGAGAAGATTTTTAGATCAGTGTACACCTGGGCACCCCATTGTGTTCGAGGGTTGATCTCTGGAACTGCCCCCCCCCCGCCCCGTTTATCTGTTTCCTTACTCCCATGGTTCAAACAGTTGAAAAGGTGTTTAGGTCAATAAAATGGCCCTTGTTTAATCTACTTATTTGTGTCTGGTCTCGTTATTTTGTGGTTGGCCAACAAGGAATCAACCTCCCGCACACACCAAGAAGCCACTCCAAGTCACGTTGCATAAAGACCCAGGTCCAAAACACACTTCAGAAATAATCCAGTTTAAGACTGCTTTAGATGTTCTGGCCCAGTGCTGGGGAATCCTGGGGACTGTAGTTTATTGTGGCATCAGAGCTCTCTGATAGAGAAGGCTAAATGTCTCACAAAAGTACCATTTCCAGAATTCCCTAGCATTGAGCCACAGCAGTTAGAGCTGTCTCAAATTGGATTATTTCTACAGTGTGTTTGGACCCTCCTCAACTGAAAGCTAGTATAATTTAAATATTCACAAATCCCCTTCTTAACATATCTACTTATTGATATTGCCATCATTCATACACACAAACTGCTATGAGTACACATGTGCCTAGCAAACTTGGAAATATCATTAGTGCTGTTGAAAGTAGCCCTACCTTTGATTCAGGTTGCTATTGGATTACCCAGTTAAAATCAGTTTATGACCCAATTCATTGTAGATCAGTTCAGACCAGATCCAACTCAATCCAGATCAGAATCCAAATTACTGGTAGCATTTAGAAACCTGTTTTTTATGCCTTCCAAAGACTTGTGTTGGGTAAGCAAAAAACAATTCCATCTTTCTTCAAACAAGTTCATGACAATTGAAGATCTGATTATAGATTTTTTAGAAAACATTAACCCTTTTTTAATTTCAGAAAGATAGGCCCAGGCATGTATGGCCCAGGTATGGGTTCTTTAAGTGGGTTTAGTGTGTTTTCTGATATGTGTGCTGCTTTTTTGCTTTGGATTACATTAGTAATGCATATGTACCTTACTTTGTGAGGGCAACTCACATATATACAAAGTCATTACACTTGAGCTTGTCTGTGTACTTAAGATCATACTTTTTCTAGGGATGTTGATATCTGACTGCTTGGAGACCACAAGTGAGGTAGAATAATTTCACAGTTTTTTCTCTACCATGGAAAATGAATGTTTCTGCATAGTTCTCATTATTCGCATATCTTGACACCTTCCAGGTAATTATTTCTCTGAAGAAATACATTTGAGAGGGTTGTGCAAGAATGGTGGGCTGTGTGTAAAAATGATTTCTAGACACCACATGTGGGGCTTTTTGTGTGTGCAAAATTGCTGTTTTTATGAAAATAATAATAACGAATCCAGCAATCTTGCACAACAAAATCTTGCACAACAAAACCTTTTCATCATTGTGTGTGTGTCAAACTGCTATATCAGTGTGTGTATGTGTGACAAACTGTTGCTTTCACATAAAAGAGAACAGTCTTGAACGAAAAAACTTACATATGGATGCCTGGAAACACAGAGCTCTGCACAAAGACACAACTCTAGCACAAAACACCATGTGTATCTTCTTGCAGAATATTTTCCAAAACATTTCAGCCTATGTGAATATTGCATGGACACTGTACGGAATTTTCACAACTATATTATGGTTCCTAACCAGGTTTTCTGGCTTTTGAGAAATCAGTTTTTAAACCAGGAAATGAATAACACTGAATCATCTTTCCATTCCTAATCTTTCATTTTATTCAGTCAATGCTTAACTTGATCAACAAACTTAGTATGCAGACTTAGTATTTTCACTTCAGTGGCTGCAATCATTTTAAAATAAAAAGGCTGCGGGTGGAGAACTGGTGTAAGATGAGTTGCCAGTAGCAAACGCTTTTGCAGAACATCCCCCTCCCTCACTGTAATACTGATGGTGGGCTCCCTATAGAATTACTTGTTAGAGCGGTTTTTTCACTGATAACAAGGATCTGAGACTAATTTTCCCCTTTTGCAATTTGCAGGACTCACATAGAGTGAGTGATTCTAGCTGCTAGATGGAAGTCTTAAGTGTCTGCTTTTGATCTGCTTTAATGCCTTGCCAAACGTTTGTGCAAAGGGGATGATTAGTTTCTACATATAATCTTTGAGAAAACAGGAACAAAATGTTGTGATTGATTTCCAGGTTTGCTACAGCCTTTGGTATTGTACATTCCATCCATTAGCAAGATGCATCTGATGAAGAGTGCTTCACCCATATGACATGGACTTACCCCTTAAATCTCTTCACGCCACCCCACCCACCTCCTCCCCTCACCACCTCTGAAGCTATTAGGTTTGTAGAACTCTTTATTTTGTATTCAAAGCATAATTGCATGGGTGTGTATGTGAAGGGAACCACCTGGGAAGGGAAGGTTATCCCTCCAATTGCACTGAAATGTGGTTCATTTTTCCTACTTTGTACTTTATCTTGAGGAAAGCCTTCCTTTGGCTTGTAACCTAACTGATGTCTCAAAGTGGTCAAAATGGGACAGAGATCCAAAGGGAAGCAGAAATTCAATCCCTTCCATTAATTTTGTCCATTGCTGCAATTAGGCTTGGAAATCAGTGAACTACTGTTTCCAAGATTGCATCCACCCTGCAGAAATAACCCAGTTTCACTCCACTTTAATTGCCATGGCTCTGTGCTAGTTTGTTGTGGCACCAGAGCACTCTGAGATGAAAGGCTAAATGTGTCCCAAAACTACAGTTTGCAGATTTCCATAGCATTGAACCATGGCAGTTAAAGTGATGTTAAACTGAATTATTTGTATAGCACAGATGCAGACCAAGTCTAAATGTTATGGAGCAGGGTTATACCAACTTTGGACATATGACCTTTAGAAGCTTTCCACTGAGGCAATGGGGCCCTTGGTTTGAAAAACAAATCCCATTTCTGGCTTAATAACTTTGTTTGTCTTTACTTTCTATTGTTTTCTGCAAAAGACTACTCCTTTATAAGCATAAACATTGTGCCAGTCCTCATTTTCTAATGTGAAAATCTAGGCCATCAAGCTGCTCTTCTCCTTCTCCTTCTTCTTCTTCTTCTTTTGGTGCCAGAATGAGAGAGAGATTAAGGAGGCACGTATGACCAGAAGAAACTAACATCAGAGTCCAGGAACAGTCAAGTGGCACAGGTCCCCCCCCCCCCCAAAAAAAGCAAGGCAACCATCAAAACAAAACTTCCAACTATTCAAAATTCTGGGCACTTTTTATAAACTTTTGTTCTTGGGAGGAACTGAACAATTATTCACCACAAGGGGAACACTGCTAGCGAGAATGACACCAACCAGCTTAGGGAATAAATTAGTTTTTGCTGTTGAAATGTCTGAACTGAAGTGCCTCAATACCTCAGTGCTCTGACACACATGAGTTGGATCCCCAGGGAAGTAGTCAGCCTGGAGATAGAACACCAAACACACTCTTTATAATGAGCCACATAGGAAACTGGGCTACACATGTTTTTCATTAGCTTCTTGCCCCTCTAGATTTTGCTGTATTACCTTCAGAGAAGCCCTGCCCCTACTCTCTAGCTATTAGCAGAACCATGAGGAAGTCTGTTGCAAAGCCATGAGTGTAGTGAACCACTCAGAAATTATAAAACTCATTGTAAATTCTAAGAAAATAATTAAGGCATGGCAGAATAAGTCAGGAACATCTTAGAAAACCATCAATAAAAGTGTTAATCAGCTTCTAGATTGTACAGCCCCTGGATGTCATTGTAACATTATTATTTTTGGTTTCACATGAATTACTATGAAACCATATACCAGATATTAGAGACTGAAACCCTGGACCATCAGTGATTCAAATTTTATCCAAGAACCAGTAAGATTTTTTTATATATATAATGTGGCATGTTCCAAGTAGTGTCACTTTTTGTAATTGTGCTATTGTGATCCTATCTATAGCAATTTCATTCAGATGTTTTGTTTGGAATTTCTCCAACAGAATCTATCCCCAGTAGAATTACAACTGTGGTCATTGTCATGATCATCTTCATCTATATCCTGTCCAAGGCTGTAAGCCCCAGAACTGGGACTACAGATGACTTAGAAAAATTAAAACATATACAGACAAAATATGAACAGATTAAAGATACAAATGTTTGCTGTTAAAATGTAATTAAACTATTAAAGACTCATTTAGTTGGAAAGGACAGGGGTAAGAAATGTAAGAATTGTTTGACAGTGGAATAAACATCTTTGGAGAGTGGTAGACTTTACTTCTTTAGTCTTTGAACAGATTGAATGGACATCTTCCACTAGTGTGTTAGCTCTGTAGTCCTGCAAGGAAAAGGTTTGACTAGATGGCCTTGTGGGCCCTTCCAGTTTGATGTTATTAGATTATGGGGCCACAGGACTTTAAAACTCTGGAAAACCAATCCCAACAATGTATGTATATGTTACAGCATGGAAACAAGATAGAATCCTGAGGGACTGCATAGGCCACTGGCTGACAGGAGCCCCCCAGCATCACCTTATGGGTTCACTCTTCCATTAAAAAGAGAGAGAATCCCCGTAAAACTTTGCCTCTAATGTCCCATCCCAGCCAGGTAGCCTGGAAGGATACCACAGTTGATGGTACTGGAAAGTGCTTGGAGGTCAAGCAGACCCAACAAAGACATATTCTCCACATCCAGTTCCCAGTGTAGGTCATATTGAACATGAATCAACAGTGTGATGCAGCAACTAAAAAAGCCAATGAGATTCTAGGCTGCATCAATAGAAATATAGCATCAAGTGAGGGAAGTAATAGTACCACTTTATTCTGCTTTGGTCAGGCCTCTCCTGGAATACTGTGTCCAGTTCTGGGCACCACAGTTTAAAAAGGATGTTGACAAAATGGAGGATGTCAAAAGGAGGGTGACCCAAACAATGAAAGTTCTGGAAACCATGGCCTATGAGGAGTGACTTAAGGAGCTATGTTCAGCCTGAAGAAGAGATGGTTAAGAGGTGATATTATACCCCTGCTTAAATATATGAAGGGATGTGAAGATGGAACAAGTTTGTTTGCTGGAGATCCAGAGAATAAGACCCGGAGCAATAGATTCAAACTACTACAGGAAAAGAGATTCCACCGAACATTAGAAAGAACTTCCTTATAGTAAGAGCTGTTCAACACACTCTCTTAGAGTATGATGGAATCTTTTTCTTTGGAAATTCTTAAGCAGAGGCTGGATCGCCATCTCTCAGGGGTGCTTTCATTGTGTCTTCCTACGTGGTAGAGGGTTGGAGTTGATGGACCTTGAGGTCTCTTCCAACCTATGATTCTATGTTTCTATGATTCATCCACCAAAATGACCAAACCTCTCTCTATCCCATAAGTAGAGCTCAAGCAAAATGGATTATCTAGAGCCATTCAAATCTGATGCCGACACCTCAGAGCTGAGACACCATCACATAGTCTAGTACCTTGCCCAGAAATGGAATATTAGGGACTGAGAATTATTCTGGATTTGGGAAAGCTTTTTCAGTCATGATAATAATAATAATAATAATAATAATAATAAATTTTATTTTTATACCGCCCTTCCGAAGATCATCTGTGTGTTCCAGGTACCAAGCTTCAGTGGTATGCACTTTAGGTCACACAAGTGTGCCAACAAGGGTTATGGGCCCAGTTTGTGCTGTGGTCAATGCCCAGAGAACTAAGTTCTGAAATGTGCATGGTTGTTAGAAGCTTTTCAGACAGTCAGTGATTCTGGCAGAGAAATAGTTAAAGTGCTTTTCAGCCAGCAAGCCAATATGTATAGCAAAGCTGAGATTGGAGGTCTGCCAAGACATAGCATGTCCTTTGCAGTGCTATTAAGATAGCAGAATCATGGAGCCAGCCGCTCCCTTTCCAAAGTTTGAGCAAAACAAATTATTCATCCTGGAGTGTGTATGCAGAATCTCTGTTGCTTCAGGAAGACTTCTGGGACGTGATAGAGAAACCCCAATAGTCAACCCAGGTTGAGAATGAGGATGAGAATGAACATGAGGATGAGGTTGACAAAAAGACTAGGTCAACCCTGTTTCTGTCCCTGGAAGCCAGTCAGCTCAAACACAGAAGGAACAAACTCACTGCCTTTGAAGTGTGTCATGCACTCTAGAGGTGCACCAGTTGAGCTCCTCCTTGGTCATGGTTATGAGTTGCATTTCAAGCAGGGTGACTGCACAATTTTTGTGAATGGGAATGTGTGTGCTAGAGCCCAGAAAAGTGTTATCCACATGGTGGATAAGACAGAGTGTGCAACTGTATATAATGAGACTATACACTCCAATCGTGCACACAATCGGCATAGGATCAGGGGGCATGCCAGTTTCACCAGCTTTGGTAAATTAAGCAAGGTTTGTCCTGAGTGGTAACTTGATCCTTGTAGCAACTACCTAGACTGCTCTGTTTGCAGCAAGGTACAGGTGAAAGCTTACCCTTTTGCAAAAGAGAGCAAGTGCACCACCTAGAGGCCATTAGTGCATGCCAATCTGACAGGACCATTACCTGAGAGCAAGGGAGGTAACAAATATATCTTGGTTCTTGTGGATAGGCAGACACAATTTGGTTATGTAATTCTGCTAAAAATCAAGCATGAGCCTGCAGAAAATATAAAAAAGTGGGTGAAGACTGTAGAAAGGGAATTTGTATACAAAGTGAGTTCTCTGGTAATGGACAGAGATGGTGAGTTTTTATTCCAGACACTGCAGAACTGGCTAAGGCAGAAGGGGAATATGCCACAATACTACAAACCCAGCAGTTCCTAAAGAGGATGGATTGGCAGAATTGAGGTATTTAAACAAATGAAAGTTTGCATGATGATGGATGCAAATGCACCTCCCAGCTTGTGGGGATAGGCTGTGTTTACTGCATGTCAGGTAATCAACAGAACGTGGAGTTCTGCAATCCAGCAAACCCCATACTACGTGCTTTATGGTAGACCACCCAACCTGAAATATCTGAGAGTGTTTGGGCAGTTTGCAAAGGTTCTGATAACAACAAACTTCCGGAAGAAGGGTGAGCCCAATAGAAAAGGTTGCAGTTTGTGAGGTATGAAGGGAACAGCTACCACTTCTCCCTGGGACATGGAAGAGTCATGCTGTCCAGAAGTGCCAATCTTGAGAGGGACTCACGGTGGGAGAAGGTACACAACAACATGTGTGTGGTATGTAGTATTGGTGAGACGATTTGTAAATGAAGATTAAAAGCCTCCTTGAGAGAACTCATCATGCTGTCATGTTTGCAACTTCTGTGTATGGGAGGAAGAGTTCTCCAGCCTGCACTGAACCTCAGTGGCTTCTGTGGCATGTATTCCAGGCACAAAGCTTCAGCGGTGTGTACTTTGGGTCTCACAAGCATACCAACATCCATGCCCCTTCCTTCATTTTCCACTGACCAGTAAATGACTGTTAAGGGGAGAGAAATGCAGTAGCTGAAAAGTGAGTTTGGAGGGGAAGGGAGGAGACAATGCATAGTTCTACATGGTGGAACTTTACATCTTTCTACTCCAAGAGCTGTTGATTTTAAAGATACAGGAGCCCTGTTTGATATTCACTCTGGCAATCCAAGTTCTGTCCCACCTTATGAGAATATTTTGTCAATGGAATTTTATTTAATGTGTTTATTTATTATTGAAATATTTGTTGCCACAAATCATAGCCCAATAGCAAGATCCCTAAAATGTGAGCATTGTTCAATTAAAATCAATACAGGGAAAACAAAACTGTGTGATGGCATAAAACAATCATAACCAAACAGACCAAGACCCAAAAAAATAAGTGGAATCAGGAGCATAAAAGTCAGACACCTGGGCTAAAGGTGTGTTTAAAACAATACCTTTATAAGGACATACTCCTTCATCTGCATGATCAGGCTTGGCATGCAAAACATTGAAAGGCCTCAATTTCTGTTTTGCTGTAAAGTGTGACACACTGTCTCTATGTTGTGTGTATATATGGGTGTAAACAGGTAGAGCAAGAGGCCTGTAGATGAAGAGTTACCCACTTCTAACTTACTGCTTTATCACAGTAGGAGACAAATGGGATTTAAACGAGAGTTAAACTAGAGAAAACCAGGAAATATCTGATATTTATCTGATATTTATCTCATTTAAATCCTGTTTGCCCCCTAGTGTGATAAAGCAATTAGGGCCTTCATAATAAGCGCTTTGAACTGAACTTGGAAATCAACTGGGACCCAATCAAGCCAAGGCCCTGCTTTGCATTGACATTGATTTATTATTATTATTATTATTATTATTATTATTATTATTTCCCAAAGGTAACTTTGGGAATAAGTACATATTACGACATGGTTCATCACTTGTTAATTGAAAAAGTGAGGGGGTTTTGCCCTTTAGAATGCCACTACTGGGATATGGGTCTAGGTGAAAAAACATGTACCTAAGGTACTAGGGGCCAAGGTGAACAAATTAAATATTTAAATATATTAATGACTTGTCACATGTACAGATGCTTAGCACAGATTCTGCCTTGTTGATGTGAAAAGGAGGTATTTAAAGTTGATTTTTTATGTTTTCATAATAGAAAAATTACCCCAATTCCTTAACTTTGCCACAAATGTTACCACTATCAGGTGTCTCTTACAAAAAGACCTTTAGAAATCAGTGCCTGATTGCATACACATGCTAAGCAGCCAGCAAGAGAATTCTAATTAGCCACTGTTAAATGTTGTCTCTTACCATGGGAAATGAACCTGAGGACTATGAACCAGGCAAAAAGCAGTCTAAAAGAGAGACATATCTCCAAGGCATTCAAATCTGGCAAAAGTCCTTTCAGTCACCATACAGGATTATTAGGACTGGAAAACTCTGCCTTGATTGCAGCCAGATTGATAGGGGTAGGTGTGTGTGTGTATGTGGAGAGAGAGGTATATTATAGTTCTATATTTAAGTCAGCTGTGTTGGAAACATACTTAAGGAAATTATTGCACCTGCAAATCCCACTGGGCTAGACATGGGATTGAAAAGTCAAAACCGGGTGTTATTGCATACAGCTGAAGCTAGGTGAGTGCATTCTGTTTGCAGCCCAGACCTTAACCGCACTTATCCAGGAGCTTTTCGAAAATGGCAAGCTCCAGGATAAGCATGGCTGGGGTCCGGGCTGCAGATGGATTGCACTAGCCCAGCCTCGGCAGCATGTGATAACACTCAATTTTGACTTTTGCACCCCGCATCTATCCTGGTGGGATTTGCAGGTGTGATAATCTCCTAAATGAATCTGTACCTAGTAGAAAGGACCAAAGTCGATTTCTCTTTGTCTATATGGTCCACCTGGTTCTTTGCACCTGAGATGCTCTTTGTTGTGGCACACCTATGTTCCTTGCACTTACACTTATATGCTTAGTGGGGAGCAGCAAGAAAAATGCAAATCCAATGGCTTTTGTATAGGAAATGCATACACAGAATTGAGTTCGTGTTGAACATATATTCATGGAGGAAAACACTCTCAAAATGAAAATGGATACGAAAAGCTTTGAATCTTAATTTGAATGCAGCTTAGATCCAGGCTCTGTTTTAACTATTTATTTATTTATTTATTTTTATTTTATTTATATACCGCCTTTCCAAAAAAGATCAAAGCGGTTTACAAAAGTGGATAAACAAGGGTTCTCTTTCCTCAGGCAAGCCCTGGTGGAGCTGGGCCTGCCTCTTCTCTCCCTCCTAGGCAGAGGATGGCAGTTGGTGTGGAGGGAGAGTCCTCTTGCCTCAGGCAAGCCCTGGTGGAGCTGGGCCTGCCTCTTCTCTCCCTCCCTAGGCAGAGGATGGCAGTTGGTGTGGAGGGAGAGTCCTCTTGCCTCAGGCAAGCCCTGGTGGAGCTGGGCCTGCCTCTTCTCTCCCTCCCTAGGCAGAGGATGGCAGTTGGTGTGGAGGGAGAGTCCTCTTGCCTCAGGCAAGCCCTGGTGGAGCTGGGCCTGCCTCTTCTCTCCCTCCCTAGGCAGAGGATGGCAGTTGGTGTGGAGGGTGCCTTTACACTCAGTTGCAGTCTCTGATCGAACGAAGTGGCATACTGTTTCTTGCAAAATTTGTCACAGCATCTCTAGCAGCAATTGCCAGATCTTGTGAATAAAAACCTACCAGTAAGGGAAGAGAGACTGATGACACATGTTTCAAATTATAACAACAGAGTAGCAGCATTTCAGGCTGGAAAGTTGATCCAAAAGCCACCCCCCCCATTGGAAACCTACACAATGCACAATTTGTGTAAACTGTGTTTATTTTCAGAGTTTACCACACTTGGAGACTATGTGCAGAAAAAATACTGTATTTCTTAATTATTTGAAATAAAGGTATCTGTTTAACTGGATAACCTTCTATTCAGAAGTAGGTTCCAAGTAATTATATGTAGAACTGCACCCTATACTTATATTATTTTGTGAGTATCAGTCAAGTAATTGTGAGCAAGATCTGAGCCATAATAGTGTACACACGAGAGAGTATGGGGACAATATCATGGTGAGAGAGTCAACAAGCAAGATAATGATTTCTAGGTGGAGAAGTAATTTTTATATGTTCACTTTGTTTTATTCTGGCTTAGGAATTTATGAGCTATAGGTGGAAATACAGACATTTAAGAATATTGTGTGTGACTATTGGCTACCCTGTCCTTGAGGTGCTGCATCTTTCCTGGGTTTCAGTTTAAACCTTAGAAGAGCCAGCCAATATTATACACCTTGAAAAGCTCCTTAAATAAAAAGAGATTCCACCTAGACATTAGGAGAAACTTCCTGGCAACAAAGGGTGTTCAATGGTGGAACACACTCCCACAGAGTGTGGTGGAGTCTCCTTCCTTGGAGGTCTTTAAGCAGAAGCTGGATGGCCATCTGTCGGATATTTGATTGAAAGTTCCTGCATAGCAGGGGGTTGGACTGGATGGTGCCTCTGTCCCCATTCTACCTAGAATGCACTAGTGCTAAAGATAAAGATAAAGCAAAACTAGAAGATACAGCACAATGATTGTGCTTCAGCTTTCTTTTTGGATGTTTGTGGACATTCTTCCCATTTTGAGAGATCAAACAATCAATAAGCATGGAGTTCAAAGGATCTGGCTGCAACCTTCAAAAATGAACAAAATGCCCAGTTAAATAATGTCTGGTTTCTTTTTTACCATTTTTCACTTAGAAGGAGGTTGGGGATCATGAGAAGTAAATAAAGGACAATTGGAATATTTGGTGCATTTTTGCCAAATTTTTATGGACTTTTGGTTGCTTTTCAAAAAGGGGGAATCCAGTGCCTTTGGGGTATACAGTACTGGGGGGGGGGGGTCCAGAGCCTCACAAAATATGGTTAGGTGTTTATGGACCATGGCATTCCTATCAGGGATTCTTGCTTGCTTTGATTGTAAACATAGCTATTAAAATCAAAACACATACTGAGTAAAAATGAAATGAATAAAGAACAGCTTGTTGCAGCAATTACAGTCAGGGTAAGTAATTTCATTTAAGAAATCAATACCCAAATAGCTAATCCTTTTCATCAGCATTTTATTTAAGCTTTAGGGATTTATGTGGAGATATTTCCTAGTTATAACAGTTGAACTGAAAAGGCTTGAAGTTTAAGATTAAGCCAGATAGCCATTAATATAGTTTTGAATTAACTGACAGGAAAACGGTCAGCCTGGAAGTTTTAAATGGTGTTGTAAATAGCAAGAATGCAAGATTGTCAATGAAAAATAAAGTACAGTAACTATGTTTTCCATGTGGCAGTTGAAGGAAATCTTGCCTGGTTTTGTTTAATAGATTTATTTCAGAAACTACACTTGGAGATATTAATTAAGACAACTGATTGGAATAGAAATACCTTTTTTGCTTTTCAAAAAAGGACGATGCTTTCAGGCCACATGTAGCTGTGTACTGTTTAAGCTTCACTCCAATGCAACTTGCTTCTTCAAGTATGTGTCTTTAGCACTGCATTCTTCAACTGCTTTCTCCTGATCACTCTTAGCTTGAAGTAGGGTCTATTGAACTCAGTGTGGTTGACTTCTGGCCATACAATTCTGTGTCTGAATGTTTTCTCCACTATGGGGGAAAAATAACAAAGATTTCTGTCCAGTGCTCAAATGACATTCACACCCTGAGAAGTTTTGCAGGGAATAATTTTGTGCATATGTATATATGGGTTTTGCTACTAAAAAAAATCTTGCATAGGAAGAAATGTTTTTAAAACTGCTCATCTATGTACAAATAGTTCCAGAAGACTTTGTAAAGTATGACAAACCTGTCCACTGCTAAATTCTTCTCAATAGGGTGCTCCAAGTATCACACATTATTCATCTGGGAAACAAATAAAATAAATTTTGTTTCTATCCCTAATCTAAGGTAGGCATGGCTGAGGATGCTGATTTATTTGGTTTTAAAGCAAAATGTTTGCCACCTTGTGTCCCATATTGGGAGAAAGGCAGAATATAAATTTATTTATTTACTTATTTATTTGTTTGTTTCAGTTTTGGATGAAGACTTCCCCAAATCTATAAATTTCTTAATAAGAACTTTAAAAAATGGGGCAGGAGGAACAAAAACATGAATGTGGCCAAAAGCAAAACTAGCAGATTTGCCCATCTAGGAAAAAGGCTTTAATAAAATCATAGAATCATAGAGTTGGAAGAGACAAGGGCCATCCAGTCCAACCCCCCTGCCATGCAGGAACTCCCAATCAAAGCATTACTGACAGACTTTGAGTGTTTGCACTTAAAAATCTACATTCAACTCTGGTGAGCATCCCATGCTAGATTTCTCCCAGCATAACAGCAAAATCCAGGAGAATCCTGTGTGTGGTGGGGGAGGTGGGTGATTTCCTACCATCACCACTTCATTCCCACATGTACTTTCAAACCAAATCTAGGAGACTGGGAAACTACCTAGAGGTATATTTCTAGCAGTATGGAAGGTGTAGAGAAAAGCAGAGGGTACCAAAGTTTTGTTGTGAACTGCCAGAATATTGTTGAATTTAGCCAGATATATTCGGTGGTGGATTGAGGTCACTAACAGTTATATGAGAAGTAAGTGCAATGAACATCTTCATGACAACATTATACCTATTGAATTTACCCATGCAGATAGCTGATAATATAATTCATATCTTATACATACACAAAGGGGGTTATTAACATTCATAAAGGAGTTTATAAACAGGACAGAAAGAACTTGAGATTTAAACCATTTGATCTGTGTAGGCATTGTTACCACTTGTGGATTAGCAGTTTCCCTGCCATTATCAGCCATTCCTAATTTTAAATGCTGCTAACCGGTATCTCTTAAGAATTTCCTTCTGAGAATTACCATTTTCAGTTTCTGAAGGATTAAGGAGTAAAATAATCAAATCAATACAAGTACCACTAAAAGAAAATTAAGAACATGAAATCGAATTGGAAATTGGGATGGAGAGCAGAGGAAGGAGAAGTGAGGTTGGAACAAGAGGACTGGATAGGCTGGAGGGAGATCAGGATGGACAGCAAAAGTAGGAGAGGCAAGATCAGAGCAAGTGTATCAAAGAGGCCAGAGGGAGGTCAGGACAGAGAGCAGAGGAAGGAGAGGTAAAGTCGGAGTGAGTGGATTGGAGAGGCCAGATTGAGATGGAGAGAGGAATGAGAGGTCAGGTCAGGGCAAATGGATGGGAGGGGTCAGAGGGAAATTGAGATGGAGAGCGGAGAAAGGAGAGGTAAGGTTGGAACGAGCAGATTGGAGAGGCCAGAGGGAGATTGAGATGGAGAGGAGGAAGGATAGGCAAGAACACAGCGAGCAGAACAGAGAGGCTGGAGGGAGATCAAGACAGAAGGTGGAAGAAGGAGAGGTGAGGTCAGAGCGAGCTGATCAGAGAGGCCGGAAGGAGATAGGGAAGGAGAGCAGTGGAAGGAGAGGTGAGGTGGGAGTGAATAAATAGATCAGAAAGGCTGGAGGGAGATCAAGACAAAAGGCGGAGGAAAGAGAGGTGAGGTTGGAGCGAGATGATCAGAGAGGCCGGAAGGAGATAGGGAAGGAGAGCAGTGGAAGGAGAGGTGAGGTTGGAGCGAATAAATAGATCAGAGAGGCTGGAGGGAGATGGGACAGAGAGTGGAGGAACGAAAGGCAAGATCAAAGACAAGGTTGAAGAAAGAGAATTGAAATAATTGGGAAAGGTACTGAGAGGTTGTAGTGACCAGGAAAGAAAACAACATCAGAAGAAAAGCAGAAAAGAAAGAATAAATATGAGGACAGAAATTTAAAACAATTAAGTTGGCATTTTCAAGGTCACCAAACTGCATGGTGAAAGGAAGTAACAACCAGGGGAAATCATTGAAAGATCAGAAACCTAGAAACACAATACTTATAAATAGCAACACCTGGTGGACAAAAGAAATACAATATTAAATAAAAACAAAATAGAAAATAATAAGGCAGAAAATAGATGTTGGTGTCTAAATAAGAATTATTGTTTATAACAAAACTGGAAATTGCAGAAAATAATTAAGAAAACTATTTTTTACAATTTGAGCAATTAGAAAGTTATGTGATACTTTTGGTGGCTATTGGGTAAAGAAAATCTGATAAATATTTTTATTAATTAGGTTAAGAAATTTATTGGCATCTGCATAAACTCCTGGGTGGCAAAAGAGAAAAAGACATTGTTATTTACTTTTTAAGGACACAAATGAAGGATTTAATTCTACAACACTATAAAATGAGACTGACGGCTAATGGAGTGGAATTGCAACTCTTAAAGCACATACCGGAAAGCATATTGAAGGGAAAAAAGGAATATGTATTCCTAACAAAGAAATTTAGAGAAAATGGAATAAGGTATAGGTGGGAGAATGCTAAAGGGATATTAAGAAAAATTAAAATAACTATCCAGATTCAAAATATAGAAAAGAATTAAATATTTGGGCATACACATTTCAAAGAAAAATTCTGATCTTTTAAAAAACAATTATGGACAAATGTGACAAGAAATAAAAAAGAATCTACAGAAATGGAGTAATTGAACTTATCTTGGCTTGGAAGTATGTGAGCAATTAAAAATGAATGTGACACCTAAATTACTGTTCATCTTCCAATCATTACCAATAATCACTAATGATAAACCCTTTAAAGAATGGGAAAGAGAAATCTCTACATTTATTTGGAATTTTTAAAAGTCCAGAATTAAAATGAAAGTTCTACAAGAAAAAAAAAAGAAAAAAGTGGATTAGGAATGCCAAACTTTAAATTGTATTATCATGCTGGCGGTTTAGACTGAATCAAGGAATGGATTCAAATTAAGAATGAAAAACTATTACAGTTAGAAGGATTAGATAATGTATTCGGTTGGCATGTGTATTTGATATATGATAAAGTAAAGGCAAATAAAGAATTCAACAATCATTATATTAGAAAATCTTTATGAAGAATTTGGCAAAAATACTAAACGTTTTTGTACAAAAAATACCAAAATGGACTTCAATTAATGACACATTTTTTAGAAGGGAACAAATGAAGGAAAAAGAATGGATAACGAACTTTTGAAATTGTAAGGAGGAGCATATAGAATGAAAACAATGGAAGAATTGACGGATGAAGGCTTCAAGTGCAATTGGTTTTTATACATACAAATTGTGGAAAGGTTCAAAATGGATATGAAATTGTATCAGATTGAAGAAGAGGAATCAGAGTTTGGAAAACTGATGACTTGAGATACCAACCACAGTAGCAAAGCTCTATAAACTTCAGTTAAAACTTGAGATAGAAGAAGAAATAATAAAACAATACATGATTAACAGCCTTCTCCCAGAGTGCATTGCCACAGGAGGAAGTGCCTGACCATCAAGGAGCATCTCTCCAGTCTCCTCCCAGAGAAGACACTTCTCCTTCCATCATCCTCAGCAACTGGGACATTGGGCAAAGGTTTCCAAAGCCACCCCCTTCCTTACCTGCTAGATCCTTCTTGTTTTGTGGTACTCAGGCAATGTTATCTAGCACTATTGCATATTATTTTTCTCTTTTTCTCATTGTCACTTTTTCTCTTGTTGTTTATTGGGCACTGCATCCATCCCTTCCCAAGCAGCCCTGAGGGTCCAGGAGGTGGGGTTGGTATCTTATTGTCTCTTGCCAGTTTCAACCCCTTTCTCTTCCCCAAGTTATTGTTTTTCTTCATTTGAGTCTCATTCTATTAGACTCTTTTCTCCTCTGCAGCTTTGGGTTGCTGTCATTTATCACCCTCCTGGTTCTGCTAACCAATTCCTTTCAGACTTTGAGTCATGGCTCACATTTTTTCTTTCACACTCAGTCCCCTCTCTAATTCTAGGTGACCTTAATCTCCTTGATGATCCTAAGAATCCTTCAACGTCTCGCTTTAGCTCTATCTTAGCTTCTTTCGATCTTGAACCTCATTCCACCTCTCCTACCCATTCTTCTGGTCACTGCCTTGACCTAGTTCTCGCCACCAAGTGTGTCATTTCCGACTATTTGGCATCTAACTATCCATTGTCAGATCATCATCTAATTTCTTTTACTCTTACTTATATCCCACCTCCTCGTCATGTTGCTCAACGCACTTTTCGTAATCTTCAGTCTGTTAATTCTGATCACCTTAGTCAGACCTTGAATTCTTCTCTCTCTTCTCTAAATCTTGGGGACTCTGCTGATTCAGCAATGTCTTTATTTAATTTCACTCTTTCTTCAACCCTTGACAGCTTTGTGCCATGTCCGTACACACGTCCTCCTCTATGTCTAGGCCTCAGCCCTGTCTCTCTCCCACAGTTAGGTTTCTCCGGTCCTGCTCTCGAGCAGCTGAACATCTTTGGAAAAAGTCCAGGGAGTGAGCCGATTTTATTCATTACAAATTTGTTCTTTTATCCTTCTCACGTACCCTATCTATGGCAAAACAGAATTATTATAAATCATTGATCTGCTCTAATGAGAGGCACTCACAGCGTTTCTTCTCCTGCTTCAATACACTGCTAAAACCTTCCTCTCCCCTTGTGTTCTCATCATTTTCCCCAACTGACTTCACCAACTACTTCCTCACAAAAATCACTACTATTCGATCTGAAATTGTTCCTCCTGATTTGTCCCCTACCACTAATCTCCTGATACCTTCTACTAATAAACTCTCTGTGTTTCCTCCTGTTTCTCTGGATGAACTCTCTACACTGCTAAATTCTTCCAAACCTACAACTTGTTCTCTTGATCCTATCCCCTCCCATCTTCCAAAACCCCTTCTTTTCTGCCCTCGCTCCTCTATATCTTTAATCTCTCTGTCTCTTTGGGTTCCTTCCCTTCTGACTTCAAATATGCTCTCGTTTCCCCAATTCTGAAGAAACGCTCTCTTGACCCCTCTTCTTTGTCTAGCTATAGCCAATCTCTCTTCTTCCTTTCCTCTCTAAGGTTCTGGAATGGGTAGTTTATTCTTGCTGTCTTGAGTTTCTCGAAGCCAACTCCATCCTGGACCCTTTTCAGTCTGGTTTCTGCCCACGGTACTGTACAGAGACAGCCCTCACCAAGATCTCAAATGATCTCTTGCAGGCCAAGGCGAATGGACTCGACTCTATTCTCATTCTTCTAGATTTGTCTGCAGCCTTCAACACCATGGACCACTGTCTCTTGCTTGACTTACTTTCTGACCTTGGGTTCTCTGACTCTGTTCTCAACTGGTTTAAATCTTACTTGTCAGATTTTTTGCCGTGGTCACAGGTCATCAGACTTCCTCCTCTGTTCCCTTATCTGTAGGAGTTCCTCAGGACTCTGTCCTGGGCCCCCTTTTCTTCTCTTTATACACATTGTCCCTTGGTAAACTTATCAGTTCTTTTGGTTTCACCTGTCATCTGTATGCCGATGACACTCAGCTATATCTTTCTACCCCTGACCTTTTGCCGGGGCTTGAACAGCAAGTCTCCTCTTGTCTGGCTGCCATCTCTCATTGGATGCAGCATTGGCACTTGAAGTTCAACATGTCTAAGACAGAGCTTCTCAGCTTCCCACCTAAGCCCACCCTTCAATACTCCTTTTCTTTTTCTGTTGATGGCACTTCTATTCAACCGGTTCAGCAAGCCTGCAGTCTTGGTTTCATCTTTGATTCCTCTCTGTCGTTTATTCCCCAGATTCAGGCCACTGCCAAGACCTGTAGATTCTCTCTTTACAACATTGCTAAATCCATTCCTCTCAGCCTCCACTGCCAAGACTCTGGTCCATGCCCTAGTGGTTTCATGACTAGATTATTGTAACCTTTTTCTGACAGGGCTTCCTCTCTATCACCTCCATCCTTGAATCTCTATCCAGAACACAGCTGCATGTATTATCACATCTGCTCGCCGCTTTGACTATGTTTCTCCTCTTTTATCCTCCCTTCATTGGTTTCCCTTCCCCTTCCACATCCACTACAAGCTTTTGTTATTGGCCTTCAAAGCCCCCCACGGATTGGCCCCTCCTTACTTGTCTGACCTTCTTTCTCCTCACACTCCTTCTCATACCCTCCGTTCTGGTAGTCAATGTCTCCTGTCCCAGCCAAGGATTTCCACTGCCCTATCCCATATTCATCCCTTCTCATTTGCTGCCCCTCACTCCTGGAACCTTCTTTCCCCACACGTGCGCCTGATCACTTCTCTAACCAGATTCAAAATTAAGTTAAAGACTATATTGTTTAGGGAATCATTCCCAGGATTGTGCCATCTGCCCCAGGTTGCCTCCTTTTAACTATGTATTAAGAAGCTGTGCCCTCCCTCCAGTCCATCTGCCTTGGTCTTGGCCCTAGAGCCCTCCCTCCTATACCATCTTACCCAGGAGGGAGTGAAGGGACTGGAGAGGCCTAGCAACACCATCAGGCATGGCCTCAAGTTGAAGAGCCCTCCCTCCTACACCATCTTACCCAGGAGGGAGTGAAGGGACGGGAGAGGCCTAGCAAAACCATCAGGCCTGGCCTCTAGTAGAAGAGCCCTCCCTCCTACACCATCTTACCCAGGAGAGAGTGAACAGACTGGAGAGGCCTAGCAAAACCATCAGGCATGGCTTCAAGTGGAAGAGCCCTCTCTCCATGCTACACCATCTTGCCCAGGAGGGAGTGAAAGGACAGGGCAAACTCCATAGAGCCTGTCCTGGATTAAGAAGCAGAGCCCTCCCTCCATACCATCTGCCTTGGTCCGGGTGTCAGAGGGAGAGAAGAACTTTTGGACTTGATCCCCTTCGCCAACACCATTCCCTTCTCCTTTTGTGCCGTGTCTTCTTAGAATGTAAGCCTGAGGGCAGGGAACTGTCTAGTTGAAATAATGATTGTAAGCTGCTCTGATAGCTTTTAGAGCTGAGGGGGAATAAATAAATAAATAAAGAGAGAGAGAGAAGAACCACTGGACCTCATCCCCTTCCCACCACCTTCCCCTTTTCCTTTTGTGTTGACTCTTTTAGACTGTAAGCCTGAAGGCAGGGATCTGTTTAATTATAAGGTTGTATGTACAGCACTATGTAAATTTACAGTGCTATATTAATAATAATAATAATAATAATAATAATAATAAATAGGATTTATTTATACCCCACCCATTCACAGAGAATCCAGGAGGCTTACAATAGTGGGAATAATACAGGCAATAACAATAAACATGAAATAATAAGCAAATATAAAATAGCAATATAACATAATAAAATAAAAACAATTCAAATCAACAAAACAATATAATAACAGCCAAAAAAATAGTACAAAGTTTACATTCAATCAATAATTATTTTAAAAAATCCCCATTTCCAACCCCCTATTCAAAAATTAACAAAGCAGATACCAATAAACAAGGAAGTAATAGAGCAAATACAGCATAACATATTGCAAATTACTGTTTAAAAATTAAAATTAAGAGATTAAATTTTAACATCCTAAAAAAGAGAGAGACTAAAATTTAACTACAAGGTAATACTGTTAATATTGTCCAAGGCATTTATGGGCCGACACCCATGCTGAGATGGTCCCAGGCTGGAAGGAGTCAGATGTTACAGGGGCCTCCTCCCTCACTTGACCTCCATTCTCCTCTCGCAGTCCCTGGTGGGGAATGAGGTGCCCAAGGCTTTTATGGGCTGGCACCCATGCTGAGAGGTCCAGGGCTGGAGGGAGCTATTTAATAATAATTAAATGGGCCCAAGATTTAGGAAGATATTTAATATTGGACAATTGGGAGAAAACCTGGAATAAAAGGTTAAAATACACTCTAAGTTATGACATAAAAGAAAACTATTATAAACTACAATACAGATGGTATCTGACACCCGAGAAATTATCCAGAATATAAAATAATGCTAAAAATGAGTGTTGGAAATGTACAGGAAAACAAGGAAACTTCTTTCACATGTGGTGAGAGTATAAAGAAGCAAAAAGATTTTGGAAGCAGATTTATAAAGAATTTGAAAAAAATTCTAGACACTAAAATGAAAATGGAACCTACAATGTATCTATTAGGAATGATTGAAGAAGAAGATCTGGAAAGGAAGCATGGTAGAATAATCTTCTATATAATAATGGCTGCAAGAACTGTCTTTGCAAAAAATGGAAAATAAAGATGAACCAACCAGAAGTGAATGGATAATTAAACTATATGATATGATGATATCAGACAGACTGACCTATTTGCTGAGAAATGGAACAAGTGATATATATAAGCAGGAATGGTCAAGGCTAAATAAATATCTCGCAGAAAAAACAGGAAAAAGTGGAATAACAGATTAATAGTTGTAATAATTTAAAAGAAAGATGTACATACATGACAAACGGGTATTGTATTAAATATAAAGAACAAATAAAAGAAATGGTAGAAATGTATAAAACATGTGGATAAATGAAAAGGAATTATAGGAGGAAAAGGTGTGTGTGTGTGTGTGTGTATACAGATAAAACTATGAACAGTATAAAGCAATATGATAACTTAAAGATGTAAATCATATATTAAAAGAGATAATTAGAGATAGGAAGTCGGTGTAAGAAAGTATGAAAAAAGATTACAGTTGCCAAAGTTTACTTGTAGATGAAATGAGAAGTACCTCTATCCTGCTGACCTAATGTAACCCACAAGTGGACCCAACCAGGCTACGAAAAATATTGATAAATATTTCTTCAAGCTCTTCCAGTCTCCAAGGACCCAATTCATAGGGATTTCCCCATCCACCCACTCATTCTTCCAGTTGGGAACAAAACAGCATACAGGTAAATCTGAAGTGTTGTTTCCAGAGTTTGATTGGATTTTTGCCTGACCTCCAAGCAAAAGTTGAAGGTGGGCCAAGCTTTCCAGACCAAAACACCAACTGCAAGAATGCATCTGCAACTGACCCTTTGGATTGAAGCAAAGTTTGCTATCCTTTCACTTCCACCCACATGGAAAAGTTGTGGAGGGAAGAAAAATACTCAACAGGATATTTGAAACCTAACAGAAACCTAATGTCAGCACTATGGTAGTTCTCCAAACACTGGTCAAAGATGCATGGCTCTGCTTCTTCATACCCAACATCCCTGCACAGAGACAACGAGGAAGGAGCAAAGCCATTCCTTCAGTTACAGTACTAGCAGGAAGCTCTGAAACTGAAGGGTCTGTATCCAAGGAGCCTGTGGTATCGGGGACAAGTCATTCCTGTGATACCAGAGGCATGACAATACCTCCTGATGTAATCTGGCCTGTGGGTAGGTTTTGCTTCCCCAAGCAGTTCCTAGTTTCTATTCTGTGGATTGCTTCTAAGTAGGAACTTCAATTTAGCTGCATGTGCCAAAGCATGGCAACTTGCATAAAACTGCTGAGTAGATAGTTCAATTTTGTACTTGGGGAGCATTTATGAAGAGTAACCACCCAAGAAATCCTTGTGATCATCAACTTTCTGGCAACAAAAGTAAAGCAACAGATTTTGTCTCACCTGAACTCAGCAATAAAATATTATTCTGTCATCCTGGATTGCTCACCTGCCACCAAATGTACTGAATAAATGGCTTTAATGGCACATTTTGTAACAGCAAAAGAACTAAGTGTAAATGTACCTGCAGCATTGAGGTCAGAGAGCATTTCTTGGAATTTATTGTCATAGGAGATACTATGGAAGTAGGGATGACAACCTTGCTTCAGATGTGGTGAGCTGAATGAACTGGGGATTGATACAGTTCCAATAGTACCAGCTTAAAGAGAAAAAAACTGGAATACAAACACAGTTTGTGTATATTGTAATTACATCAACTGGAGTTGTCATATTTTCATTTCTTTACTTAGCTGCAGCCCTGCACTCATGTCAGGGTGTTTATATGAAGGTGCAAAGATGTGTATCTTCCACACTAAGCTGAACTATCCTGGGTTCTCTTTGCTTTGTTTTCTAGTCCCAAAGTGCAGCATCAGTCCTGTTTCTGCCCATTTTGGATGCATGTGGCATCTGAATGCCCCACCCTCAAGATTCAATAACCAGTCTCTCTTAGTTACACTATTATTAAGAAGGGAGGAGGAGACTGTTCTCTCTTCCCCAATCCATCTCTGGCTATACACCAAGAGCCACAGGCACAGCTCCATCTCCTTGGTCAGTGCTTGGCTGGGAGGTGCCAAGAGTTCTGACTGCCTCTCTACACCATTCTTATCTGCTCCATGAGACCAACAAGCCAGCAACAGAAATTGCTATACTGGGACTTTGGCTCACAGGGTGTCTGTAACCAAAAGCCCTGTAGGTTCGAGCATGAGTGCTCATTGTGTGGAGGTAACCATTTCTTTAAGCACCTGGGTAAGGGGACAAACAGGACTTAAGGACCAGTGTACAAGAAAGGGAAGTGGCACAGCCACCCCTCCTACAAAAGAGACCTAGCCTGATAGATGTTGATACCCTCTCTATCTGGTTGAAATGCTATCCTGTCAGAGAGGTTGCATTGTTCTTGTTAGAAGGTTTTACCAGTGATTTTAAGATCCCTTTTTGTGGCTTTCAGTGTCCCTTTCTTGCCCCTAACATAAAATTGTTCAGAGGAATGGAAGACCTGGTGAGGCAAAAGATAGCGAAGGAGGTTTCTGAAGGTAGGGTGATTCGTCCCTTCCAGGAACTTGCTCTTCCAAACTTGAGGGATATCCAAACATAAGGGAAGAAATATGGATTGGGGGGCAGAATTTTCAAAATGTGATATTAAATCAGCTTTTTGCCTGTTGCCAGTTCACACAGGCAATTTTGATTTCTTAGGTTTTAGTTTAGGTTTTAGTTTTGATGATGTGTTTTACATGGATCTGGCACTTCCTATGGGGTGCTCAATCTCTTTTTCAATTTCTGAAATGTTTAGCACATTTTTGGAATGGACATTGAAGACCAAGTCAGGCTTGAAGGGGTTATATTGTTCATTTTCATGGGGGCGTGTGGCTCTGGCCAGTGTCTCCAATTACTACAATATTTTGAAACACTAGCTGGAGATTTTTGTGGGGCTATGTGGCCACATAGCCTGAAAGCCCCACAAAAAACTTTGGATGCTAGCCATGAAAGCCTTTGACTCCACACTAGCTGGAGAGTTGGGGATTCCTTTGGCACCAGAGAAGACAGAGGGTACATGCCATAAGCTTACCTTCCTAGGTATACTTATAGATACGTTTAACCAATGCTGCAGGCTCCCAGATGACAAATTGTTAGATCTAAAAGGCGGAGAGAGTCAGCAGCTTTTCTTTTAGAAAGTCAACACTAAGGGAATTTCAAGAGCTCACTGGCTTCCTGAATTTCACCTGTAGAGTTGTGGTGCCAGGCAGGGCCTTCTTAAGACGTCTTTGTGATGCCATTGGTGGTATTTTGCACCCTCATCGTAGGATAAGGTTGATGCAAGGTATCTTCCAGGATCTACATATTTGGTCTACATTTTTGGAAAATTTTCATTGATATCATTTTGGAGAAGCTAGATGCCAAGCTACAGATCTCTTCTCATGTCGCAGGTTCAATAGGCTTTGGAGTCTACTTTCAGGGTAGATTGTGCACCCACAGGATGCCTGTGGAATGGATAGAATCAGGCATTACTTCAAATTCATTCTTGGAATTGTTCTCCATTTTAGTTGTGGTACGTTTATGGACAAGCGAGTTGGCCAACTCTGTGATTTGTTTCTGGTGTGACAACGTGGCGGTTATTCAAGTAGTAAATTCATTGACTTCTATATCACCCAGGGTTATGAGATTAATCCGTGCATTCCCTTTGCATTGTTTTGACACATAACATTCTCTTCACAGCCTCTCACATTCCAGGAATTGATGAAGAGATACCTGATTGTTTTTCTTGTATGCAGATGGAGTGATTCAGGCAGCTAGCTCCAGAGTTTGTGGATTTTTCAGACCCAGTGCCAATGGACCTCTTGAGCCTTGGCAGTGAAAAGTAGTTCAAGCTATGAGATTGTCATTAGCACCTTCCATGAAGAAAAACTATGTCAGGGCTGTTAACAAGTTTGTGACATTCCGAAACTGATTGGGATTGGATGACCACTTTACTATATCCGTAGCACAATTATTACAATTTTGTGTGTTCCTGCATGATAAGGGTCTATCAGTTTCTTACATAAGGGGCAGGCTTTCGACCATAGCCTTTTGGCTGAAGGCTAGGGACTTCAACTTATGGGGATTTCAGGATGCAGAAGGTCTTAGAGGGTTGGTTCAGAGAAGGTATAAGAGTTAAGACTCCACGTAAGCCGTTGTCATCTAAATATTTTAAGGGGTCTCAGTTCTACTTGGCCAACTATTTATACTTCTCCTTATGAGGCTGTGCTTTTTCATGCAGCCTCATTAATCACCATTTATTTATTTATTTATTTATTTTAGTTGCCTCAAAGGGGGATTCATCCAACAAGGCCCTCTTATTAGAGGATGTTTCTTTGTCATCCCGTTCAGTCCTGCTGTTTATCCACTCATCCAAGACAGACCAGTTCGGAAAGGGTACAGAACTGCAACTCCAATTGTGCAGTGAGAAATCTCTTTAGAGGGCTTTAGGGCTTTAGATAAATTCTTAGCTGTGAGAGGTATTAGCCCTGGCCAGCTGTTCTGCCACTCCAATGGGCTTCCACTCACAATGTTTCAGTTTTGGTCAGTCAAGTCAAGACCACTAGACTGTTTGGGTCTTCTTGGCGTCAAGTTTGCCACACACTCTTTCCGCATTGGAACTCATTCCACAGCAACCACCCTAAGCATGGGTCAATAGGATATTCAAAGGATTGGCCGATGGAGGTATCATGCTTATCAGTCATATTTTCATTTGACTTACTGAGAAACTTCAGAAAGGAACTCTTCTAGAACATGGCCACATAGCCCGAAAGCTCCACAAAAAACTATTACTGAGAATTTTTTGTTTGATTTGTTTCAGATGCAGTATGTCCTGTGATAAGACACACTTTTTGGATCTGTGGACACATCATAGTGTTCTGGGCAGTCCGCCAAGCCAGGAGGAGCCATTTCGGAAGCCAGCTGGGGCTGCAGGCTAAAGCTATCATTGAGTGGAAGGTAAAATGTGGCCTCGGGTGGCATGGGCTCCTGCCTATGCTGTTTGGCAAAAGCCAGGTTTTGCCACCTCATATGTTGGTTATACATTTGGGGGACAATGAATTGGGTTTGTTAAAGGGCAAGGCCCTGGTTCTGCAGGCCATCCATGACATCAGTTACATATGTGAGAAGTGGCCTTTTGTTACATGCTTATGGTTGGCAATGTTGCTGCACCAAGTTTGGAGCTGTGGAGGGGATCCTTGCCTCCTCAATAGAGCCTGCAGGACGGCCAACAACAAGATCCAAAAGGCTATGTTGGGAGAACTAGGTTTTTACTTAGCACACAATGATATCATGCTGCATAGGCCTGAGCTCAACAGGGCAGACACCATCCACCTATCCGAAGAGGGGAATCAGATTTTTTTTGGTACATGCAATCAGGGGTTTCAGCTTGTTTAGCCAACCTAGTGGGAGATAGAGGCCAAGCAGATGCTTGCCTCATATCTGTGGTATAGATGGGGGAAGACAGAGGTCCAGGTGAACACCTCAGCATCCTCCTAAAGGGTGAAGGTAAGTATCTGGAACTGACTTTTAGGTCTTGTGACTAAACAGGGAGGGAACGATACTGGCTTTGGGGCTCAGGCATTTTCACCCTGGGGAAGCTGAGGAATTGGTCTCAGAGCAGACCATCTGCCAGCTGTTCCTACATGAGGTTCTCCCCCCTGGTTTTTGCAGATCTTGAAGAAATAAATTTAAATAAGTTGAGTTAAATAAAGTTGCCCATTTAATATTCCAGTTCCCTGTGTCTGGTCTCGTTATTCATTGGGTTGGTCAGAAAAAAACTGAACACAGTACTCCAGGTATCCCCATGGCTTGTAATCTGAACAATACATTCATTCTTATAGGCTCACTTGATAAAGCCTAGAACTGTTTTTCTTAACTACCACAATACTATGCTGACTCACAGTTAGCTAATCTACTGAAATTCCTTAGATCCTTTTCACATGGCTGCTGTCAAGCCAGATGCCACATAATTGATATTTCAATTTGATTTTATTTCTACCTTCTAAGATATTAGCTTCATCTCCCAATTTGGTGCCATCAGCAAATTTGATAAGCATCCTCTCTATTCCTTTGTTCAACACATTTATAACTAAGGTGAACAAGAAGGAGATGAAAAGCTTGCCCCCTCCTCATTTCTAATTATTGTCCAGGCTTGATCTCCAGGCCCTTTATGAGCATTTGGAGACTGTAGTAATTGTGTCTGGTAGCCTCAATATCAGTAGGGCAGCAATGCTGCTCCAGATCTTGGTTCAAACCTTGAAGGTCATGAACCTTATTACCAAAATGGATTGAGCACATTAGATGGTTCTCTTAAAGTTTGGACTAAATCCCGGAGTGGATTCACTACCCCAGGTCCATGGCATCCACCAGCCACCATTTCATCAGTCTGCTATAAATCCACACATAATCTTGCCCTCATTTTATCAGTTTGTCAACAAGAATATAATGGAAGACCTCACTGAAATCAAGATGAATTTCACCCACATATTCATCCCAACCCAGCAAATTAGCAAACTTTTTTTAAGCAGCCCAATTAACTTTGAGGCACTTAATATGAAGCTCCTTTTAGTTTTGGGCTGAGCCTGAATTGGTCTGGTGCTGCTCATTACTGTTCTGAATTCTGGCTTTGTTTAAAACAACCTAGTATTACAATATTGTTTAAATGTGAATTTTATGTGGATTTCCCCCCGATTTATAGATTAATGATGATTTATGAGGAAATAAAATTATGAGCAAAGACATATGAAAGTTGATTTATCTGTTTATTTCTTGTTGTTGTTTAATTGGGTTGGAGGGCTTCTTCAGCCATTTCCAGGAACAGTTCAGCAGTCTGGGTTTTTTGTGTCCTTTGCTCCAGTTCCTTGGAGCCCTAATTATCAGCCTCTGGAGACTTCATCCAGTTCTGTCTCTGAGCTGTAATTAGTGTCCAGGTTTTGGATGAAAAGTAGACGCTCCCATTCCATTTCCATTTGCATCTTTGATGAGGTTCCCCTTCATCAAACATGCAAATTGCGACATGAAAATCAAAATTCACAAGAACTCAGTTCAGCTTTATTTTATTTTGAAAACCACTCCCCCCCCCAATGCAAATGTCAGCATATTTGCTACACATAGCTTTTGCTATCCTAACCATCCTCTGATATTGTTTTTCCCAGTTTTTATCTGTGAAGTATTGGGGTGCATAATAGTACAGAAAAATGGGCAAATTGTATCCAATACCAGAGTTCGTAAAAGTTACCTTTCTGGACCCCATTTCCTAAAATCTGCCAGTTTCTGTCCACTGCATTGTTGTAGCAGCCTCTTAAATGTAACTGACTAAGTGGCAGAATTGCACAAATCAGGTTAATCAAAACTTATAATGGCTATGGGCTGGTGGTAGGATTGTAGTACTTGACCCCATATGTTGCTCAACTTGTGTTTTCTTCTATAATAGTATTTGCTCTACTTGGATTTACTAATGGCACTAGATCCTGTTTGATCTTGGAAGCAAAGCAGAGCCAGACCTGATTAGTACTTGAATGGGAGATTGTCAATGAATACCAGATGATATAGGCTGCATTTCAGAGGAAGGAAATGGCAAAACCATCTCTGAGTATTTCTTGCCTTAAAAACCCTATGAAATTCATGGGGCCGCCATAAAACAACAAGCAAATGGAAGGCACATACAGAGAGAGAGAGAGATAGATAGAGAGTGAGAGAGAGGTTCTGAATCATAATACATATAGAAAAAAATGTTATCACCTTGACTATAATTCATTTTACAAAAATGTCTTTAAATACAAATCTGTGAGACATATTGAAATAACTAGCATTTCAAACTGAAATATTTTACTAATTAATATTTTACTATGAAGAGAAACAGGCCAACATATGATGGTATATCATACATTCAAAAGAGGATAGGGATTCCAAACATTTAACAGTATACACAAGCAGTATATACAAACAAGTGTAATACATGACAAGCAGATTAAAATTCCATGGTGAAATCTTGCTTCTACACAAATATTAAGGGTGTGTCCAAATACTCCGGCAAGCTCTTTGATTTTAATCAAAATGTGACATCTGTAAAATTGGTTAAGAACAGGGTTTGTGAGTGACAGTTTCTGATGAAATGTTTTCAGATGTACCATGGGATTTTTTTTTATCACATTGACCATAATTCTTCATAAAGCTCTTCTAAAGTTACTGCTCCTTCCACCTTCCACACACAACCTGTTCTTGTGAGATACCATTCTCTTTCCATGACTATTACTCTAAATGTATGGGGCTAGTAGAGTCTCCACTGACAGTAGCAATCTATCTTTGATTGGTTTGGGAAACACTCCACTTGGCTATGTGAGAGGGGATAACATAGCAGTATCCAGCACCAGCTATATTGGTAACAACTGAGACCCCAGAGGTGTGACACTATGGCCTGATAAAGATGGGCCAAATCAGGCACCATTAGGGTTCTTTTAGGCATCTTTAGAGTTAGGGAGGGTGCAGCATTCGCACTCTCCCTAACCCTAAAGTGTATGGATGCCACCATTTTAAAATGACGTCATCCATATGGACATGCCCACGCTGTGCGCACCTGACGTAATTACACTGTGGGAGGGCACCAAGGGCGGCCTTTCCGTGGTGCCAAAAGAAGCTCTGAAATGGAGCTCCTTTTTTGTTCCAAGTCCTTGGCACAGCCTTTAGACACCCACACCAAGGACCCAGGGGAGAAAGGGGGTGCTGCAGCAGCCCCTTTCTCCCCTCAGAACCGCCAGGGTGAGTGGGGTGTAGTGGGCACCCAGGGCACCTGCTGCATCCCACTTTTAGGCTGCAGGGAAGTGGCAGTTCACCACTTCCCCGCAGCCTTCAGAAGCAGCAGGATGGGGCCTCTGGGGCTGCCGGTGAGGCAGCCCTGGCCCCATCTCATTGCTTAAAGGGGCAGCTGCAGACCGCCCCTTTTGGTTGGTCTGTACCGCCCCATATGAACTTTTACTAAACAAATATAAAGAGCACAAGCATTTAGGTAACTCATCCAAACAACCAACACACCAAGATAACTAGATAGGGGAATGAAATGAGTAGCAGACTTAGAGATCTGAGAGAGTTACCGATCCTGAAGAAAGACTCCATGGAAAGCTGGGAGGTAGAAAGACTCAATCCTTGTGACATGAGGGAGAATCTTTGAGAGGTAGGTAGAGTTGATGAAGGAGGCTGACTACAGCAATTGTCGTGAAAAGGTTTCATTTTGGGGGTAATAACATGAGAGTTCCATGGGACACCAAAGTTTGATTACCTTTTGATGGGACCAGAAAATGTTTTTAAAGTGAAGTTTGTTTAGGTATTTGCGAAATAAGGAGGTTTGATTGTGAATGATGATGCTTCCTATACCTAGACAAGATCTGGACTCCCTAAAATGTGAGGGCAAGCAGAGAGTGTTGAATTTATTTATTTTGCTCTTTCTTGCAAGCTTCCTCCTCTCCACAACTTTTTGCATGGCTGCAGGTATGTGCAATTCACATTCTCTTATGTACAATGCTATGTGTGTCATCACATATCACATCTGCTCATGCTGGTGCTTTAATGTTGTGTCAAACCATATCTAGATTGATACATGTATCAGAGCCCTCTCAGAGTATGATATGGCCATTCAGTGGCCAGGAGCAGACAAGAAGCATCCAGTTGTCTTTCTGCAGTTAGATACATAAAGAAGTTATACTCTTCTCAGGCCTACCATGTAAAATAACTGAGGATTGCACTTGCGGGGTGTCATTGTACAAAGAAGGTACTAGATGCCTCCTTCCACAACAATCTTAAAGGTCTTAATTCCTGTAAATGTCATCAAAAAGATTCTGGTGATTATTTCAAAATGCAATTTGGAGTTTGCACTCATAATCTCTTTGATTGGTGACAAGACTGCAATACCAAAAGCCACTGCACTACACAAAAATTCTTAAAACACAGTTCTACAGGCTGTTAATTTGATACAAACTGCACTGTAATCAACAGCACTACATAGGACTCAGAAATATAAATTCATTGGGGCTTTTTACATTGGCAAGAAAGTGTGACCTGAAGTCGCCTTTATCTTAATGCTTAGCAGCTACATAGCAAGCCCCAGGTGTGCATTAAAAAAGTGCAGAGCTGCTACACTGAGGGGTGTGGGAACGACTTATCTGAGGTCTTTTTTGTGGCTCAGCAGTTACATGGGAAGCTGTCAGAACACTACAAATACAGGCGGAGCTGCTACATGGGCAGCAATAAACGCGGCTTTAAACTGCGATTTTAATTTTTTTTTCCTTGCCGGCTCCGAATTGCGCTATTGCGCTGTTCGTGCCACCGTGAACAGCGCTATTGCGAGGGTCGAGGCTTGAACTGCGCTATTGCGAGGGTCGAGGTTTGAACTGCGCTATTGCGAGGGTCGAGGCTTGAACTGCGCTATTGCGAGGGTCGAGGCTTGAACTGCGCTATTGCGCTGTTTGCGGCTGCGAATTGCGCAGTTTTAAATGATTTAAAGGGGGTTTGGGAGCTTTAAAAAACTGCGTGGTTAAACCCCAGCTTTTACACCTGGAGGGCATAGAATGTTTTAATTAGGAGTGAAGTCCACACCACGCATGCTCCCAACCCACGATCCATTCTGATTCGCACCTGCAGCGCAGCCTTTAAATGGGCGCCTTAAGGAAACAGAGCCCCATTTAACTGCGCAATGGCATCTTAGCGTTTTGATGTACTAGCGCTATAACGCACTTTTTAAAAAAGTAGTGGGGCAACCGAACTACTTTTTAAAGGCGCGTTTTTTCCCTTAAAACGCCAAAATGGCGTTTTCATGGCACACTTTCCCATTTTCTAATGTAAAAGCTGGGTTTTCAAGCAGCCTTCATGACACCTCTTTTTGCCAATGTAAAACGGACCCATTGTTTTTTATCATAGGCAGATTAGTTGAAATCGAGCCTGTCTTGTTGTTAACCATCTCTGAACCTACCCTGACACATTGCAACCCTGCATATGAGACATCGCCAAGGCCCTCTGTCTGCCACTGCTCTGCTTAGGTCCTGTAAATGCAGGCCATGGCATCCCCGACTGAGTCTAGCTATCTCTAACTACTTTCTATTTTTCATAGAATTATTTTTTTTCTAATGTATTGAGTTTAAAAAAAAGATCTAGAGGGCCAGATACAATGCTCTGCTTAGGTCCTGTAAATGAAGGCCATGGCATCCCTGACTGAGTCTAGCTATCTCTAACTCCCTTCTATTTTTCCCAGCATTATTTTTTTCTAATGTATCTTGTCTTCCCATGATGTGGCCAAAGTACTTTCTCTCTCTCTCTCCTTCCTTCCTTCCTTCCTTCCTTTTCTTTTGGAGGATCAACTGGCCAGGTGCTGCTGGAAAGGAAAAGTGCTCAATTTGATTATCTTGGCTTCCAAGGGGATTTCTGGCTAGATCTGTTCAAGGACCCATTTTTTGGCTGTCCATGGTATCCTCAGTACTCTTCTTCCGGTGGATTGGTTAAAACCAAGTATCTGGCCTTCTAGATCTTTTTTTAACTCAGTCTTCCACAAACACTTATCATTTCCATAGCGGCTATTCCAATCTGGGGATAGAATGGAATTATTATTATTATTATTATTATTGAATAGAAAACGTTCTTGTATACTCAAGTTTTCCCACTAATAATATATGAATTCATGTTCTTCTAAATCAGTGGTTTCCAACCTGTGGGTCACAACCCCTTTGGGGGGTGAACAACCCTTTCACAGGGGTTACTCTGGTTTGGGCTCGCCCCTCCTCCTCCTCCTCCTCCTCCTCCTCCTCCTCCTCCTCCAGGGTTGCCAGGCCTCCTCTGGCCTGTCACTGCTGCATGGCAGAGCCGTGACTGGACGTCCCTCCCCTTCCTGGCCTCCCAACCAATAAGGGGGCCGCCGGCTTCATACCCTGGAGAAATCTAATTATCAGCCGGTATCTCTTCTTCCATTCTTGGGCAAGATGATTGAGAGGGCAGTTGCCAATCAACTCCAAGCAGTCTTGGATGACACTGATTATCTTGATCCATTTCAAACTGGCTTCAGAGCAGGATACGGAGTGGACACTGCCATGATCGCCTTGGTCGATGATCTCTGTCTGTGCATTGACAGGGGAAGTGTGGCCCTGTTGGTGTTCTTGGAGCTCCCAGAGGCCTTTGATACCATAGACCATGATATCTTTCTGGAATGCCTTGAGAGATTTGGGAATCGAGGGCACTTCCCTGCAGTAGTTCTGGTCCTATCTCTGGGAGAGGCTCCAGATGGTGTCACTTGGTGACAGTTGTTTGTTCAAGAGGGAGCTCAAATTGGGCATGCGATACTGTCGCCAATGCTATTCAACATTTACATGAAGCCACTGGGTGAGATCCTCCGGAGACATGGAACAGGGTGTTATTAGTACACTGGTGACACCCAAATTTGTTTCTCTGTGTCTCGGACTGCTTTAGTGATCAACGAAGGCATCTCCCCTCTGAATGTCTGTCTGAAGTTAGTAATGGATTGGATGAGGGAAAATAGACTTAAACTGAATCCAAATAAAATGGAGGTACTCACTTTAGGCAATCCTATTCTATGTGTGGAGATAAGCCCTCCAGTCCTGAATGGGGTCACACTTCCCCTAAAGGACTGTGTTCATAGCCTGGGGATACTCTTGGACTCATCACTTCACCTGTCATCCCAGGTTGATGCAACAGCCAGGAGTACCTACTGTCAGCTTCACTGATACACCAGGTATGACCCTTCCTGTAACGGGAGAACCTAGAAATGGTTGTACATTCACTGGTAATCTCTCGTCTCAATTTCTGCAATGCACTCTACATAGGGCAACCCTCATTCCATGTTTGGAAGCTGCAATTGGTTCAAAACATGGCAGCCAGATTAGTTACAGGGAGTTCCAAATTTGACTCCATTACACCTATTTTAAAATCCCTACACTGGCTACCTATTAGCTTCTGGGCACAGTAAAAGGTATTGGTTATTACCTATAAAGCCCTACGTGGCTTGGGTCCAGTATACTTGAGGGAACGCCTCCTCTCATACAATCCTTCCCACACACTCATGTCCTCTGTGAGGAACCTACTGAAGCCATAGAAAACCAGGCTGGTGGTGACCTCCCAGAGGACCTTTTCAGCTGCCGCTCCAAAAATATGGAATAATCTGCCAGAGGAGATCCGTCAAAGACGGATCTCTTTTGACACACCTTCCCAGGCTGACCTCCTTGTAAATGAACTCTCCTGTTGTCTATTATCTAGCAGCTTCCCCCCCCCCACCTCTAGATGGATTGCATTGTGAATTTTACCAGGAATTGTTATTTTAGTGCTATTGTTAGGATGGGAAGGAGACAGGAAATTCTGAACTGTTATATTTTGTTATGCTTTTAATTTGTCAATCTGTCTGACTTTTATTGCTTTTAATTGTTTTTACCCACCTCGATGCAATATAGGGAGAGGTGGGATACATTATCATTATTATTATTATTATTATTATTATTGATGGGGCTTTCAGCTACAAAGGCCGCTGGGGCTTGTAGGCAAACGGAAGTCCTACACCTTCCTGACCTCCTAACCTAATCAGGGAGGCTGCCAGCAGGAAGGAGGGATGGGGTTTCCGGCCATAAGGGGGTCATGGAATTAGAAAGGTTGGGAACCACTGTTTTAAATGAAGGATGCATATGGAGGGATGTAATCTGAGCAGGGCAGCAACTGAGGAAATTCTAATGTGTGTGTGTTACCTGAAAGATAAAGCAAAATTTTTAAGTTCATGAAACAAATTTAAGCTTATGCAACAAACATGGCCTAAAGCATACTAGTGAATTTAAAAAAAAACTTTTTTACTGAGGGCAAACCATAATTCATAATGAATCTTGTATGTCACAATGTCAAATTTTGATACCTGTTATATTATGCTTTGCTCCATTTCTCTTTTTATAAACATATTTAGCATATGATTGTACTTAATAAAAAAGGAACTCAATGAAGCATTGAATTTAAAACCTTGCCCTTCATTCTAAAAATCTTGAGCTAAACTTTTTGAATTATGCAAAGGGAGGGGACTAAAGACAACCCTTCTCCCTTTTGTTGTCCTTCACAATGTAGTTATTTTAGTAAATGTGTGCTTGTTTATGTCTGTCTTTGTGTATTATAACCTTCCTCCAAATACTTATAGGCTTGCTTCAAGTTATGAATAATATGAATTAATTAACCTTTATAAGCAGCAACTTCTGTATGTTGTACTGTAATATCAGAACAAATTTGAACAAGAGCTTTCTCACTGAATTTTATTATTATTATTATTATTCCAGGGGTTATATTTTAGCATTTCGTGTTCCACTTTTCTTTTTCTTTTTCTTTTCTTTTCTGCAAGAATCAAATTATTCATTTAAGAAGACATTGTTCAAAATCATATTGTGTTCACTGCTTTTTCCTAGACATCCACTTTATAGTCTATTTGTCTCCTAGGCATTGTCAGATAGTCAGGGTCACAGTGTGGCATATGTTGTGCCTTGGCATGATTTTATAGGCTGTTTTAGTTTGCAGTCCTACCTTCTATAGACAGCCAATTATCAACCAGATAGGACAGCTGTACATGTGTTTAATTCCAAAGCTCTCTTGGTCTACCTTTGCTGGAATTGTGCTCATGGATTTGAAGAGACCTGAGCCTAGTGTACTTTGACTCTTCTCTCACTTTGCCTATTTTCTAACCCTGTTAAAATACTTCCACTCACAGATTTTAGCCAATAGAAGATGCTTGACTTGCAGATCACTCTTTCACCAAATATCAAGGAAAAGAAGAGTGTTCTCCTGGCAGAAGAGCAGTTCCACAAGCAGAAGAGGATTGTGCCTAATCCTAGCCCATCACAGCTGCAGTTACTACTTTCTGAATTAGTGTTACACTGGGAGGGGCGGTGCCTCCAAGTCACCATCAACATACATTGACCTTATGAATTTCATAGGGAATTTAATATAGTTGTCTTAAGCAAAGAATAGTCAGAGGTGATTTTCCCAGTTCCTTCTTCTGAATGTGTGTGTGTGTGTGTGCATGCATGTGTGCGCACACCTTCCTCCAAGTCATCTGTCTATTTATGGTACCCTGGAATAATTTACTACAGAACAGACTTAAAAAGCAAAATGACAGAACACTAGCTACTGACACTTAATAGGGATGGGTTTTTTTTTTTGTAAATTTCACTGTTGCAGGCAATAAAATAATTTTATTTTTTTTCTTTTCACTGCAAGAAAGTTATCAAAATTCTAGTTTTCAGAGACTATTTGCTAATTAGAACCTATTCTGTGCCCAAAAATGCACACATGGTTTTTAGATAGAAAAATCATTTTCTGTACAAAATATTATTTTCTGTGTAAGGAATTTGTTTTCTAAACAAAAATGCTGTTCTCACCAAAGGAGATTTGCTTTCTGTGGAGAAATGTTATTTTCTGCATGGGAGATGTCATTTTCAGTGCAAAAAAGGGGTATTTTTCACATAGAATGAGTCCAAATTTTTGTAGATTATTGAGAATATAGAATTCTCTTCTTCATGATTTCCCAAAACTGAAGAAACAAATTTTCAAGCTTTTAAAATATATTTCCAAATATTATTTTCCATCCCTATCATCTAAAGCAGTGGTCCCCAAACTTTTCCTTTCAAGAGATTTTGGACCTCAACTCCCAGAGGTCTCAGCCATGTTGCCCAATAGTCTGGAATTTTGGGATCTAAAGTTCAAAATCCCTTAAAGAGCACAGTTTGGGGACCACTGATCTAGAGATACCAGCAAAAGACCATTGAAACAGATTGTGAATTAGCATTACTCCTTACAGACATTTCCATAAATCTCACAAGAAAATGAAAGCATGTAGTAGATTACTCTTTCACCAGATCTCTGAGATCATCCATCAGAAAAGTAATTTTCTCCAAGGAAATACTAGCATCTGTCCATTTTTGGCTATTCTTTAAAAAAAAAAATACTCCAGGGCAGTAACTCTTTCAGAGCCATTCTTCCAAATTATGTTCCCTCTTTCCTTGTTGGTACTTCTATTCAATATGTCTGTCATCATGGATCTTCAGTCTTCAAAATATTTCTGACATGGATAAATGGCTAAAGAGGAAGTTTGCAAATCTTATTTTGTTTTGGTACATGGAAATGAAACATTTCAAAAGTTTTCTTCTCAATAGATGAAAGTTCTGGCACTTTTTTTAACATTTCAGGAGTATTTTTGCAAAAAAAAAATCATTTCTTTGCATAACATTTTTATGGTGTAGATGAAATTTTCACAAATGAGAAAACTAATTGCAAAACTCCTATAACTTCTATAAAGTTTCAAGATACCCTTTCTAATTGAGGATGATAAATTTGTTGAATATTCTTCAGATTCTTGAAGAAAAGTAATTGAGAAAATTGTTTTGGCTACCAAGAGGGGAAGTTTTATGTTCACTATGGGGCTTTCCAGACCTCCCAAAAGGGGCGGTCCATATTCACCCCTTTAAGCAGCGAGATGGGGCCAGGGCACCAACCTGCCACTTCTGGAGGCTGTGGGGAAGTGGCAAATTGCTGCTTCCCTGCAGCCTCAAAGCGGGATGCAGCAGGTGCCCTGGGCGCCCTCTGCACCCCATTTCCCTCGGCGCTGGTGAGGGGAGAAAGGGGCAGCTGCTTTAGCCCCTTTCTCCCCTGGGTCCTTGGCGCAGCCATCTAAAGGCCGCTCAAAGGACCCGGCACAATAAAGGAGCTCTATTTCGGAGGTCCTTTTTGCGCCACGGGAAGGGCGCACTTGGCGCCCTCCCGCGGCGTGTAGTCGTCATGGCACTTGCAGTGTTTCTAAACGCTGCACACGCTATGACAACATCATGGCGCCACCATTTTTAAATGGCAGCACCTATACACTTTAGGGTTAGGGACAGTGTGGATGCTGCGCCCTCCCTAACCCTAAAGGTGCCTCAAAGAGCCCTTATCGCGGCTCTTTTTGCTCGTCTAGATTGGGCCAATGTGATAAAGGGAGTAGATAAGCAACTGGCCAGAATGAGAGAGAGCCAGGATAAAAATGTTTTTTCTGGGACTCATTGCCATAAAGATTATGACAAAAGTTATATGAATGAGTTGGATAATCTAGAGAGCATCCATTAGGATAAAAATCAGGTTAGAAGTGATAAGGAGAGAATAAAGTGAATAGAATTCCTGTATAGTTCATTTTTGTTGTGAAACATTTGTTAGAGAATGTACATAACACTAACTTGTATATATTATTTATAATTTCCTACCAGGACAAAAACTGTTTGTTGAAATATGAAATTATTGTCATTTTTTTCCCCTAAATATGCCACTGCAACAGCACACTGGTATGTCAGAAGGACAGGAGAGGCTACTATTATCCATGAAATCAGGGGCTTTTTGAATGCTTCATGTTAAAAATGAGAGATAAAAAGAAAATGACTCTCCAATATTTGTGGGAAGTAGAGTATGCATATCAAAATCAATTGAATGTGTAACATTTGGCCGAGCCAATGTGAGTTACCTATTTTAGTTGTGTTTTCTTTTTGTTGAACCAGAAAAAGACTCTATAAACTGTACTTGAATAAATGAGATTATGAAATCGTATGTTATATTGATTTTTTTTTTAAAAAAAATCCCACTGAGTTAGAAAGAAACACAATTCAGCTATTTAAAAAAATGGAATGAAGCGAACAAGAAAATCACTTTATCATAGTTTGTCCATATAAGTATCAAAAATCAGGGTAGAAAGTAGCAATAGCAAGTACATTTCTGTACCACTTGTCAGTACACTTAAGCACTCACTAAGCAGTTTACAATGTGTAAACTAATTTCCCCCAGCAACCTGGGTACCCATTTTAGCAACCTACAGAAGGATGTCAGGCTGAGTTGACCTGGAGTCCTGCCTGGGATTGAGTGGCTACAGTACTGGCATTTAACCACTGTGCCATCAGGGCTCCTTGGTGAAACTATTATGGGCATAAATATGCTGTCCCTCACCCACCAATCACTCAACCAACTGTTGTTATCATTTTTAAAATTTTATTATGTTTAACTCTGTCAGATGATCATATTGATCTCTACAGTAGCACTGCTTGCACAAACAGAAAATTGATCCCGAATATACAATGTCTTATTCAAGGCGCGGTGATAAATTTACATGGCTCTGCCTTCTTGCAATGTACAGCTACAGCCCTCCAAACCAATCTCTTGCTATCACAATGTCAGTACAAGGATGTGCAAGTCTGTTGTTACTGTTCCTCTCTCTTCCTATACTGGTAATAGTGGCAAATGAATTATTATGTTGCCTCAGTTGCATAGAGTCAGAATCAATGATTCCTTGATAGTGGATCTGGGATCCAATGCAATGCTGCTGGTTATTGTGAGGCCCCAGTGAAGGATTTTTTTAAACAGTGTGAGACCCTAGAATCAAAGAACAAAGATCAAAGATCTACCATCTTTGAGAACATTTTCTGCATAAAATAATTGCTGGAATCCTTATGTCTTCATAAGTAGAGTTTGTGGGAGTTAGAATTGTGCAGTTGTGTAATAACATTCTAGTAAAGGACTATCATTATGTTACTATGTAGCACAGCCAGCAAAATACATGGTGCATGTCAGTGCACAATTCACATCCTTGTATGATGCACATCATTCTTCAATGATGTGTAATGAGCTCTGATATTCATCAGACACTCTTGCTGGTGTCCTGTTGCATACCTTCACAATTCAGGAATGGGGTGTCTGATACATACTTGGTATAAGTAAAGTTACACAATGTTTACTGTTATAACCCGCTCGGATTCTTTGTGATTGGGCGAGCTAGAAATAAATCTATTATTATTATTAGCAATAGATCATATAGGTTTCATACAAATAGTTTTTCAAATAGCATATGCCTTAATTTATTTATTGTAATCAGGAAGAGGAAAAAAAATCAGATTTATTTTTGCAACCCCTGAGAAATTTATGTTTATTTTCCATATATTATTCTGCTTCCTATCAAGTTATCACGACCCAATAAATATATAAAATATTTAAAATTCCTAATTAATGTGCTTCATTTTGCATGGGTCATTTAAATATGCTGCTACATTCAGAAACATTGCTTGGTCTATGAGCCTCTTTACTTAGCTTTCAAAGAATAAATTTACATCCACAACAAACTAACTTTATAGCTGATGGTTAAAAATAATCAGTTACTCTAATTTGAGTAGAATAACTGGTTATTATTTTTAACCATCAGCTATAAAGTTAGTCCATTTGGGTAGAGTACATGCTTTGAGTAGAGTTACTCTACATGTGTGAACCTTGAAAGGTCAGTGGTGAAAAAGTCTGTTAAGGCAATTGCTTCTCTTCCTCCATGATTCCATTCTAGAAGTGCTTTGTCATGTCTACTTCTTCTCCTTTACATTGCTTAGAGGAAAAGCTTATTTGACATAGCTGTTTTTGTTGGTGGTAAAGCTCTTGTCTACTTAACTGCAAGTTATTTGCACAAGTAAGACAGCCACTGTAACCTCACCCCTAGATCATTGTATATATCCTATCTGCTTTTGAGATCATGCTTAATGTGTCTTTTGGGGTTGGTAGTGAGTCAACCAAATGTACCAGTTAGCTAAGCTCCTTCTAAATTTAGCACCGTTTTCTGCCCCAAGGTCAAAGCACGTGGAACACAGTTCTATCATACTATCAAGAAAATACAACAGAGAGCCAGTTTCATAATTAAGAGAACAGTGTGGACACGCAGTTGGAAAAGGATTTAATGATGCCCAAAATAAATTCATGAATGAAAAAGGGATGCTAGAGTGACTAGCAGCTACAAACTCCCCATCTGTACAAAAAGGAGAGATAAACAATTATTAGATAATCTATTCAGTAACTCCAATGAAGCCATACAGGACTATACCCGGGGGTACAGTTAAATATGCAGACATCTGTTGACTTCTGTATGCAATAAGGTAGGCTACCTACAGTTAAGTTACTGCTCCTGATTCAGACAACTGCTTGTAGCATTATTTTTATCTCCTTCAGTGAAGACTTAGTATATGATGATTGCTACTCTGCTGTTATTTACCTCATATTTTATTATAGCTATGCACATCTAAGGTAAAGGTTAACTCAACTTATTTTTCCAGTGGATGATTTTTATTAAAGACTGCATCCCATGACACTGAGTTGAAAACCATGTAGTAAAGGCATCATAAGCAAATGCACAGAGTATTAACTCCTAATGCAACATCAGTGAATGAAATATGATCAAGTATAGTCCACAACACTAATTACAGTGCTATAAGAAAAATAGAAAAAGGCATTCAGGGACAAGTCTAGATATTCCCCAACCATTCCTGCATGGAGAAAACTGATTATCTAGATCCATTTCAAACTGGTTTCAGGACAAGATACAGAGTTGAGACTGCTGTGGTCGCCTTAGTTGATTATCTCCGTCTGGGCATCGACAGGGGAAGTGTGACCCTGTTGGTGCTTTTGGACCTCTCAAGGGCCTTCAATATCATTGACCATGATATCCTTCTGGAATGCCTGGGGGGATTGATAATTGGAGGCAATGCATTACAGTGGTTCCATTTCTATCTCTCAGGCAGATTCCACTTGGTGATGCTGGAAGGTAGCTGAAATCTGATGTCCCTCAGGGCGCCATTCTGTGTCCTATGCTGTTTAATATTTACATGAAGCTGCTGGGTGAGATCATTAGGAGACATGGGGCGGGATGAAACCCAGATATGTTTCTCCATGTCTTCAACTAAGGATGGCATCTCTCTTCTGAATGAATGCCTGGGGGCATTAATGGACTGGATGAGGACTGGTTCTGATCAGGGTCACACTTCCCTTTAAGGACTGTGTCCACAGCTTGTGGGTGCTCCTGGACATGTCACTCCAGTTGTCATCACAGATAGATGCAACGACCAGGAGTAGCTGTTATCAACTTCAGTTGATACACCAGCTGTGGCTCTACTTGGAGCCGGGGGACGTAGAAATGGTGGTACATGTACTGGTAACCTCTCATCTCGATTTTTGCAATGCATTCTACATGGGGCTACCCTTGTGCCAAGTTTGGAAGCTTCAATTGGTGGAGAATATGGCAGCCAGTTTGGTCGCTGGTAAATCCAGGTTTGGTCACATAAGACCTAATGTAAGATCCCTTCACTGGCTGCCAATTAGCTTCCGGGCGCAGTACAAGGTGTTGGTCATCACCTTTAAAGCCCAACAAGGCTTGGGTCTAGTTTCCTTGTGGGAGTGCCTCCTCTCTTATAATCCACCCTGCACACTCAGATCCTCTGGGCAGAATTTACTGCAGCCGAGGAAGACCAGGTAGGCTGCGGTCCTCCAGAGGACGTTTTCATTGGCTGCTCGGAAAGTGTGGAATGACCTGCTGGAGGAGATCTATCACATTACATCTTTGATGCCTTTAAAAAGCCCATCAAGATGGATCTCTTCTGGCAGGCCTTCCCAAACTGATCTCTCATTAAAAGATAGCCCCTTCTGACCATAGCTGTTCTACTCTATCTGCCCATCTTTTAATTGTTTTATAACTATTTTTAGTCATACAATTTGTGTTGATTATTTTATTCTAATGTTGATGGAGGGTTGGGGATTGTGTAACTGATGATTATGTTGTTACTCCCTCGATCCGTAGGAAGAGGCAGGATGATGATGATGATGATGATGATGATGATTATTATTATTATTATTATTTCCTAGCAGCACAACAAGAAAGAGGAAAACAATGTGTGGCCACCCCATAAAAGTGAGTGAAGAAAGAGAAGTCACATTTCATCTTGACAAGAAATTCCTCATGCTTCAGAATCTCACCTAAGTTACAAAAAATAATGTATCTCCTCTGAGGGGGAGAAAATCCCTGACAACTCTCTCACATCTCTGTGTTTCAAATGTGTGACAGTATGTGTGGATTACTCATATGCTCAGATTATATGCAAACCAATCCTCAATCTTAGTTCTGGGGGAAAAAATCAAACTGAATATGATTAGCAAGTTCTTCCAAAGCTGAAGAACTGGGGAGTAGGGTAGTCTTTATACTGGTGAAAACATATTGAGGATAAATCAATCTGAATCTGATAGCAACCACAACCAGTCTCCAGCATTGCAGAGCACTCTCCTTGGGCCACTCATCTCTCTCACTTTCTGTCAGTATCTCACATGAAATTAGGCTGAGGACTAAACTAATGTCAGTAGTGAAATGAATAGTGCCAAATCAAAGGCTGATCTAACCTAGCATTCCCTTTCATTATTGCTAGCCAAGGGTACATAACCATGTTGAAGCTGGAAACCACCATTAAGAGCCAAATTATCATCATTTTCACCATCACCATATTTATATCCCACCTGTTTCCCAGACTGGGACCCAAAGTGGCTTGGAAGAGTTAAACACATAGAACTTTAAAATTGATATCATGCAAAATTAAAAATATAACTGTACTTACAATAGAATTAAAAACAATTAAAGATAAGACCATTAAAAGAGAAAAGAACAAAAAACAGTACATACATTCTGAAAGGCTCTCTTCATCCCAATTAATTAGCCATCAAAGGACTGCTGAAACAAAAAAGAGTTCTTCACTTGCCTACAAAAGAAAGATGCCAGTCTTATCCCTCTAGGAGAAGATTCCAGAGCTTGGGAGCAGACACCAACAAAGTCCTCTCCTGTGTTCCCACCAAAATACCTGTTGGAGAATGAAAAGGCCTGGCCCAGAAGATCTCAAAGCATAGGCATTATCAAAAGAGAGAACACAGTCCTTTCCATAATCTGGGGTTCGTTCACATCACAGATTTATAGCACTGTTATTCCACTTTAGTTATCATGGTTCTGTCCTACAGAATCTGAAATTTGCATTTTATGGAAGGGCATTTTGAATTCTCAGTCAGAGCACTCTAATGCCTCAGGAGATTACTAATCCCAGGATTCCATGGGATGGAACCATGTCACTTATAGTGCTATAATTGTGGGGTGAAACAGACCACTCAAAAAGGCAGATTGGGTCACCCCGGAGCCACTCAACCTGGATCTGTGGACATGTTGCAACCACACATGTGCAGCCCCAATCTGCCCTGCTGCTATGGTTCTAAATGGTCCTCTGAAAAGAAGTGTTTTTTTACAGATCCTTTTCAGAGTGGCTTTTTTGGGTTGGGGTGGCTTGGGGGCAGCTTCTGGGTAGCTTGGGGGCATGTATCATGTAATCTTTATGCCCCCAAGCTTCCGAGAAGTGGGCTTTTTTCATCCATCTGTTTTGGGCCAAAGTTGTGTGAGCAGGCCCTTGGACCTGAGGCATATAGGGGGTTCATAGGTCATCACCAACACTTTCAATTGTGCCAGGAAACAGATCATCAGACAGTGAAGTTGTTACAACAAGGAAGTGTGTAATTCTTTGCACCAGGTAAAGTTTCTGAATATTCTTAGCAATCTAAATTCTGGGTACAGGCTCTCATCTCCAGTCAGATTCAAAATAAAGAAAACTATTTCTCTATTCATCCACAACCTTAAAGATGCCACCTTCAAATTACTGCACAGAGATCAGATCAAAGTAAGAAGAACTTCTCCAGGAATTAGGGTTCATGAGGTGATATTAGCTGATCATCTGTAAGCAAGCAAGCAGTTTAGCAATAATAATAATAATAATAATAATAATAATAATAATAATAGCTCAGCTACCAGCAAAAATATGGATATAAAGTAAGAAAAACAACCCAGTATTGCTACTAAGCACAGCACACCAATAAGATATATTTAAAATAATCTGTCATGTGGGATGGAGATGATGTTTTAGGTTGATGTAACACAGTAAAAACTGCCAGACCAAAACATTTTCCTGTTCTTCTCCTTATCAAAATGAATTCCAATCTAGAATCCTCTGGTGAATAATCCAAACTAAACTGCACTGCATTTCATCTCTTAGTCATAGGAATAATATGAGAATGCTGAATTGTCAGCAAATCTTTGAGGTAAATCAGTGGTCACGGGAGATTTCTTTAGAAGGTAGAGAAAAAAAATAATGTAGCCATCAGCTCATCAAAGGAATGCCTTTTGCCTTTGGGGGAAAAATAACTAACTTTAACAAGCAGTTCTAACATCATATAGTTCTATGCCCTCATATTGAAGGATACAATTGTTTTTGTTCAGAGTAGCTTTTAAAAACAGTGTTATGAATCTTAATTTATTCCAGGAAGTGGTTACAGCTACAAAGTGCATAAATTAATAACGGGCATATTTCCTCTCTTCCTTTTCCTCCTTGCTTGCTAGTTAACTTGCTTCTGTTGTCCTTGGCTTTTTACCTAAATACTCCCAGCCACAAAATGCACACAATTGTTAGCACTTCATTACAAAAAATGTCAGATTGGATTCACCTTTTGCATAGTAATCTGTACAATGTGAACTCTTATGATTTAACTATTCATCCCCAAGGGAAGAATATAATTCAGTTAAAATATTTAATGAAGGCTGGAGGAAGCAATAGCTCAAAAAGCCTATGATCACCACCACACAAAAAAACACATTTCAGTGCCAAGAGTGTACTAACTCAAACTGATGTTTAGCTGTTGATGTACTCGGAGGTGAAAGGAAAATTCAAAGATGCACAATACATATTATAGGAACATGGAATGTGAGAAGCATGAAGCAGTGGAAGCTAGACACAGTAAAGCAAGAAACTGAATGTATAAATTCTGTGTATGAGGAGAGAACAAGCTAAAATGGACAGGAATGGGACATTTTGAATCAGATGATTATGTAGTGTTTTACTCAGGGAATGAAAATCTAAGATGAGGTGGCATTAATAGGGAAGAGAAATGTAGCAAAAGCAGTCAAAGGACATAATGCTTAGTGTGATCAAATCCTGCCAATAAGACTTCAGAGAAAACCCAAATATATAACCTTATAATCCAGGTTTTTTCTCCAATTATAGAGGCAGAAGAAGAAGAAATTTAAAGATTCTATGCTGGAATCCAGGAGGAAATTTGATCACACAGCAATATAGGACTTCTAGTTAATCATAGGTGATTGAAAAACAAAAACAGGAAATGGAGAAGAATCAAAGATATTAGGTAAATTTGCCCCAGGATCAAGGGATGAAGAAGGAGACTAACTTAATTTTGCTAGGCAAATAATTTGTTCATCACAAACACATTATTCAAGCAACCAAAGAGGCAACTATATACATGGTCATCACCTGATGGCCAATACAGAAATCAAATAGACTACATAATAGGAAACAGAAGATGGAAACATTCCATTCCCTCTACAAAAACAAGTCCAGGAGCAGAATATGGCACACACTATGAACTGCTAATATATATATATATATATATATATATTGTCTTTTTAAGCAGTCATAAGTCGGAAGTGACTTGAAGGCAAACAATACACACTCACTTAGCTTTAATATATATTAAAGCTAAGTGAGCGTGTATTGATTACCTTCAAGTCACTTCCAACTTATGACAACCCTAAAGTGAACCTATTCCTGGCAAGTTTCATCAGAGAAGGTTTGCCATTTCTCCGCTCTGAGGCTAAGAGAGTGTGAGTGGCCTCAAGTCACCCAGGGATGCTTTATAGCCAAGCAGGGATTTAAAGCCTACTCTCCAGAGTTACAGCCCAATGCTCAAACCACTATACCAAACTGGCTCATCAATAAAGCTAAAGCAGAACACTAATCCAGACATCATATTGAAATATAACCTGAAGGATATCCCCATAGAATTTAAAGATAATGTTAAAAAAAATGTGCACTATTAAGCATAATTGTGTAGGAGCCAGAAGAACACTGGTTCTTCTGGTTCCCACCAAAAACCAGAAATGGTAGTGGAGGAATGCAAAAAAAGACATTATTTGTAGCCAAAAAGAAAGAAAAGACTTGGTGGTTGACAGATGAAATTCTTCAAGCAGTTAAGGACAGATAAGAAACAAATTAATATGGTGACAGAAAAAGGGTCAGAACCCTGAATGCAAATGTTCAATGACTGATGCACAGGGACTGGACAACCACTAACCAATACAGAGAAATAGAAGGAGTCAACAAAAAAGGAAGAGCAAGATATCTCTTCCACAAGATCCAAGAAATGAAAGAAAGATTTAAACTAAGGCCCAAAACAGACAGGGCAAATAGAACATCAGGAGACCCAGCCAACACCATTCACATCAGAACCATGGAGCCTCAAGTGCCCAGTCCCAACCTGGGCCATTGCTGCAGTCCTAAACAAGGCCACTTGAAGAAGCGGATTTTATCTGCTCCTTCTTGGCCCAGTTCTTTGCAAATTGTGCTGCCTCAATGCAGCTCCAGGCAGTGTTTGGGGTGTGCATCATGTAAATGGCACATCCTCAATGCAGCCTGAAGCAGTATAATTTTGCCAGTGTGTTTTAGGCCTTAGATTAGGATGCTCTATGACCTGCAGGGGAACCTACTGCATGAACAATTAGAAATAAAGAGAATATAGAAACAATGCACTGAAGAGCTATACAAAAGAGATGAAAGGATGACAGATTCATTTAAGGAAGTACCCATATCAAGCTGAACCTCAAATTGTAGATTGTGACAAGGTCAGAGCACTTGGGAGAAAAAAATCACCAGGAGCAGATGACATTCCAAGAGGACTGCTTCATTCTACAGAAAAAGAAAGATTATTTGGAAAGATTATTGAAGAAGGTCAAGTTAGAAAATGCAAAGACAGGTTTGCAGCTGAACATAAAGAAAACAAAAATTATTACCACAGACAATCTACATATAAAATCAAAATAGTTCACGATTTTCTACACTTCGGCTCAGTCATCAGATAAGAAACTGCAGAAGGAATCTTCATCAGAAGAAGACTTGGACTTGGAAAAGCAGCTATGAAGGAATTAGATAAAACCCTAACGTGTAAAGACATATCATTGAATACTAATGTTGGGAATGCCCATGCAATTGTATTTCCCATTTCTACCATATGAGAACTAGACAGTGCCTCACCTGGAGGCCCCAATCCGCCACTTTTCCAGGCCGTAGGGAACCAGCAAAACACCCATTCCCTGCGGCCTGGAACTAGGTGTCTGCAACAGGTGCGGGGAAGAGGAGGAAGGGGCCTCCCAGCCCTTTTCTCTTCAGCATTGCTGGCACGGCCATGTACAGGCTGCACTAACAATGCGCGTGCGGAAAGATCTCCATTTTGGAGCTCTTTCCTGCGCTGCTGAAAGGGCACCCTAAGCGCCCTCCTGCGGCACCATGATGTCAGGTGCGCGCTGCACCGTCTAAACGCAGGACATGCCATGATGTCATGGCAGCGCTCCCGTATGAATGATGCCATTTTAAAATGGCGCCACCCATAGTGGTTAGGGTTGGGGAGCATACGGTTGCTGCATGCTCCCCAACCCTAATCATGGCGCAGGGATGGCCCTTTTGGGTCATCTGTATCACGCCATAGATACTGTAGACTGCTTAAAAAGACAAACAAATGTGGGGGGTGGGGTGGGACAATGTATAAGCTAGAATGTAACATTATGTTTGGTACTTTTGTATTTTGTTTTGTTTATAATATTTTTTAAATAATAAAATTATTATTAAACTAGAGCAAAGCAAGTCTGAACTCTCTAGAAGCCAAGGTGATTAAACTGAGAATGTCATAATTTGGCCATATCATAAGAGTATAAAATGACTCACTAGAAAAGACAATAATGCTCATTAAGGTAGAAGACACATCTATTCAGTGCTAGATCACTTCATCAATTCAACTCAAAAAAAAAGTTTTATTCTTTAGTGGGAATGAGGCCTTGATTGAGTCTAATAGAGGAAGTCCACATTCCAGATGGATAGACTCAATCAAGGCCTCATTCCCACTGCAGAATAAAACTTTTTTTGGGTAGAAATGATGAAGTGATCTAGCACTGAATAGACATTCACATTATTCAAACAGCTATCAAACCTTGCATGTTTCAATTTAATGCACTTCACTTTCACATTCATCAATGGATTGATTCTACATGGAGTCATGTCACAGGGTGACTGTGCCACAGGGAACCAATTTAGATCTGCATCTCATTCACACTAGTGTTGAATTGATTCACTGCAAAAGACACGGAGAATTCAGTGGCTCTCGAAGAAACACTTTAAATGGGTTTAGCACTGGGGGCCCCTTGACAATCAGCACTAGGAATTTGGCTCAAGTGCAAACAAGAGCCATTTAAACTGATCCAGATCAATCTGAAAATCAGTATATTTTATAGTGGGAATGAGGCCCAAGTTAGTCACAGACCTGAGTATGCAAGACCTGAGCAGGGCTGTTGGTGATAGGGTGACTCAGAGGTCCCTCATTCATAGGGCTGTCATAAGTCAAAGTAGGCATTTAACATACTAACAGCCATCTGGACATTTAGCTTGGTCACCTCATGTCTGATTTCTTGACATTGTCAGTGAGAAAAGAACAAGTCTTAGACTTAAATAGGGTTGCCACTCTATTGCAGCTTCAAACATTTGTATTGCATACTATCTTGGGTGTTTTAGTAAAAATGTGCATTGATAATATCACCCATAAGGACAAGCCACAGACATATTAAATGCTCACATAGTTGCTTTTCTGGAACTTTCATTAGTTTTAGAGTGCATATAAACAAACTTTAAAAAAGGAATTGAAATGAAATTTTCAACCAAGAAGCAAGATCTATTCAAACCACTTCTCAATGCAACTGATATGTGTAGTAAAACATACAGCATACAGGTTCATCACATGCACCCTATAAATGGCAAAAATGAGCCCTTCCTTTCCAACCCAGATACCTGATTGGGACTCACCAGGTAATTTCAGCTGTGGATTAAAACATACTTTATGAGCCTCTATTTCACCCTTGGTTCTTTAATTTCTATTCCAATTTTGAGTTCATTGTCCCTCAGCCTAAATTTCCTATCTGATGCTAGCATTTGTTTTTAACAGTGTTAACATGCTGTACAAGATTGATCTCAAGTCCATAACTAGTGGATTATTTTAGATTTAAAACTGCATATAATCAGGAAGTATCAAAGGTCAGACATGAATATCAAATTGTGTTTGATTATGACTGTTGCTTGGATATTGCATTTGTTTGATCATCACAGCCCTTCCAAGTATGCTAGAAAGATTAATTTGGTGTGTTAATATTAAATGCTTTGCTCAGAAGTATTTTAAAATATGATCAGCATGCAAAAGTGTACTAAAGGAATTGGTACATGAAAATGAAATCTATCGCAATAAATTCAGAAAGTGAAAATTCAGTCTAATTGAATGCCAGGCAGCAGATCAAAAAATAATACTTTTTTTCTTGAAAGGATTTATCACATCAAAAGTGTTTTTAAAGTCTTCTTTTCATAATACTGGATTCAAATACTGCTGCCAGTAAATGAATAAATTAATGACACTTGACCAAGTCAAGTTGCCTTGTGATTATTTTATATTTTATGCATTGTTCATACCAAATTACTGATTTGTCAGTTTATGCATTGTTGCATGACACAGTTCAATAAAAGATGCAGAATATGTCTACTGAGTTCTATAAGGTTCAACAAAATGAAATCCAAGAGTTCCAATGTACCTAGTTTAGGAACTTGAAAGCCTGGAGCATTAGAAGTATTTAGTGTTACATAATAAATGAGGTAACATTTTATCCAGTACCTTTATTCTTAATGTTGGTTTTGGAATAGGAAAAGCGAGAATGGTTCCCACTGAATAAAGAAATTCCTGATTTTGACAGTGAGACAGACTTAACAAAATAAATAAAAGGAAGGAACTGTTTCATAGACACTTTTTTGAAAGTTATTATCTGTCAGGAAAGCACAGCCCTTGTTTGTTTGTTTTTGTTGTTTCTTTTTTGACTTGATCTGCCAGGCCTGAACTTTAACTGTGCGGTTTCAGCTCTGGAGCTTTCCCTGCCAGCTTGCTCTTTTGAACTGATATGGTTAGACCTAATACTACTCTAGTCCAGTTTCTGCTCTCCCTCACCTGGTCTACCTGATTCACTGGTAGGTTTGATACCTTGTTCTGTTATCTGACTCTACTTCTAGATTCTCCTTGCCTGGCTTATCTACTTGTCATTTGTTTCTTGCTAGTATTAATGTTTGACTGTCAAGATCTTGCTATAGTCACCGGTTACATCAACATTACAACACAGCATGGAGCAAATGTACAAGGCAAAGCATAAACCAGCATTTGAACAATGTTACAATCCTCATAATTTGGCAAGATCAGACTTCTCTAAAAGTAACCAAAACTTTATACTTGCACCCCAAAATAAATCAGGTTATTCCATCCCTAAGTTACAACGTTAATGTAACACCAATAGTTACTGGAAAGATAAATAATTACAGACCCGATACAGATGGGCACTTTAGGGCACCCTCGTCACATGCTAGGATTGCTAGGGTGTGGAGCCAATAGACGGGGCATCCTTGCTCCGCAGTGCCATACAGACAGTGCGTAGAGCGATGACATCACAGATGCGCAGCAACCAAACGGAACTGTGCACCAATGACATAATGGATGTGCCCTATGGCACTTTTTGCATCACAGGTGCAATGCAAAAAGGAGCTGGGGTTTTGTTTTTGTTTTGTTTTGTTTTGTTTTTGGCTCCTTTTTTTCCCACGCATCTACGATGCTCTGTCTGGTTGCTACGGCAAAGGTGCGCAGGAAAATGAGGTGGCTCTGGACAGCCCTTTTTGTGCGGTCTGTAAAGTCCCACAAGTAACTTTTTATCTGTGAAAAAAAAATATTTTCTATATCAGATGTCTAATAAAATGAACATGAAATATGACTTGCCTTGATTTACAATTGCTACATAATTTAACTACACACACTTCTGTCAAAAATATGTCACTGTTATCGCTTAAATTGAAATGCTACTTGAAGGCAGTAGAGGAATTCGTTTAAGGCAATAGCGCTTCCTTTGTGTCACCACCTGCAAACCATTATATTTTTGCTCTTGTGGCTCCTTTATTGTTTCTTTGAATTGTGAATCATATCCCAGTAAACCTCAGTTATTAACGTTTCATACTGAGACCCATTTTTAGTGAATTGTGCACACAATTATTCCTTCCTACTAGGTCTATCAGATTATTGTTACCTTTAAAAATATTCTTATTGTAGTCATCAATCTGTTATTACCCTTGAACTTTCCCTCATTATACAACAAGATGTGATCTGAACATTGGTGCTTTATGTGAGGGAAATCCAGGTTCAAATCTCCTTGATGTCACAATTACATCTGGGTTGCCTAGGATCTCATTCCCTCTCCACCTAAACTTCATGCCCATTGCACATTACATTTTAATTGTTTTTGATCCTTTTCAAGAGCATGTTATAGATTATCTTGATATTGTGAATAATTTAATTCTCTTTTAGTGCTGACCTTTCATATGTTTCATCTATATTGTACTTGTTTTAAAGGGTAAGCCATCTTTAGTTCCAATTTCAAGGAAAAGGCAAGGTACAAATAATTTTATTATATTTTACTGACAGAAGTAAAGAAAGTCTTGATTAATTTTCTGGCTCCTCTGGCAAAATAACAAAGTTGGATCTGAGCAAGGAGGGGTGATATCGTCACGATTGACAAGTAGTAGTAGTAAAGGAGACATAAATACAGTTCATATATATTCACAGTCTATATGTATAGACCCCGCCAAAGCCAAAGATGTATCCGATGATGCCCCGGGAGATGAGCACACTCAAGGAAATCTGGCTCAGGGGTTTATTCGGCTATCTAGCTCACCGTTTGGAGCTCCGGTGTTTTTCCGGGAGAAGAAGGATGGATCCCTCCATCTAGTGATGGATTACAAGAACTTGAACACTATCAGCACTTGTAGCAAATACCCCTTGCCGCTAATGAAAGACATGTTGAGCAGGCTAGCCACGGGCAAAATATTCACTAAGTTGGACCTGAGGGATGCCTATTTCCGAATCAGGATTAGGGAGGGGGATGAGTACAAAACTGCGTTCCATTGTCCATTGGGAGCGTTTGAATATTTGGTTCTGCCTTTTGGCCTTTCGGGGGGCCCGGCTTGTTTTATGAAACTGATTCATGAGGTATTGCATGACATGTTGTTTGATGGAGTCCTGGTTTATTTGGATGATATCCTGATTTACTCGTAAGACTTGGACAGCCACGTGAAGCTGGTGAGAAAGGTCTTACAAAGGCTGTTAGAAAATAAGCTGTATGTGAAACTATCCAAATGTCATTTCCACACTAAGAGTCTAGACTTTCTAGGGTACCGGGTGTCCACCAAAGGGTTGCTAATGGACCCTAACAAGGTTCAGGTGGTGCTGAATTGGCCAGAACCTAAGACCAGAAAACAGGTACAGAGGTTCCTGGGCTTTGCCAATTTTTATCGGCAGTTTATCCCCAACTTTGGCCAAGTGGCCCGTCCAATCACGGACTTGTTGAAAATCAAAGGGGACAATATCAATGGATCATGTCCTCCGGGGGACTCAGAGGGTCCTCAGGCCAAGCCGCTGACCAAAATCCGTTGGACAAAGGAGTGTTCAGAGGCTTTTGCCAATTTAAAGAGACTATTTAGTTCGGAAACCATTCTGAAACACCCAGACCCTGAGCAACCCTTTGTGGTGCAGGTAGATGCCTCAGACGTGGCAGTGGGGGCAGTGCTAATGCAAAGGGATGAGGAAGGTAATCTTAGACCCTGTGCTTACCTATCCAAATGGTTCGACTCCACTCAGGAGAATTGGCCATGCTGGGAACGCGAGGCTTTTGCCATCAAATGGGCTTTGGAGTCTTGGAGGCAGTTTTTGGAGGGGGCACTCCATCCATTCGAGGTATGGACTGACCATAGAAATTGGGAGGCTTTGCAAGTGCCTCGCCGTCTAACTCCAAAACAAAGACGGTGGGCTAAAGAGTTTTATAAATTCGACTTTGTGATCAAATTCATTCCTGGAAAGGAAAATATTTTAGCTGATGCCCTCTCTAGAATGCATGGACCTGGGGAGCGGGAGGAACCAGAATTACAGACTCTGTTCACCCCTAAACAACTCAGTTTGGCAGTGACTACCCACAGCAAGGCATGCCAGGAACAGTGGAATCTGCCAGCTGTGTTAGATCTGCTTTTGGCAGAAATGGTGAAGGAATATGATCAGGACCCCGAGTTGCCGGGGTTGATGGCTGAATTGAAGAAAACTGAGCAGGGGATATGGTGCAAAGGTGGGAAGGTTTATGTGCCATCCTCGTTGAGGCCCAAGGTGTTGGCTCTGTGTCACGACGTAAAGGCCGCAGGACAATGGGGGTTTGTCAAAGCCTGGCATTTGTTGAGAAGCAAATACTGGTGGGGAAGGGGGCGAAAGGACTTAGAGGAGTACATTAAGGCCTATGCGGTCTGTGCTAGAGCTAAGTCACTGACGGGAAAACCTAGTGGATTGTTGCACCCTTTAGAGACTCCAACCCAGCCATGGAAGCACATTACCATGGACTTCATCACTGATTTACCCGAAAGTAGAAGCCGGAATACTCTATGGGTGGTGACGGACCTGTTTACTAAACAAGTGCACTATGTGGGGTGCAAAGGACTGCCCAGTGCACCAAAATTAGCCGATCTGTTCATGGCCAATGTTTACCGACTCCACGGGTTGCCAGACAAAATTGTGTCGGACCGCTATTCCCAGTTCACCTCTCAGTTCTGGGGTTGTTTTCAGGACAAATTGGGTGTGCAGGTGACTTTGAGCATGGCTTTTCATACTTGCACGGACGGCCAAAGCGAACGTTGTAACAGATCGGTGCAGGCGTATTTACGGTGCTATGTGAACCATTTGCAGGACAATTGGTTTGACCTCCTACCACATGCAGAGGTTGCTTTCAATCTCGCGGTGCATTCCATCACAGGAATATCACCTTTTGAGGCAGTCTATGGTTATGAACCTCGAGCAAGGGGATCCAGTGACTGTGAGTCAATGGGGTGCACTGATAAGAGAAAAATGGCCGTTAATAGAGGATGCATTGAAACAGGCTAAACTGGACTACAAAAGGTTTGCGGATCAACATCGAAAACCTAGTTGGGACATCAAGGTGGGGGACAAGGTCTTCCTGTCCACCAAAAATTTGAAATGTCGGGTGCCTTCAAAGAAATTGGGGCCCAGATTTGTGGGGCCTTTTGAAGTTAAAAGACTTATCACTGATGTGATGGCTGAGTTAGATTTGCCAAAAATGTATAAGCACATTCATCCTGTGTTCCATTTCAGCTTGCTGAAACCCGCTGGTCCGACGAGTGAATGAACAAAGGAAAAGGAGGCCCCTTTGCCTATGCTGATAGATGGAGAAGAACATTTCGAAATTGTGAAAGTGCTGGACTCTTGAAAATTAAAGGGACAGCTTGAATATTTGGTGCAATGGAAACATTTTCCTATCGATATGGCAGAGTGGGTTAAGGCTAAGGATGTGCAAGCTGAAAAATTGGTTCGGGAGTTCTATGAGGCTTATCCAAACAAACCAACATAATCGGGAATGGATGGGAAGGGAAAAAAGGGGGGGGGAATATAAGGCTTGGGGGGCAGGCTGTCAGGATTGACAAGTAGTAGTAGTAAAGGAGACATAAATACAGTTCATATATATTCACAGTCTATATCTATTCATTAGGTAGTATATTGTAGTGTAGTGAGTTAGCAGAGGGGAATAGAAACTGCAGTTGGGGTGAGTAATTGGGAGGCCTAGTAGAGCCTGGCTGGAATGTGAGATAACACGAGATTCAAGGTTGTCAGTGGATGGGAACATCTGGTTGTTATGGGAATGGACTCATGGTTGGTGTGGTGTGGAGGCTGAGGGGGAAGAAAGGAGGGGTGAATTTAAACTGGACATTTTTTCCTGTGAACCTCAGACTCTACAAAGAAGTGTACATGGTCACTACTTTCCAGTGTCTTACAATAAACTTGTCTCTTTTTAGAGCTGGTTTGTTTGTGGATCATTGGGTAGGAGATTCCAAACCTCACAGATATTTCCTGATTTGTCCAGTTCCATATCTTGTTTTTTTATATAGCACCCAAAGAAGCCCTAAGACTAAGCAGAGTAGTTTTATACTGAGTGTTTCACCTTCAGATGAGGCATAAACATTTGCAGGATGGCTTTGTTAAAAGGCAAACCTTTCAAGGTCAGAGATTTGTTGCTCTTTCTCTCCATTCTCTGGGAACTGCCTGTTGCCCTTTGGGGTGGTACATTGTAATGCTAAGTAATTACATCTTCTGGTTAAGCATTCATTTAACAGTTACTGACACAAGATGTTCTTCTTGGTTCTGTTATATTTTCTCACTGCTACACTAAATCCTATTATCATTATCTTTTCTGTAACTCCCATGTCATTATACCAACTACAAGCTGAGCTCTGAGGACAAGTGTTCTAACAGCAGAGATGTGGCAGCAAAGAGGGGAAAAAAACCAAGTGAAAGGGCCTTTCTTTCTTTTGCTCTAACAGTGCATGTGATAAAGTTAAGCCTGTTGCACTTTTCAACAAATCAGGCAGGAGAAAATTGCTGGGGAAAGGGTATTATGGTAATACAGATAAATATGGCAGGATTAAGGAATGCCTCCATTTATTTTCTACAGTTAAATATTATCAGCCTAAATTCTTCTTTAGTGACACACAATGCAGTATATGGCAGGGTTACCATTCTCACACCGCCCACTCTGAAATGTTAATTATTATTAATGGGACTTCCCTGAAGTAAGTGATTTGGGGACTGCAGCAGAGGATTTCAATTGTTAGCCTGGTGGCATATGCCACTAAATCCTATTGAAGTTAATGGAGTCTGCCAAGTATAAAAGACTTGATCAGGATTACAGTTTATTGCATGACTGCTCTGATCAGTTTAGAATCACCTTGAGTTTTCATTGGAGAAATCTTTTTCACTACCATGTACTTCCCATCATGGAAGGATGGACACATTCTCTTTGGCTCTAAGGCCAAAAGCAAAAATTATCTGTGTCTCTGCTTTTTGCTTTTATATATATAAAACTTGCTAAAATAGGCTGCAAAATCCTTTTCTAGGAGCAGCCAACATTTTAATGAATAGGCAATACATTCATCCAAGGAGGACATATCTTTTTCACCGGGACTGGATGAACTGCACACCATCCATTTGGGTTGAGCATAGGACACAACTTTATTGCATATCCAGGGGTGATATGAGGAAAAAAGAAATACAGTTATTATTCGTCAATTCATAAAAACTATTCCAGAATAGATTTTATTTTTGTATCAAAAAATATGGTTCCAAAGGTATTAAATACAGGAATAGAAGGGATAAAAATTAAAGGCCATGCTATAGTAAATATGGATTGTGTAGTTTAAAAGGACTATAGACAAGCAAAAAGATGGAGGTTGGACACCAGAATACTCAGTTATAAAGATATAGTGGGTAGGATTGAGAAAGAATGGCAAATATATGGGATATCAATTACAGAGAGATTTCTGATAGCCTTTAGGGCTGAAGGACAGGGTATAAATATTATTATTATTATTATTATTATTATTATTATTATTCAAGGATATTTTGGAATGATTGTCAAAAAATTGGTACTTATATTCATATGTGGTGGGGTTGTAGATCTTTAAAGAAATTTTGGCAATTAGTATTTAAAGAGATAACAGAAACTGAGTTACAAATATGCCCAAAGATAGCATTATTGACATATATGATCAGATCAACTGCACCCAGGCTATGAAGGACTTAGTTTCAAATCTAATTGTTGCAAAATTCTATAATTTATATCATTTATATAATTATAGCAAAAAAAAAATGGGAAAGATCAGGGAGATCTGCAAATACAAGACTGGTATAAAGAAGCATGGCAAATGGCAATCAATGATAAATTAATATGTGAAATCAAGGTCAAAAAAAGGAATAATGAAGAGGAATGATTTTGAAGCAATATGGAAAATATTTGTACAAAAGGTTTTAGTAAAAGAGAAAGGTGGTTTACCTCCACAGGAAGATTTAAATTTTGAAGGGTACAATAATATAAAGATATTAGGCTCTGGTGATGAGGAGCATGGGGGGGGGGGTAATTAATGATAAATAAATAGTATTATATTTTAGTGAATAGTACATGTTATGAATAGTATATGTTGAATGGAATATAGTAATAAGAATAAAGATATGAATAATAATTTCATGGTGTGTTTTTTTTAATTATTGGTTTAGTTAATATTAAATGGTTTAATATGAATAAGATTGAGATAAGTTAATTAAGAATGGATAATTAATGTGATTTCTTACATATTGTATGTGGAATACTATGTAAAAGACATTTTTTCAATATTATTTTATGGAGGTTATATTATTATTAATAAAAACCTCACCTGTTACAGGCATCGTTGTCTCTATCAGGAAATTATAAAATATGTGGCAACATAAAAATGGAACTATGTGACAAATCCTCATTCATCTTTCCCTTGCTGTAAATCAGTGGGTGCATCAGATACAACCTCCTTTCTCTTTTCCCCTCCTTTCTCCTACCCATTCACCTCCACTGCTGTCCTTCCCCCAGTGTGACATGCAGAAATTTCCACTTTCCCAGCAGCAGCATGTACCAAGCTGATAATGAGCATCCACTTTCTATGAGGGTGGTTCATGACAGAATAATGACTGGCACCCCTTCCCATTAGAATTGTCATTTTAAGGCTCTTGAGTGTCCAGATAAGCACCCCTAAATTCCACAGGCACTTACAAGAAGAAACTGGGCTATACCCAAGCATACCTCGGTTGACAAGTAGAAGATTGATCCAGGTTCATGGACCTGAGTAATATTCAAAGACATGAAGGATTTTCCAGAAACAGTAGTTGACAACTACTTACCAAAGGTAAGAGCTCCAAGAAGTGTTTGTCAAAGTTGTACATGAATTTGGGAACTGTTGTCTGCAGCACTGGACTGGCCTGGGCTAAGCTGATAGTCAGCAATAATGAGAGCCAACTGGTCTCATTAACTCAGTGTTCTGTACTTAAAATAGAGCAGACTGTTGCCTAAGCCTTTGTTTCTTGTGCTTTGATTTAAAGTGCTCAGAAGAATAAAGTGTTCTTTCCTCTTCCTCCTGATCTGCTGCTGCTGAATGAGATGGAACAGGCTTTGGATCTGCCAGTGCCATAGCAAGACTGCAAGTGTCTTGTGGTTCAAACTGTGACCCATAATCCTGTCTCTTTTCCTTCTCCTCCTCCTCCTTCACCGCCACCTCTTTCAAGAAAGTCTCCTCCAGGTAGGTCATGGCATCAACCCTTCTCAAGTCAAAGTTCAAAGTACCTAATGCTGGCTATCTGTCATAGAAAATCCAATAACCTCTAGCAGGAGCTTGTGTTTGTGTGTGTGTGTGTGTGTGTATACATATCATCATCATCCACATGCCAAACAACAATCATGATTGCAAAGGGGTCTTGTAGCACCTTTGAGACTAAATGAAAGTAAGAAGCTGTTAGTGTAAGCTTTCATAGACATGAACCTACTTCCCCATATGCATGGAGTGGAGGGTCCAGGGAAGCTATGTTTGAGAATAGCAAAAGAAATACAAAATTCTGAATTCCAACCATTCTTGTTGACAAAGGTTTCAAGCAGGCAGCATGTCTGTAAGCACAGTGATCTCTATAATCTTCCATAGATACAGGTGTTTAAAGGTATTTAAAGACAAAATCTAAGAAAAGTGCCATAGAAATCTAAAAGAACAGATAGTAGGTACCAATAACAGTTGCAGTCAAGGCCATACTCAGAATAACAATCCATCTTGACTTCATGGAGCTTATCCAGGTGATCACTGAAGCCACAAATATGTTAGATTTCTTGTAAAGAAAGTATACCAACCCTCTTTTATTTTGTTTATTTTTTTTTCTACAATATCGTAGCTCTACAAAAATACATTTGAGTTGAAGTGACAGAATGGAACACAAATTGTGCCATTTCATTGGTTCTTTGATTCACTTTGTTATAAGCTGCCTTGGGATCCTGTGTTAGGATAAAGATGGGATACTAATTAATAAATAAAATGAAATAAATCAAGCCTTGGATTCTTGCTCTGGCAGGGGGTTAGATTAGATGACCCTTGGGATCCTTTCCAATGCCACAATTTTAGTATCCTGTATATTCACATGAGAGAGTCAGTGTAGTGTAATAGTTTTAATGTAACTTTGCATTTTTGTAGTTTTTATTAAATAAGAATTAAATATTTTCTTAGGGAAGTTTCATCTTTTCTTAAAGCACAGAAACTCAGGGGTGAAACAGAGTGCCCCAAAGGGGTGGCTTCAAACCACTTCTGACCAAGCCAGATTATACAGGGTCAGGCTTCCAGGCACTCCAGCAGCACAACATTTATATGCCACAAGCTGCGAAAACACCTTAAAGCCAACTTTTTATGGCAGTCTATTCTGGCCCTGTGTTTCACAAACTTATTGAAATGTTCTCTTAGAGGGCATCTATACTGTAGAAATAGTGCAGTTTGAAAGCACGTTAACTTCCAGGGCTCCATCCTACAGAATCCTAGCATTTATAGTTTTGTGAGGCACCAGCACTCTTCGGCAGAGGAAGCTAAAGGCCTTGTAAAACTACAGATCCCAGGATGCCATAGTGATAGAGCTACAAAACTTAAAGTGGTATCAAAATGTATAATTTCTACTGTGTAGATGCACCCTAAGTCTAAAAATCTTTGCCGCTTGTGTTCTCCTAACCTCAGTAAAGGGAAAGATGAGGAAAGGAGAATACATTTTCCAGTTTAATAATTGGCAGCATATGGAACATAAATAAATAAATCAATTTTTTAAAAAGAAAACTATCACAAGGAAGACAGTGACTTAAAAGAGAGACACCACGAAGCACATGATAATCTTTGCAAACGAACTCTAGAGTCAAAACAAAAATTAATTGTAAAACATCAATGGCTCATCCAAAAGATGGCTGACTATAAATCCTAGTCAGATACACAAGTTAACATCTAACTGGAACTTTCTGGTGCTGAGTTGCTTGTCAACATATCGGCATTCAGAATACAGATATGTATATGCTTCAGTTAACTTTAATATCATTGTTGTCGTCCCCCACTTCCCATAATGCACTTGTTTCCCAACCCACATAACAGGCAATAGTGACAATTTTTCAATAACTTTCCACTAATTATATAGTTCTTAAAAATGCTGCTGTTCAGGAACCAAAGATAGTTTCTCCCAGCTTGAGTGTGAATCTTGTCTCTGTTAAGGTTGGCACATAGTTATTAGCTTTTCCTTGGCTGACAGATGTAGTGGGCGACACAGGAATAAGACGAAAAAGGAAGAGAATGAGCCAATAGTTTAATCTAACAGAGAGGTGAGAACGAATAGGGTGGGGAAGGGAGGCCATGGTTATAAATACATTGATTACTTTCAACACACCATATATTTGTATATCTGTGTATTGTTTTGTTCCAAGTCTACACATTTTATTCCATGAATGAAACATTATAAAATTGACTGCCAAAACCTACATTCTGAATGCCTTCAGAATATTTTACTTACTTGTGGGGGAGTTGTTTCGATGAAGAACTGGCATGAAATGTTAGCATTTTACAAAAGTCACATCCCTGGTTTCCTTCTCCAGCAGCAAAATGTATGAAATAATGTCAGTTTTAATTTTATTTCTTGCCAACCAGCTCTTAAGGAAGTACTCCATGGGTCCAGCATCCAACGTGAAGGACATAACAGGTGGCTGCACCTTCTTTATCTAAGTGTCTGTGACATATATATATATATATATATATATATATAGGAAATCATTAGTTTCAGAAATAATTAAACAGGGAGGGATGAAACCTTAATGATGAGGTTGTTGAAAGCTCCAGCTTGCCTGCCTGGAGACATACCAACCACCCCAACAGTATTCTTCACCTTACATCTAAAATACAGGACAACTCAGAGTTTGATCATCATGCGCTATTAATAAACATATAGCCAATGTTATCATACACTGAAGCAGACATCTAAAAACAGTCTGAAATATAATCCTACAGTAAAGATTTTAGGGCTTTATCCTTCTTATATCCGAGCATTCAGTTGTCTGATATTCATGGGAGGAACCTCATGAGGAGGAAAGTCAGTTTCTCATCCATCAAATTTAGGGCCAAGTTAGGTATTATTAGGTATGTTAAGTTGCTATTAACACATGTCTGATTTGTGTGACTCCCTACTAATATCTAGTTCCTCTACTTCTCTCAATAGTTATAGAATGGACAGAAGGATGGATATAGACATTCTGAATGTGACTGTATTCTCCCAGGCCCAGCCTTTACTTTACTAAAGAACAAAATAAAAATAATTCAAAAGCCACCCTTTCCACTGTGGTGGTGTCTTTTCAGCACTCCTGCAGCATATGGCATGTATATGCCACACTGCCTGCCAGAATGCTGCAATGCTGCTTACCATCTGGTTGGGTGGGCAGCATGATGCCAGCTTGGGGGCGACATTGAAGCGTTCATAATCTAAACACCACACTCCCACACTGCCCCCTAGCCAATGTATTATTATGCTGGTCCAAAACACACTGCAGAAATAAACCGGTTTGAAACTGCTTTATTTATTGAAACTTAGCTCAGTGCTAGGGAATCGTGGGAATTGTAATTTATTGTGGCACCAGAGCTATCTGACAGAGAAGGTTAAATTCTCACAAAACCACAATTTCCAGAATTTCTTAGCACTGAGCCATGGCAGTTAAAGTGGTGTCAAACTGGATTATATCTGCCGTGTGTTTTGAACTTTAGTCTCACATTGTTACTACAGTCAAAATATAGAGTTATGCTCTAATCCATCATCTTGTCATGCTCATATAGGTGAAAACAAATACATTTATGTTTGACTGAAAATGTGTTACCTAGAAATTAGGTTATCTGACTGGCAGAATAGGTTCCTTGAGGCAACATCTAAAGTGCCAGTCAATGTATCTTGCTTCTAGACAGTAGATTTTGGATCAAGATGCAAGTTTATGACTGCCCATCTCCACATCAGCATTTTGTCCAGTTGTAAAATCATAATCTTCAATAATGGATAGCAGCAATACTTCAGATCTAGCTGCAGTACCAAAGTAGTGAAGCCAAACTTATGCTCAGTGAGACATGCCAGAATGAAAACCTTTGTGAGTCAATCAGAACTTAAATAAAATGTTCCCTTCAGGCTGTAACCTGTCATGCTTAGTGTCAATCTTGTTGCAAACATGTCTGACAACTGATTCATATGAAATTTCAATTTAAACTGGCATTTTAAACATAATGTCTATAACAACTTTATTATAAAAATACAGGCGAGGCTTCATTTTAGCTTTTGAAACTGCTTTTGCAAGCACATTTCTTTTAATCAACCCAAAACTGAGGCTGAAAATGTGTTTTTGGATTGCAGATCTGAGAAATTATCATGTTTGTTTAAAAAATGTATTTTCTCTTTCAAAATATGCATGAGTCTCTCTTTCACATGACTATCAGTAATATTACAAAAGCCAGAAATAAAAAAAAAAGTGCTACAAAATGAAGGACCTGAACTGTTTCTTTTAAAAAGTTCTTAAATGTGGATCTAAACTGTTCTGCAAGCAATTGCTGGAATTCAAAATGTCATTCTGCTTTTAGCAGGTTACACCACAGTAGACTGCAGTTCTAGAAGATATTTTTAAAAACTTCATAATGCACAAGTCATGCTGTATCCTTTGTGCCCTGTTGCTCCCAGAAACAACGGTGGTGTTTTAAAAAGAGAAATGTGTGACCATTATAATAAAATGTAAGGCTGAAATTACACGTACACAGAAATAAGGCCATGGAGAGGTAGGAGTAATGCCATTTCAGACTACAAGTGATGAATATCATTTTAAAATGCTGCTCCCTGCTTTTAAAAAAACCCTAGCATAATTTATTTATTTATTCATTCATGTATTAAATTAAAGCAATTATCTCATGAGCTGTTATCACTATTTTACAATGATTTACAATAGTTTAAAACAATGGAGTTTACAAAGGTAGGCTCTTATCATCATCATCATCATCACCACCACCACCACCACCACCACCACCATCATCATTACCATCATCTTTATTTATAGTCTGCCTTTTCCTTAGTAACTGAGACCTCACGGCACCTTATTAACATTAGCACTACACTGTGTATAAAAGCATACAAAACATTATCATTAAAATGTAATTGAACCATAACATTGAAAATTATTTAAAATGTTCAATGAGAAGATAAAGGCCTAAACTTAAATCGAATTGCTTCTCCTATCCACATGAAGATTGGTAGAATATGCTAGTGAATGAAGGATCCAATTTTATTTAGAAATAGAAATGCATTTCTGACCCTCTCTCTGACAGACCAAAATCGAAACAGAATGGGAGACCTGAGCCATGAGCTCTTACATTGCAATATAGTTTTTCAAAGCTACCAAAGTGGCTGCCACACTACAGAATTAATGTAGTTTGACACCACTTTAACTGATATAGCTCAGTGTTGTGGAATCCTAGGATTTGTAGTGTGTTGTAATACCCGAACTCTCTGGCAAAGAAGACTAAATATTTCACAAAATTAAAAGTCCCAGAATTCCAGAGCATTGAGCCATGGCAGTTAAAGTGATGTCAAACTGCATTAATTCTGCACTGTAAGTATGTCCCAAGTTACTAGTACCTCCTTAAACATAAACAGTCCTTGGCCCAGAGACTGACCACGGGAAACAGTGGGCTGAAGGCGCCCAATTTAACTCCTGAGGGACGCTGCAGCCGCCAAAATGTGTGTCCTCCATCTGGAGTAAATAGAAACCAGTTCTTCTGAGTTTTATTTCTGGCACCCGGGTTACATCGCGACTACACCATTGGCACACTTGCGGTATAACAGACACGCAGTGACATAAGGACGGTATGCGTCCATTATGTCAACATAGCGGTGGCCATGTGAACGGGACACCACCATTGGGATGCTGCCATTACCTACTAGGGTTCCAGATCGTGAAGTTGTTGCGCAGTCTGGAATCCTAGTATCGCCACTGCCACGTCACTTTTGGTCTGTCTGTCTCAGCCCTCGTTAAGTAACCCATTCCTCAATCTGTTCTAGGGACTAAGATATACTATGTAACCTTCACAGTGTCAGCTTGATTTTTTGGGAGAAATTTCCTAGGACCAAGATACACAATTAAATAGAAATGCAAACCTTTTTCTTGTTTATCCCATGCAAGCCTCTTCAAAATCCTACTGCAAGTCTCAACTAGAGTAAAACCAGTAGATTCATGGGATTTATTTACATTTGGACCCAGCATTCAACAATTAAATCAATGAGTCTAGTTGAGACTAAGGCTGCATCCACACTGGAGGAATAACCTATTTTGGCACTGCTTTAATTGCCTTGGCTCAAGGCTATGGAATTATGGGAGTTGGAGTATGTTTGGGGTCCAGAGAGGAGCTTCGCTCCACTCTGGGCCCACAACATACTCCAACTCCCAGAATTCCATAGCCTTGAGCCAAGGCAATTAAAGCGGTGCCAAACCAGGTTACTCCTCCTGTGTGGATGCAGACTAAGCAAGAGGATTCAAGGCTCATTAATAATCCTTTCCTTGTGTTCTAGTTTTCTATTTACATGCAAAGTTGTGGGCTGGGGATTTTGTTTTTCCTGGGAGAAAGCATTAAAAATGCAATCTCCTGCAATATGAAATCATTCAGTACATTCTACCACATCAGAAAAGTGTGGTGTAGGTCTATCAGGAGCAAATAGCACAGATTCAGCTTCCTATATCCATGTTCTCCTATTGCTACCAGGAACACAAGACTACAAAAATGGTCTGGCTGAATCCAACCAAAGGTCTATCTCATCCATCATCCATCATCATGTTTTTTGCAGTGGCCTATGGGAAGCCCACAATCAGGACATGAATGAATTAGCCTTTTCCCACTGTTTTCTTCCATCCACCTACAACTGACCTAGGTTATGGAGGTAGCATATACCCATCATGATTAGAAGCCACTAATAGCCTGAGGGACAGTCAGGTTCAGATTAGCCATTTACACTATGTACACTATGACCTTATTAATAACACTATCTTTAATTACCGGTATATTGCTGATATTCCTTTCTTCACTTACACAGAAATCAAGAAAACACTTTTGTTCCTTTCTGCCTGTGCTAGCAAACATGAAACTGGTTTATCTGAGACTCCATTAAAGTAGCATCTGTTGCATAGCTTAAACTCATAGCATTACTTCAGTTTTGAAGTTTTCTTTAACTGGGGCTTTAGTAATCTTCCTATCCTACTGTCTTTTCATTATCTCTAGTTCTGTGATCTGTCTTGCTTTTTTGCAAATCTTATTCTGATTTGGATAATAAACTTCTTAAAGCCTATAAAGCAGATGGTACCTTTTGTCACTTCCATAGGGATTCAGGCTAGGATCTAATTGGAAATTCCCCTGTTGCGTACAGAATTACATTTTGCTGTCATCACCAGCAGAGGGTAGAAGGTTTAACCTTTGCTTATTTGCATATATTGTCATCCCAAAAATCATAACAAATCTGATAACCTTTCAGAAAAATCCCAGTATGCTTGTGATTTTTAGGATGGCTTTTAAATCCCAGAATTGAGTTTGGGGGAGGGAGAGAAATGTAGGGATTCTGAGCTCTAACTTGAGTTAAACTATTGTTATTGTTAATTACTGTCAAACTGGTGTTGACTTCTCATAACCCTATGATTGAAAGAACTCCAAGACACTCTGTTATTAACATCTTGGCACAGATTTTGCAAACTCAGGATTGTGGCTTGTTTAATTTAATTAATCCATGGTTTTGTGGTTTTCATCTTTTGCTATTGCCTTCAACTTCACCTACCATTATCATTTCTCTATATTCTGTCCTGAAGGTAGCATCTTGTTCTGAGTACAGGTTATACACAAGGACAATAGAAGGTTGTGGCACACCCATTTCTTTAAGAACAGTTTTTCATGAACTACACAATAAAAGGCTTCACGATAATCTATAAAGAACAGGAATATTTGCTTCTGAAATTCATTGGTGTGTTCAATTATCCAATGTATGCTTGTAATATGATCTAAGTTGATCTTCCTTTTCTGAACCCTGCTTGGTCATCTCACATTTCTCATTCAATATATGGTAAAATGTTTTTGTTATAGAATTTTAAGCATCATTTTTCTTGAATGGGATATTAATGCAATAGTTCTGTTGTTACTGCAATTGGTGGTATCTCCTTTCTTGGGGCATGGAATGTATATTGCACATTTCCAATCTGTGGGCCGTTGTTTTGTTTTCTATATTTTTGACAGATTGTAAATAGAAGTAGAGTAGATTTTCTCTCTGTCACTCATAACAGCTATATTCATATGCCATCTCTTCTTAGTAGTTCATTATTCTAGATTACCCTGAGAATAGATTGCACTTTACTTCCTAAAACTGTAGTAACAAATGAATCTTCCTTGAATGAATCTGTCATCCTTTCATCTCTTTTAAAAAGTTCTTCAGTGTACTGTTTTCATCAACTTTTTCTTTCTACTTGGTCATCTTTCCCTGCTGGTGACATAGCATCCCCACTCTGGGTTTAAATTTCCCTTTGATTTCTTAGATCTTGTGGAAGAAGTCTATTGTTCTCCTTTTTTGCTGTCATCTTTTGTTTTTCTACATTTTTATTGGTTCTCTTTGTTCCTGTGTAAAAATTGCTGAACAGTTGAGTTTGGTGTTCTGACCCTATTTCTCTCCCCTGTCAGTTTTGTTTCTCATCTGCCCTTAACTGCTTGCAAAATTTCAAGTCAACCAGTGAAGTTTGTCTTTCTTTTTGGCTATAAACAATGATTTTGGGTGTTTTTTAAAATTTTGTTTTGTTTTGCATTCTTCCTTGACAATGTCCCTAGCTTCAGTCCAGAGCTCTGCTGGCTCCTGCTCAATTAGGCTTAATAGTGCATACTTATTTTTTTTAATTACCTTTAAATTCTATTGGGATGTTTTTCAGGTTGTATTTTGGCACAATGGTCAGTTTAGTGTTCTTTAGCTTTAGTACAACTTTTGATATTAACAGTTCATGGTCTGTGCCACAATCAGATCAGGTGGTGTCAGGTGAAGAATGTGTTTGTGATTAACTGTTGGCCGCATGAAAATCAATAATTCAGTCTCCTTTTTCATTTTTATCCTAGACCAGATTTTCCAACAAAATTTGTTTCTGCTGTTTTTGCATCCCAGCCACCTATGATTAAAAACAAGTCTGTGTGATCAGTTTCCTCCTGGATTCCAACTCAGAATATTTAGACTTATTCCTCTGCCTCTGTAGTTCGAGCATAAACTTGAATTATGGTAATAGTGGTGGGTTTTTCCTGAAGTGTTATTAATATGATTCGGTCAAACTTTGCATTATGTCATTTGACTTCTTTTGCTACATATCTCTTCACTATTAATGCCACCAAATGTCTTCTTAGATTTTCTTTTTCTGAATAAAACACTGTGTAATTATCTGATTCAAAATTCCTATCTACTTTACCTTGCCAACCCCAAGTAATGCAGTGATTATACATTCAATTTCTTGTTTTACAGTATCTAGCTTTCCCAGATACATGCTTTTCACATTCCATGTTCCTATAATATGTGTTGTGCAGTTTCAGACTATCCTTTCAACTCTCAGTATGTCAACAGCTGGTCATCTTTTTGGCTCAAGTTGTTTTGTGTTATTAGACACAGCTACTCATAGGTCTTATAATTTTCACTTACTGTATAATCCATTTCCTCATTCACCCTTCTCTCATCATTGGAAATCGATTCAAAAAAGTCCCTGGTTCCCACTATAAAGCAGATCTTTTTCTTCCCCCAGTGTAATCACCTTTGGGGGGGCATGGTTGTCATCCCCACTGCTTGCGCCACTTCAAAATGCCTGTCAATCATCACAGCAGACCACACTTGGGGGAAGGGAGAAGGGACCCAGCAGGAGGAAGAAAACTGAGGACCCTGGGGAAAGCAAGAATGGGGACCTGGGGGAAAGAAGAGGGAGACTAGGGGTCCTGGGGAAAGAGAGACTGGGGACCCAGGGAAAAGAAGAGGGAGACTGGGGACCCTGGGGAAAGAGAGAATGGGGACCTGGGGGAAAGAACAGGGAGACTGGGGACCCTGGGGAAAGGGAGACAGGGGACCTGGGGAAAGAGAGACTGGGGAACCAGGGGAAAGAAGAGGAAGACTGGGGACCCAGGGGAAAGAGAAACTGGAGACCCGGGGGGAAAGAAGAGGGAGACTGGGGACCCTGGGGAAAGAGAGAATGGGGACCTGGGGGAAAGAACAGGGAGACTGGGGACCCAGTGGGAAAAGAAGGCAGACTGGGGACACAGCATGTGGGTTTTTTTAAAAAAAATTAAATTAATCGGTGAATTGATAGAATGGCTTAGCAGATACTGGCCTCTGCAAATAGTTGCTTGACCAATCTATTGATTTTTGATTACTTTTATTTATTTATTTATTTATTCTAAAAAGCACCCAAAATAAAAAGGCAGCACTGGGGGGGGGGGTGACATCTCTGGGGAGGGATGGCAAACACCCCTCTGCCATTTGTTCCTCCCCTCAGAATGAATCGATTCTGAGCTGTCGTTCTCACTTATTTAATTCACTTCAGAATCCATTCTTCAGAAAAGAAGAGGAAACCCCAGAGTTTTTTGGTTTTTTTTAGCATTTTCTTTGCTTTATCGCCACTGAAATCAATCAAATAAGCATCAGAATTGATTTCAAGTGGGAACAAGAGTCGTATATCCCGATCTGTAATTCGGTGCAAATTGTAGTGGGAATGAGCCCATAGTTATCTGCTGATGTACCCCAGTAGCTTATGAAGTTTGTTCCAAAATGGAAGTGTAATCTTTTGGCATTATCTCTTATTTCATTTTGGATAATAATAATAATAATAAAATTGTATTTATAGCCCGCTTCTCTGTATCCAATCGGAGCGGGTTACATCAATTAAAAATTACAAGATTGTCTCATCATAGGATTTGCATTGGTAAAAGACAAACAAAAGGGTTCTTATCTTGTCTCTGAGAGATTTTCCACTGGTGTTACCCCCCCCCACACACACACACACTCTAATGCTGATGTTTGGCACAGTCTAGTTTCCCAGCCAAAGCATTTGACATGGGAGATGCAATCCCACCACCATGGAAAGGCAGTGCCATGGTAGGCAAAAGTATGATAGTATGATAGCCTTCTTTTATTTATTTATTTTAGTTATTTTGGTTTCTATTTCTTCATATTTAGATGCCACATTATATTTACCTACTACATGATCACATATCCATCAACATGCTTTGTACATTAATGTATAGATTCTTCGAGTAGTGTACTTGTGCAATAAAAAAATTAAAAATTAAGATCTGTCTTTGTAGTATCTTTTCAAGCCACACTTCTAATGTTTTTTTTTTTAAATGCCCCACACTGTGAACAGAACCTTTGTAACATAAAAGTTAAATAATAGGATGGCAGAAAGATAAACAAACATCTGATAATACAGGAGTTCTATGAAATATAAAAATTATTATTGAAATGTATGTCCTTTTTAAAGAATCTGATGTGATCTTATCAATTCATTTTATAGTATATTTGCTTTACTGCATTGGTTGATATATTGTACAATTGTTTCATTTCAACTTGTGAACCATAGCCTATTTTTGAAATATGTAAAATGTTTTTTTTTTTTACTTTTAATTATTTTTCACTTATAAATATTTGGTTCATTTAAGGAGGAAATTTAAACATTAAAAATAATGTATATCTCTTTCCTGCTTATTAATCTATACTGATATACCTCTTTCCCCTTTCTTTCTTGACATATACATCTCATTGGCTCAAAGCAAGCAGCACAAGAAACAAACAGTCCATTTGCTCTGTGTTCAGAATGGTTTGGGAGTGTGGCATTTAACACACAGCATGCTCCCAAGCTGCCTGGAAGCCACCCAGAAGCCGTCTGGTTGTTTACATGGGGGTGGCTTCCGGACACTTTGGCAGCATAGCATTTATACACTACATGCCATTAGAGCGTCTTAAAGCCAGCTTCTGGCCATGGCAGGGTGGAAAAGTTAGCTTTTTGCTGGCCCAAAAAGGAGCAACTCTTTGCTGCTCCTTTTTCAGACAGCAAAAGGGCAGATTGTGGCTGCAGCGTATGGTTGCTGTGGCCCCCAATCTGGCTTCAGAAGGGGCGGCTTGAAGCTGTCTCTTCAGGGTGGTCTGTTTTGCCCCAATGTTAAAAGGTATTCATGTAAGAGCAAGCTACTGTTGTGAGCATTACATCCTATGCTTAAGAAATATGAATATTAGACTTGGATGCATAAGACAAGAAAGCTGTCTGTTATCAAATTCTGCACAAGTTGCTCAGGATTCAGCTAGGGCTGATAATGGGCTGCATTCTTCATACTTGTCCAAGCCTTATTCTAAAGGACAATTGCAAAATTTCTTCATCCCCCCCCCCACCCCCTTGCAGGCAAGGAAATGGTTGAATTGATTGACAGCAAACATTGCTTGACTGTCTTGTTTATCTCTACAGAATGGAGAGACCAGCAGAACTGGTTTAGACTGGAATACCCAAATTTTGAGATATCCTGCAGCCTTCAGAGAGGTTGGCCAAGACATCTGGATTTTAAAGAGGGTAAATATCTATACTTGATTGGCATTTTTTTTCTGGTGTATGGAACCTGGTTATTCAACCCTTCTGAGATTACTTAAGAGCCGTTATGAGATCCTAAGATTCCCCTCTGCCCTTTTGCACGCACATATTTAGGTCATGTTTTGCCTACACAGAGATGTTCTATTCACTCTTAGGAGACCAGCCCCAAAGTTATTAAGGCCTCAAAAATCCCTGTCTCTGACTTTCATCTTTCTTAGACCTGTCTTCTTCACATTGGAGGGTGAGATATTCCATTTGTGTTTTAGCCTTTTGTCCCTTAGGCTTAGGTTTAGCCCCGTTAGATTGGTTAGGAGAAGGATTTTTTGATTCCATTCTGTCTTTCCCTTCATTTACTTTGAGAAACAGCTTGCACTGAGTACAGACTGTTCTGTTGGTTTCTGCTGGTAGCTTTTCTTGTCATTTTAATAAAGAAATTGTTTTTGCTGCAAAATCAACTAGTCCTTCTACCTTATTTTTATTTGGCATCAGTTTGGTTAATTATCCATTTTTAAAGCTTGCAGCCTTCAAGATCTTGCAGACAGATGGTGCATGGAAAAGCTTTTCCCCAGAACAGTAAAACCAGTGTACTGTTCTAACCAACATTTGATTACCAGATTCACACATGACATCTTACATTTTTCTTCTGAGTCAAATAACTAGGTGCCATGTTGCAAAGGATCATTTGTGACACAAACACTCAAGTGTATTTAAAATAAAGATGTCTGAAATTTTGATAGGATTTGATCTCTGCTTGATGTTCTCTTTCACACACGATTAATAATCCTATGAAGGGAAGAATTTAATGGATTAGACCCATCTTTGTAACCCTTGCATCTTAAGTACTGGGAAGGTGTCTAAAGATCTGAAGCCTACTGGCTCCATCTGGAACATTTTATCACGATGTTTAGAAAGAAGAGACAAACTACACAAAGAGTTAGGCAAAGTCTAAGTCTAAAACAGACCAGCACAATACACCAGTTTGGGGGTGGTGTGGGGGTGTGCCATTTAGATGATGCATGCCCCAGTGACACCCCCAAGCCAGCGTCACTGCCCACCCAACCAGATAGTGGTCAGCATGGCGGTGCTCCGGCAGCACAGCATTTGTATGCGACATGCCTCAGGAGTGCCAAAAAGCCAACCCTGCTGCAGAAAAAACACCCTTTTTTGACCCAAAAAGGAAAGGCATTTTACTGCTTCTTTTTGGGCTGGAAAAACACCAAATTGGGGCTGTGGCAAGTGGTTGCCACAGCTCCAATCTGACAATCAAAGGGGAGGCATCAAGCCACCCCCCTCCCTTTAGGGCTGTCTCTACTGGCCCTAATTCACATATAAGTTATTCAAGACTGTACTGTTCCTGTCTTTATTGGCTGTTCCTTGTACAGTCCTGAATAGAACTCACAAAAAAATTCTTTTATTTTCTCTTGGTGAGTATAAACTTTGTTGTTCAGTTTCATTTTTAATGGATGTTTTTCCTTTCTTACCCTTTAATTCAGAAGCCAACCATTTCCTAATCTTGTTGGAATGCTAAAACCTCATTTGGTTTGTCATCTTCAAAAAAAAAAATTCAATTTTCACTACATTTCCTAACCTTGTTGGAATGCTAAAACCTCATTTGGTTTGTCATCTTCAAAAAAAATTTCAATTTTCACTACATTTTCTAATGCAATCTGTTTTTGTGTTACTTTTATTTCTTAATTATCTTTTTATTAGATGGTTTCTTTTTTAAACTCTTTCTCTTTTTCTTCTAAGATCTTCATAAGGTTTGTAATATTTTCCCTCTTTCTTTCAATTCTGTATTTTGTACCATAAAGTGGCCTCTCAATACTGCTTTGCTCACATCCCAAATTGTTATCATGTTCAACTCATTCAACATATTTTCTTTGAAACAGAAATTAATAATGTTTTTGTCTTTGTGATAATGTCTTGATCTTGTAGCAATTCCTTCTTTAATTTCCAAGTGTATGATTTACTAACTTCTTTTAAAATAAGAGCTAGGTGATTATGGTCAGAGATTGTTCTGATTATGGTCAGAGATTGTCCAGAACAATTAATTCTGGAAAAAGAGTGGTGCCTTTCAGAATAAAATGTCTATTCACATTTTCGTTCATATAGATGTCTCCATCCATCACACATTTCTATGTCTTCCACCATGTTAAAGAATGATTGTGGTAAATTTTCTTGGTTTATAGTAACTTTCCCCCCAAGATTTCTAATATATCTTTAGTTCTATTACCCCTTCAAAATTTCCCAAAATCATCACATTCTCATAGTCTAATTCCATTAACTTGTTGTGTAGTTTTTTTGTAGAATTTTCCTTTAATTTCTTGGGGTCAATAAATCCCTACAATTAGTATTTTCCCTTTTCCCCATTCAATTTCTACCCCTATGTAATATACCTCTTTATTATTGAAAACCTCTTTTGGTTTCATCTTTTCCTTTACATAGATTACTAGCCCTTTTTTCCTGTTCTTAGAAGCTGATATAAATTCTTTCACTATATAGTAGTTCTGTAAAAGTTTTTCATCCTTATCCTTTATATGTGTCTCGTGTAAGCATATTATAACATGGTTTTTCCTTTCTAAAGTGTGGGGGAAATATCTATTTTGTTGAGGAATTTATCCCCTTGACATTCCATGTCAATATCCTCATCTGTTATCTTAGCCCAGTGGTTTGTCAGTCACTTTGCCTATTTCTCTTTTCTCTTTTTCCTTTTACCTTCTCTAAATGTCACTTATTTTCCTTTGATGGGTACTTTTCCATCTCCTTATTCCTACAGTTCCAAATTTAGAGCTTTAATTGTAAAACTATTTATTTCTATTCACAATTATATTTGTGTCTCTACTCTATACACTAGGTATCTCCCTTTCCTAACTGTATGTTAAGTGGATTGCTCAAGTATTTTCAGTTTTCTTTTGTCTATCCCTTACACATTCCACCGCTTTCTACTGTGCTTTTTCCTCCCACCCCCTTTTAGTTTTTCCTTCTTTATGACCTTGAACAAGCACATTTAGAACAAGACCTTCTTTTAGCTTGTTTCCTTCCTTCTACCACTCTCCTCTTCTTTATCTTTTATCTTGCTACTATGAGAGAGCAAGGAAAGAAGAAAAAGGAAAAGTAAATCGACAAAGAAGAATCAGTTACCTTACATTCTATTCCTCTCTACAACATTTTCTCTTCTTTTTTGACCCTTAATTCTAAAACCCAGTTTAATAATCAATACACTCAATCCCCAATTACCCTTTAAATCTTTCACTTAAATCAATTACTAATTCAGAATTCTACAGTAGTTATTATATGCTTAATAGGAGTTTTCTACACCACAGTTAATTAAATCCTATTTCCCACAGTTAACTCCCCAAATCAATTCTTACTAGTTGTATTCAAATCAATAAATACAATTCTACATAATTAATTCACTATTTCTATATCACAGTTAATGTAGCTATATCCCACTTAATTCAATTTGGTCACTTAATTCAATTTATCCCCATTTTTATATACAATTAGTATTTCTATATCCTAATTAATTAATTAATACTTCTATATCTTAAATGAATCTATAATCAATCAGTCAATTAAATTGTATAAAATAATTTCTATAATTAATTAAATGAATCCTTCAGTTAAATTCTCTATCAATCAACATTGAAAACAGAAAAAACTTCATCTAAACAATATTTCTTCACTCCCTACATTCCTTCTGTTATTATGTTTTATACGTTTTGATTCCTAACATTGTATGAAATTATTGTATTATTACAGTATATAATAATAAAACTATGCAATTAATCTTCCCTTTGTTCCCCCCTAGTTACTTAAAGCAACATTCTTCAGTGTATTCTTCTCATCCTTTCTTGATTTCCTTTTGTTGGAGATGCGTCTACTCTTTCATTTCTTTCAATATTGTCTCTTCTCAGCATTATACACTACTTCTATACAAGTGTCTCTACAAGCAAGCTGAATCAGTTTGAGTTTCAGTTCCTGACATTTAATTTCATCTCCCTCTCCATCTTTCCTTCTTCTCCACTTCCCCACTTCTTCTCAGTCTTGTAGTGTAAAGTATAGTTTAGCACTTTATTTATTTCACCATCTTAGTAGTCTTTTGTAGCTTTTGATTGTCTTTAATAGTCCTAGTTTAAGTTTGATACAACAGTCTGGAAATTTAATGATTTGTCATATTATTTCTTGGTTTAAAGTTGATTTGTGTATTTTGTTTAAGGTTAATTTAAAGTTCACAAAATTCTCTAAATATCACTGTTCATAATTTGGTTTTAATCAGATCTTTGTATTGAATATGGTATTGATTTATTTATATATTTATTTGTTTGTTTTGTCTTCTCCCCTCCACTTTGGGGACACTTCTTTTTGGGTAGTTGATGTCATCTACCCAAACTAATCCTCACTATAGACAAACACCCCACAGAGCTGTCTCATAAAGGTGTTTCTCAAGCCACCATGCCACTGGAAGTCAATTGGCTTCTGTTCAGACAGAAAGTCTTTGGGTTAAAATTGCAAGGTGTGATAACTCACCTTGTGGAATCCAAGGAATTTTACAGAAAGGAGTCAGATGATGGCACCTTCCTGAATCTGAGCCACAATCATCAATATTTCCCTTCCACATGTGCACAAACACACATCAGCCAAAAGCTTGGGATACTAAAGAGACACTCCTGTCCTATACAATACATAGACAGAAAAGGGAGGAGTGTCAAAGAGGCAACACCAATTGCAGAGGTTTAAATGAGAAATGATGAGCAATTAATTACCTGCCATCCCAAAGAAGCCATAAACTTCCCAGCAGCTGCTGAAATTCTTGTGGTTCACAATTTTCATTCTGCTGGGCTTTCTGCAGGTTTCATGCCTGTGGGTTTATTCTAAATTCTTGATCTCTGTAATGGCTTATCTTTTACCTCTTTGTCTTTCCTTTGGGCATTGGTTATTGTGACTGCTGGCTTCTCATGACAGACTCTGGAACAGCTGAGACATTGCTATTGCACCTCCCTTCGGACGCAGTAAACTCCCTTGATTACCTATGTCCTGTACTGGCTTGACTATCTTGTAACAACTTCCCCTATTATAGCCTGCCTTGCTTGGCACTTTCTGCCTTTAGGCATGGGGCACATGGTTAATTTATTTCATTTGGAAATCTGGATCCTCCAACGCCATCTCAAAGAAAGCCCATTTCAAATATATTCTATGTAAACATAGAAAAGATTACATTGCAAATCTTCTACAACACTATTTTTAAAGGGAAAAAAGATTTTGGAAATGTTTATTTATCCCACAATTTTACTTTAAGATGCAAAGCCTTGGAAAATAATAATTTCAAATTGTTTCTGTGGTTTTATACCAACATAAAAATAGATGGAAAAGGAAATCTGTGAATAATTGTTTATGAAAAAAAGACACTCAATAAGTTTCCTTGATTTAAAAAATGTAAAAATAAGTGATGATGCATGTAGAGTCACTATTAAAAATTAGAATCTTTCCTCATAGCTAAAGATAAAACAATGTATTATTACATTTAAAATGTGGATATTTAACAGGTTCAGGTGTTTCTACATTGTGTTAGCATTATTTTCATTTTGTTAGTGGATAAAAGCCAGAATTCAGCGTAAACATCATTAACTCTCTGATTAGATTTTTAAAATAGAGCTCTTTATATGCTTCATTTCTAAATAGCTTTGTTCTGTAAATGTGTTCTATTTTCTGTATTTGTCTATAAATGGATAATTTCCATTTTGGCTATGCAAGAGTATTTTTTCTCCACCTGCATTATATTTTGTTTCCATGTCTTTTGAGTAAGTTTTTTTTATTATTTAATTTACTTAGTCTTATCTACATGCATGCACAGAGAAAATTTATACACCTCCAGAAAATCTCTGTTGCAGGAATAAGATTTTTTTTTAATTATGTATAATTGCAAAAAATAAAAAAACAAAAAAAACAGTGCAAGACAACCATAAAATTGAAATGAACATTTTAAAACAGAAAGTAGAGACTTTCCAGCCCATAAATATTTTAAAAAGAAGAAAGAGGGGGGAGGAGGAGGAGGTAAAACAGCTTATATGGGGTAAAACACTAGCTAGTAGTCATGAAAGATCTTTGGCTGGTGTTGAAAGGACATTAATTTTGGGCCCAAGTAGGGCACCCTAGGAAAGGCATTCTATAACTAAGGATGAGTATTGTCAGACCTCCATATCCATAGATTCAAGTATCCATAGCTTGAAAATATTTTTAAAATCTATAAATTCCAAAAAGCAAACCTTGATTTTGATTATTTATATAAGAAACACCGTTGTATATAATGGGACTTGAGCATCCACAGATTTTGGTATCCATGGGGGATCTGCTGGAAAACCCCAGCAGATACCAAGGGGCCACTGTACTGGAAAGGCCAGCCAGTAAAGTCAACATGTGCAGTTTGATGAGACTTCCTTAGTGTTGGTAACAAGAAGACTTCCCTTGACAACATTTGGTTAACAAATGTTATACAGGAGGGTCTTGAAGGCTCTTTAGATTAAAGTTATCTTTCAGCCTGCTCCTCAATGAAACATATATTCAATGTTTTTGGTCTGCGATGTTACAGTATATCAAAAAGTTTTCATTTTACTTGGTTAATAAAACTAGCAAGTATGAATCCTTCAATTCTATGAATAATCACTAGGCTTAAAAATGACCACTGCAACAAAACCAGAGAATCAGATATTGTTGAATACATAATGACATTGGATACATTTAACACTGCACTAAGAACAAAAAGAGGAACAAAATAAATGATAAATAGGAAGAAAATAAGAACAAAATAAGGACATGGTGGCTTCGTGGTTAAGATGCCAATTCTGATTATCGTCAAGTCAGAAGGTTGGCAATTTGAGTCCCAAGTGCCCCATGATGGGGTGAGCTCCTATCACTACTCCCAGATTCTGCCAACCTAGCAGTTCAAAAGCATGCAAATGCAAGTAGATAAATAGGCACCACTTCAGTGGGAAAGTAACAGTGTCATGCCGGCCACATAATCATGTCTTGTGGCTCTTCAGCAAAAGAGACAAACACTGCCCCTTACAGTTGGTTATGACTAGACATTTATGTCAAGGGAAACCTTTACCTTTAAGAACATATTATATTCCAGTTGTTTAGAGGGGTGAATCTTCTAGTGCAGCTATTTGATTGAGCTGGGAGCAAGTTCACCCTTCACTAGTTCTAGAAGAATAATAAGATGTCATATGGGGAAACTGAAAAACATTCAACAATGGGAAGCAAGAAACTGAAGGAGCAATTATAATGTTCCAAACTAACTTTGTGATAAGACTGAAGAATGATTTTACTGAGAGAGGAGAAGAACTCTAAATAAAAGTTTGGGGAGAAACCATGAAATAAACTCTTCCTTCTGCATACTGAATGCGAGATAATGATCTATGTCCAAGCAGAAATAGTTGTAAGAAAACTAGAAATATTGGAACAATGGAAAGAGAAAATGGAACAATACTCCTGAGTATAGTCAGAGTAGCAGTGATCCTGAAGCTCAGAAATATTCACTGGTCTTGTGCACAGTTACTAAGGAGTATGTTTCATTAAATAAACTTACATAAAATTGCACTGTCAATTTAATTCCACCTAATTGCACATTCAGCAATTTATAAAGATTCAGCGCAGTTTCTGAGAGTAGGCTTAGTGGCACATGCTAGATTGGGGTGTGGTCAGAAATGCAACTCTCATTCTCCCTTCTCTATACATGGCTTGTAACTCTTGACACTGTGTGAAGTGTTTTTAGTTTTATTAACTGAAACAAAAGCTAATCCCAACATGTCTTTAAAATGGAAGAAGACTGTAAATCTTCATACACTACTATTACAAATATTAAAGATCAAGACAAGTTTAGATTTTGCACTTATACAAATTTACCTCTTCCAGAGCTTCAAAAATTCCTCAGCATGGCCAATGGGAAAGCAACTTTTCCAAGCTTTACTTCTTCAGCACTTTCCCAAGACTAGCCACTGAGGATCGCAATTGCCATAATGCAGGATGGTTCTGAATTTCCTTCCCTCTTTTCCCCTCCAGCCACCATTTATCATGCTCTGTTTCCAAGTGGTGGAAATGCATCGGCTTTCTACCATTCTTTTGTCATGGGAGTGTGGAATTTTTGGAAAATGCTATGAATTCACAGCTTGTTCCTTGTACCAACTTCCCATTCCTTTTGTTTGTATGAATCTTATTTGCCTAATAAAGCATTAAATATCTCATATTTCTGTATGAGATTCAGAGCACTTTGCTTTTTAAAAACTTGAATTTGGGTGGCATTTTTCTGCCACCATTTTTTTTATAACATCACATTTAATAGTGAAAATGTCAGTAACTAATGCTACAACCAATCCTTCTAAACAGAAACCCAAGCTGATGTGTGCAAAAAAGAAGGTAGCTAAATCAGAGCCTTTGAGAAACAAGGGATACATTTTAGCATACTTCACAAGGAGCCTAAAGTTTTCAAAAGTTTTACAAAAAACTTTAATGGGGAAGAAACTAAAGAGGGATCCACTATAGTTGTGCTTCTCCTTATAGTGTGTGCCAATTCATGAGCCATCAATAATCAGTAATCAGTCCCTGGAAAATTTCCAGGAAAGAAACAAACAATTGCAGCTAAACCATACATACAATATATATAATGAATTGTACTACCATTGAATACAATATGACTCTTTTTGGATTATATAATTATATAATTATATAATTTGGATTATGATCTATAGGTTTCTACTCGATTGTATGTAACTTTCTAATTATTCAATTTCCCATTTTCTATTGTATTAAATAGTAACTGATGCCTTTTTTTTCTTCTTAATTCTTTCACTCATTATTTTCTACTTGTTTACTGAAAAACATTGGCTGAGATTCTATATTGAGGTGTTAGAGTGTCTCTCTCTGGCTTCTCTTCACTAATGAAGATTCAGGAAGGACTCATCCCACACTTTCTACAAGCATGTTGATGACTAAAAAGGACAATCCAAGATAAACAAGTACGGTTACAGAAAGAACAGCAGAAAGTCTCCTTGGGTGATGTTTCCAAGTTGTGGTTCTTTCTGCGTTGTCTTTTCTCTTCGAGACTTGTTTGGCGTGAGTTCTCGAAAGAGGCTGCAGCATTGTGGATAGTGTGTCTCCATGCCTCCTGATGTGAGGCCAGGGCAGACCATTGTTGGTGATCAATTGGGCCGAGCTTGAGATGTTGTTTCAGGGAGTCCTTGTATCTCTTTGGGGCGCCCCTCTTACACTGACCCGTGGCGAGTTCACCATAGAGTACTATTTTTGGGAGGCGGTAGTCCTCCATCCTAGAAATGTGCCCTGTCCAGTGCAGCTGTGTTCTCAATAGCATGGCCTCAATGCTGGTGATCCCTGCTTGCGCCAGGACAGCAACATTCGTCACATAGTCAGTCCAGTGTACATTTAGGATTGTACATAGACAGTGCTGATGAAAGCGAGGACTCGTAGATGTTGGCAATAGGTGACCCATGTTTCAGACCCATAGAGGAGAATAGACAGAACAATGGCTCTGTACACACTGATTTTTGTGCTTCACCTCAGGTGTTTGTTACTCCAGACTCTTTTGTGAAGCCTTCCAAATGCACTATATGCCTTTCCTAACCCGTGATCAATCTCTTTATCAATCTTAGCATCTGAGGAGATGATGTTTCCCAGGTAAGTGAACTTCTGGACAGACTTAAGTACAGATTTGCCTATGGTGATGTGGGGGTGATTGTGCTCTTCCTGTGGTGCAGGCTGATAGAGAACTTCCGTTTTCTTCAGGCTGACTTCTAACCCAAACAGCTCTGCAGCCATTCCAAAAGAGGATGTTAGGTGCTGCAGAGCTGCTTCTGTATCGGCAACAAGGGCAGCATCATCAGTGAAAAGCAGCTCACAGGCTAGGTAGTTTAGAGTCTTTGTGCGAGCCCTCAGACGGCTTAAGTTAAACAAGCTACCATCAGTACGGTAAAGTATATAGGCGCCGTCTTCTTCTTCGAGATCTGATGTAGCCCTTTGGAGCATCAAACAGCTTCATTTATGTACAAACAGCTTCATTTATATACCGCTTCATACCGCCTAAGGAGTGTCTAAGCGGTTTACAACTGTAAGCTACTTGCCCCCAACAATCTGGGTACTCATTTTAGTAACCTTGGAAGGATGCAACCCTGAGTCGAGCTTCAGCACTTTTGCTGGTATTGAACTCACCATCTTATGGTTTTGAGTGAGTGGCTGTAGTACAAGCATTTGTGCCATCATGCTGAAGAAGATTGTAAATTGAGTTGGAGCAAGAACAAACCTTGTTTCACACCATTAGTTATTAGAAAGGGCTCTGAGAAAGCATTGCCATATCTGACTTGACTGTGCTGGCCCTCATGCAGCAAGATAATCATTTTGAAGAATTTGGGGGGACATCCTAGTCTTTCCAGGATCTGCCACAGACCTTTTCTACTCACAGTGTCGAAGGCTTTGGTAAGGTTGACAAATGTTACGTAGAGTCCTTTGTTCTGCTCTCTACATTTCTCTTGCAGTAGTCTAAGAGCAAATACCATATCTGAAGTTCTCCTATTAGCTCTGAAGCCACATTGGCTTTCAAGGAGAAGTTCTTCTGCAATAGCAGGAACTAATCTGTTCAGGAATATCCTTGCAAGGATTTTTCCAGCAATGGAGAGAAGTGTTATACCTCAATAGTTTGAGCAATCATATTTCGCTCCTTTTTACTTATACAGAGTGCATTTCGGAGATCTGATAGCAGTTCACCTTTTTCCCAGCAACTCACAAGGAGCTCATGGAATTTAGCATGGAGTACATGACCTCCATGTTTCCAAGCTTCAGGGGGATTCCATCAATCCCAGCTGCCTTGCCGTTTTTCATCTGCCTTAATGGTCTCTTCCAAAGTGGGAGCCACATCCAGTTCATTTTTCATCAGCTGTTATATCATATTTTGGATAGCTGAGCCTTGGACTACTCAGTTGGCACTGAAGAGACTTTGGAAATGTTCAGCCCATCGATTCAGTATGGAGGCTTTGTCTGTGATTCAGGATGTGAGGCTTTGTCAAGGGATTGCACAATAGTTCCTTGTTAATGAATTGTGACTTGACATAATACAATGCACATATACTTCTGAAAGCAAAATGCTTATTCATGAACATCCATGTACTACACACTTCAACTATGTATAAAACACATTCACATCAATGCACAGTGTGAAGCTAGTGCAATGGGCTCTCATGCACATCTCTCTTTTCTATGTGTAAATGTTACATCATGTACACTTCTATTTTTCTCTTTTCTTTCAAACTGAATATGGTAATTTTGCATAAGAAAAAATGTTGAGTCATTACACATGTGGATGTGATGTGTCTACCTGCTGTCGAGCAAAGTGCTATGCTTAAGTTTTATGTTTCTAAAATTGTATCTCTTCTTTCAAAACTTTTTAGGCTCCAAATACATTTCCTGGTCTTTAAAAGAAAGTGATTTCAGTAGGAGTTACTATTGATGCCTGTATAGATTTTCACATAAACACATTTAACTTTCAGAACAGAAAAAGGCCACTTCATGATAAAAACAATGCAACTTCACTTTTCTTTTCAGTCTATGTAAGTATATTCTCCAGGCCACAAAGACATGTTGCATTGCATTCCAGCCAAACTGACATAATCTGAACAAAGAAATGAAGTATTTCACTTCTAGTTGTAGGGCTGCCTGCTGTTCTTTGTATTGATGTTCATTTTGGATATGTTCCTATCATCCCAAGTTCCTATGCACACTATTTCATGTTTAAAATGTAAAGAGACTTCAATGGACTGACATCTCTTTCTCAGTTTAAAGGCATAATACTTCACAAACTAATTTAGAACCTTATTTTCAAGCTACAATCTTTACAATGCTTTTTTTAAATTATTTTTAAAGATGCTAGGTTTATCCTTGTCTGGTTCATTTCACAATGAAGATGTGGTCTTCTTAGGTAAAGTTTGATGATCAGGAATGGATACTGCACAAAGTAATATGAACCTTTTTTCAAAAGTTTTTTGGGACTCAAAAAAGCTGATTTCCACGGCACACCCTCCAACTCCCCCAATTTGGCAAGGACAGTCCACTGCTGTCCTTTTTTTTTTTTTTTTTCAGCTGATTTTAAAATGTTCCAGTTTCTGTCTACTTCCATTTTCCTCCTTTTTGTTCTCAGCTTTTGAACACTCAAATAGAGGCTTGGGTGTGATATTTGAGGTCGTCCATGAATACCAAGAAAGATTCTAGATCAGATAATTAAACAGAGGGTTTGTGAACATTTAGAAGTCAATGCCATAATCACAAAAAGCCAACATGGGTTTCAGAGAAACAGGTCATGCCAGACAAATCTGATCTCTTTTTTTGATAAAATTATCAGTTTGGTAGATGAAGAGAATGCTATGGATATAGTATATCTTGATTTCAGTAAGGCCTTTGACAAGATTCCCCATGACATTCTTGCAAACAAGCTTGTAAAATGTGGGCTAGACAAGGTAACTGTTACATGGATTTGTAATTGGTTGACTGGCCGCATCCAAAGGGTACTCAACAATGGCTCCTTTTCAACCTGGAAAGAAGTGACCAGTGGGGTGCCACAGGGTTCTGTACTTGGCCCAGTGCTCTTCAACATCTTTATTAATGACTTGGATGACAGAATTGGGGGCATACTTATCAAATTTGCAGATGACACCAAATTAGGAGGAATACCCAATACTCCAGAAGGCAGGATCAAAATTCAAAATGACCTGAATAGACTAGAAAGCTGGGCCAATGCTAACAAAATGAAATTCAATGCGGAGAAATGTAAGGTACTGCACTTAGGGCGCAAAAATGAAATGCACAGATATAGGATGGGGGACACCTGGCTGAATGAAACTATGTGTGAAAAGGATCTAGGAGTCCAAGTAGACCATAAGTTGAACATGAGTCAGCAGTGCAATGCGGCAGCTAAAAAGGCCAATGCTATTTTAGGCTGCATCAATAGAAGTATAGTGTCTAGATCAAGGGAAGTAATAGTTCCACTCTATTCTGCTTTGGTCAGGCCCCACCTGGAATACTGTGTCCAGTTCTGGGCACCACAATTCAAAAAGGATGTGGAGAAAGTGGAGCGTGTCCAAAGGAGGGCAACTAAGATGGTGAAGGGTCTGGAAACCATGCCCTATGAGGACTGCCTTAGGGAACTGGGGATGTTTAATTATTATTATTATTATTATTATTATTATTATTATTTCCCGCCTCTCCCTTGGGTCGAGGTGGGATTACAGCAATTAAAACAATAACAATAAAACATTCCTAACAATTAAAGTGCATCAATAAAAACATTCCTTACAGTTAAAATACATCAGTTACAATGTGCAATATAGCAGCAACAATATTATTAAAAACAATCCAGTCCGAAATTTAACTGCCACAGTTATCTGCCAGTTAGCACTCCGGGTAGCTCACAGATATCACAACAGGAAGAAATCCATCTTCAGTGCTTTTTTGAAAGCCTCCAAGGTGGTAAGGAGACAGATCTCTTCCGGTAGGTCATTCCAGAGCTGTGGAGCCACAGAGGAAAATGCTCTCTTAGATGTAGATGTCAATCTTACATTGATGCCTTCCAATAGGTTTTTACCCGATGTTCTGAGGGTGCGGGGCGGATTATGTAGGGAGAGGCGTTCCTTCAAGTAACTCGGGCCTGAGCCATATAGGGCTTTAAAGGTAACGACCAACACTTTGTACTGTGCCCGGAAGCTAATTGGCAGCCAGTGTAGCGATTTTAAAACAGGGGTAATATGATCAAATCTAGAAGTCCCTGTAAGCAGTCTGGCTGCTGCATTTTGAATCAACTGAAGCTTCCAGACTTGGTACAAAGGTAGCCCCATGTAGAGCACATTGCAGAAATCTAATCGAGAGGTTACCAGTGCGTGTACCAATGTTTCAAGGTCCTCTCTGCCCAGGTAGGGGCGCAGCTGGCATATCAGCCGAAGCTGGTACCACGCACTCCTAGCTGTCGCTTCCACTTGAAATGTCATCTGTTTAGCCTGGAGAAGAGAAGGTTAAGAGGTGATATGAAAGCCCTGTTCAAATATTTGAAGGGATGTCATATTGAGGAGGGAGCAAGCCTGTTTTCTGCTGCAGACACTAGAATGAGGAACAATGGATGCAAGCTGCAGGAAAAGAGATTCCACCTCAACATTAGGAGGACCTTCCTGACAGTAAGGGCTGTCCGACAGTGGAACACACTCCCTCAGAGTGTAGTGGAGTCTCTGTCCTTTGAGGTCTTTAAGCAGAGGCTGGATGGCCATCTGTCAGGGATGCTTTGACTGGGAGTTCCTGCATGGCAGGGGGTTGGACTGGATGGCCCTTGTGATCTCTTCCAACTCTATGATTCTATGAATCTATGATTCTATGAATAGAGTCCAGAGTGTTTAAAGGAGGTGGGGACTTATGGGCCCAACCAGTCCAGTAGGGGGCCATTTAAGCTGTCTTGCCCCTTTATTGGCTTTTTTTCCCAAGATTGCATCAGATTTATTCAATACTTGCAAATTAAGTTCATAGTGAAAAAGGACTTTGCACTCAAGTCAGCTAAGGGGAGAGGAGAGGGCACAATCTTGCCCTCCCTAGTAGGCTCACACAAAAGAAAGTGTTGCAGCTGTACTGTTTTAGACTCAATTCTATTAATGGCTTTTTATCTTTTATTGATATTTTATCTTTTAAAGCATAGTATTAAAGCATTTTAATATTGCCAATAGATTAATCCCATTTAAATGTTCAATTTTTTTTGTATGTTTTTACCGTGTTTTTCAGAAAATAAGACAGTGTCTTATATTAATTTTTGCTCCCAAAGATGCAGTAGGTCTTATTTTCAGGGGATGTCTTATTTTTCTTTGAAGAAGAATTCACATTTATTGTTGAACAAAAAAATGGGCATGCTTCCAAATCCTAGATCTTACTTTCAGGGGAGGCCTTATATTTAGCAATTCAGCAAAACCTCTACTAGGTCTTATTTTCGGAGGATGTCTTATTTTAGGGGAAATCGGGTAGCTGTATTTGTTTTTAAACTGTATGCTACCCTGACTTCCAATTTTGGGAGAAAGGTGGAATTGTTGTTGTTGTTTTCTCCCTCAGTGACCTCTGTCATCTTGAGCGCACACTGATGTCGCCTTACTACACATGTCTCAGTTTTCTCCTGTGACATTTTGGAGGGTATAAGAATTTTAGGCAGTGTAGTGTAGTGACTTGAACACAGAGCTATGATGCTGGGTACCAGGGTTCAAATCTTCACTCAGACATGGAAGCTCAGTGGGTGGTCTTGGGCAAGTCATACTCTCTCAGCTTCAAAGGAAAGTCAATGGAAAACCTCCTCTGAATAAATCTTGCCACAAAACCCCCACAAGTCACCACTTTGTTATGGGATACCATGAAAGCAGTAACAAGATGAATATGTATAATAGAATCATATAACCTTAAGAAAAAACAAGAAGAATGAAAAAAGAAACTAGAAACTGACATAGAAAAACTAGAGAATAAATATATAAGTAACAGAGATAAGCAAATTTACGCAGAATTAAGGGCAAAGAGAGAAGAATTGGATAAGATGGAAATAAATGAAGTACAAGATAATTTGATTTATTTAAGAAGGGAATATTTTGAATACAGTAACAAAAACTCAAAAATGCTGGCCAAATCCACACAGAAAAAGAAAATGGAAAGTATGATAAACATAGTGAAGGATAAATCAGGAAAGATGTGTAGATTGATGAAAGAAAAATTTAAAAAATTGAAGAATTTTACAAAAATTTATATCAAGCAGGAAAAATTCCATTAGATAAGATAGAAAAGTATGCAGAAGAAAATTGGGGACAAACAATAAAGAAAAAAGATAAAGGATTACTGGAACAACCCATAGAAAAGGAGGTGATAACTGAAATAATGAGAAAATTAAAAAATTAAAAATCTCCAGGAATTGATGGTTTGGGACTTGAATATTATAAAATATTTGAAAAAAATATTAGTCCCAAAATTGTTAGAGCTATATAATGGAATAATAAATGCAGAAAAAATTCCGGCATCATGGTATCAATCGTTGGTAATATTGATACCCAAAACAGATAAAGATTTAACTGACCCAGGGTCATACAGATCCATATCATTAATAAATCAGGATGCAAAAATTTTAACAGCAATAATAGCAAATAGAATGAATAAATGTATGTACAAATATATAGGAAAAGATCAATGTGGATTTATAAAAGGAAGACAAATGCCTAACTTAGTAGGAAGAGTTTTGAGTAAAATACATGTAACTGGGATAAAAAAAATTAAAAGCAGGAATTCTCGCATTAGATATATTTAAAGCTTTTGACTGTGTGGAATGGCCAACATTAAAAATAATTTTGAAAAACTTTGAAATGGGAGAAAAAATAAGGGGATTAATAGATCAATTATACTCAATAAAGGTAATGGTAAACGATGGGATAACAGATGAAATAAAAGTAACAAGAGGTACAAGACAAGGATGCCCGCTTTCACCAATATTATTTGCAATGGTTATAGAAATGCTAGCAAATGCTACAAGGAAAGATAGCTGTTTGGAAGGAATAGGACTGGAGAAAAAACATAAAATTAGTTTATTTGCTGATGAGACACTATTAACTATTAAGGATTTAAAGGATAAATGGGAAAAATAAAAGAACACTTGAATCTATTTGGAAAGGTGACAGGACTTCAAATTAATTGGAACAAATCAGAAATGATGTTATTTAACTATACAAAAGAAGAGGAATTAGAATTAACAAAACAAAAAGATTTAGAGATATGATTAAAAAGTAGTATGAAATATTTAGGAATAAATATTACAAAAGATTTAAAAGAAATGGAAGTGAAAAATTTAGTGGTATTACGAAAAAAAGTTGGAAAAAAATGTAGAATATAGGAAGATTCAATTGTCATGGTTCGGAAGAATTGCATTAGTTAAAATGAAAATTCTACCAAAATTAATTTTTTTATTTAGAATGATACCATTAAAAATATCAGAATCTGAAATAAATAAATGGCAACAGTTACTAAATTCATATTGTAATGGAAGTAAAAGAGTTAGATTAAATAAACAAGTTTGGTATAGATCTCAGAAAAATGGAGGGTTAAGCCTCCCTAATATAAAGGGATACTATGAGGCCAACCACTTAAAATATGTAATAGAAGGTATGTTAAATATATCAGATCTAGACTGGTTAGAAATGGAAAAATAAGAAATAGATATGAAAATAGATAAAATTTTCTTCAAAGATTTTAGTAGGAGGGAAATTAAGAAGATTGAAAACCCATTCATGAAAAATATATTAGAGATATGGAACAAATATAAAAAAAGAATGATGAATGAAAATTCAATGATAACACCAATAATTATGGAAAAATCATTCCCAAAAAAATTAAGAGATTTACTAGATAAGGAATTAAAGGAAAGGAAAATTGATAAAATAGAAAATTGGATAGAGTTAAAGACTGGAAAAGAAAGTATAAAAGAAAAGCTCCGCAGAATAAAAATGTCTTGGTTTCACTATATGTAAATAGAGCAATGGTTTAAAAATTGGGGAAAAAAAGAATATAAGAAAAGAAAAATATACACAATTTGAACAAATAATTCAGCAAGGGAAAGAAAGGGAAGAAAATAAAAATATGAAAGGAGCAACAAGTAAAATGTATAAAATATTAATGGAGAGCAAAAGGGAAAAATTAAATCAAAATATTGTGAAAGAAATATGGGAAGATGAATTAGGATATAAAATTTGTGAAAATGAATGGAATAGAATTTGGGAGCAAAGACATTTGAAAAACTTATCAATATGAATTAAAGAAAATTATTATAAACTGATTTGGAAATGGTATTTAACACCATTAAGATTACATAATATAAGTAAGAATAACTCAAAATATTGTTGGAGAGGTTGTAATGAGGTAGGATCGTAAATACATATGTGGTGGCAATGTAAATATGTTCAAAAATTTTGGAAAATAGTAATATTAGAAATAGAAAATGTTCTGAATATAAAAATAGATAGGAAACCAAACATAGTATTATTATCATTATATAATGAAGTAGAATGGAAAAAAGAAGAGAAAAACCTTATAACAAATTTATTTACGCCTTCAAGATTAGTTATAGCAAGAAATTGGAAAAAGAAACAAATCTGTTGGAGTAACATGACCACTCTTGACCAAGTTATAGCTTTCTAGCCCTCTGGCTCTGGCAATTCTCAAACCTCAGTCTCCTCTTTTTCTCTTCTAACACCAACAAACAGCCAGATAGCACAGGCTTAGAAATGTTCAGTGCATTAGAATTAGAACCCTTTTTACCTGTCTCTCTCCAAGGAGATAAGAAATAAATATACTTAGGGAAGAGAGACCGAGTTCCTAACTCCTCTCCTGAGTATCTGAGAGTACTCAATATCACCTCTGAGTCAGAGAAAAATACCTAGAATCTGCTATCTGGTTTTACTCCCTTTCCCTCGCACACTAGCAGAGTTACCATCAGACCCACTTCCCTCAAAGTATCTATCTAACTATAACTCCAAAGTTCCTAACCACTGCTGCCACCATGTGATGATCTCCTGTGGTCTAGCAGCCAAACAGCGGCCCTCTCTTGGCCCTTAGCCTTGAAGACCTTTGAATCTCCTAGTCTTACACTGCCACCACAGTGAATTTGATGAATTTCTCTTAACCTACACTGGGACCTGTTAAGGTTTTTCCTTCCACTTATTTACTGATCTACTCTAGCGATAACCGAGTCAGGCCATGTGTCAAGAAATTTCAATTAGTAGATACTCTTTCGGAAATATTTATTAGAAGTAACAAAATAAAAAAACAGAAAGATACAACTCATACAAGATCGTAAGAACCTTGTGGTACAAACTTTATAAATAAATCATATTCATTTCATATAAGCTATTGATAAATTAATAAAATAACCTACACATTCTGTTTTGACATTTCTCTGGCTTTTCTTCGCTAACGAAGATTCAGGAAGGACTCATCTCACGCTTACTGCAAGCATGTTGATGACTAAAAAGGCTGATCCGAGATAAGCAAGTCTGGTTACAGAAAGCACAGCAGAAAGTCTCCTTGGGTGATGTTACCAAGTTGTGGTTCTTTCTGCATTGTCGTTTCTCTTCGAGACTCGTTCGACGTGAGTTCTCAAACGAGGCTGCAGAATTGTGGATAGTGCGTCTCCTTGCCTCCTGATGTGAGGCCAGGGCAGACCACTGTTGGTGATCAATTTGGCCAAACTTGAGATTCTATGATTCTATGAGATATTGTTTTAGGGAGTCCTTGTATCTCTTCTTTGGAGCGTAAGAGGGGCGCCCCAAAGAAGAGATACAAGGACTCCCTAAAACAATATCTCATAGAATCATAGAATTCTATGATTCTATGATTCTATGAGATATTGTTTTAGGGAGTCCTTGTATCTCTTCTTTGGGGCGCCCCTCTTACGCTGACCCGTGGCGAGTTCACCGTAGAGTACTATTTTTGGGAAGCGGTGATCCTCCATCCTAGAAACATGCCCTGCCCAGAGCAGCTGCGTTTTCGATAGCATGGCCTCGATGCTGGTGATCTCTGCTTGCTCCAGAACAGCAACATTCGTCACATAGTCAGTCCAGTGTATGTTTAGGATTGTGCGTAGACAGCACTGATGAAAGCATTCGAGGAGTCATAGATGTTGGCAATAGGTGACCCATGTTTCAGACCCATAGAGGAGAATGGACAATACAATGGCTCTGTACACACTGATTTTTGTGCTTTGCCTCAGGTGTTTGTTACTCCAGACTCTTTTGTGAAATGTTGACATATTTCTATTATAAAAATAATTAACTTCTTGGCTCACTAATTACTGCCACTATCCCTCTTTAAACAGCACTCTTCTCTTTCCTCTCCCTTCCAACTGTCCCCACCATCTGTCATTCTGACTCAGAAGCCTTAGATAAGCTCCTTACAGAAGCTTCCAGAACAACCCTTGATTCTCTTTCCTGGTTGGTCAAATGAACCTTCCCTAGCAATGATATCATTTTTTATTTGCATATACCTGTCTCCTGTCTTAAACCTTCACTGTCTGAAGAGTTCTGAAATGACTAGAGACCTAGTCATTACAATGTCATTTTGGTGAAGCTTCCTTTAGGCACCTTTCACATTAAATAGTGAGAAGACACATTTAAATTTATTTAATTATTTCTAACTGACCCTATATCACCAGAGCTCAGGGGAGCACAATCAATATAATCATGCTAAATAATTAATACATTCAGATACCTTAAAAACAGTTTCGTGATGTAAATGGAAAAAAATTCAAACAGAAAGACTGAAAACCAAGGCACAGTCACACTAGGAGCCTAAGGCTCACATAAACAACCATCTTGGCATCCAAATAGGTTAATTTCAGTAGTTCCTCCAAAAGGAATCATTACACAATAGCAGTGGTATATCTGAGAAAGCCCTCTCCCACATCTCCATATAGTATACCCTTCTTTATATTACAACATGTCTTTGTCTAAGGAGAGAGTGAGCAAATGGCAGTGTCTCTCTCTCTCTCTCTCTCTCTCTCTCTCACACACACACACACACACACACACACGCTGCCACACTCCTACCCTGAACCCATCAACATTCTACCCTATGAATTGTATTGTTCATTTTTCAATTCTCTTTTTAACTAAATCTCATGAAGGGATGTTTTGAGATATTTTTTAGCCCTAATTGGCAGTTTTGGGCCTAAGAGATGACTTCATTCAACCAGGATATAAATTAGAATGTTATAAACCAAATGAGGGCCATGTTTAGTTTAAACAATGGTTGGTTGGTTGGTTAGTTGGTTGGTTGGTTGGTTGGTTGGTTGGTAAATGAGGGCTGGGAAATTGTTGGAGTCTCAATAATGGCCTTGGGAGGGCTTCAAGTAGCCTCTTGGACACACTTTGACCAAACTTGGTCTAAACGTATGAGGCTTACAACAGAAAAATAAATAGATAAATAATATAAAACTTTTATTTCTATCCCACTTTTTGTAAACACAATCAAAGCGGCTTACAACAGTTAAAATGATACAATGAAAATGAAATAAAAAATATCCAACCAAAGACCTATCTAATCCAATACTGTGCTTACATAGTGGCCTAACAGAAAGCCCACCAGCAGGACATGCCTGCAACTGCTCCCCCTTGTTTTTATTTGTACTACACTAGGAATTTACATGTTCCCTTTTCTCTTTTAATTCCGCAACATCCCCATCAGATGATGTTAGCTGAAAGATAGTAGCAGCCTAATATCACATGGTAATTTCCATGACCTAGCAGAGATTTGAAATTTGTCTCCCTGTTCCAAATCCAGAGCTTTAAAGTGTTTGTGTGTGTGTGTGTGTGTGTGCAAAGTTTGAAGAAAAGGGGAAAAATTCAAAAGTAAAAGTCCTGAATTTTTCTATGCCTACATTTGAAAAACTGGGCAACTGTTCCCATCTAAAACTCACTGCAACTGAAATACGGGAGCATACAGCTTCTGTTACTAAAGGTGGTATGTAATCATTCTCTTAGCGGCCACTGATGTACCCACCTTTAATGAAGTTTTCCAATCCCTCTTTAAAGCCATGCCAGTTAGCACTAATCTCTACTTCTCTGCTACATCATGACTACTCAGCCTACAAGATGTCTAAGAGGACTCCACTGTCTTCTGAGATAATGTGTTCTCATACCATGGTGTAGTTAGTTCTTTTCAATATTTAGCCAAAATCCCTCCCCCCTTTCATAATTTGAATAAGTAGGTTCTGTTTCCCTCTGGAGCACCAGAAAACAAATTTGCTCCAACATTAACATGTCAGTCCTTCTAAGAATGGCTATGATATTGTCTCTTGATTATCTCTTTTCCCAGGCTAAACTCGTGTCCAAGGAGATTAGAGCACCAGGTTTCATTCCTGTGCTAGGCATAGGATATAAACTCACAGAGATGAATTGTATTGCACAGCTCCATCCCCAGGCAGCACTCATCCCATACCTGATTCCAGGTTTCTCCTGGAATAAAAATACCAGGATTCCATAGGATGTTGCCATGGAAGTTAAAATGGAATATAGCATAGTGTAAGAGGGCCCTTGCTCCCATAAAGGAACCTAGATGCATTTCATTTGTCAGTTCTCTCCAGGTTGTTAAGGAGCCTGTGATACACACTCTTGGATATGAAACGTAGCTCTAACTCACATGTTTTATGTACACTGTAAATATAATTGGAACATGACTGTGTTCAGTTAGAATGACCTGGGAAGCTTCATTTGTTTCAAGTTTTTTTAAAAAAAGCACAGCAAAACAAAACAAAACAAGGAATCTGAATCAGACTGAGAAAGTGTCAAACAAGAACTGGGTTAAATGCTTTGCATGGTCACATATTTGAAAGTGGAAAGTGAGAGCCTAAGCCAAGAGTTAATTGATAATTGGTTGAATTATTCATCTGTTATTAATGGTTACTAATGAGCAACACTGGAATAATCAATGTTCAAACCCCACACTTTGCCAGATGTCATGTTAATTGCTATTGAAGACAGCAATAGCCTCACAAACTGCGGAAACAAATTAGTGTGATTGATTCAAACTTAGCCACCTCATGTCTTCCTAGAGTTTTTTTCCCAGCTGTATCTGAGTGAAGTATAAAGCATACTGTGTTGTTGAAAGAAGTTTTGCCTATGGTGTGCTACAGAATAAATGCCATAAATCTCACTTAGGTGAATATTTACCATGAGACTGTGTGGTGCTGCATGATAATAAGAAAGAAATTATCCATTATCCTTTAATGTATAAAATGTTTTTAAAAGCTGGAGTTTGTGGCTAATTAAGTCTAAAGTTCCCTCCTCATAGGGATATTTGTTATAATTTTCCAAACTACATTGTATTTTTTAAAACAATGGTTTATGAGTTGGAACAAATATCATAAACTCACTTCCTGGCATATTGGCATTATGACAAATAATGTGGGTTTGTTTGGCTCTTTTACCATTTTTTTTTCCTCTTCATTTTAAGTCGTTATTTGAAGATATGCCTTGCATTCAGTCCATGGCTAATAAGAAAATGCTTGTTTTTGTAATGGGTCAAAGAAAGTTAAATGGCAAATAAGGGTAAGATATTATATATATATATATATATGTTTCTGCCAATATTTGCTGACTTTTTCTGTGCACATATTATTACACTGTGATTACATATGGCTCATTTACAGCACAAAACCACAATTAAGGAGAGTTCTTATAGTTCACAACTGAAAATTATTGTGCAGCAATTCTGTATTTTTATCACTTAAGGATTTTTCTCTGATAAAATTAAGGACAGAAGATGACAACATATGCTTTTTCTAAGTGAGGTGACACAATTGGACATTAAAAGTCTCACACCCTAAGAGGCTGTGCAGACCAACATTTTGGGCCGGCTTGGAGCCAGAGTCAGCGTGTAGCATCTACACAACACACACCCCAGCTCCGCCCCAGGGTGGCATGACGCCATGTGCCACACCACACAGCTTGCACTATTACAATGTCCCTCCTCTGCTACATACATATAATGCAGAACCAAAGGAGCACCACCAAGCTCCTTCTTTCCAGAACAGCAATAGCAGCACAGCTATTGAGCCCTTCGCAGGGTGCAAAAAGGACCAGCTTTTTACAGCTCCTTTTTGTGCCCTGCAAAGGCCAGATCAGAACTGTGATGTGCGGTTGCCACAACCCCAATCTGGCTGTAACAGGGATGGCTCCTTCAGGGCTTTGTGAGTAGCTCTTTACTTTGCAGAACAGCACAAATTCACTTGAGTTTAGCACGGATTAGCACATTATTGAAGCTGTACAATTCATCCCACCAAGGACTGGATTGTACTCAAAGAAAATTTGAATTAAAAGCCGCGTTCCTTGCCGCCCAAGTAGCTGCTCCGCCTGTGTTTGTAGCGTTCTAACAGCTTCCCATGTAGCTGCTGAGCCACAGAAAAGACTTCAGATAAGTCGTTCCCACACCCCTCAGTCTAGCTGCCCTGTACCTTTTAAATGCACATCAGGGGCTTGCAGTCTAGCTGCTGAGCATTAAGGTAAAGGCAACTTCATGTCACACTTTCCTGCCAATCTAGAAAGCCCTTACGACAACCTTCGTTTGTGTTTGCTTCCAGGAAGAGTTCGCTGAACTCTTCTCTAGCATCACATCTCAAATTAGTTAATTTTCTTCCTATTAGCTTTCTTCACTGTACAGCTCTCACAACCATACATAGAAATAGAAAATATAATGGCATGACATTCCTAACATTAGTATTCAATTATATATCTTTACACTTCAGGATGTTATCTAATTCCTTCATAGCTTCCTTTTCAGGTCCAAGTCTTGTTCTGAAGATTGCTTCTGAAGTGTCCTATCTGATTGATGATTGAGCCCACATATGGAAAATTTTGAACTATTTCAAACTCTTCATCATCTACTTTTAAATTATGTAGATTGTCTGTGGTCATAATTTTTGTTTTCTTTATGTTCAGTTATAAATATGTCTTTGCACTTTTTGCTTTGACCTTCAATAATCTTTCAGAATCTCTGATAATGAAGATTTTCATACCTGGCTCAAATGTTGCTGAAAGGTGACTGAAATGTCCTTAAAAGACTGAGCTAGGGGAAGTGTCTGAAAGTCCAGAGCACCTCTCCAAATCGCTCCTCAATCATCATGGAAATGGAAGCTGCCTTTTTGCAAGAATGAATCGTTCAAAGGGAGCTGATTCCTTCTAGATGCAAAGCAAGCATCAATAGAAAATCCAGAGGAAATCAACTCCCTTGAAATGATTCAGCCTCGCAAAGGATCATAGAATCATAGAGTTGGAAGAGACCAGAAGGGCCATCCAGTCCAACCCCCTGCCATGCAGGAACTCCCAATCAAAGTGTCCCCAACAGATGTCCATCCAGCCTCAGCTTAAAGACCTCCAAAGGAGGAGACTCCACCACCTTCCGAGGGAGTGTGTTCCACTGTCGAACAGCCCTTACTGTCAGGAAGTTCCTCCTAATGTTGAGGTGGAATCTCTTTTCCTGCAGCTTGCATCCATTGTTCCTTGTTCTAGTCTCTGGAGCAGCAGAAAACAAGCTTGCTCCCTCCTCAATATGACATCCCTTCAAGTATTTAAACAGGGCTATCATATCACTACTCTTCTCCAGGCTAAACATCCCCAGCTCCCTGAGTCTTTCTTCATAGGGCTTCCCTGGATCTAGATATTAAAATTACATTGGCCTTTTTTGCTGCCGCGTCGCACTGTTGATTCATGTTCAACTTGTGGTCTGCTTGGATTCCGATATCTCTTTTGCACGTAGTTTCATTCATCCAGGTGTCCCCCATCCTATATCTGTGCATTTCATTTTTTTGTCCTAAGTGCAGTACCTTACATTTCTCCATGCTGAATTTCATTTTGTTAGCTATGGCCCAGCTTTCTAGTCTATCCAGGTTATTTTGAATTTTGATCCTGTCCTCTGGGGTATTAATTACTCCTCCTAGTTTAGTGTCATCTGCAAATTTGATAAGTATGCTCCCAATTCTGTTATCCAAGTCATTGATAAAGATGTTGAATAGCATTGAGCCAAGGACTGAACCCTGTGGCACCCCACTTGTCACTTCTTTCTATTTCCATGACGATTGAGGAGTGATTTGGAGAAGTGCTCTGGACTTTCAGACACTTCCCCTGCCTGAGTATTTTAAGGACGTTTCAGCGACCTTTCAGCAACATATGAGCCAGGTATGAAAATCTTCATTTTCTGATAGTAGCATTGTTAGAGACATAGAGAGACTCGATGTGTCCACTACGACAACTTGCAAAATGGGACAAAGTAGACAGGACACCAAGGAGAAGGTCTCTGGAGAGATATCTGCAACAGTCTTCAGGCCAAGAAGGAAAAATTCCTTCAGCGCAGCAAACGGCCTTGAGCACCCTGCTTGCTGAATAAAGACACAGCCACTGGCAGTCTTCATTTGATACGAGGGCTTTAATCTTTGTTTGCAATATATACAAAGATATGTACATAGAGTATCAAACAGCTGTCTCAAATACTCTCTCTCTCTCTCTCTCTCTCTCTCTCTCTCTCTCCAACAAACTGCTTCACCAACCACCACTCCACTACAACCCACAATGGAGACATTTCCCATCTCCCTTATAGGGGAGCATAATACCTACTAGTTACCCACACACACCTGCCACTGGAGCTTGATCTCTTTCCATTACTTGGCTTACGGCTCCATCTTGTGGTCACATCCATGTCATTTCCTGACAAGCATTGTGTAATCTGCATATCTTAGATTGTTGATGTTCCTTTCTCCAATTTTCACTCCCTTATTTAAATCCAATCCTGTTTTTCATATGATGGGTGATAAAATACAACCTTGAATTCCCTTGCCAATTGGAAATCATTCTATTTCTCTGTATTCTGTCCTAACACTATCCTCTCCTGAGTATAGGTTATGCACCAGGACTATCAAATGTTGTGGCACACCATTTCTTTAAGAGTAATCCATAGTTTCTCATGATCTATACAATAAAATGCTTACTATAATCTATAAAGCACAGGCTGATCTTCTTTTCAAAATCTTTATCCAAGTGAATGTTTCATAAGCAATCGTTAGTGCATCTTCCTTTCCTGAAACCCACTTGGAAATCTGGCAGTTCTTGCTATATATTTCCTAATAGTCTTTGTTATAGAATGTTAAGCATCATTAAACCAGTAACATTTAAATAGCAAAGTTAAAATTTATGAAGTAATCTTTCCAACTGAACTAAGAAATACAAGTGCCTGAATCAACAGCAGTTTATTTTGAAACTATTCAAGTGATATCTGTTTGAAACACCTGTTCAATAAAGTTCAGATTTGAACTTTATTTCAACAAAGGCTTGTCTCCAGTGTAAACAACATCCACGTTACCAATATAAGGTTCTTTAGAACCAAGATATTAAAAAGGGTCTGGGGACCCATCATCGTAAAATTATTTTGGTGGCAGCCATATTAAGAAGAGAGTGTTTATTTGGTGGCAGCAGTGGGATAACAAACCCATAGGGCTGCCACATTAGAAAGAGAGTTGAGTGAGTTTGGGAACTCAGCGTCGCAGAGACTACAGCCCAAAATAGGAAAAGAGGTAGTAAAGAAATACCTAATTACTCTAAATAAATGCAAATCTCTGGAGCTGGATGATCTGCATCCAAAAGTACTAAAGGAACTTGCAGATGTAGTCTTAGAACCATTGTGAATTATATTTGAGAATTCTTGGAAAGGGAAAACGTTGTCTCCATCATATAAGTCATTTTATAAAGATGTTGAACTGTTCAACTGTATTACAAATGACCTCAGAAGGTGACGGGTTGTCCATCTTTGGAGGTCTTTAAGCACAGGTTGTACGGGCATCTTTTAGGAGTGTTGTAATTATGTATTTCTGCATGGCAGAATAGACACCACCTGTGGTCCTTTGCAAATCTATGATTCTGTGATTCTAAGAACAGACATTCTCTTTTACATTTCATCATTCCATTCTAATGAACAAAGCCATTCACTCTAATCACTTTATGAGCTTTATCACACTAGGGAGATCAAGGGGTTAATCGAAAGATATCCTGGAGAAATCGCAAAATTATGCGACACCGTGTCACACGACATTGCAAAGACCCCACAGTTAAACTAGATTTAAAGGAGAATTAAGCAACACTATTTCACATGACATCACAAAAAACCCAGAAGTTTATCACACGATGCGAATTGGAAATATAATCCAATGGCAATCTGAACGCAATCATGGGGTTTTGAGTTATTGCATGAAAGCTGATCACACGCATTTTGGGGCAGTGGGAAGTCCTTCCAAATGTAATTGTGGGGTTTCACATTATTGTGTGAGAAACTATCACATGCAATTTCCAGCAATTTCCGGCAATGGGAAGTCATTCCAAATGAAATGCAGTGTCAGTACACAATCACGTAAATTTGCTGAACTAGCGAATTCACTCAATTCCAAACTGGCCCCACTTTCATTTCTTTTGAAATTGAGAGAAATTCCTTCCATGTGTCCCCACAGTTAAACTAGATTTAAAGGAGGATTAATCCACACCTTTTCAAGTTCGGATCTCTACAGAAAGTGTAAATTTGAAATTGCTTTAATTGCGAAATCACACATGAATGTTAATAGTGAAATAATGTTATTTCCACATTAAATTTGCTTTAAATTTGCGAAGGCTCACGTTTGCTTTAACACTACTTCAATGTCATTTTAACTTCGAAATTGACAGGTTTCATTTTCTCCTTTCTTCAAGATTGGCCTGAATCTTGTTCCAGTTAATTTTGGAATGAGTAAATGAGATGATATGAACAGCAAGACTGCTCCTCCAGTTATTACAGTGCTTTCTAAATAGAACAAATTTAATAATAATAATAATAATAATAATAATAATAAATTTTATTTATATACCACCTTTCCAAAAAAGATCAAAGCAGTTTACAAAAGTAGATAAACCAATAAACAAAATACATAAATGATTTACATAAGCAAATAAATTAAATATCTAAATAATACAGAATATATACAAACAGATTTATAATCTAATACCAAGATACAAGAAAAAAGAAAAAATATGAAAAATGCAAAAATACCAAATACAGTACATAACATAGTATTAAAGTATAACATGGCATATAATCAATTAACAATAATAAACTCTACCCAGGAAGAAAAAAATTACTAAAATAATAAGGCAGCATTCTTACAAACCTTGTAAAACAGAATTCTTCACAATTACAATAAAAAAGACAATTGAAATAGGTCAAAGCCCAGGGAGGAAAACCAAACTAAATATTGCTCACTAAATTTTATAACAATGTTATTATTACCCTGGACAATATTAGAAACCGGTCTAAGGTGCTTCTATCACAAGTATGCCTCCTCTCACACAGCAGGGCTGGAGTAGTCTTCCTGGGCTCAAAGGTGTCTGAGCCGGCTTTTAAAGGTGCCTCTCTCACAGGCTCACCTCCTCTCACACAGCAGGGCTGGAGTAGTCTTCCTGGCTCAAAGGTGTCTGAGCCGGCTTTTAAAGGTGCCTCTCTCACAGGCTCACCTCCTCTCACACAGCAGGGCTGGAGTAGTCTTCCTGGGCTCAAAGGTGTCTGAGCCGGCTTTTAAAGGTGCCTCTCTCACAGGCTCACCTCCTCTCACACAGCAGGGCTGGAGTAGTCTTCCTGAGAATTAAGGTACTGATAAAGTTAGAGGTAGCTGAATTTGATTCTCCCAGATAGTAAATGTTGTTCAGTTAATTCATCCGCACCTACCCACATTAAGACAGTCCTTCTCTGTCTGACAACTGAATCATTTGTATGAAACTCCTAAAATCTTATAATTTGTGGAGATTCAGTAGTTTCTTTTATTTCAGCTACCAATTTCTAATGAGATTTTGGGGAAGGGAGTAATGTCAGCATCCTACACTGGAAGAACAGTTCCAAGATTACATCTAATTTATTGGCCATACCAAGTAGTTGCTGCCAGCCAATTTACTGAGATATTCAGTTCTTCTGCATAGTACTGCGTAATTGTCCCCCTGCTGTTACCAAAAAGATATTATTTCAGCATTACTTGTAGCAGTCTGCAAAAATCTGCAAACCAATCCATTCCTTTACTAATTTCCAATTCTTCTTTATGTAGAACTAAATGATTTTCCTATCATGAAGCTCCAGAAAGTAGAATCTGAAATACTATTTCCAGGCTTCCCAGTACAGCACATAAATAAGGTTTTATAGAAAAGGAAACAAACATAAACAGGGCATAATTATTCAAGCATATATTGAATAAAGGCTGGTTTTTCTTTTAGAGGCAGTGACAAGTATATGTGGGGGAAAATGAGTCCTTATCTCAGTGAATCTATTCATAAGTAGATCCATTACAGTAATTAGATACACTAACACTCAAAGGAAGTGTTAAAACCAAGAAGCCAACTCAGATTCCATGTGTCTGTGCTGTTCAGGTTTTTCTCTAAGCTCACATGCTGCTCTAAAATGGATGCTATTGGTAATTCTGATTTTTTTATGGATCTTGGTTTAATGCCAACAATAGTCAAGATAGATTACATAGAGTATGATGTATGTCCAGAGTGAGGATGTATCTACACTAGACAGCTATATGAATTTCATATCATTTCACTTGTCATGGGCCTATCCTGTGCAATTCTAGAATCACCCATTTTTGGAGGCGTTTGTAATTCTCTGTGCCATAGGAAAGAATTCTAGGTTTCACAATTCCATAGGCTGTAGCCAAAATAGTTCAAATACTATGAAACTCCCCAGTCAACATTATTTCTTAATGTAATAAAGTCCCTTTCATTGTGGTACAACCTAGTACCTCTGGTTCAAGGATCATATCAGATTCCATTGCTGCTAAAGAACTGATGGAATTTTTAACCACTCTGGATTCATTCAACTATAGAAAGGATCCAAGGACCTTGTAGGAAGCATTTTCACACATAGAAAGAGGCCTTTCAGAATCTTCTTCCTATCTTAATCCAACAAAGAATGCGCATACATTATAGGAGTTATATTATAAATGCACATTGGGACTGCATTTTTTAAACAAGGAAATGGTGGAGCCATTACACGTATATTCACATAGGAACCCCAGTGTCTTTACTTCTACCTTCATTGTATAACTGTATAATTTTATGAATAGAGTTCCAAGCCCAGCATCAGAATGTCCAGTCAAGGTGGTGCTTATCAATAGAGGTAAATCTCTAATGTAAGTCTCATTTTGCCCAATTCCTGATAAATATAACTATCGTATATATCAATGAACCAAGTCTGACTCAAGGGTGATTCCCCACTCACACACCCCAAAAATCATTCAGAGGTTATGACACTGTGACTTGTTGCCTGTCCAGTTTGAGAGTCCAGTGCCTTTCATTTATACAATATGAAATGTTTTCTCATATATTTATAACAGTGTAATTCTCTTTTTAGCTATCAAGATCACCCCTAATGCAGAATCCCTGGGTGAAATTTGAACATATCTTCTTCTTTATTTTTCTTAATTTTTGAAGTTGCTGAATCCACATACACAAATTAAGTCTACCTGAAAACAATGCTTCCATATATACAAAGTCTGTCTTTCTCAAAATATATTTGAATATATTTGAATTCATTGTGCTGGTATAGATGACATAATTGTGTATACTGTGAATTCTGGGGTTAGTCCCTAAAACATGACCAATAAGCACAGATTATTGATTCCACATTCATTTGAGTTTGTCTGTTATACTTCCAATGGCATTAAGCTTATATTCTTGGTTTACAGTTGCTAGCAAAAAGATTCCAGCACTATGTCTTCTGCCGTATAGTAGATTTCTTTCTTATTTCATTGCCTAAAGTGACAATAGCAAAACTTCTCATGGGGAAAATCCACTAAACATGAATACTGCCACTTTATTTGTAGCATGAATCAGTATAAATTGTCATTTTTATTTTATTTTAGTTGTCATTGGAGTTAATTCCCCCTGTGAATTTGCCATTCTTCAGCTCATGAAGAGGAACTTTGAAGTCAATTAATTATCTTCTGAAACAGTGGAACCTGAGAAACATGTTGACAATGTGGTTTTGATAATGGCTACATGCTCAGATGGATTTAGTACCGTGTAACGTCTCTTAATGTGATGAAAGACATCTCTGAAATATATACTTCACATATGTATTGCTTCAGATTATTAGTATTATTGTTACTTTTATTTATATAGTGCTGTAAATTTGCACAGTGCTGTACATACAATCTTATAGTTAGATGGATCCCTGCCCTCAGGCTTACGGTCTAAAAGACAACACAAAAGGAAAAGGGGAAGGTGGTGGGAGGGGGATGAGGTCCTGTGGTTCATCTCTCCCTCTGGGTCCTGGACCAAGGCAGATGGACTGGAGGGAGGACACAGGTTCTTAATATATAGTTAATAGGAGGCATCCTGGGGCAGATGCACAATCCTGGGAACGCTTCCCTAAATAATATAGTCTTTAACTTACTTTTGAACCTGGTTAGAGAAGTGATGAGGCATACATGTGGGGGAAGAAGGTTGCAGGAGTGAGGGGCAGCAAGTGAGAAGGGACAAATCTGGGACAGAACAGTGGAAATCCTCGTCTGGGACAGGAGACCTTGACTACCAGAACAGAGGGTACGAGAAGGAGTGTGAGGAGAAAGAAGGTCAGACAAGTAAGGAGGGGCCAATCCGTGGGGGGCTTTGAAAGTCAATAACAAAAGCTTGTACTGGATGCGGAAGGGGAAGGGGAGCCAGTGAAGGGAGAATAAGAGGAAAGAAACATGGCCAAAACAGCGAGCGGATGTGATAATACATGCAGCTGAGTTCTGGACAGAGATTCAAGGATGGAGGTGAGAGAGAGGAAGCCCTGTCAGAAGAAGGTTACAATAATCTAGTTGTGATACCACCAGGGCATGGAGCAGAATCTTGGCAGTGGAGGCTGAGAGGAATGGACAGATTTTAGCAATGCTGTAAATAGAGAATCTACAGGTCTTGGTGGTGACCTGAATCTGGGGGAATAAACGACAGAGAGGAATCAAAGATGAAACCAAGACTGTGGTCTTGCTGAACCCGATGAAAAGAAGTGCCGTCAACAGAAACAGAAAAGGAGTATTGAAGGTTTGGCTTAGGTGGGAAGATGAGAAGCTCTGTCTTAGACATGTTGAGCTTCAAGCACCGATGTCGCATCCACTGAGAGATGGCAGCCAGACAAGAGGAGACTTGCTATTCAAGCCCCGGTGAAAGGTCAGGGGTGGAAAGATATAGCTGAGTGTCATCAGCATACAGATGATAGGAGAAACCAAAATAACTGATAAGTTTACCAAGGAATAATGTGTATAGAGAGAACAAAAGGGGGCCCAGGACAGAGCCCTGAGGTACTCCTACAGATAAGGGAACAGAGGAGGAAGTCTGACCACCTGTGACCACGGCAAAAGATCGGTCTGACAAGTAAGAGTTAAACCAGTAGAGAACAGAGCCAGAGAACCTGAGGTCAGAAAGTAAGTCAAGCAAGAGACAGTGATCCATGATGTTGAGGGCTGCAGACAAATCTAAAAGAATGAGAATAGAGTAGAGGCCATTCGCCTTGGCCTGCAAGAGATCATTTGAGATCTTGGTGAGGGCCATCTCTGTAGAGTGCCGTGGGCGGAAACCAGACTGAAAAGGGTCCAGGATGGAGTTGGCTTTGAGAAACTTAAGACAGCAAGAGTAAACTATCCATTCCGGAACCTTAGAGAGGAAAGGCAGAAGAGATATCGGACAATAGCTAGACAAAGAAGAGGGGCTGAGAGAGGGTTTCTTCAGAATTGGGGAAATGAGAGCATGTTTTAAGTCAGAAGGGAAGGAACCCAAGGAGAGAGACAGATTAAAGATACAGAGGAGTGAGGGCAGAAAAGATGGGGTTATAGAGATTAGAAGATGGGAGGGGATAGGATCAAGAGAACAAGTTATAGGTTTGGAAGAATTTAGCAGTGTAGAGATCCAGAGAGATCCACATCCAGAGAGGTGGAAACAGAGAGTTTATTGGTCGAAGGGACCAGGAGATTAGTGGTAGTGACTTAGTAGTTGGCGAAGTCAGTTGGGGAAAATGATGAGAAGACAGGGGAAGAGGAAGGTTTTAGCAGTGAATTGAAGCAGGAGAACACTGCAGGCACCTCTCATTGGCGCAGATCAATGATGTATAGTCATCTTTCAGATCTTTCATGAGCACAGCTATGTTAACTGCACTTAAGCTATGAGCTACTGCTGTGAAAATGTAAGATGCTCAGGTGCTGCAGTCAACAGAAGCCACCCTGGGCAAAATGGGGAAACCCTCAGGAAACCTTTGCCATATCAAGTCATTTGCTGCTGCCTGAAGATATAGTACTTTAAGAAATCAATGCACATATTAAGGCAATCTGCTTCTGGCTACCTGATTTGCAAGAATTTTTATTTTATTTTATTTCTGTATATGAAAGTGTGAGCAGATACAGTTCTTACATCTCTCCCACATAGTCCAAATGGGGCTGGTAAAATACAGTGCAGTCTAGAAAAGTACTCAATAAGTAATTTGCATAGTATTTTGTGCTGAAAACAAAGCTTGGAAGGTTACTTTTTTAAAAAAGGATCTAAACATATTAATAATGGCTTTGATACTTTTGGGGGGGCAACCAAAAAGCACCACTTTAATCTTTCTAGCTTTGGAATCCCACTGCTTTCTCTGTCAAGCAAATATGGTGACAAATGATTCTGGGGAAGGAAAGTGATCATTTTAGAGTCACAACTCTGCATTTGCTTGCTTGCCTGAGGTGGCATAGAGGGAGAGTCCATCCAGATTGAAAATTTTAAGCCACACCCCATTGTTTCTTACTGTTACTGCAGTCACCCACAAGTTTTGCATTTCTATTGCTATTCACACATACAGCCTGTTCATTCATAGCTATAAACATCTGTTTCTAAGTACTTCACTCCATACATCTGATGGAGTAGACATGGGCTGCATCTGCACTGCAGAAATAATGCAGATTGACAGCACTTTAACTGCCATGGTTCCATTCTATGAAATCCTGGGATTTGTAGTTTGTCAGAAATATTATGTGTTTTCTGCATTTTGTACAATAAAGATATTATTCTTTTATGGAATTTTGATTTTGTTGTATCTAGGCCTTACTGATTCTGATTTCTATGTTTGGTTATGAAAGCTGGACAGTGCAGAAAGCTGACAAGAAGACCAACTCAAGATGTTCTGGGGGATCGTCTATCTTTGTATATTCTGTTTATAATGTACAGTTTGGATAACTTGCTATACATTGTATTTCTCTTTTTATTTAAATAAAATTTTTAAAACATTTTAAAAAAAGAAATGTGGTGCTGGAGGAAAATTGTACAGATACCATGGACTGCTAAAAGGACAAATAAATGGATCCTAGAGTAAATCAGGCCTCTATTCTCACTAGAAGATAAGACAACTCAACTGATGTTGTCATACTTTGGAAGTATCATGAGGTGATGTGCCTCATTAGAAAAGAGTAATACTCAGTAAAGTGGGAGGCAGTAGGAAAAGTGGAAGACCACATTATAGGTTAATTAATTCAACTATGGAAGCCACATCCCTGAGTTTGCAAGATCTGGGTAAAGCATGACTCTATAAAGATTTCTCATTCATGCTTGGGTGAGATCTAATCTAATTTACACTTGAGTCATTGCATTCTGGGAGCCATTGCTGGGAGGCTACTTAAGGCTACTCAAGGCTAGCAGAAGCTTCATTTCCTTTAACAAAGGAGAAAGAAAAGGAGGAGGTTCTAGTCCATGTGCTTGGGTGAGATCTAATCTAATTTACACTTGAGCCATTGCATTCTGGGAGCCATTGCTGGGAGGCTACTTAAGGCTACTCAAGGCTAGCAGAAGCGCGCGCCGTTAGATTCTTCTTATCTAGTCAAAGAGGTTTTTAGAGAATAGAAGAGGAGCCGGCCTGAAGCATCAGAGGAAGTGAATCAGAGACTTGCCTTTGGAAGGAGCTTTTAGCCAGGAGCTCTCTACCTAACTATAGGCCCTGTGACTTGAACTCAGTGACAGAGCTTGGGAATAAAGGCCAAGTCTAGCAAGGGAAGCCCACAGTCTTGTTTCAGTGCCTCCTTAAGACTTCTCAGTATGGACACTGAAGGCCCTGCTGCAGTCACCTGCAACATATGTGGGATGTTTGTCTTCTTGCCTACAGAGGTGGGGAACTACACCTGCCACAAGTGCAAGTTGGTAGCCCTCTTGGAAGAGAAAGTACAGCAGCTAGAGGAGCAGATATCTGCACTCCAGCATAATAGAGAGCAGGAGATTCTCCTGAACAGATCAGACCAGAATGTCTTGGGTGGGAAACAGAGAGAGGAAGTTGTTGGGGCGGAGGAGGTCACTCCACATACAACAGAGGTAGACGCTTGGAGGAAGGTCACACACAGAAGTAAGGAAACCAGGGAACGTTCTGTGAGCGGCTTGCAGCTACAGAATCACTTTGAATCTCTCTCTGTTGTCAGAGATGATGAGGAAAAGCAGCAGGGACAGACATCAGGGACAGAGCAGGGGAGTATCATGAAAAGGAACAGCCACTGCTAAGCCTCGGAGGAGGCGTGTAGTCGTGGTGGGGGACTCCTTGCTGAGGGGTACCGAAGCATTGGTTTGTGGGCCTGACAAGATCTCTCGGGAGGTGTGTTGTCTCCCTGGGGCAAAGATCCATCATGTGACGGAGAGGCTGACAAGACTTGTCAAGCCTACTGATCAATACCCCTTTGTGTTGGTTCATGTGGAACCAATGATACTGCAAGGCACAGCCTTCAGAATATCAAAAGGGATTATGAGGCTCTGGGAAGGAAGCTGAAAGAGATGGATGCACAGGTTGTCATCTCATCTCTACTCCCGGTAGAAGGGCATGGTCCAGGAAGGGAGAGGAAAATAGCAGAGGTGAATAACTGGCTCCGTAGATGGTGCCGCCAAGAACAGTTTGGATTCTTGGATCATGGGCTGCGGTTCCATGAGGAGGGACTTCTGGCAAGGGATGGACTGCATCTCACGCCAGTTGGCAAAAACGTTTTTGCCAACAGTCTGAAGAATCTGATCAGGAGGGCTTTAAACTGAGTTATGTGGGGGAAGGAGACATTATTCTGGAAGGCAAAAGGGATGGAGAGAATAGTCAAAGTGGCATAGAGGGAACAAGGCAAACAGTGCAAGGACCCAACAGTAGGAGGCAAAAAAATGTGCAAAAGCAGCAAGTAAAGAGGACACATGGTCTTAAATGTCTCTACACTAATGCACAGAGTATGGGAAATAAGCAGGATGAACTTGAACTCCTAGCACAACAAGGGAAATATGATATAATAGGCATCACTGAAACCTGGTGGGATAAGTCTCATGATTGGAATGTAGAAATAGAGGGGTATAACCTTTTTAAGAGAAACAGGCCAAGCAGGAAAGGAGGAGGTATAGCATTATATGTCAGGGATATTTACACCAGTGAAGAGATCCAGGAAGTCAATACTGGAAGCCAGGTGGAGAGCATCTGGATAAAAATTAAAGGAGAGGGAAACAAAAGGGATGTTACTGTGGGAGTCTACTACAGACCCCCGACTCAGGCAGAGGAATTGGATGATGCCTTTCTAGAACAGATAAACACATACTCAGAAAGGAGAGATGTAGTAGTGATGGGTGACTTCAACTATCCTGATATTTGCTGGAAGTCAAACTCAGCCAAATCCTCAAGCTCTAGCAAATTCCTCACTTGCCTGGAAGACAATTTCATTGTCCAAAAGGTGGAAGAGGCAACAAGGGGATCAGCCATTTTAGATCTTATCTTAACCAACAGGGAAGACCTAGTTGATGGGGTGCAAGTGGTTGGATCCTTAGGTGGAAGTGACCATATTCTCCTGGAGTTTGTAATACAGTGGAAGGGAGAAGCTAGGCATAGTCAGACACGCACTCTAGACTTTAGGAGAGCTGACTTCAATAAACTTAAAGAAATACTGGGAGTGATCCCATGGTCAGGAATACTAGAAGAGAAGGGAGTTCAAGATGGATGGGAGTTTCTCAAAAGGGAGATATTGAAGGCACAATTTCAAACAGTTCCAATGAGGAAGAAAAATGGAAGATGTCTCAAGAAGCCAGGATGGATGACTAAGGAACTTTCAACTGAGCTAAGTTTTAAACGGAACATGTATAAGAAATGGAAAAATGGGGAAATCACGAAAGAGAAATTCAAACAAATAGCCAGCACATGTAGGGGTAAAGTCAGAAAAGCTAAAGCTGGCTAGAGAGGTTAAGAACAATAAAAAGGGCTTTTTTGGATATGTCCGCAGCAAAAGGAAGAAGAAGGAAACAGTAGGGCCACTGCGTGCAGAAGATGGCAAAATGCTAACAGGGGACAGAGAAAAGGCAGAATTACTCAACATCTTCTTTGCTTCAGTCTCTCAGAAAAGGCAAAGGGTGCTCAACCTAAGGATAATGGAGCAGAAGACAGAATAGAGGAATTTCAGCACAGAATAAGTAAAGAGGTAGTACAGGAATACCTGGTTAACCTAAATGAATATAAATCTCCAGGACCAGATGAACTACATCCTAGAGTATTAAAAGAACTGGCAAATGTAATATCGGAACCACTGGCAATAATCTTTGAGAACTCATGGAGAACAGGAGAAGTCCCAGCAGACTGGAGGAGGGCAAACGTTGTGCCCATCTTCAAAAAGGGGAAAAAAAGAGGATCCCAACAATTATCGTCCAGTCAGTCTGACATCAATTCCAGGAATGGTTCTAGAGCAGATCATTAAGCAGAGAGTCTGTGAACACTTAGAGGCCAATGCCATAATCACAAAAAGTCAACATGGGTTTCAGAGAAACAAGTCATGCCAAACGAACTTGATCTCTTTTTTTGATAAAATTACCAGCTTGGTAGATGAAGGGAATGCTGTGGATATAGTATACCTCAATTTCAGTAAGGCCTTTGACAAGGTTCCCCATGACATTCTTGCAAACATGCTTGCAAAATGTGGGATAGACAAGTTAACTGTTACATGGATTTGTAATTGGTTGACTGGCCGAACTCAAAGGGTGCTCAGCAATGGTTCCTTTTCATCCTGGAAAGAAGTGACAAGTGGGGTGCCACAGGGTTCTGTCCTGGGCCCAGTGCTATTCAATGTCTTTATTAATGATTTGGATGACAGAATTGGGGGCATACTTATCAAATTTGCAGATGACACTAAACTGGGAGGAGTAGCTAATACCCCAGAGGACAGGATCAAAATTCAAAATGACCTGAATAAACTAGATAGCTGGGCCGATGATAACAAGATGAAATTCAATGCAGAGAAATGTAAGGTTCTGCACTTAGGGCGGAAAAATGAAATGCACAGATATAGGATGGGGGACATCTGGCTGAATGAAACTACGTGTGAAAGGGATCTAGGAGTCCAAGTAGACCATAAGCTGAACATGAGTCAACAGTGTGATGCGGCAGCTAAAAAAGCCAATGCAATTTTAGGCTGCATCAATAGAAGTATAGTTTCTAGATCAAGGGAAGTTATAGTGCCACTCTATTCTGCTTTGGTCAGGCCCCACCTGGAATACTGTGTCCAGTTCTGGGCACCACAATTCAAAAAGGATGTGAAGAAACTGGAGCATGTCCAAAGGAGGGCAACTAAGATGGTGAAGGGTCTGGAAACCATGCCCTATGAGGAACGCCTCAGGGAACTGGGGATGTTTAGCCTGGAGAAGAGAAGGTTAAGAGGTGATATGATAGCCCTGTTTAAATATTTGAAGGGATGTCATATTGAGGAGGGAGCAAGCTTGTTTTCTGCTGCTGCAGAGAATAGGACGCGGAACAATGGATGCAAACTGCAGGAAAAGAGATTCCACCTCAACATACGAGGAACTTCCTGACAGTAAGGGCTATTCGACAGTGGAACACACTCCCTCGGAGTGTGGTGGAGTCTCCTTCCTTGGGGGTCTTTAAGCAGAGGCTGGATGGCCATCTGTCAGGGATGCTTTGATTTGGAGTTCCTGCATGGCAGGAGGTTGGACTGGATGGCCCTTGTGGTCTCTTCCAAATCTATGATTCTATGATTCTATGATTCTATGATTCATTCATAGTGTCACCATTGTTATTTGCCATTGATTTCATGGCAAATAACAACAAAAAATTTAATGTAAGTGCTGCTTTAAACATCAATTATTTGGACTAGGACTGTGGCTTACAGGTAAGTTAACCTTACCCTCTCCAATGGCTCTCCAAGATGATTGCTTCCTTTCCATGACATATTGTAGAGATGAGGATTTTTGTCATAGTTAGAAGAGGAAAAAGTTAAATTCCCCTATGCCACAGCTTCAATATGAGTCGAGGTCCACATAGTGGGTAATGTTGTCTAAGCCTCAACTGTTCAAAGTAGTGGTCTCTGGACTTGTGCTGTTTCCTGAACTTCTGGTCTCTGGCAAGTTTCCAAGAACTAACGAAACAGTTGTACACCATGAGCATGAATCTTGTGCTGGTTCCTGGCACACTGAGGAGAAAAACCAGTGCTCATTTCCCACATCACATCTACAGAGAAGCATTGATCTAAACTATAATTGCATTTAGTGCAAACGCAAATTTGAAAATCTGTTTAGAATAATATAGTTCAGTGTGCTCACCAAGAAAAAGCTTAAAGTGAAACAACATATACATGTTCATTGGTAACACTGGAATTCTGGCACAGTATATTTAAAGGACTGGACTCTTCTCCTGGACATGTACATATTTCATGATGTCCTCACACTCAGTAAGAGGTCATGCTTCTTTTATTTTTATTGCTTCTGTTTGGGTTTGGGTTTTTTATTATTATTACTATTATTATGATTAACATTTATTTATAGAGCGCTGTAAAGTTTGCACAGTGCTTTACATAACAAGGGTCAAATAAAGGAGGGAAAAAAAGAATAAAAACCTGTTGAGCAACGTGTAATATAAAACAACAACATTACATGATTAAAATATCTCTAAAATAATACTAACTAGTATACAATAAAAACAAAGTGAACAGCAGATTAACAATCAGTAATTTGGAATCCCTCCCTGATAAGAATGTATTTAATTCAGCCTTAAAATTACCCAAGGAAGTAATAGGTCTTAACTGTGTGGCGAGGAGATTCCAGGTAGGAGGAGCAGCACAGGAGAAGGGGGGGATTCAAAAAGGCAAGGAGGAGACCCTTGACTGGGTCAGGAGACCAGTTTCATGAATCTCAATGCACATGGAGGGCAGTAAGGTGAGATGAGCACTGACAAATAAGAGGGAGCCAAGCCATGAAGGGTTTTAAAGGTAAGGAAAAAAATTTATATCGGATTCTGAAAGGAATGGGGAGCCAATGGAGGGATAACAACAAGGGGGTAACATGATCAAAGTTATGGTCAGAGAAGATTATCCTGGCCGCTGAGCATTGCACAGAGATTAGGGGGCTAAAGTGGGAAATTGGAATACCCACTAGCAATAAATTGCAATAATCCAAGCATGATATCACTAATGCATACACCAAAATCGAAACAGAAAGAAATGGTCAAATTCTGATGAGATTATAAAGAAAGAATCTGCATGACTTCACTTGAGTGAATAATAATGAAGAGTCAAATAAGAAGCAAAGACTATGGGCCTCATTGACAGATTGAATAGAAATGTCATTCACAGTATGTATGTTTTTGTATGTTGTTTTCCTGTAGGAAAAAGAAATTCTTCACATTCAGTGTTGTATGCTCTCTTGTAATATAAGGGGGTAGCATGAAGATGGATAAGGGCTATAACTTCCTTTCCTTTGCTCCCAGGCTTAATTAATGTGGCACAGTCTGAAACAACATTAGAGGCTTTGTTCTAATTTAATAAGTTCAAACTCTGGGCTTGAACAGCTGTTTATTTCTGTCAGACACTGAAAGGGCTCCCATGTAGGGAATGACAAAGATAAAATCATAAACAATTAACAACAACAACAAAAAACCAAACACAAACAAAGTATATATGCAGCACTTTGTTATGTGAGGCTAGCAGATATAGAACTTCACATGGTGTTTTCTGATGCAATATTGTGTTATGTATTTGGAATGGAAAATATCTTTTTCTAGATTCAGTAAGAAACGATTTAAATATTCCATCCATCACTAGATATGTCTAAGTTCTCAGATGAGTCAACTGCTGAATATCAGATTAAAAAGGCATTGTCAATATTCACTGAAGTATTTACTGTGCACTGAAGTCCTTGTTCTTAAATATAAACTATTTAAGAACGTAATTTTTAAAAAGTTGTCCATTTAACTTTTTAAGGACACCAGTAAGTGTAAGAGTAAGATCCAACTATCTATGTGAGGATACAAGATCTGCAGTGATGTACACTCAGGAGACATAACATATAAACCCCAGGAAGCAAATTATTTTAAATATCCGCTGCATGACTTTTTAATCTTTAATGTGAGTGTGGACGTGGCTGTGGGTCTGGAGTTGGGGTGAACCGCTTGAGGCTCCATTTCCCAGGTGCAAACAAACACATGTGTAGTCACTTTGCAATTTCAACACCAGCTTTACTCTTAACCAAGTGCTTTTCTCCCAGGGTGGTTTTCAATCCTTCCCCAGTAACTAAAGACCATTAACGTAACAAAACAGTCCATGGCCTATCCTGGGCCACCTCACCCCCGGTTTGGCAAATCCCTAGCATCCCTAAGAAATGGTTCGGTCTTCTCCCAGCCTGATGCCTTCTCAATCTTCTTCCAGCCCCTCAGGCCGTTGTTGTCCTTTCTCCTGTACCCCCTTTTCGTCCTTCTCCCAGACTCCAGGAACAGGTCCGTGCTCCCACCGGTATCCTTGGGCATCCCACCATCGGTCCTCCTGAGTCTCACTGCAACACTTCTGGGTATAGGCGAGGTTCTCCCTCGTCTTACCCCCAAGTCCCCTTCCCACAGGGGTCAGGGAAGGTGTCAACTAAATGGGATCCTACCCTGGGTTGACTCCGGAAAGCTTGTAAGGAGATAGGACACCCAGCCCGGACAGTATTGATGGCCAGCCCTCCTCTTGGATCCTGTAAGTCTTTCCCATGGCTTCTCCACTCCTCACCTCTCCTCCTCCCCCTTCCACTTAACCTCCACTCCCTCTTAAGGGCTTTGGCATCTCTTTCCCCTCCCCCGGGCAGATCCCCTTCTTCCCTTGGACGCTTCTTCCCTTCTTCCCTTGGACGCTCAGGGTCCTCCTGCCTCTAGCCCTGAAACCCTCCCCGGTCCTACCCTCCTACAGTGAGGTTTCAGTTTAGGGCTTTTTTAAAAAAAAAAAAAACTTGCAGCATGGAGTGGTTCAGCTGGGAGGGTTGACCAAACTATGTATTTTGGGTTAAAAGCTCCAACCCTTCCATGTATATGTAACAATAAAGATAAACGTTTCCTGATATGACCTAGGCATGCACACACACACACACACACATTCATGTTCTAGAATCAATTTGTTGTTGTTGTTTTTAAAAAAATACTTTTTACTTCCACATTAATATTCTTTACACAGACAGAATGTTCCTATTGATAATGCAAATGTCCTAATTCTTGACAAATTGACAATTATATGCAAAAAAAAAAAAAAAAGAGCAAAAGAAAACAGGAATGTTTACAGTGCAATACAAAATGCTATTTCATGTCTTCAAATAAATATAATCCAATTGTTTCAGTAGAAAATGTTTTAAGCAACCTAAAATGCTTTTTATGAAAAATCATTTTATAGCCATCACTGATCAAATACTAACTTCAAACACCCCAAATAGCCCCCAAATAAACTTGTAACCCTTTTTTTATGCATGCAAATTGAAACCATAAAGGACATAAAGATTATCATGGTTAATGCCCATTTATTTTATGGATAAAATATATCCAAATCAATTAAATACATTTCATAGATAAAATATCCATAGCTGCATATAAATCACTACTGTTAATTTGATTTAAATTATTTCTCTGGGATAATCCCTTCCCTATGGCAGGGCTGATTCAGTTAAGACTATTAAATTCATAGACCTCTGCAGTTATAGCATATCAGTTGTTCAGTTTACCATTGAGCTCCGCCTGTCCTCTCCTCACTTCATTCAGTCAGATTTCTTGGACCTCTCTGAAATACTTTTTGGCATACATATATATCCTTGTAGAATATGTCAATTGTGTTGCTGTCAGTGTAATATTAAACAAGTACTTCTTTGTGCCATTGACTTTCACAATGCTGTTGCTTGTTGTTGCTGTTGTTGTTGTGCCTTCAAGTAAATTCTGACTTATGGTGATCTTAAGGCAAACATATCATGGGGTTTTCTTGGCAAGATATCATTTGAGGCTGATAGAGTGTGACTTGCCCAACATCACCCAGTGGTTTACATGGCAGAGTAGGGATTCAAACCCTGGTCTCCAGAGTCATGGTCAAACCACCACACTACACTGGTTCTATAGTATTCAAAAGTATTAGAAGCTTTCAAGTAAAATGATGGCTTTGCCAGGGATAGGTATCAGGGCTTCTATGATACTTCCCCCTATTTCCCTAGCAAAGATCATTTCACGCCCAGTGAATATGGTTCTACAATATTGACAGTATTTAAATATATAAATATATCTTGGCTAGCATCCTCTTGGGCAGTTGTGATATGGTAAGATAGAAATACAACCGCATAACTATTTTATATTCACTTTTACAATCATGGCACCATTACTACAAGTGCAAATGCCCCTAAGACCAACCTGAAATGTTAAGCAGCTAAATAATAATAATAATAATAATAATAATAATAATAGATTTATTTATACCCTCGTCCAATCAACACGGAATCCAGGTGGCCTACAACAGTATAAAATAAAATACAGAGTACAATAAATACAAGTCAGCCCATTACAGTTCCTAACCAATGCAAATACAACTAATACACTAAACAATATAATACAATAGCAATCAAAGAAAGTACAGTAACAATAAAATACAATACAGTAACAATATACATCTTTGGTCCCTCAACATAAATTCAAAATAACACATGTACACAAAATACATTCAGAGCATAGTACAATACAGAGTATACAAAATCCTAATATAAACCTTCTACCTCATAGTTAATCTCAATTGGTGTAAAAACAAAACAGAACATAGGTAGAACTCAGATGGAATGGGGGGGGGGGGTTAGGAGCCTGGTGAAACATGCTGCTCACTAGCCCACTGGGATTTAGATAAGTGAAGAAGCTCTGCGGTGTTGATAAGTGGGATGCTAAAGGATGACAGAGCCAGCCCCCTACTAACTGCAAGCTGTAGCACTATGGGGAGTTGTAACAGAACCCATATGGGGGGGGGGAGGCTACTTTTACTTGTTGCTCTGCTGTTCACTGATGCAAAGGGATTAGACATGTCATCCTTCAATGTATCCCTTGCGAGTGCTGCAGAACTTCATTCAAAACAGCTATCTAGATTTTAAGGTGAGTTACGAGGAATCAGATCAGGAGACAGAATCTACAACATCCTAGCTATGTGTCCCACACACGATCTGAGCCATTACTTTTTAGAAATGAGATAAGCAGTTGCAATCATATCAGTCTATGTGCTGTTAGTGAAATGAACAGAAGGTTTTCCATTACAGCAGCAAGCATGCAGCCTACTGTTGTATACGTTATTTTATATGATTTTTAAATGGTAGATCTTTCCCAAATCCAATCATTGTTTTCGTAATTAATGTGGACATAATATTTACACCTCTAAAACTCTCCTTTCTTCCGCCTTTCCTCCCTCCCTCCCTTCCTTCCTGCCTGCTTTAGTATCAAAACTTTCTTCCAATACGACACCCGGAGAACCTTACAAGTTAAAACAAAATAAAGCTAAACAGTATATCATACAACCTTTAAAAAAACGACAATCCAATCTGAAAATTATTAAAGCAGTTAAAACACATTGAAAACATAATATAAAATGCAGCCACATCTGATTAAAATAAACCTTTCTGCCCCAATCAGTTAACTCAAAAAGTTTGCCAGTGAAAAGGGGAGGTCACCCTTCAAACCAGTACCCTTTAGAGGGAATTCCACAGCCTAGAAGTACCCTTTGACTTAGAGAATTTCCATCTCCTTGAAGATACCTGTAACATGTGGAGCTTGAAAGATATATAAAACTGGTTTGTATGTGAATAAGGCCCTTCACTCGGTCACAGTTAGTGGCTGCACACCTCAATACACTAATTTTTAAAATACCAATGACTTAATCCATCTCCCCCCCCCCCCATTCCCATAAGTGAATGGAGGAATGAGCCACTCAATGTATTGACCATCAGTATATCATAAAACTCCCTACTATTACTACTACTACTACTACTAATACTACTTAGAATCATAGAATCATAGAGTTGGAAGAGACCACAAGGGCCATGCAGTCCAACCCCATTCTGCCATGCAGGAACTCTCGATCAAAGCATACCCAACAGGTGGCCATCCAGCCTCTGCTTAAAGACCTCCAAGGAAGGAGACTCCATCACTCTCTGAGGGAGTGTGTTCCACTGTCAAACAGCCCTTACTGTCAGGAAGTTTATCCTAATGTTGAGGTGGAATCTCTTTTCCTGGAGTTTGCATCCATTGTTCCAGGTCCTATTCTCAGGAGCAGCAGAAAACATGCTTGCCCCCTCCTCAATATGACATCCCTCCAAATATTTAAACAGGGCTATCATATCACCTCTTAACCTTCTCTTCTCTAGGCTAAACATCTCCAGCTCCCTAAGTCATTCCTTTTAAGGCATGGTTTCCAGACCCTTCACCATTTTAGTCATCCTCCTCTGGACATGCTCCAGTTTCTCCACATCCTTTTTGAATTGTGGTGCCTAGAACTGGACACAGTATTCCAGGTGGGGGCTGACCAAAGTAGAATAGAGTGGCACTATTACTTCCCTTGATCTAGACACTATACTCATGTTCAACTTGTGGTCTACTAGGACTCGTAGATCCTTTTCACATGTGGTCTCCTTCAGCCAGGTCCTATATCTGTGCATATCCCCATCCTATATCTGTGCATATCATTTTTCCACTGTAAGTGCAGTACCTTTCATTTCTCTGTGTTGAATTTCATTTTGTTAGCTTTGGGCCAGCTTTCTAGTTTATTCAGGTAATTATGAATTTTGATCCTGTCTTTTGGGGTATTAGCTATTACTCCTAATTTGGTGTTGTCTGCAAATTTGATAACTATGCCCCAAATACTGTCATCAAAGTCATTAATAAAAATATTGAGCAGCACTGGGTCCAGAGCTACTTGTTTTTGTTGTTGTTGTTGTTATTTCTTACCCACTTCTTCAAAGGTTCAAGGCAGAGTACAACATAGATTAAAATGCAATATATAACTAATACATGAAACCATTTAAATCTGTATGTTAAAATGCATAAACATAGGATTAAGATGACCATTACACATTAAAATCATCCAGGCATAAAATTAAAAGTATACCAATTTAAAATTCATAGTTTAAAATCAACTAATTAGGCCTGCCAAAAGAGATAGGTCTTTAATACTGTTTTAATTTCAGATCGTATGTTTAGCTGTTGAATCTCTCCCAGCAGTTATTCCATAGTCTACAATATATAACAACATCACACATGTGCAAAGATATACACATTGTAAAATATGAATGGCTTGTAGATGGCTGGTGTTGACTCAAACAAGTTGCCCAAACCCTGCCAATCTTTCATGCTGGACTGTTTGAGACACATGGTCCTAATCCAGAGAAAATGACTGGAGGAAAATACTCTCCAAGGAAATCACAACTCATACAGCTCAGACATTAACATAAGGGTGGCTGTAGTTCCTTAACAACTCATTATTTAACATAATCTCTTGTAAGCCTGTAAGCACAATATCAAAGGTCCTGTACAGTGCTGACATATTATCTGTCATGAATAAGTATTTTTTCTTATTTTTATTTAATTTTATTTTATTGTTCAGTACCCTGAGATTCTCTTTCATATTCATTCTCTAAGGTTGTCAAGATCCCTTTCTTACTTATGTTACAAATGACAAACATCCTGCTACAAATAAACTGATACATCAAACCTTGGACATAGAGAACCGTCAGAGTTTAGTTAAACTAATAAAGTCATAATTAAAAGTGTTATTATGTAAGCAGTCCCAAGGATGCCTTCCCGCCTAATTAATAATTCAGAAACTGGAGCATATGAAAAGCTCCTGGGACTGGCATAATCAAAGGCTTCTGATATATTATTTCTTTGTGTATAATTATTTTATTTTTCTATTAATTCCATGCCCTATTAAAAAGCTGCTGTCAGTTCTGTCAGGATAGTTCTGAAGCCTGTATAATGAATGTGGTATTTCACCCTAATGATAGAATTGTTTATTTATTTTGCTTTATATTTACTCCCTTAAAAACGCTACTAAGGACCATAGGAACTTTAATTTTGCGAAAATATGCCATACTGGGAATGAAAATCTTAATAGTTGAGTTAAAGATTTAATATTTGAGAGATATGCATGATCATAAAAATGTTTTAGCTATGCATCTGTTCACAAAGCACTTCTAGGAATAGCATCATCAGACAGAGGTTTGTTTGTTTGTTTGTTTGTTGTTTTTTGAACTTTATATTTCTGAAATATAAAATGTAGTTTGGCCTTCGTTAGGGAATCCTGGTGTAATTTTTACCAAGGGTTTGATTTGTTCTCATGTGGTAAACAGGAAAGCTTAATTTTTTTTCCTCTTCACGATTTATTGCAAGAAATGGTGGGCTGTACTTTTGTTGTCATATTAGAAAAATTGCACATTTTCATAGATTTCAAAATTCACGTAAACTTGCTATTGTCTTGTCACATGAATTAGTAGAATTAATAGTACTGAATGAGTTATCTGTGTTCAATCAGCTTGTCCTATTTCAGTTAGAGTGTGTGTGTGCTTTTCTTTACAAGTGAAAAGATAGTAGTTCTGTACAGAAAGATGAGTTTTGTACAAACAATATTTTTCACTATTGCAAAAAACACAACCCAAATCCCATTTGGCATCTTGATCTCACACAAGAGCCAAAGTTTGATGACCCTATGGGCTTTTCCCCATATTGAGATTGTGCTATCGTGCCCAGGCTATATGGTTTCAAAAGAACGTGGACATGGTGATTCTCTTCCCGGGGGATTGCTTCTTGCCCTCCTTTAGAGGCTTTGGGTTCCCCAAGAACCAAACCAAACAGCTACTTTAGCAAAGGGGGTTTCTTCTCTTTATTAAACAAACAAACAGAAAGCTTACTTTAGAGTCCTTAGTAACTGTGGTCCTGAGAACTCAGCCGGATGGCTCACCAAAGTCTCTCTCTCTCTTTAACGTTGAGGCAAGGATGATCAATGTCCCAGCCAGATGGCCTATATGAAGGCAGGGAACCTTCCTCTGTTGTCAACTGGCTGTTTGAGGATGCCCGAAGCTCCTCAGCATCACTCAACCGAGCGTAATGCTGAATATGCTGTGCAAACTTCAAGGACTGAAGAAGTACGTACTGAAAGATGGCTAGACCAAGGCCTGGCTAGCACACCCTCCAACACATTCACTCTGTAGAGTCTCTGGTAGTTGAATGAGAGGAAAGATGGCTTCCCCTTTCCAGGTCCCCCGAAAAAGGGGAGGAGCAAGCTTGAATTGTTACACATAAACAATAATTGGCAGGTGCCAAGAACCAATAAATGCAATCAAACCTTTAACAAGTTACAAAACACATCCAAACGGTGGATTTCGGAACTCAAACTCTTTGCAAACTAAGCAGGCTGCAGCATTTCACAAATGCAAACCTCTAAACTCAAAGTTTTAAATGCAGAAGGCACTTGCTGCACAGTCACAGAGACAACTAGCATTGACTAAACATTTTGACAAGATTGTGGTTTCTTCACATTCACTTCTCACTAGTACTCCTATTATGGAACAGAAAGGGGGGATTACTCTTCTATGGGGATATTCCATTCTGATCAATTCACAGTGCTATATAGATGGTTCATGATACCATTTCCACTTGCAGAAGTAGAATTCATATGCCATACTGCCTGCAAACTATTTTTTTAATAAAAATATTTATTACAAGATAAATATGTTTATTTTAGGACTGTGTAACCAATTCACGTTTAATCCTGAATTCCAAACTGAATCAGTCCAATAGAGGCCAGCTTGTACCAGCTCTGGATCAGATCAGATTGGCCCAATTTGTTTCTGAAGCAGAACAGCACAGCCCAAAGTGAAAGAAGAAGCAGGGAAAACCCAAACATGTGCCTCAAACATAACCCTATAAGTAAAACACCAAAGTGTTGTGTTGCAGTGCAGGAGGAGAGGCATTGTCTTTGTTCATTGACAAAACTAATGCAATAGTGGACAAGCATCTCATTGGCAATCTCCAGTCACAATGCTTATCAAGAAGGACTTGGTGAGGTTATGAATCACAATTGTGCAACACAATTGTTGATTATCATATGATTTTGGTCTCTTTTACTTTCACAACATTTGTTCTTGTTGAATAGCTTAATCTTCTGCCTTATTTTTTAAGACTGAAGATTCTGTGAATAAATGTCTAAGTGTGTTTTAGACAGCAAAATTTATTCTTCCTCAAGACAAACCCAATCAGACCTATTTGTTATTAGATGTCTGATTTTCTTTTCCAGTGTGATTCTTTTTATAAAAGCATCTCTTTTGTTTTTCTATTAGTTTCTATGTATATGCAGTTTTGGTCTGCCAGCAAGAATAGTTATTTAATTCACAAATTTAATTCATGTATATATGCAATACATATAAACTATTATTATACTGTATATTTAAATTATATTGTGAAGAAAAGAAAAAAATAATTATTTTTCTGCCCGTTAGTTTAAGCAACCAAACCAATGATCTTAATTACCACTAAATCTCCTTGTTAATTAAAATTATATATAATTAATTTAACTTAATTGAGGTATCTCCAAAGCAATAACACCAATCCACATTGTGACTCTAGGAGCAGAGAGAGGCAGGCAGAATGGTTCCTCTTCTGCACCAGTAATACTTTACAGCTCCGGGTGGTAACAGTAAAAACAAGTCTAAAAGGCAAAGGCTGGTAGGATAGAAAAACAACACTATGACAGAGATAATTCTTGAAATGAAAGACAGCTAATCTGAGTCATCACAGAAAAGGCATTCTTGAGGGGGATCCCACTGTATCTCTTGTCACCCCATTATTTCCTTATGCTCTCCCATGAAATCTTATTAGGTGTACCCAGGGTAGAATAAAGTAAAAGTACCTTTTCCTCATGCAAGCTAACATTTAATTAACTCATGATAATATAGAGCAATGGTAATATTTGTGATAATTAAATGTTGCCTTACTTACAGAATTTAACAGTATTCATTGGTATGTTCTGTTCATGCCATCCTGACTCAAAGAGTAAGAAGCATCTGTAGATGGAAATTCTATCCTTATGCCTGACTTGCTACCTTCCACCTTCTCACCTCTGCCAAGTGTTGCAGTCTGCACGCCTGGTGCCCCACTGTTTTTGCACTTCTTTGGTACTGTTCTTTAGCTGTAGATGCTAGAAACTTTAGCAAAATCATTCAGCAGCAGTAAGACAGTGTCAAGGCAAAGGCAAAATGAATTATCAAAACAGAGAGCATGTCTACACCAGCGACTTAATCCAGCAGCAGTCCAGAGCCTTTTGCCCTGGACTCGCCCTGGACTAACCACAATGGCATCCATATACAACAGGCCAAATCTAGTACAATGTTGCATCATTGTGCACATGGGTTACCTGGACAACACTGCATAGTCTCCACTGGCCCATCTACTGTTTTTGGAACCACCTGTGTAAACCCTGGTCAGTTTGCCACTGCTTCTACTGAGATCAGAAACTGCCACCTAGATATGTGATCAACAAAGAGTTTGAACACCAATTTCTGAGTTCAGAACAAGTGATGGTGTGCTGGGCAGGCTTTACGCAGAGCTCCTACCCACAAGTAAGTGGTGGTGGTGGTGGCTCTGAAAACAGTCCATCCTTTTCCCTATGCAGGGATGACATGGCTATTGGTGTGTGAACAACTGGCTGAGCCTGAATCAGACCTGATCCAGTTGTCCACATACCAAAAGAACCGAAGGGCTCTCTAGGGTTTCCAAGAAACACTGGGATATTCCTTGATTTTACTTAGTTCAGAGCAAAATTGGGCTAAGGGCAGAAAAACACGGATCCTCCCTGAAAGTAGCTGTACATTGTCAGGACTACCAGGACTAGCTTTAGGGCAACTTTGGTGTTTTTCACCAGTGTAGACATATCCTGAGTAGGAAACAGCTTTCAGAAATGTTTTTGTTTGTTTCTTTTTTGCAGCAAACAAACAAACAAACAAACAGCTTCATTTATATACTGCTTCATACCCTTAAGGAGTGTCTAAGCGGTTTACAATTGTAAGCTATTTGCCCCCCAACAATCTGGGTACTTATTTTAGCGACCTCGGAAGGATGCAAGCCTGAGTCGAGCTTCAGCCCTTTGCTGGTCTTGAACTCACCATCTTCTGGTTTTGAGTTAGTGGCTGCAGTACAGGCATTTAACCACTGTGCCACCAACCATTAAATCGACCATTAAATAATGAGATGAGACACAAATAAAGAGACTATGGTCCGGTACAAACTGCCCCTTCATGGGCGGCCTGCACCCACCACTTTCCGCAGAGGATTGGGACCAGGGCAACCACAGAGCCAGCACCGAGGCCCCAACCCATTGCTTTTCCAGGGCCACAGAGAAGCAGCAAATTGCCACTTCTCCATGGCCTGGAAACAGGTGTTCTTGGGGCTTCCTGCCCCTGGACATCACACCAGCCACAGTGATGGGAGAAAGGGGCTGTGTGGCCCCTTTCTCTCTGGCATCATGCTGGAGGCAATCTGGCTGCCGTGACTTGCACGAGAGCAATGCCTGTTGCGGAGCCACAATTAAAAGAAGCTGCCTAGAGCAGCTCTTTTGTTGTGGCACCACAACCAGGAAGTGGCACCCTTGTGATGCCACTTCCTGTGCACCCCATTTGGGTGCTCAGTGGCAGTGCCAGTGTCATGGCTGCCTCATGTGGACAGGAGGACACCAATATGCTAGCACATTTGGTGCTTGGGTTCCAGAACGTGTAGCTGCTGTGCGCTCCAGAGCCCTAGAATCACGGCGGCCACACTGCTTCTTACCAGTCTGTACCAGCCCTAAGCAAGGGCCATTTTCTTAATCAAAAAACCTATTTAATTGTTTGAGGCCTGGGAGTGAGCAAACTGATAAACATGGGAGAGAAACCTGATGCAAATCGAACTGAGACCCAGGTGTCAACCTATGACACCTCCCCCACCAAGCCTTGGGCAAAACACTGTCTAATTAAAAATAATAATTGTAAGCCACTCTGATAACCCTTAAGGCTGAAGGGCAGGGTATAAATACTCAAATAAATAAAAAAATAAAATAAAAAACACCATATCCCAAGGGAATCCAAAGAGAATTGGTTGCTACCTTGGTAAGTCATCTTTGGAAGGCATAATTATTATTATTATTATTTATTTCTGACCCGCCCCTTTGAACGAGCAATCGGGGCGGGGTACAACAAAATTAAAAATAGTTACAATTAAAAGTTGTTACACGTTAATCCCTACCTCCCACCCCTTAAAACAGGATTGGGTTAAATTAAATTAAATTAAATAGGATGAAACCTGGAGATCTCCCTCCCAAGCCATTAAACTTTCTAATAGGGAGTAAACAAATAAACTTTATTTACACCCCGCATCTCCACCAGGATCGAGGAGGCTGACAATAAAAATCTGTAAACACCATAATGCATTATAATAATAACCCCCCCTGTTCCCTCTCCCCCTCTAAAAATCAATTAAATAACATTGAACATTAAATACAAACTATGAGATAAAAACATTTAAAAAATCCAATAAAATAATCCAATATGGGAGAGAAGGGTTACAAGGTATTCACTATGATAGTTAATTCAGTGAGTGGTCAGATTCACTATTCAGGAAAGGCCTGCTGGAAAAGATCCATCTTGACAGCCTTCTTAAAGCTGTCCAGACTGGTAATTTGACAGATTTCCTCTGACAGGCTGTTCCATAATGTGGCTGGGAGCGGTTGAGGAAAAGATCCTCTGGCTGACCGTAGCCAACCTGCTCTTCACAGGTTGAAGTAAATTCTTCCCAGAACACATGATTGCATAGGGTGGATTGCACAGAAGGAGGTGGTCCCATAAATAAGTTGGACCCAAACCATGTAGGGCTTTAAAGGTCTTTACCAACACCTTGTGGTGTGCCCACAAACTAATAAGTAGCCAGTGAAGCAATTTTAGAACTGGTGTTATATGTTCATGTCCAGATTTTCCAGTGACCAACCTGGCTGCCCAGATCAGCCCCAACGGCAGTCTCCTTCTCACATATCCTGGTTGATTACCCTGTGGAGACAGTTCCAGAGACAAACCCTCCAAGATGGTGCCAAGGTGTGCACCAATCTAAATATCTTCTCCCTCCTCTACCTGCCAACAGAAACCTATTTACTGATACCACCTCAAGTTAATTATCCAGTTCTCAATAGATACAGTATGGGATAGGCATACCCCAAGTAATGGGGAAAGTAATGGGAGGGGGGCAATTCCTACCTGTCCTAAAGATAACCAGAAATTCACACTTCTCTGAGGGTGGATGGGTAGGTCACAAATTGGGAAGAAGAGCCACTCTAGGGGGTAACAGGCTTAAATAACCTTATTGGTTGCCCCATTACATGGCATAGATTGGCCAATCAGGCCAAAATAATACTACCCTCTGGCCTGTCTTCATGGAGACCAACAAAGAGGTCCGCTCCAATAAGTCAGCAGGTGACTTGAAGGCGCATACACATAATGCTTTTATAAATAATGAATTACTTTTGGAGGAAACATAAAAGTTAATAATGGTTATATTTTAACATGATTATATTCCTGAAACACTGCTTTTGGCGAGGCATTTGGGAGACTGGGAGCCATTCCCCACCCCCAAGTGTATTTAGAAAAAAAGAAAAAAGTACCATTGTTAACAGGTTTGTAACTTGGTACTAATATGTTAACGCCCCCCCCCTCAGTAATGCTAACAAGTTACTTTTGGGGGGATCATTAGTAGTGATTTGTTTTCTTAATATAACAACAAAGTTCCAAGCTATGGTCAAATCTGCACAAATCACGTATTCATAGTTTTAGTAGCCTGTAGCATAATATAATCTGCTGAACTATCTAAGGTTACCTTAGCAAATAAAAACACAACTACTCTTACTGGAGAGACAGCTTCACTGAACACTTTTGGCTTCTTGAGTAAGCATTCATATGGCACCTGATTTTTGGTGAAAAAAATTACACTTGGACAGATTTGGCCTTATCTTTGTGCAAAGTGATGCAGTTGCTTCAGGCCACTTTTTGCTGCTTCTTTTTGTGCCCTGAAAAGGCCAGATTGGGGCCACGGTGTGCAGTTGCCATGGCCCCAATCTGACAAGGGTGATCTGTCAAGCCCCTAAGTACAGTTTAAATTAGCTGGCTAATGCAAAAAACAAACAAACAAACTATAGTTTATGCAATCACCAGGATATTCAGAGAGGTATTCAAAGCAAACAGGGAATAGATTAATTCACACGCTCCTAGCTCTTCTTTCTCTGCTGGGGCGCCATCTTGGCATGCACCCATTTACACAGGGCACACCACAATGATGTCCCTCGTGAGCAGCACCCAAACTGCCGTGGCAGTTATGACATCCCTTCTATGGTGCAAAAAGAAGCCCCTTTTTGAGGCTTCTTTTTGCTCCGTGCACAGGCGCAGCATATGGTTGCCGTGGCCTACTTTTGGGGCAAGCAGGCCACCCATCTGTTGAGCCCCTATGTTTCTTTTGGGATGGGGCACAGAGACAACATAGATCTAGGAGCAGTCCAGGATTTTGTTCTACCATCGCTGAAAGTCAGTCCCAAGCAGAAACTGACAACAAAACCCCATTTCCTCCTTGTGCAACACAATATTTTCTCGTGTAGGCAGACTGCAAAGAAGTTCCAGAGTCAGGTCCTGACACTAACAATATAAGGACATGACACCCATTAAATCAATGGTTTCAACTCAGAATTATTCATACTCAAAGTGGACTCTTTGGGGCTTTCTAGATTACAGGAAAGTGCAACATGAAGTTGCCTTTTCCTTAATACTTAGCAGCTGCACTGCACGTCCCAGGTGTGTAATAAAAAGGCATAGGGCAGCTACACTGAGGAGGTGTGGGGACGACTTATCTGAAGTCTTTTCTGTTGCTCAGCAACTACATTGGAAGCTGCAGGATGCTAGAAACACAGGCAGAGCAGCTGCATGGGTGGCAATGAACGGGGCTTTTGGCCGCACTGAACCTTTAATATTTTTGTTGTTGTTGTTGCCGGCTGCAAACTGCGCAGTTGCACCGGTACATCATACAGGCAATTGTATTGCGAGCTGCGAACTCCGCAGTTATGCAGGTACATCACACATGAACTGTGCAGTTATGAAGATCTGTCAAATTACCATTGTGGTTTCGCTTCCCTTTTTAAAGTGCACAGTTGCATCGGTACACCATGAATGAACCCCATTATTATTGTTATTATTATTATTATTATTACCCCACCCCTTTGAGATCAATCAAGGCAGCTTACACATTAAAATACTATTACATCAATAAAACAAACTGCATCCCTCCCCCCTTAAAAAGGTATTAAATCTGTTACAATTTAAGTTTATGAATAAAATTCTTTATTTTATGAATGAATTGACATTTTATGCGCAGTTGCATAACACTTACAGCATCCCAGAGTCCCTACTGCACATGTCTAGGGTTTGGATTAGGGTTTGGGAGCTTTAAAAAACTGCACAGTTGCACTGCAGCATTTAGACACAGCTGCGCAGTTACACCCTTTTTAAAAAGAAGCTGGGAAAAGCAGGTCCTTTTTAAAGCTGCTTTTCCCCCACTAAAATGCAAAAGAAGTGTGTTCATGCCAAACTTTCAGTGTGGGTCATCTAAAGGCTACACTTTCATGCAGGCATGAACACACCCCTTTTTGCCAGTCTAGATCAGCCCATTGAAATCAATTGAACTTTTGTTAGATCTGGAACTTTTTGTTACTTCATAATAATAGTATAATATTCCACTTTAACTGCCATAGTGACTTTTTAGGGAATCCTGGGGGTTTTTTGTTCAGAGAGGGGTATTTAGAATTCTCATCCAGAGAACTCTCTAGCTTCTGACGAAACTACAAATCCTAGGATTTCATAGCATGCACACATGGTAACTGAAATGAAATCACAGTGCTATAATTTTGTAGTGTGAAAGAGCCCTTCTAGTATACATTTAACTACATGCTTTCTAGATATGAAATATAAATTTAAAAAACTGGACATTATGGATGAATGCCATGACTAATGCAGCTTAAATATTTCCCATGCACTTTCTTCTTTGTAAAAGAAGAACAGCTTTTCTTTAAAAAGCATTCAAAGTGGTAAGGTCACTGTGGACAGAGGGTTTGGGGCAGAAGATTTTGATATGAGATACTGCATAGTCAGACTCAGTATTCTGTTAAGCCATATTGTTTTTTGGAGATCTTATAACCTATAATTAAATACTCATCTCTTGTACAAATATGCAACCTTTGGCCTGCAACTCCAGAATCCTGCAGTTACCATGAAGATATCTATCCACTAGCCAACTGAATTTCTTCAGTTTACTGAATTCTAAAATACAGATTAAGACTTCATAATGTTTTAAAATGCATTGAAAAGGGCACATTCTGTGAGTAAATGCTGCTAGGTATTGTTGATGCTACGTTGTTTTATATCTCTTTGTAATTTTTAAAACAACCTCATGAGACTTTTCTTCCTATAAAATCTAATGCAATGTATTGTATTGTATTGTAATAGCTACAATACATTTATAATGTGATAATGGAGGAAATTGATTTCATATAACAAATTGATAAGCTACCTTACAACAAGAATCTAACCTGAAAAGGAAATATGTACATTCTAATCTACAGTTGCACTCAGTTCATAATGTCCTGAGGATGGACATTACAATTGGGGTTCACTCTAAATAATAATATTAATAAACTGGAGGCATTAGGATAATACATTGATGATTATCTTCTGGTTTCTGCTCATGATAAATAACATCGCTAATAGAGACAGACAATCTGCACCTGTGCCAGAAGACTTCTGGGTACCATTGGAGGAAGCAAAAAGCAATAACAGTAAAGTGGTACTCCAGTGTCAAAGAACCGGTTTGGATCCAAATATACTTCATTGCCATAATTTGACTCATTCCAAACTTTACACTGGTGCAGCTAATTCCACTCCCACCTCTATTCCTATGAAGAGTTAGCATGGGAGTTGAAAATCTATGGACCTACTAGCCTGAAAATCACCAGACACACACTTCATATGTTTATCTATATTATGCCGCTTGCCACAGAATGTCTATTTGTAGTATATGCCATAACAATAGTAATAATAAAAAGTCATATGAAAAGAAGAATGCCGTAGGTGACCTCTGCAGGGAAATGAGCACTGAATTGTGAGGAGGAAGGGGGATATTTTTGTTATTCCCTCTTTTTGAGTAAATTGAAAGAAATTGATTCTCTTATAACAAAAATAGATAATGCTTGTTAGAATCTGTTAGAGATATTTGAAATTTGCACACTACTTCCTTTCAGGAATCAAACTAGTCATCTCATAGGGCTCCCAGAAGAAATTATCTTTGAATTTCATATAACTCATGTAGTAGTTAAAATACAATTATATTGAGAAAGAAAAAAGATCCTGACAGCAAGATAGAATGTATGATGGGGGCTAAAGTTAAGGAAGTCCTTCAAAACAGTTCCTTGCTAGGGTAAAATTTTGTTCTCCCTCCTAACATTGATTTACCATATATTAAGTGACAGTTTGAAAGAGCAAAATTTGGTTTGAAGAGCTGTTGACATATTGCACTTTTGGAAACAGCCATGTATATAATTCCAAGTTTCAAATGTACAATGAACTCTTATACTGTGAACTCTTGGGATGAATTTATACAGCTCTAAGATAATGCTTCTCAAATGCAGTTTTTGAAATTCATAAAAGTATTTTCTTTTATTCTAGCTCTTTCCTGTCATGCTTGTCTTTTATTCTTTGAAGCTATGGGGTAGTAGTTGTTTTTTCTTCCAATGCAAAATGTTACATTTGGCCTGCTGTTCTTTTTGTGTGCATGTTTTGCATCTAATTCCTCCTTCATTCACCTATAGGGAATGAGCTGCTTTCTGTCTTCATCAATGTGCACTAAGTTCTCTTCTCTACTGACATTAAAAAGATGCTCTGTATCACAGGTCATGTTCTCAGAATTCCCCAGCCAGCATGCAGTTGCTCCATTATTTAACTGATCTACAAGGAGAAAAGTCACTGGTCACAGAAATCAATGGCTATGGGAGTCACTCTAGAATCATGACACTGTTCCTATGTTCTACAGTATATGAATCTCACTGTTAATTAAATTATAATTATAACAATTATAACAAATTATCATCATCATCATCATCATCATCATCATCATCATCAATTATGGTGTAAGTTCTTGTAGTAAATGTAAAGACACCTTTCATTTAAATAAGAATCAAAATTGGTGCCGCCCGACTTACCAGGCCAGTGCGGTTGCTGCGCATTCCTGCGTGCCAAATTCGGCTCCCTGCAGCGCTCCTCTTCCCGGCAGCCAGTGGGAGGGTGGGCTTGCTTCCCATTGGCTACTGTATTGCACGGGAAGGGAGCACGCCTTGGGTTTTTGGGACTTCATGTCCCAGGCTCCCTTGGGATGAGGCGGTGCCACCCGATTGGATGGTTGGGGCCCGCCTCGTCCTCTGATTGGCTGGAGGCCTGCAGGAAGGCAGTGCCTCCATCCTCCTCAGCCTGCCATTGGTTGCCGGGCCTATTTAAGGCCTCAGCGGGTGCCCATCAGCACCGGCTCTCCCACCCTCCCTCTCTCCCTCCAGGGAGTTGATTGTCACAACTTTTGAGGGGCGGCAGCATAGGCCTGGATCTGGGCTGAGGGGTTTCCAGGGCTCTCTGGCATTGGATCAGGAGTCCTTGTGACCCGGGTGGAAGGAGTGGAACAGGTGGCCAGTGTGGGGGCCACAGTCGTTGTACACCCGGCGACTAGAGTGCCATGCAATTCGATTCGAGGCAGCGCAGTTGTGTAACTGCACCACAGGGCGGGGTTTGACCCCTACGTCATCCCAATGCTTGGCTTACAAGCAACCATACATCAAACAACCATTGGGGTTGCAGACGTCCAGATCCAGACTTTATGCTTTGAGCCAACCCTGTGTATATATATATATATATATATAGTCATATTTATATTACTGTGTTCCATTTTTCCTCCAGCCATGTTTATGTGCTTATTGGCACGCGACCTGCATACACAGTCTTAGAAAAACAGATGAAACATAAACTGTAGGTAGCTGCAATAGTAACCAGTCCAAATAGATTTCAAAGTAACAAGTCTTCTTGACAGAACAATGAGAAAAATTACAGCATAACAGGTCTTCTTAGAATTCAACACAATGAGTCTTCTTTAAAAAGCAATATGTGTGTGTGTGTGTGTGTGTGTATAGTATGAGTCATTTTAACAGAATAACAACATTACAAACAGTGCTGTCATTTCCATTTCAGCAGAAGGTTCTGTGTACTATTGTTTCCGTTTCACGACACAGGTGTTCTTCAGTTGAATATGCAACTATATCATGCATTTTAAAAAGCTCCTACTAAAGTATACAACCATGCACCCCCCCCCCCCCAAAGTTAAAGTCCAAAGTGATTTCACTGGAGACTTTAGGGTTAGAAAAACATTAGAGGGATGGTGCAGGGAGAGGATGGTACTGGCAAATAGGAGGGACCCATTCTCCTCAGGTATTTTGAATTGTTTGGGAAACATTTTGGTGAGGGTATGTATTTTGATTTATGAAAGATTGCTTTTATATGTGGTAGTGCTGAAAGCCTTTTTAGTGCCTTACAGGTGAGTGAGCTAATACTTTGATCCAAAGTTGATCAAGCAGGACAAGCCTTAGAGTTCAAGGATATTAAATTAATATATTCTCAAGTAGACCTGTGCATATGAACATCCAAGGCATCCAAGACCAAATCCAAGACATGTGGTAATACTAGGTGGGAAGTAGGGTTAACCTAAAAATTAGAAATGCTTTTATTCAAAGTTTAGGCCACTTTTTACCCAATCCAGGGATACCATTCAAGAGACTGGATCTCTAAATAACTGATGGTATCTACCTATCTTAAATAATGAATGGGCTGTTCTTTAGTGGCTTCCAAAAGGAGGTGAGGGCCATGTTAGCTGGTCTGCTGGGAGAGAGGGACTAATTATGATGATTAGGGCTTTTATATAGAGCAGGTAGTGGGAGAAGAAAGCAGTATTCTTGGATGGACATCATTTGTTATCCTGGGACCAGACTTCCTATTGCCCCTCATATTTCATATCAAAATAATATTAAAAGGGAAACTGGAAGGTGACCTAGGCTGAGGATGCCTGACTTGCTCACACATGGAAAAAACAGGGCTAACCAGGGTCTAGAAAACATCCACCAAGCTGGGATTCCCAAGGCTCCAGCATAATCTCTCTTTTTTATTTTATTTTTTAACTTATCAAAATATAAAACACATGGTTCTACATATATATGAAAACAAATGGATTATTGTAACAAAAATCCAAACCAAGCAAATACAGAATATAACTTCCATATGTCCTCTCAATAATGGGTCCTGTTACATCATTTTATCTAAGTGTCTTTATTTTTACATATATCAAAAATGTGTGTGTGTGTGTGTGTGTGTGTAAAAAGCATTAGTAGCAATTATATCATATAAAAAGATCACCTGGAGCTTATTGGTTCAATTAAGCTTCTCATCATCTACACTGCTATTCCTTATTTCCACCTCAATGTACAGAATTTGACTGTTGGAGACCATTCTTCCTCAACTTGTTTTATGTCTTTATGATTCAACAGAGCTGTACATTTATCCATTTCTAATCTCTCTGATAATTTCATCAACCACTTGTCTACGCTTGATATGTCTTTGTGGGCTACTATCATCTTCACAGCAATTATCAAGTAAAGTAAAATGCACCAATCAGATTTTCTTTCAATCTGATTTGGAATTTTATTTAGTATGTTCAATAGATAAATTTCTGGTTTTAATTCAAATTTAATCTGGAAAAAAATTTCAATTGTCATGTGAATTTGTTTCCAGAATCTGATGAACTTAGGGCAGCACCACCAAACATGAAACCAAGTAGCAATTGCTGAGTGGCATTTCCAGCATACATTTGCAGCCAATTTATAGATCTTTGCCATTTTAATTGGAGTCAAATACCATCTTTGTTACATTTTAAAATAGTTTTATTTCAAGTTCTGTGATTTTGTGAATTTATTTGTTTTAGTTCTGGCATATTTCCAACTTTCTAAATATATTTCTACCACTATCCATTGCCCATTTAATCATCATTTCTGAGACTGGTTCTTCTTCTTCTTCTTCTTCTTGCTCAAATTTAAGTAAAGTCTTATAAAATCTTTCTACATTTTTACCTTCCTTACTAAACCATATTTTGTCCAATTCCATTTGTTCACCCTCATTTTTTTCAAGTTTTTGATCCATTTTGAACTTTCTTTGAATTGTAAATACAAGAGCCAATGCATTTTCGGGTGGAGTTGTATGAATTCTTCAATTGGTCTCAATTCATATCTGTTACTATCAGTTTTATTTAAAATGTCTTTATAGGTGAGCCATATGTTTAAAGATTTCCATTAACCCAGAAAAGAATATTGAGGAGAAACCCATAAAGAGATTTTTCTGTAAAATTTCTTCTTAATTTTTAACCAGATTTGCAAAAGAGATCTTTTAACAATGTGATATTTGAATTTTATTATGTATGTAAGCTTTTTCATACCACAGGTATGCTTGCCCACCAAATCTATTGTCGTCTCCTTCTAAAGTTAATAAGTCTTCATTCTCTAAGGCAGTGGTGGGCAACCTTTTGAGCTTAATGTGTCAAACTTCACCCCAAAAAAATGAGCATATTTCAGGTGGTATGTCACTTTGAGGAAATAAACATTATTTCCCGATATTTATAGTTTAAATCTTTTATTTTTATAGCTTATATATTTATAGTTTAAATCACTTATCTCAACAATGATGGATTAGAAATCCATGACACCCCAGAACAGTAGATAATGGTAGCTGTGGTTAATTGTTATTTGATGACTGGTAATGGCAGAGCAGGGAGCAGAGGAACACAGCACAAAACAACAGAAGTCCATCACAGAATGTCTAGTTCTGGGACTTCCAGTTAAGCCAGGATCTTTGCCTTCACTTCTGCCGGCAGACCAGGGAGCAGCACAACACAGCACGGCCAAGTGCAGTAGCCAAGGATGAAACATTTGAGACTGACTGGCATCTCATTCATCCTCAGCTACTGAACTTGGTCGTGCAGGAGCTGAGATGAAACATCCTTCTCGGCATGCGGCTGCCTCAGTGGTCACATGTCATCAGAAATGGCTATGCGTGTCAGTGCTTCAATCCTAGAGGAAAGATTCAAGAAAATATAAGAAAATCTATTAACGAAGATCAAGCAGGATTCTTGCCATCTATACAAATGGAGGACAATATTAGAACAGTTCAGGCCATTATAGAATACTATGAATGCAATAATGAAAAGAAACTTGCCTCGATTTTTGCAGACACAGAAAAGGCATTTGACAACGTTAAGTGGGATTGTCTATTTGAAGTATTAAGAAGAAACAATATGGAATATCCTTAATATGTTGTATTTTAGTTGTTCAGAAAAAAGACCTATTAAACTGCAAATTTCTCCTCATCCCAATCCCACTATATCATAGTTCCATAAACTCTAGTAGCTTTATGTATTTCAGTTACTCATATTAATACCAGCAAGAAGGGAAAACACAGAACATAGAAGTTTACCACTATTACAGTGATATTTTTGACATCAAAATAGATCATTGGAGTCTTCAGTACTAATTACATTTTTTAAAAAGCCTAACTTCAAATGACCCAATTTGCAACTAGACACACAGAACAAGGATTAATTATAGCATTCTTTTTAATTCTTGGAGTATTTGAGTGTAGTGACTGGCATGACCAGTTTCTGCTCAAATATCAAAAGAGGCAATACCAGCATTACCACAGTGCTCCTAGGTGACCAAAATACTTTGCAGGTTAATCAGGAGCCCTTGTATTCAGTCACATGTCATGCTTGAAAGAGTTTTATGGATCTTTATAATCCAAGATATACTTCAGTTTATGACTTACTCATACCATGTCTTCTGATTAAAATGGACAAACTGAATGACCAGTTACCAAAATGCAAAGGGATCTTGTAGCCCCTTTGAGTTGAAGAGGAGTGGAAAAGAGATACAAGAAGTGAAGTGCCTAGGAACAAACCTTTATAGCTATGAATGTGCTGGTTGCATGTGTGAATAGCAAAAGAAATGCAAATCTCGCGGTATGGAGGTGAGGTGACACACAGTTTTCACAATGGTCATTTGAGGACAAAGGCAGGAGAAAAGATGTTGCTTAAGGCCAAGATGAGTCGATAACCACATGGATGGTGGAGGGATTTATTGGAATATACACTTATGCTAACTGGGAACCAGAAAGGAGATGTAACAAACTGGACAAGAAAAGTACTTATGAGGCTGTTGTGTTACGTAGAGTTATGTGTAATGCGCAAGGAAACCAATACTCTGATCAACTCACTATTGTTGTACTGGAGTTTGTGAATATATTCCAATTCTCCTTTTTCTCTTTCTTGTCTCCCTTCATAGTTTTTTTATTTCTTTGTCTGTTTGTTTGTTCAAGGACTGCTTTTCTGAGACCTGAAATAATAGCGGTCCTTCAACTAAAAAACTGCAATGTTAAAAACTGAACTTGTAATTTCATCACCATGTCCACAAGTTTTACATATCCATTGCTATTGAGACATACAACCAGCTCATTTATGGCTATAAACAGTGGCATCACCAGGGGGGTGAGGCCCACCCTGGGTGATACCCAGGAAATGGTTTTCACCTGATCAGGCTGTCCTCCCACTAGGGAGAAGGGGCAAACACACCAAGTCCTGGTGGTTTCTTCATGAGGAGGCCTTAGCTGCTACCACAAGGACAGACAAGGACAAATGCACCCATCCCCACTTCCCCACAACTGCAGAAGTTTCCTCATGAGGAGGCTGATGCCACCAAAATAGGCCAAGCTCGACCAGCTCTACTTTCTGCAGCAGTGGTGGTTTCCTCACAAGGAGGCTGCCACATGGAGGGAGAAAGCCAAACATACCTGGCCTTTCTTCCCCATGATGATGGTGGTCTCCTCATGAGGAGCCTGCTGCTGTCACAAAGAAAGAAAAAGGGTGAGTGTGCCCTTTTAGCCATGGCCCCTGGTAGCCCCACCGGGTGACAATGGGAGGTGTGATGCCACTGGCTAGAAAGATCTGTTCATAGACATTTCACTCCCAGGATTTGATGCAAAAGACTAAAGGTTATAAAAACTTAGTTTACCAACTTTTTAATATCATTTGAAAACTGCTACAAAATCCCTTTGCACACTGATGTAGACTAACACAGCTATGTCTTTGAACTGTCACTGAAATGTACTCACAGGACATCCACACTCAGAGAAGTAGAGCCAGAAATCATATAGAATGGTGGTGTTCTTGAACTTCTTAATCCTGATCCAGAAATTCCAGGAGCTATAACAAAATTCAATATACTTTCAGTGAATCCAGCAAATGTTTGCTCGGGTGATACATCTTCATTATGGTTTTTATATTGTCTGTGCTCATAACTGTTTTTTGGGGGCAATAACAACACTATTAATCTGCTGCATTCTCACAATATTTAAACTTTCCATGCCAAACTGTTTAGTAATATTTGTTTCAGATCCTTGAAGCAAGTGGGTTAAGCATCTTTAAGAATACACACCATGTGGTGCAATGTCTTCAAATGTAATGTGCATACAAGGCAACATGTTTATGTTACCTTTAGGCTAATAAAGTCCATGAGCCATGTATCCCCCAAACTTAACATAGTGGCAAAGAACATGAGCCAAATGGAGCAACCTGTGGCTACTCCAGCCACGATCACTCTGGGAATGCAGCGACTGGAAGCTGTGATCCAGAAGATGGCTACTGTCGTGGTCACGAATGGGCCACCAGTAGGAGTGACTTTTTGCCACTTCTTTTCAGGCTAGCTTCAGGCCATGTCAGCTGGTCCCAGAGCAATGTCAGGCCACTTCAGGGGCATGTGTCATTTGAACACCATGTCCCCAAAGGGCCTGGAAGGTACTTTATTTGGCCCACCTGCTTTGGGCCACAATCACATAGACATTTCACATTTTTAACCGTGAGTTAAAAAGTGAGAAATAGGCAACTCTGAAGGAATGGCAGAATATGTGAAATTATTCCATAATTGAACAGATGGGAAGTTTGCCCTCTGACATCCAATGGGTAGAAATAAAATTAAATTGGAGGGGAAATTTGTCCTGCAGAACTTTACCTCATTAAATTACAAAATGGGATGTAAATGACATTTTTTTAATATTATAAAATACTTAATTGAGATGTGATTAAGCTTTACATATTCTCCATACCTTTTCTCACTTCTCCTCTACTTCCCTGGGAAAAATGTTATTTGATGCTCTGCTGTAGTGGTAGCAGTAGTATTTAGCTGAAGGGATAAAGATTGAGTCTTCGGGCCAATACAGACCACCCATTTCAGGGAGGTCTGTAGTCACCCATTTTTGCTCCACAGCAGCGCCACAGCAACTAAACTGTGCGGCGCAGCTGCACATCAAAAAAGAAGCCACCTAAAGCAGCTCCTTTTTGGGACATTGTAAGGGCTGAGTCACAGCCCTTACAATGTCTCTTCTACTGAATGACATGTGGGTCCTGTGATGTCCATACGTCATGCTCATGCCTCCATGTGGGCAGGGCAGTGCTGTAATGGTGCCGCCAGTACTTTAGAGCTGGGGAACGTGTGGTTGCTATGCATTCCCCACACCTAATATTGCCACTGCCATGCTACAAAGTGCCTGTCTGTATTGGGCCTTCCTCATCCAAAATGCTTGGGATCAGAAGTGTGATCCCACAAAAAAAAAATGTTCTGAATTTTGTTCCCCCCCCCCCCAAGATTTTGGGAATATTTGAAATTCTGCATGCCCAAAGGGGAAAAAGAAACATACAAGAGCATCCCACATTATAATTTAAAAAAAGCATTTTTGTGGCCTTTCTAAGACTTACCAGTTTATAGGTTAATAAACTGATAATCCTTGAAGATGCCACAAGATTCTGACTTTCTTTTCATACTGAGACTAGGGGATGAAACAGATGGGTAGAAGGAGCCACTTTGGAAGCTACTCCTTCCAAAGACAGATTGTGTCCATGGCAAACACACACAGCAGCCCCAATTTGCCTTGAAGCTGGCCACATCTGGGCTGTTGCCTGATTTCCGGGGAGCTTCAGGGCTGCATGGGAGCATGCAGCGTGCAAACGCCATAATCGCAAGCAGCTAGGACAGCAGCTTTAAAGGCTAACATGGCTATCTCTTTGAAAATTGCCTCAAAATAATGGCAACTTTCAGCAAACAGTCCAAAAGGCCATTCTGTTGCTTTCCAAATACCATTCTACATACAAATTAGGATATAGAAATTCTCTATAGTACCTTTGTAAACTTCTCTTCATCTTCTCTTTACATTGTCCATTCTACACAGTGACTATATGATTTTTAGCAGATTAAGTTTTATATTGTCTCTGTCACTATTATTAGCTGTTCCCCAACCCTCATCATCACCTCCACCCAAATGCCTAGCTTGGTTAGTTATTAAAATTTGCTTTGGGTTGATGCTCTAAAAGTTGCGGCTACATGTTAGAATGCAAGTGTGTACTGGCAAGCTCAAGGCACATGTGTTCCATGGAACAATAGAAGATTAATGAGCCTATATTTTATAGCTTTCAAAACACTTTAGCTGGAAAATTATCTGTTTTGGCTAATTGCTATATATCAGGGGAAATGCTGTTCTCAGTAATTCCCTTTTGCTTGCATTTTGGCCCTGATTCTCTTGTTCCTGTGCCATGTGGAGTTATTTATCTCTGCATAAAGTGGGTATAAAATGTTACTATTCGAGTGGCTGATGATTTGTGACAGGGCAGTGTTTTACAGAAGCTTTGTGTAGTTATAAATAGCCACAGAAGCCCCATATATCTTCTAAAATCCACAGAGGTTTCATTGTGCCCATCTTTAGATGTAGCCTAGGGAGGAAGGTTGCACATTCAAACCACAAGCAGAAAGTCAGGTGAAATATATTGCCATGTCTCTGTGTAGAACTGTAAATTTAGCAACTATATTCTCAAACTAACAGTTTCTAGCCAGAGACGATGTAAAAATTGACAAATGGAGTTTTGCAAAATACTAACAGGGGACAGAGAAAAGGCAGATTTACTCAACACCTTCTTTGCTTCAGTCTTCTTAGAAAAGGCAAAGGATGCTCCATATGAGTATAAAGGAGGAGGGAACAGACTAGGGGAAATTCAGCACAGAATAAGTAAAGAGATGAACTACATCCAAGCGTATTAAAAGAGCTGCCAAATGTAATATCGAAGCTATTGGCAATAATCTTTTAGAATTTCTGGACAACAAGAGAAGTCCCAGCAGACTGGAAGAGGGCAAACATTGTCCCCATATTCAACAAGGGGGGAAAAAGAGGATCCAAACAATTATCATCCAGTTAGTCTGACATCAATATCAGGAAAGATTCTGGAGCGGAACATTAAACAGAGAGTCTGGGAACATCCATTACCACAAAAAGTCAACATGGGTTTCAGAGAAAAAAGTTATGCCAGACAAACCTGATCTATTTTTTTGATTAAATTACCATCTTGATAGATGAAGGGAATACTTTGGATATAGTATATCTTGATTTCAGTAACGCCTTTGACAAGGTTCCCCATGACATTCTTGCAAACAAGCTTGTAAAATGTGGGCTAGACAAGGTAACTGTTACATGGATTTGTAATTGGTTGATCGGCCAAACCCAAAGGGTGCTCAACAATTATGTCATGCCCAGCCTGGAGAATGACTCAGAGGACTCAGAGGATGAGCCAGAGCCTCTGAGACCTCAGCCTGCAATTGGGGAGCCTCAGGCTGGCCCTAGCTCTGCCGTAGCAGAGTATGTGGTCTCTCCAGAAGCCTGGGGCCAAGGTTGTGAACATAAAGGAAAATCTGGGAAGTGTGCCTACCTTCAGTGAACCTCGAGCTAAAAAAGATGGCCTTTGAAGGTCACAGAGGCTTTATCATAGACAAGTTCATAATCATACACACCTGAATGCCTGCTGCCTGTCTATTTAAGCAGCTGGAGCAAGTGTGTCTGGTTGCCAGTGAGTGTCTGACCTTCTTGGAGGAAAGAGTTTGTCTCTGACTCCTGTGACTTTTTGGACCAAACCCTTGCTTCTTAGACTGCTGACCTATATTGATTATCTGGAACCCTTGACCTTGGACGGCCTTATCAACCTGCCTATCTGATACCTTGAATCTTGAACAATTTGACAACTCTTTTGGTAATCATTCTTCTGGTACTCCCTTTAATCTCCAAGATTGTGTTGCTTGCACTGACTATGCTAGCTACAGTTTTGTTTGTTTGGGAACTAGGCTGGCATTATCTGCTATTTGGCTGCTTTCCTGGACAAATGGCTTCTTTTCTTCCTGGACAGAAGTAACCAGTGGGGTTCCACAGGGTTCTGTCCTGAGCCCAGTGCTATTCGACATCTTCATCAATGACTTGGATGACAAAATTGGAAGGATACTCATCAAATTTGCAGATGACACCAAATTAGGAGGAGTAGCTAATACCCCAGAGGACAGGATCAAAATTCAAAATGACTTGAATAGACTAGAAAGCTGGGCCTAAGTTAACAAAATGAAATTCAACATGGAGAAATGTAAGGTACTGCACTTAGGGCAGAAAAATGAAATGCACAGATATAGATGGGAACTATGTGTGAAAAGGATCTAGGAGTCCAAGTAGACCATAAGTTGAACATGAGTCAACAGTGCGATACAGCAGCTAAAAAGGCCAATGCAATTTTAGGCTGCATCAATAAAAGCATAGTGTCTAGATCAAGAGAAGTAATAGTGCCACTCTATTCTGCTTTTGTCAGGCTCCACCTGGAAAATTGTGTCCAGTTCTGGGCACCACAATTAAAAAAAGATGTTGAGAAACTGGATCGTGTCCAGAGAAGGGCGACTAAAATGGTGAAGGGTCTGGAAACCATGCCCTATGAGGAACGCCTTAGGGAGCTGGGGATGTTAGAAGAGAAGGTTAAGAGGTGATATGATAGCCCTGTTTAAATATCTGAAGGGATGTCACATTGAGGAGGTAACAAGCTTGTTTTCTGCTGCTCCAGAGAACAGTGCTCGGAACAATGGATGCAAGCTCCAGGAAAAGAGATTCCACCTCTACATTAGGAGGAACTTCCTGACAGTAAGGGCTGTTCGACAGTGGAACACATTCTCTTGTAGTGTAGTGGAGTCCCCATCCTTGGAGGTCTTTAAACAGAGGCTGGATGGCTTTCTGCCAGGGATACTTTGACTGAGAGTTCCTGCATGACAGAGGCTGGATGGCCCTTATGGTCTCTTCCAACTCTATGATTCAATGATTCAAGAAGAAGAAGAAGAAGAAGAAGAAGAAGAAGAAGAAGAAGAAGAAGAAATTGTTGTTAAGTCACTGTCAATAGTTCCTTCCATAAGAAACAGAAATTCTAACTCCCTTATAGCACAGGAAAAGAAAACGGAAATGGGGCCTGGCAGTAGTGGTTTCCAGTTTCATATCTCTTCAGTTCTCTTCCTGTGGCAGACAGTTGTAAAATCATATCTTTTGTCAAATGGATTTTTCCAGCTAGACAAAAGACATAGATTTAAAACATCTCCCAGTGCTATGGCATTATGCAGTTAAGCCACTGAAAAAGCCACCGCTCTCCATTTCTGTTTCCACATTCTTTTCCCATGTGATAAGGCTCTAAGGGGTCTAGAAGACAGGGCATAAGGAGTAGCCAGACGCCACTCCCACCCTGCCCACTCCCTGTTTACTGTAGGACCATGGCAACCAGATCCTGCAGTCCCAAGGACATCCACCATCATGGTCGGCAAAGGATCTCCAGCAAGGAGGGCTTTTTTGCACTCGTTTTGCGGCCAGGTTTGGGCCACCTTAGGTGGCCACAATGCAGCTTCAGCCTGAGCAGGGAAATGCCATGCCCCCAAATCAGCCCAAAGATTATGCTTTTGGCCATTCTATTTTGGGCCTAAGTCATATTTCAGAAGCCTTTCATAATTCCAAAAATGTAAAACATTAAAGCAAAGAGACACTTTGGCCTGATACAGATGGTGCAACAGGGCCATCTGTGCAGCATGAATAGAGTTAGGGAGGGTGCAGCATCTACACCCTCCCTAAACCTAGAGCGTATGGGCAGTGCCATTTTAAACTGGAGCCATCCATAAACGTGCGCCATGAAAACGTCATGGCACACGCTGTATTTAGATTAGAGTGCCCTTTCAGTGACGCCCAAAGGAGCTCAAGAAGGGAGCTCCTTTTCATGGCACGTGTTGTTCTCGTGGCAACTAGATTTCTAATATTCTAAAAGCATATCAAACTAGGGCTGGGGAGCATGCGGTTGCCATGCGCTCTCCAGGCCTAGTTTTTGGATGAAGACGGCTCAAAGCAGTAGTCTGTATAGCTTCTTAGTGTAGTTTCAGATGATTCTTTCTGCTCACTTTAGGCATCCCTTTGACAGAACAGATTTTTATCTTAAAATTTTGTATCTTACATAGGCCTGATATACACAGCCCTAAAGGGCCGTCCCCACGCCGTAAGTAGGGCTGGGGAGCATGCAGCATCCGCACATTCCCCTGCCCTAGTGTGAATGGACGGTGCCATTCTCAAATTGTGCCATTCATATCTGTGCACGTTGATGGCATTGTAGTGAAAAGACCCCAGAGACAGCGAACCCCGGAGACAGAGATAGCCAATCAACAAGCACCAGGTGACCAGCCAATTAGAAGCTGGCTGGAGACCCCAGAGACAGCAAACCCTGGAGACAGGAACAGCCAATCACAGAACACCAAGTGTCCAGCCAATTAGGAGCTGGCTGGACAGGGCTATATAAGAGCCTGAGCCGAGGGAGACGTGGGTTTTTGTTTTAATTGGAGTTTTGGCTGGGGAGAGGGACGCCACTGAGGGGGTACTCTCTAGGTTCCTGATTGGGATAGGTGTAAGTTAGGTTTTAGGCCAGACAGGGTCTATGTAGAGTCCAGGAGAGGGACTGATTAGGCTTTAGGTTGTAAGCCAGTTGATTTAACCTGAAAGTATTTGACAGATTGCCTGAGGGCTAAAGTGTTGTGTCTATGTAACTGTGGTAACGTAACTAAGAAGAAAGAAATGCAAAAGCCTTGAAAGGAGTTTACTGATTACTTTGATGTTTGTTAATAAACTTCAGTATTATTTTATTACAACTTGGCCTCTGTGAAATCTCGTGGCACGCTACTAAAGTTAACAAAGCCCCAGAAAAGATAGGTAGTGGTGGAGAAGATCACCATAGAAGTAATTTGGTGGCAGCAGTGGGATGAAAAAGCCCAGGGTGCTGTCATCGTAGAAACGTAGTTGTGGTGGTGGCTCAGCACCACAGGCATCGCGGTGTGCTCTGCATCCACATGGACCAGAGCACACCTGATGTCACTGTGCTGGTGGAGGGTGTCTAGGGCGCCCTTTCCGTGGCACAGAAAGGAGCTCCAAAATGGAGCTCCTTTTGCAGGACTGCTTTGTTCCCACAGCAACCAGATTGCTGCGGGATTAAAACAAGGGAGAAAGGGATCAGGCAGCCCCTTTCTCCCATGGATCCACTGGTTGGGGTGTTATTGAGGCATGAGGCCCCAAGGGCAGCCCTTTCCAGGCCACGGAGAAGGGCTGTTTTGCCGCTTCTCTGAGGCCTGGAAAAGTGGTAGATTGGGGCCTCTGGGGCTACTGGTGAGGCTGCCCTGGTGGCGCAGTGGTTAAATGCCTGTACTGCAGCCACTCACTCAAAACCATAAGGTGGCGAGTTCAAGACCAGCAAAGGGCTGAAGCTCGACTCAGGCTTGCATCCTTCCGAGGTTGCTAAAATGAGTACCCAGATTGTTGGGGGGCAAATAGCTTACAATTGTAAATCGCTTAGACACTCATTAAGGGTATGAAGCGGTATATAAATGAAGCTGTTTGTTTGTTTGTTTGCCCTGGCCCCAATCCATCACTGAAAGGGGCATTCACAGACAAAAAGGGCGGTTTGTAAAGCCCCATAGTGTCTCAGGCCAAAGAGAAAATATCTACCATATACTTTCCTGCGTTATTTAATGAAATTTGCACCTTTATGTAATGGAAGATAATCAAGCTTGCATAGATGGTATCACTATTTGCTGTTGCCACTAGGACATTTTGTATTTCACATAACATGATTAGTTCATTTACAGAAACCCTTGCTGATTTGTAGAATATGGCAAGGACTTGGATCACTGATACAGTTCAGTGTCCCTTATCTGAAATGCTTGGGTCTAAGCATGTTTTGGATGTCAGCGTTTTTCAGATTTTGAAATATTTGCATAGACATAATGAGACATCATGGAGATGGGATCCAAGTCTAAACATGCCATTCATTTATGTATAGACTTTATACATATAGCCTGAAGGCAATTGTATACACAATATTGTTGACCACCCATGAAATAATGAGATGAGACATGATTAGTTGGATTAAACAAGGACCATTTTATTGACCCCTTTAAATAGCTTCAGTGAATGCCCCCATCACATGATACCTGATTGGCCAGGTGGAAAGCCCATTGGGTCTCCCTTTATGGAGGCCAACCAAGAGCCACCCCACCCCCTCCATAGCAGATTTTGCTGCACAATTTGGGAACCAGTTGTTGACCAACCATGAAATAATGAGACCAGACATGATTAGCTGTATTAAACAAGGACCATTCTATTGACCTATAACCTATTTAACTGTTTGAGACCTAGGAAAAAAGCCAACTAATAAACAAGGTGGGGAACAACCTGGTATGGGTCCAGCTCAAGCCCAGATGTCAGCCTAAAACACCTCCCCAACTATCCCTTGGATGAAAAATCAGATCCCTAGGACAATTCAAAAGATTGGCTGCTGTTTTGAAAAGTTATCTTTGGAAGACCAAAACCTGGAGTTCTCCCTCCAAAGCCCTTATAAGAGAGGATAAACTCCAGATCAGCCTACTCCTTCCCACACACCCCGGCAGCATGCCTTGCGGGGGTAGTTCCTGCACAACACTGGGTTGCCAAGGTATACACTGATGTAAAATCTTCTTCTCCTGCTACCTGCCACAGAAAGGATCTGTTTAGTGCCTTTCTCCCACCACAACAGCCAAAACAGTCCTCATCCTGGCCCAATCCCCTATTCAAAGCGTTTCAGATTTCCCTATTCATTTATCTGCAAGCCAGGGCCAGCCATCTAGGGTCCCCCTCACCCTGCCAAATTTGAAGGGGAAGAACGGCCAACCAAATGATGGACATCCCAAGCCACATATTCATAATAGACTGAAAATCCTGCAAAGACTGACAAACCAGTGCTTTGCCCTTAAGGAGGCCCAAGTCATTCCTACCAAGGTGAATGACCAAAATATATGGAGGAGGCCCACAGCACTCCTCATACAAAAGAAGTTATCTGCCATGCCTACCACAAAATCATGCAGAGTGTGTCCATGGAGGACATTGTCCCTGAGCAAGCCCTAATCATTCCCACTAAGACAAATGACCAAAACACACAGAGGAGCCCCAATGTACTGTATACTATAAAAGTCAAATCAATCCAATGGAGGGTTCTTCTTCCAGACCAGTATAGCATGGTCCACTCACTCCACTCTGGTTGAGGGCAAATGGCATTGTATAGGGGCAATTCAGGGCCTACCATCTCTCCAAAGAAATCTAGAGAGACTGAAAATATGACATCAGTAGTCTGCAAATTACAGCTTGACACTTCAAAGGCTTCTTGGAATCTGGGGGGGGGGACAAAATAAAAACCAACAGCAGGAATTATTAACTATGGCCCTTTTGGCCATTCAGCTTTAATTAATTTTTGCTAAGTCCGTCTGTTAATAAAAAGTTCCCCACTTTTAGGCAGTGTTAAAATGTAACACACACAAACGCACACATACATATGCAACACACTGTTGCTTAAATGACTGCCTTCTTGTCTGTCATGAGCTAGGATACCTTGGGACTGGAAAGTGTGTGCTTGGCAATGATGATATGTGAGCTGTATGCACCTACTAGCACCAGGTACTTCCACACTAGTAACCTGTAATGAACATTTTACATATATATATATATATATATATATATATATATATGACTCACCTGACCATTGTTCAAATATCCCAAGTCCACAGACACCCAGTAGTGGGACTACCCACCCCCACTCTGAGAGGAAGCAGCTCCCTTTTCCACTCATTGAAACCCACTTGCAATAAAGTGGAAGCTCAAATAGTCGCTCACATGCCCTGAATCAACAAATAGTACCTGGGTAAAGGTGAGCATAATAGAACAAGGGTCCTTCACATGCATCCTTGAGCTCTACAGCCCTTTACTGTTTACTGACTACACTGGCAAAATAATTGGACTTCATGAAATATACCAATTCTCCTTCTCCAGCCAACTGTCATCTCACTACTCTGTTACTCTGCTCATTTCTTTCTTTCAGTTAGTCTCAAAGGTGCTACAAGATCTTTCTATGTACTGATTTTACAGACTAACACAGCTATATCTTTGAATTCTTTTACAAGTATTTGTTATTAATCTGGTGGCCAATACCGCTCCATAACCTACATAGCTTTCCTTCAATTGCCCTTGTGGCTTCAATCCATATCCAAACAAAATGGCTTGCCACTTTAAGGGAGGGTGCTTCTTTGAGATCCCCAGGAATTAAGGCCAGGATATATAATCAAAGCATGGCCTCATTGTCCATGCTTAGGCATATGACGGGGACAGACCTAGGTTATGTAAGCTCTTTGCCTGCTTTTTCTGCCTTGGGGCTTTATGCATTAGCAAATTGGTTCCAGCTTCAAAAAATCTAACAGGGCATTGTCATACAGTGATAAGACACTTTCAAGCCAGTCAGTGGTACTTCGGATTAGATGGTCTAAAATGGATCAAAAGCAATAGGGCTGTACTATCTCAATAGGTCCATATGCACTCTCTGTCCACTTCTGGCACTGACTGAGTACAGCATATCACTTTGCAGGATGGGGTGCCTGGCCCCCTTTTTTGCCATGACACCCTCACTCCCCTGATGAAATTTCAATTTTTTGTCTGTGATGCCTAAAGCTTTTCCTAACCTTGGGGTAAAGGGGGTAAAATTCGGGACTCATTCTTTTCAGATCAGTGCTGCATCAATAGCTGCAGCCATGGGGTTTGATCCACTGATGATTAAGCTTATTGGTTGCTGGAAGTCATCTGCCTAGAAGAAGTATGTTCGGAAGGTTCAAGTTTAATACGTTTCTTTCATACTTGTTTTCATTAGTTTCCAGATTTCACTCCACAAGGGCAAAGGTCCTGATTTGTGGCCGCAGTATGAATTACTGGGTGGTGTGTCAAGCTTGTAGCAGCCATTTTGGCCCACACCTCTGCCTGGGGGACATTGCCATGATCGAGTGGTTGGGAAAGTGAGGCCTGCATTGGAGTGGTTTGAGCACAATGGTCCACAGCCTGATGTCGTCATCATACACCTAGGTGGCAATGACCTTGGCCTACTGAAAGTCAATGCTCCTGTTTGGCAAGCCAGATATGATTTTGAATTTCTTCGGTAAAAATGGCCTGGGATGGCCATTGTTTGGTCGGAAAGTTTGCTTCGCCTAGTCAGGCATGGCAATGGTGATCCATGTAAATTGGATGTGGCTAGGTAGAGGGTCAACAGAGAGATACACAATATATTGTGAAGTTCCTTCATCTATATAATCAGTCATCCCTCAATTGTATTTCATTGACCTAAACTTTATAGAGCTGACAGGGTCCACCTCTCAGAAGAGGGTAACATTTTATTTCTGGGAGATTTTCAACAAGGGGTTGTTAGCTAAACTGGGTGGGGGGGGGATGAAGCAGGCACTTGTGCCTAGTCTGGGCCTTAAAGGGGGTTGGGGAAGATTCCGTATACACCTAGGCACCCCCTTATGATGAAATGTCTAGCTCTCAGAAGCCTTCACAGGTCAAGGGATCTGGGGGTTGCTTGAGAAACAGCCTTTGGGTAAGAATATGGGGATTTTACCCTCTCTTACAAACCCGAGGGAGTTTGGGAGAGTGTGCCTCATGTCTACCTCCCTAAGGCTAAGGATACAATCTAAATTGTCAAATTGCCCTCAGAGTCTGGTGTTGTCACCCAATGAGAAGGCTGAAGAGGTGGTCTCAGAACGACACCTGGCTTCAGCTGAACCCCCATCCTTGATGTACCTCAAGAGTTAAAGTTAAGAGTTTTCTTTAAATAGGTTTCAGTATAATAAATGGCTCCTCTTTGGCAAGCCAGACATGATTTTGAAGTTCTTCAGCAAAAATGGCCTGGCCAAAAATGGCCAGCAAAAATCGCCTAGTCTGGCATGGCAATGGTAATCCATGTAAATTGGATGTGGCTAGGAAGAGGGTTAACAGAGAGGTACACAATATATTGTGAAGGTCCTTTGCCCTCCAAAAGGGCACTCCCTTAGATTGGAATTCAAAGAAAAAAAACTCCCTCAAAACTTGTGGGCTAGATCTAACTATGCAGCCCTTACCTTTCAACATGAAAATAATGAGAAAAAGCTTCACCAGACTAAAAATGACCAGATAGCTTCTGTCACTCTTGTAGAGGTTTTTTCTTTCCTTAATTCCTACAATTCCTGAAACAAGCAAAATTGAAATACTCATGGGGGCTTTTTAGATTGGCAGGAAAGTGTGAATTGCGCAATTCGCAGCCGGCAAGGAAAAAAAATTTAAAAGTTCAGCAGTTTATCACTGCGGTTCCTCTGCCTTTTTAAACTGTGCCGTTGCACTGGTGCATCATGAATGAACCCCCTTATTTTGTGAAGGAATTGACATGTTATCCACAGTAGAATAACAGTAACGGCATCCCAGAGTCCCTACTGCGCATGTCTAGGGTTCCGATTAGGGCTGGAGCTAGGGTTTGGGAGCTTTAAAAAACTGCTCGGTTAAACCCCAGCTTTTACACCTGCAGGGCATTGAACGTTTTAATTAGAAGTGAACTCCACACCACGCATGCTCCCAACCCATGATCCATTATAATCTGCACCTCTATTGCTGCCTTTAAATGGGCGATTTAAAGAGACAGAGCCCCATTTAACTGCGCAACTACACCTTAGCCTTTAGATGCACTAGCGCTATAGCGCACTTTTTAAAAAAAGAGTAGGGAAATCAAGCACCTTTTTAAAGGCGCTTCTTCTCCCTTAAAGCTCCAAAATGGCGTTTTCATGGCACACTTTCCCTTTTTCTCATCTAAAGGCTGGGCTTTCATGCAGCCTTCATCACACCTCTTTCTGCCAATCTAAAATGGGCCATGAATTCCTGAAACTTCCTAAGAATAGCCATGCTAAGGGCCAGAAATTCAGATACCCTGGCATTCAGATCAGTAAGTTTTTTTTGCAAAGAGTCTGTACAAATTTTTAAAGCTGAGGATGATTTAGTAGTCCACATGACAACTATAGTCCATATAAAACATGTTTATAAACATACTGCCAAAAGAAAAACCTAACAAATCAAAAAGAAAACCAATAGGTCCTCTGAGCATGTCAAAATATTCATATCACTCAAGAAAGTAATCCTAATGACCAAAGGCAATAGGTCCTCTGAGTAAATTCCCATGCAATGTTTTATATGGATTATAGTCTCATGTGGATTACTAAATCATGCTCAGCTTTTCAAGTTTGTACAGGCTCCCTGCAGAGGACTTTACTGATTTAAATGTTAGGGTATCTTTCCCACAAGCCTGATTTGAAATAATATTGGTAAGAAAATGCAGGCAGAATTTGCCGAAACACAATGAAATCAAAACAGATGTCCCTAGTTTGATAAGCTGCAACCTGGTGAAATGAGTGTATTAAGAGCTATTGCAGAGACTGATTGAGAAAGTGTGCAATGATCCAAGAGGTCACTGACTGAAAAACTGTATCACCTGCAACCCCTATTAAGCTTTGGCCTATTTTCTTACCTTTAACATGGTGACAATAGTGACTTGTGCACATGGTTCATTTAAAGATGACTTAGATAATTCTGGGAAGCTCTTTTGACATTTCAAAATGAGAAATGAACAAATTATGATATTCATTATTTTTTTAAAAAAAATATGCCAAATTCTGTAGTGGATGGTAATTTCTTTTTAATTAAAAGTAACCAAGTCACTGCTGTACATTCTACAGTATTTCTAGTGAACTAGTGGGTTAAATATTGACTACTTGCTTTCCTTTTTAATAAGGTTTGGAAAATAAGGTACAGTATATAGGCTGCATCATTCCTAATTATTAATGGTAGCCAGTGGATTTAATATAGCAAGAGCATCTGCTGCTCTTTCTTCACTTTTATATTGTACAGTGGTTTGGCTTACATCTCCTCTATTTTTGTGTTCCCTGTATTTTATGAAGCATGCAGAGTGATGTGATAAAAGATTCCTTGCAATCACCACTCTATGCAGGCGATAAGATTTGTTTGCTTTTTCTCCGCTATTTCACATCATTCATTAATGACACCCCCAGACAGACCTCCCTTTTGACTTTGTCTTTTCCTGCACTCCATATTTTACAAGGCACTGAGATGTGTGATAAAGTTTCAGCTGACTATTCATTCTTTTACATTTATGTGCACTGGACTGTCTTTTCATCCATTACTCTTCCAGCACTCTTGTCACTCTACATTTATCTATATCCTTCTCTCATTATTTACTATTGCCCTTTCATCCCAGCCACCAAATCTCTTTGTTCATGGCCATTATTTTACAAACCAAACATCAGTACATTTCATAATCTTCCACAAACGTCAAATCATGGGACAGCGTAGACAGAAGCACTCAGCTTGATACCTATTGTTCACATATTTGTTATCTTAAATTAGATTTGTTCACTGTTCAAGATTTTATTATGGGCTGCATCTAGAAAATCTCTACTATTTTCTAAACAAAGGTGCTGAACCCCTATAAATATATACAGAGAAAAACAAGGATATGATCTAATTAGTTAAAATCAAGATATCAATAAACGGGGAATTTTTGTAACAAAAAGAGGCAACAATACAATTTTTTTTTTTAGCTGAAGTAAATGATTCATTGTGAAATTTCAGCATTAACCTAATTCCAGGATTAAGTTATTAATTCAGTTATTAATAATGACATGAGAGCCAACGCTTGAGAGCCAATACATTTTATTATAGTTTAGTTAATTCCAGGTTAAAAGATTTTAAATGAGTAATGGCAACTTAGAAGAATGGGGATGATTCAGTTGACCTTCCTATGTTCCATGTCAGACACTGCATACTGTTAATTTATCTCAGGAAACTGAATTTTAAAACTCAGAACCCTAGATCTTTTGCATAGATTCACATGGGAATCGGTAATAAAATAATAAATCAGTCATAATCATGGACACCATTTTTCAGTTTCATTCTGCTAAAGCTTTTAGTGCAGGCATTTAACTTAAAGTTAAATGGCAATTTAAGACATACTTAATAGTTAAATTTGCCCCCTCTAATGTAATGCTATTGAATTAGATTTTTTTAAAATCTTATTAACAATTAACTAAATGAATTAATCCTTTTCTTGCTCCTCATATAAGTATAGATTTGAATATGAAGTCTCATTTGATTTATTCTGCTTCCCATTCACAGTTCACAGGCATGATGAAAAAAATACTTTTAAGTATTTCACTATAAGCACATTCATTGTATGTATATTATAGATGAGCATTTAAATGATTATTGGCTAGTAGTGTACAGAATAAACATGTGGATTATATAAGCAACCGACTTGATTAAAACCTAATTTCCATGAATATCATTTCTCTTTAATATTTCTTCATCACTGGCTGTTCCTAAAGAGATATTTCTTGGCTACAGAGTCTGTTGTCCAACTCCTTTTTACATGTATAGTTGATTGTTTTCCAGCCTTTTTCTTTCCCTAGCATTTCAGGAATAGATTATCAGATTCACAAATACACTCGGGCATCCAGGACATTGTTATGGACACTGGAGATTGTATAGCAGATAATAATCACAGTGAAAGTTTCCACATGTCTACTCAGAAGTAATCTCCAGTGTGGCATACTCCCATATAAATAGATATGAGACTGCACACTAAATCATTCAGTGTTTGTATATTCAATGATACATAAAAACTGCAAGCATCATGTATAAATTAACACTGAGTGCCACACTCCAAAACATAAAAACAATCAAGCATCTTGGATATTATCCCCACCCACCACACCATTTATGTTATTGTTTTGGTTCTGCATGCCCTGCAATACATATTTAAAAATAAATCCCTTTAAACTAGAACATGTGATAAAAAAATTTGAGCAGGGTGAGAACCACTGTGCATAATTTTTAAAGAAAAAAAAAAGATACATTTCTTTGTATATTGTTGTTTCCAGACTCAAATTAGACATAAGCTTTGAAGCTTTGAATAAGCTTTGAAGGTAGCAATTTCTTGACAAAGAAGAGGCTGGTGGTGAAATGACAATACATAAAAAGTATGAATGGCAACTGTAGGAAAACAAATGGTGACTATCAGTAACAAATTGCAAATACTATGCTGTAATTTTGTATACTTCTAAAGTTGCTGTCTTAACCATCAAACGGAGATACATAGTACCATGACACATCTTATCCAAGCACTTGGTATTCAATTGCTCTGTTAAGTAGTCCATATTTTACAGTGTCTACAAGTTATTTGGATGAGTTAGCAATCATACTGAAGACCATGACAAGTAAATATAAATGATGCATTTCCTCCACAAATGCTACAGTTCATCCAATAATCCACATAAATATCAAAAAGATGAAGTAGGAAGTATTTTTACCTGGCACCAAGCAGAGGTGAAGTATGCTCTTATATGATATATAAGATCCAATATCTGGGATGCTTAGCCACTATCTTTCCTTGAAGGTTTATAATTTGTGTTCCAAGTTATGAAAAGAGAGCAGAACTGTGTATTTCAACAACTTATGATAGCTTTTCAAAGTACTTTTCTTCTCCTTTCCTTACCCATAATGCCCAAAGAGTTACTTGAGAATCAGTTGTCAAGCGCACATCTGCTCAATCTTTACTAAATTCACTATAATATACAATAGAACTATGCATTATTCTCCTACCATCACATGCTCACCTGCACCAGGAGTCCATTTGCACTACACAATTATAACATTATTAACCCACTTGTGAACAGGCATGGCTGCATTTTATGGACTTCTGGGTTTTGTAGACTGCTGAGGCAATGAAGCTCTCTGGCAGAAAAGTCTGTGTACCCTAAAATTCAAATCCTGGGGTATTATACAGTATTCTCATGGCAGTTAAACTGGAAACATAGCCCTACAAATGTGTAATACACCCAGGCTTCAAGCAAAGTTTGAGTTGGCTGGGGAATGGAAATATATTTTGAGATGGAATGATGTCTTCTAAATTTTTCAAGTGGAAAGTTTAACATTTTTCAAGCTTACCAGTACTGGATTTCTTTTCTTCATCTTTTAAAAAAGTAAAATGTTGCTCCCATCAGCAACGTAGATATAGTCCTCCATGTACCTCCAAAAACTCCCCTGAATTACCCCAGGATGCAATGCTATATGAAAGTGTACTGTTGTTTCCAGGAATGATATGGAGTGGAAGATGGCTGTCCCTGGTTTTCCACTCCACCAAATGCATAGAATTAAGTCTATGAAAACTCATGCTGTCAACTTCTTGAAGTTAGTCTCAAAGGTGCTACAAGATCTCTTTCCATACATTATCAAGTCACCTATAATCTATCTATCTATCTATCATCTATCTATCTATCTATCTATCTATCATCTCTCTCTCTCTCTCTCTCTCTCTCTCTCTCTCTAATTAAGCTTTATTTATTTAGCACTGTAAATTTACACAGTGCTGTACAAAAATTCTTTTTAATTAGATGGTTCCCTGCCCTCAGGCTTATAATCTAAAAAAGACAGGACACAAAAGGAGAAGGGAATGGTGAAAGGGAAGGGAATCAGGTTCAGCAGTTCTTTCTCCCTCTGAGACCTGGACCAAGACAGATGCCATGGAAGGAGGGCTCAGCTTCTTCAGGAAAGGCCAGATGGCGTTTGGCCTGCCTTTTCACTCCTCCAGAGGCCAGGATGGAGTCAGATGCCATGAGGGAGTCAGATTCCATCATTATCTGCTTCAACCCATATTCAATTTATCTATCTATCTATCTATCTATCTATCTATCTATCTATCTATGTCTGCAGCCATCCATATACCTTTTATTAGTTGCGATATTTCTATAACATACTAATGTACGTAATATTTTAAAAAATCCACTTGAATACTTGGAAGTCTGTCTTAGAATCATAGAATCATAGAGTTGGAAGAGACTACAAGGGCCATCCAGTCCCACCCCCTGCCATGCAGGAACTCCCAATCAAAGCATCCCCGACAGATGGTCATCCAGCTTCTGTTTAAAGACCTCCAAAGAAGGAGACTCCACCGCACTCAGAGGGAGTGTGTTCCACTGTCGAACAACCCTTACTGTCAGGAGGTTCCTCCTAATGTTGAGGTGGAATCTCTTTTCCTGGAGCTTGCATCCATTGTTCCGAGCACTGTTCTCTGGAGCAGCAGAAAACAAGCTTGCTCCCTCCTCAATGTGACATCCCTTCAGATATTTAAACAGGGCTATCATATCACCTCTTAACCTTCTCTTCTCCAAGCTAAACATTCCCAGCTCCCTAAGTTGTTCCTCATAGGGCATGGTTTCTAGACCCTCCACCATTTTAGTTGCCCTCCTTTGGACCCACTCCAGTTTCTCCACATCCTTTTTGAATTGTGGTGCCCAGAACTGGACACAGTATTCCAGGTGGGGCCTGACCAAAGCAGAATAGAGTGGAACTATTACAGCCTTGATCTAGACACTATGCTTTTATTGATGCAGCCTAAAATTGCATTGGCCTTTTTAGCTGCTGTATCGCACTGTAATGTAATTTTGATCCCTTCTGAAGCAAAAGCCATGAGAGAGAAGTTCTGTAGACAATTCATTCTATCTATTGAATGAGTAAAAATAGTTCAGCCACTGAGGAAAACTTTGGTCAAAATATGTTTTGCTATGTGCAGATGATGGATTGATGTCATACAGAAGCCAACTGACTTTACTTCAGTCCTCTGTTTCCAGCAAAGCCTCTGCATCATCTCAGACTGTATATGTTCCCCTTCCATTAAGGACATAATGCTCTTATTTATAGAATGTAATGTCTTATGTATTTTTCTAGTGAGTGTATTAAATTGTATAATGGTAAAACTGAAGGCTTTCATGGCCATGGTTTTTTGTGGATTTTTCAGGCTATGTGGCCATGTTCTAGACGAGTTTATTCCTGATGTTTCACCAGTATCTGTGGCTGACATGTTCAAAGAATGCTGGCATGGAAGAGAGTATATGACCCTGGGTAGGGAGGAGTGATTTCCATATTAATCTGTGTATTGTTCGGTTGTTGAATGACAAGGCCTCAGGGTGGAGGATATGCAAAGAGGGTTTGTGTCTGTTTATTTAGTTATCATTGTCTGCTTGGAAAACCCCTGACCCTGGGTGGTTTTCATTTGCATTTTGCTGGATCTTGATTTTAGTGTTTTTCAGGACTGGCAGCCAAACTTTGCTAGAGGAGAAAGGAAGGAAGGAAGGAAGGAAGGAAGGAAGGAAGGAAGGAAGGGGGTATCCTTGGTGCACAATCCTCCTGTTGAAGTTGTCTTGGAGTTTGTGGATTTCAATGGCTTCCTTGTGCATTCTGACCTGATAGTGTTGGCCTGGTTCAGAATTTCAGTGTTTTCAAATAGCATTTTATGCCCAGGCTGGTTTATAACATGTTCTGCTATTGCTGATTTTTCTGGCTTACCCAGTCTGCAGTCTCTCATGTTCCTTGATTCATGTTTCAACACTACATTTGGTGGTCCCTATGTAGACTTGTCTACAGCTGCATGGTATGTGGTAAACTCCTGCGGCCATGAGAAGGTCTCTCTTGTCCTTTGCTGAGTTCAGCATTTGCTGAGTTTTCTTGGTCAGTTTGTAAACCATTTGGAGGTTGTGTTTCCTCACCAGTTTCACTATTCTGTCTGTGACTCCTTTGATGTATGGTAAAAATACTTTCCCTTTGAGTGTTTGTCTTCACTCTTCTGGGTTTTTCTGGGTCTGGCAGCCCTTCTAATGTCTGAGCTGGAATAACCATTAGCTTGTAGAGCCCAGTCTAAGTGCTTCAATTCATCTTCAGGGAAGCTGGGTTCACAGATACTTTTTGTCCAGTCTACCAGTGTTTTTATTGTGCTCCTTTTTTCCTGGTTGATGGTTGGAGTTCTTGTGCAGGTATCTGACCATGTGTGTAGGTTTTCTGTATACTGTGTGGGCCAAACATTAGTTTGGTGTGCAGATGACCAGGACATCCAAGAATGGCAATGTTCCTTCCTTCCTAAACTACTAGTTTATTGTAGCCTGTTAATTTCTTTTTTAAAAGAACTGTTTAATATTTTAAATATATTTAGTGATATATTTTATACATCCTAACTTTAGTTATTCAGTTTGCAAGAGCATATCTTACACTAATTTCATCCAAGCTCAATTTTTATCTACTAAATCGTGGCCAGGAAAAAGAGATGAAAATTGAAAACCCGTTCTTGCTTTTTAAAAAATACAATCACTCCTTGTTATTATGTCTCTTTGGCAGACCAGCCATAACTCAAGCAGATGCAAGTAAAGGTAAAGGTATTCCCCATTGACAAGGTTGTCAAGTCATGTCCGACCATAGGGGGCAGTGCTCATCTCTGTTACTAAGCTGCAAAGCCAGTGTTGTTAGAGATTACTTTGTGATCATATGGCCAGCATGATTGCAGAGAATGCTTTTTACCTTCCCACCAAAGTGGTGCCTATTTATCTACTTGCATTTGCATGCTTTTGAACTGCTATGTTGGCAGAAAAGCAGATGCAGATATTCAACATGCAATGAAAAAAAAAGGCACTGCCTCTGAGAAAACAAATGCAGGATGATAATGTGCCAAAATATGCATGCTTTGCCCTATCAGTCATTCATCTACACCACAGAGTAGAAGCTACTTAATTGATGTGGAACAGCTTGAGAGAGGGATGTACCAGGCATCAGCAGAATACACCAAATAAAACAGCAATACAGGAAGAAAGAATGAGGCATGCCAAGAGACCTAACATTCTGGTATTCTGAAAATGAAAGAGGGGTGCATTAGGAAACATTACTAGTAACCTAGAAATACTACAGAGGAAGAGAAGAGATGGCAGGGTTCTTATCCTTCACAATATCAGTTTTGTATTCTCCATGCTGTATGTATCAAGCAGGATTTTTATTGCGCAGCAGCAAGGGTGTTAAATAAATCCACCTAAAGAGAAATTTGCTGAGAACTGAAATAGCATTAAACTGTCCTTGGTTAATTGATCCTGTAATGGAATCTAGGGCAAGCTTTACTTCTACCAGACTATGTAGGGGCCTTAGTCTGAACAAGAGACATCATTACAAATAATTTATGCATAATTCTTTCTCTTGAATTCAGTCCTAATGAAAGTTTAGCCTAAATGAGAACATCTGGAATTTGAAATAACCTTGCTGTGGCACAGCCACTGGCTATTTTATCATTTCAGTCATCATTTTTAATTCCCAAAGAGTTAAGTGTTTGCTACACTGCACTCCTTTTCTTGATATACATGAATTGAAGTAGAGAATTTTGCTTGAAAATACACATAATTAAACAGATGTATGTTTCTGCTGTTATACTGTTCTAGAGATTAAACTTTCTTTTAAACTTCTCTTTCAGAAGCATTTGTTTTTTAAATTATATTTCCATAACATAAAAGACATGTAAGCATTTCACTCTTATTTTATAAACTGATACGAAATATTTGGTGAGATGTAGTAAAAGAATTTTATTGTAATTTTATATTATCTTTGATACTAACATTGTAGGAAAGGACTTTTTTTCTTTAAAAAAAAATTACTTTATATTATATCAAATTTGCCAGGAGTTCAGGTCCATTTCAGTTAATCTATGACCAACTACTTAATTGGGACTGCTCCTGAATTTACTGTTGGATTTGCTTTGGTTAACAGTGCACAGACTTCTGCTGAGACACTTATAGATAGGGATTGTGGTGTTATGGTTAAAGTGCCGAACCTGGATTTGGGAGATTTAGGGTCTGGACAGACCAGCATTTTGCGCTGGCCTGGGTCTGAACTAGGGGTGCACGGGGGCTGAGCATTTACATGCTCAGCAACCCTACCATGCATTCCGGGCATCATCTTGACATGCCCCCATACAGATGTGCCAAGCCACGATGACATCCATGTGGTGCAGTGCCCAAACAGCACCGCACCGCATAGAAGTCATCATGGTGTGCAAGCGTTCTAATGACGCCCTGCAAGTGGCCTAAAAACAAACCTGCCAGAAGCAGGTTCTTTTTAGGTCTCCCAGAGGCCATGGCATTTGGTTGTTCAGCCTCCATCCAGGGCAGAAAAGGGCGGCATCACACCGCCCCTTTCTGCCCATCTGTCCAGCCCCTTAGATTCTAGTGTACACTGAACCATGAAACTCACTGAATGGCCTTGGCCAGTCACACTCTTTTAGCCTAGCCTACCTTATGGGTTTATTTTGAAAGAAGAGAAGAGAAGAGAAGAGAAAAATAATGTACATTATCTGGAGTTTATTGGAGAAAATACAGAATCAAAAAGTAATTCACACAGAGTGCAGTATAAATGGACAAACTTACCATCCAGAAACCCTAGACAGTACCAAATAAATACTAAAATTGTTGAAGAAAACTTTAATGCTATCAATGACTTTAGTATTACTGCTCTTTAAAAAGAGAGATGAGCATATTCACAAACACACCAGAGTAGTGCAACTATCAGCTTATTATTATTATCAATAATAATTAGCTTTATTTATAAAGCACCATAAACGTACATGAGGAAAAGATTGCTAGACAAATAAGTATGTAAATCTTCACAAATGGCATCCTTGCAGGCAAGAACAAAAAAAATATGATTTTTCCCTTCACTGCAGGGACTTATTCTGTGTGGAAAAATGCACGTGGATTTATTTTTTACAAAAACAGCACAGAAATGCACAGAAATGTTATGCTCAGAAAATGCTGTTTTCTATGCAGGAAAGTTGTTTTCTGTGCAGGAAATGTGCTCTCTCTGCAGTAACATTGGTTAGACCATTTGTAATAATTGTTCTATATGAGTGACTCAAATTTTAATCCAATTCAGCCATAAAACTCAGTGGTCTTGGAAAAATTACCGTAATGCATTCTAATTTGACCATAAGTTTATGTGAAATGACGTAAAAATACTTATGTTTTATAAACCAAGTTCTGTAGAAAGTATTAGTATTGTTTCCAAGGCAATGAGTTATTTTCTGAGCAGTGCATACAGTAAGTCTCCAGGGGACAGAAAAGGACAGAAAGTTCTAAGGTTCCACTAGCAGAACATTGCAATTCATATAGTTTTTTATATGTTGATCATCTACCTTAGTTAAGAGGCAAATTCTATGAGTATTTGCCCTAAATCTAGAAAATCTCACATGATGGACAAGTGGTCCCTCTTTTTGGAAACATCTAGCAACATGGCCATCTTTGACACCACTGGCTTGTCTTTTGAAATTGGTCTTCTCAAGCCAGAGATAAGCTGCCTGACAGTTAAAAAAAACTGTTTGGCTCTGCATACACATCACAGCAGTATTCTTTGCTGGATCCAGTTCCTTTCTCCATGCAGCAACATTTTGAGTAAGGGTTCCTTAGCAAGGAAAGCCATCATGTTTCTTCTGAGCATCTATCACCTTTGTTGGTACAGAAAAATTCCATCTAAGACCACAAAATCTATGCTTAAAAAGTAGAGATGTGAAAAGGAAACCAGAGATGGTTCTATGGTGCTTTTCTCAATTGAACCATATTCATCAATTATAATTAGCACCATATGTGTTTTCGAAACAGCTGCTGTTCTCCAAGCTTGAATCTCTACAGGGTTCTAAGTCCTCTGTGCATATCTATGAAAAGCCAAACAATGTCGTTGTTTGTGAAATAAGTTTTCAGGCATTTTATAATTTGTCATTCATCAGGAATTCACATGGTGTTTCGTTCAAAATTATGCTTAAGATATTTTATTTTTAATAGAAAACAGCTTTTCTCAGAAAAATTTCACCCACTGTTAAGACAATAATACCATGTTTGGTCAAGAAGGATGTTCTGCAGAAAAATGGGGCTGAGGTTCACAATAATCTTGTGAAAGCTACAAGATAAGAAACAATACTTATATCAGGATTCATTGCAACTCAGAAGCTCAGCCCACATTAATATAATTGCTTTAGAAATTTTGCTTTCCAATTTTCCTGTGGAAATAGTGTGAAGTGATAGTATGTGAAGTTTTCTTCCAATAATGGTAATGAATACAATCTAGTGAAAGCTAACTACACTAATGTTCCACTGAACATAATGAGACTTCCAGATGTCCTCTTTCCTAGCAATGGTAGCTGAAATCCAAGAAGTAAAACAGGAAATGTCTATAGAAAGATATCTATTCTCAACAAGGTGTAGAACTGCTATTGCTGATTAGGCATAATAGTTTCTTCTGTTCCTTTTGTGCTGATATAGTTAGTGCATATTGCTTGCCATCTGGCATACGACTTTTCTGTTCTCAAGGGGATGGAGAATACACTGGCTATGGGCTGTATGCTCCCCAAGTGTTCCTTGTGCACCAAGCAGTTAACCACCATTAAAATTTTGCCAGCAGCAAATAACATCTGTCATTTCCCTTAAAGCAAGACAAGCAAGGAACACACACCTTTTTGACAAGGTGATTAACTTTCTCAAAACTGTCTTGGAAGCCCTGATCGGTTTCTAAACAGGGCATATGCTCCTTGTGTAACTTGTTTCAAAGACAGATATTACAGTTGTTCATTCACAACTGATGTATCACCAATTTTTAACCACACAACCACAAACATGAGATATGAATTTATCTTTTTTTTAAAAAAAGCAAACAGGGATTTGTTTATTTTTTTACAAACTAGTTAGCATTTTCAGGGACTGAAACTCTTGTAAAGTTAGGGGTGGGAGCAATGGCCACCCCTACCTACAGTTGGCAAAGGTTCTCAATATTGTTTTTCCTCAACTCTCTAGCAATAACTTCTTGTTGATATACTTCTATTTGGTATTTTTATTGGTTTTGTATGTACTTAATTCACATACTTTACTGGCTAGTTTTACAACAGTGATGTCTAAGACAAGTGATATACAGAGCAATCCTATGGTGGAAGAACAGTTCAGGCTAAATTATGACCACATTGAAAGCACAACAGGCTCACTGCAGCCACAGTGGGATGTGGTTTTCACTTTATTTGTCTTCATTTTTCTGGCCTATTATGAGGTAATTCACTATGCCACTTGAAGGCAAGTATAGTTTTCAGTTCGCTTGGAAGTGTGTGTTGGGGAAATAAGAGATCTTAGGACCTTGTGGATCCCTGATTTTCCTAGCTGCCAAGACCATAGAATGTCCCATTTTGATCCACATTTTCAGTGGGATAGAAAAAGAGCAGAACTTTCTGCTTTTATAAGGGTGGGAGGGAACATATCAAATTATTGACTCTGCCTGTTGTTAAGACGGAACATGCAGGTCTGTCTAGTCTCTTTGCTCTTCTGCATTGAAAGCTGAATTGAGGCACAGTCTGATTCTGTCTGATGTCTCTGAGGCCAAGGACCCTTTGGAAGCTTCAGTCATGACACCTTTCTGTTTTATCAGTATGCTCTTGCTTTGACACGAAATGTGTAGAGGAGAGAGTGTACACTATAGCTAGTTATTGGAATTTAGCTGCACTAAAGATACACTCAATGTACATCAATACTTTATCCATATTTTTAATGAGAAAACAATATTTTGTTTCATAAATATTCTTCATATGTATGTCCCATGAAGATCTCAGCCAGACAGTGCATGTCATCAATAGCAACTGGTCTTACCATTCCTCCAGTATCTTCACAAGCCAGATAATAGCAAAATGAAAATTGAATCTTAATAATTCAAGCTAGTTCTAGTACTTTCAAAATATGGGGATCAATATTAATGTTAAATCCAGTTTGCACCATTATTCAATAAACTAGATGTGATAAAAGAGATGAATTAATTCCCTTCCCTAAGGCAACTTCTTAAGACTTATGCCCTACTTGTGCATCCTGAGATGTATCCAATGCATTTTGTTGAATTATATAATATTATAAGATTTGCATTCCCTAGTGCCTCATAATTACAGTCCAACAGTGCCATCCACTGCATTTCTATATAATGTCCTCATACTGTATAACACTTTTTTTCTGTAAATGGCTTCTAAGTGAATTATGAAGCCATAATTTTTAACCTTCTACGTTGTTCAAAAGGAAATAAGGGAGATTTTCAGAAAGAGCAAAACTATTCCAACTAGTGCCAAGTGTCTTTTGTTTGGATAAAATAAAGTTTCCCCAGCCATTTTGTTTGAATTGACAATGCCACAAATCAATATGTAACTTCAACTAGAACTCAGCATTGTGTCAATTATGATATTTACTGTTTTTAAAAGAGATGTGGGATATATTTTTATTATAAGAATACCAGTGCTAATACTTTTGTCTCTGATCCAATTGAGCTGCCTTTGTGCTTGCCCGTTTTTGTTTTTGTTTTTTAACTACAGTGCTTGGGAACCCCATGAATACACAAGCTCATTACACAAAAGTGCTCTACAATACTTCAGTACTTCTGTTTCAAGAACTACTTCAAGGCTTCATATGTGTCAAGACAACTCCTGCCTCTTAGAAAACTATTACTTGGCAAAACAACAACAACCACAACCATATAAGAGTTTAGGTATGTTTTGCATAATATGAATGCCAATTATGGGATTATTTTTGTATAAATGTATCCAGTGACTTCATATGTGAGCTTGGATGAAAACAAAATTCTATTTATTTATTCTACTTCTTGGCATTAAGCGATGACTAGTCTAAATATTTTCATACACCCACTAAGGAGGCCATTTCTCTGAGAGTGCATCTAGACTGTAGAAAGAATGCAGTTTGGCACCACTTTAAGTACTGTAGCTCCATCCTATGGAATACTGGGATTTCTCATTTTGGAAGGGCTTTAGGCTTCTCTGCCAAAGACTGCTGGTGCCTCACAAAACTACAAATCCCAGGATTCTGTAGGATGGAGCCCTGGCAGTTCAAGTGGTGTTAAAATGCATTATTTCTACAGATGCACCCTGAAATGACCTCTGGCTATAGCCTCTGTGTATCTACTGCAGTACACCTTGATGCCTATGGGGTGATGCAGATGGGGCAAAAGCAATGGCTAGAATGGTCATAGTCTCAAAGCTGCCACAGTCTTAAATGGCCTGCTGGCAGGAGCAGATTTTTGCCATTCCTTTTCAGCCCAACTTCAGGCCACCTTAGGTGGACTCAGAGCAATTTCTGGATTGTTTGGGGGCATGCATCTTTTGAATGCCCAGCCTGCTAAGCACCCAGAAGGCACCTTATTTGGCCTGTGTATTTCAGGCTTATAATACATATTATAACACAGTGCAGTGATATGATGTAAATCAGGGAATAAAATATTATTGTTTCAAATTTACTAAGGCTGCAGTCTTATATAGACGGTATAGACAACCACCAGGGGCCACACTGCACACATTTGTTCAACCCTGGACCCTACATCATTGCTTTGGGATCTTTCCCCATTGCTTTGCGACCCTCTAGAAGTCTTCCATCAGTCTATACAAGCCATTTTCCAAAATGGGAAGGAACCATAACAGGAAATCTGGTTTACAGTTTGCTGTAAAAATATGATGCTCCCTTTCAAAATGGAGCATGCACACACACACACACACACACACACACACACATATATATATATATGATTGGACTAGTAGTTATTCAAGCAGCCTTAATCTATTACTTTAAAACTGCTTGGTCTTCCCTGAAAAGTGTGAATAGGAATGGATGTGATGTGAACTCTTTAAATTCAAAAAGACCTTTCATTAAATTTCTTATTGTCAACTAATAATAATAATAATATAATAATAATGTTTTATTTATACCCCGCTCTTCAGCCAAGACTATCAGAGCGGCTTACAATTTGTTAAACAAACAGCTTCATTTACAATTGTAAGCTATTTGCCCCCAACAATCTGGGTACTCATTTTAGCGACCTCGGAAGGATGCAAGCCTGAGTCAAGCTTCAGCCCTTTGCTGGTCTTGAACTCGCCCCCTTCTGGTTTTGAGTGAGTGGCTGCAGTACAGGCATTTAACCACTGCGCCACCAGGGCTGACTACTTTTAAGTGTGTTTATATTCAAGAGCAGAGTATAAGAATATAAAGAATGACTTGTTAACATATTTATAAGTCATTATTTATTATCTTTATTAGCAATTTAGGTTTCAAAATTATTTCACCTATTATAATATCCACTTTGCAAACTAAATGTCACTCATCAATTCAATTTCAAGAGAATGGCTCACAGAACAATTCAGAGCAGCAATTCAAATGGCTTGTTATAGTTCATTATGACTAAAATGTTCACACTCCCTCCCCCCCCCACACACACACTGTACAAATATGATTTTATATTCAATACGCAAGAAACTTGATTCATTAAAATTGTTCACTGGTAAGTCTGCAACAAACGTCCTAGAGAAATGTCAAGATAAGGCAGCAGGGCTTACTACCAGATTAATACCCAAACATAATTAGAAGTAAGACAGGTGGTTTACTACCTACTGAAATGAAAAGTGTGCCAAGTACATTGTAGATATTTGTTGCTAGGATTTTACTTCACAACATAAACATCCTGAATACAACTGGAAAAGCAACATAAAGAAGTGGGCTTCTCTCATCCACCACTATTCCATGATATATAGTTGTGATGTTCCCTCTTTTCTTTTTTCATTTTGAAAAAGAAATTCTTAGTCACATCTTCAAAAATGCTGACATTCTTGTAAAGCATGCATATTGCTAGTTCTTCCCATGCAAAACAGTGGTAAAACCCCCACAGACATCAAGGCCAGCACATTTTCAAAATTATACAGGAGGTGAAGGAGAAAGTACAGCTCATGGCAACATATGGTCCTTGGGACTCCAGGAAGCCCCTGAATCCCTCATACCCTTTTTTAAAAAGTGGATGATATTTCCCCTCGCAATATCAGAAACCAGCGAAACACCACCACAAATAGTGTGGCTTTGTCTCAACCACCACCTTGATCCTCCCCATGATCCCCTAAAACACAACAAAAATAAAAACAAAGTAGTCAAAAATGGACAAAAACAAAACCAGAAATGTCAAACCATAATTCCTGCTCATGTCAAGAGCACTAGTATGATTTGTCGTAGGAGTAGAGATGGAAAAATTCCACACACATATACACCAAGTTGTCTAACTCTGCTATAGGAGACTTTCTGGCTGGTGTTGCAACTTCTTTTGAAAAAACAGGTATGCAGTTTGGGGATTCTCCTTGATCCACCATTGTCACGAGAGTCCCAAAATTATTGGTGAGTTACACACTTGCCTGGATGGGGAAATGCATGTTCTGATCTGCTCCAATTTGGATTACTGTAATGTGTTATTCTTGGGGCTCCTCTTGGAAACAGTTTGGAAGTTTCAACAAGCACAAAATTTGGCAAGGAAAATTCTTGTCTTTGACTTCTCTTTGGTGATATACCAACTTCAGGATGAGCTCCTGAGGGTGGTATACTTAGTGCCAACATTGCATCCCCTTCAGTGGTGCCACAGTGGTTAAATGCCTGTACTGCAGCCACTCACTCAAAACCATAAGGTGGTGAGTTCAATACCAGCAAAAGGGCTCAAGCTCGACTCAGGCTTGCATCCTTCCGAGGTTGCTAAAATGAGTACCCAGATTGTTGGGGGCAATTAGCTTGCAGTTGTAAACTGCTTAGACACTCCTTAGGCAGCATGAAGCAGTATATAAATGAAGCTGTTTGCTTGTTTGTTCAGCACCAAACAGAAACCTTTTTATTTTCCTACACATTTATATTGATTATATTTTTGGCTCGTTCAGTAATTTTATTCTTCAATTTGTTGTTTATTGTTTATATTTTAACATTTCACTGTTCTAATATTTTAAAGTATATCCCTCTGAAATCCAATTTTTGAATTATAAACCCTTAAAAATTAATAACATTTTATATAGTACAATAGCTGCTCTTCAACCAATTACGGATCCCTTTAAAATCTTCACAACTTTATCAGTGGTAAAGTGACACTCTAAAGTATTAGACTATGTTGTTCCAGATCCCATGGACTAGAATTGATTCAAAAGAACTTTAACACACCAATGAATTCAAGTGTCAAGGCATTTGTTAGTTCCTTCAACATACTTCAGTACATAATCAAAATGCTCTAGAATTCTTGTGTGCAAACAATAATTTAGACTGCTGAACATAACAAAAGCATTTGTATTCTTTTATACATATAAGTGAATGGATGTGTCATATAGATTACGTTTGTTGATTACACAGCTCATGGTTCTTTCTATAGTGCACTGTCTTGAATTCATTGAAGGTAATGAATTAGTCTGCATACTTATTTCACATTTTTTTAACATTTTATCTGGGTTTCTGTTGGATGACACTAGATAGATCAGATATAGTATAGTTTCTCAGATGCCTTCTCCAAATTCTTCAGGCAATGTTTTCTTCCTAACAAAACATCTTTTGCCAGACTTTTCACCAGAAGATTCACAGGAAGAGAATTAAATTTGAATGCATTTGTTAAAAATGTAGCCATTCAGAATCCTAATCTGAAATGTTGACAAAAACTGAAATCCAGGATTCTTTCAGTAAAACTATGGCTCTCATTCACAGACATACAAACACATCTTGGAAGCATTTTATTTTGGTCAAGCTTAAGTGCATAAGAACTTTGGTTTCTTTACTGGAATTCTTAAAGTAAATTTCTAATTGGTAATAAAGAGAATAAATAATGACATAACTGTGTTAACACGTTAACAAGTTATAATGACATATGTGTTCTTGAACATAAATTTCTTATTATCAACTACATTTAAGTGTGTTTACTTATTGGTCTTGTTCTAAGAGCTCAGATCACATCCATACTTCTTCACAATTTCCAAGGGAGGCTTGAAAAGAAAGGAAACAAGGATGACCAACTCTATAAAGGTGGCAGTGTGCTGACTACTCTTGAAGAAGTTCACTCTGGGCCAGGGCATCATTAGAATGTGGCATCTACATGCTGCACACTTTTGATGATGCCCTGGAGCTGCTTAGAAGCCGGGCACAGACACCCAGACATGGGTGGCTTCAAGATGCTCCAGTGGCACAGTATATAGATGTCACACACCAACGGAGTGTCTTGAAGCCACCATGGGGCCGCAGCACAGCAACTAAAGGCAGCAGATCTTTGCCACTTCTTTTTGGACCAGATTCAGGGTGCATTGGGGCCATGATGTGTGGTTACTTTGGCCCCAATCCATCTACAGGAGGCACTCCTACTGCTCCATCTGTTCCCCCTCCCCCATGGAACTCATTGGCTAATGTCCTAATTTTCCTAATTTCCAGTTGGGTACTGACCAACTTCAATTAGATGACACTTTCTGTCTGCATTATTACAACTCTTTTCTGGTCCAAGTTCTAGAGTAGAAATTACTTTTGTCTCGCCAATATTTTCCTAGTGGAAATCATCCCACGTTGTAAATTGTGGTTTTGTTTTTGTTTGCATTTTTATATAAAAACATCCATGTGAGCATTTCCATTTAAACAGTACATAAATATTTTAAAAGAAAGAAATGAACAAGCCAGCTTTAACCACCAGGTCCAGTTAAGTGACTGCCTCATGCAATAGAATTGGCAATAATTGTCTCAGGCAATGGGTCATGAAAAGAAAACTGTTATTTATTCATTTAATTTGTTATAGTTTTACTGTCAGGGAGAAGGAAAGACATTATCTTCATATTCCCAGCCAAAGTAACCTGGCTAACTTTGCCAAAGTTTTGTCTTTCCAAAACAAGTTAGCTGGCTTTAAGTATTTTGGGTGCTTTGACTCTGGTATCATCACTTACTCCTCTTCTTTAGGCAACTAAATGTGTCAAGCCAGCTTTGATTATGAAAATAAAACATTGGTTGACTGAGATGAAAAACTGAAAATCCAATAACCAGAACAAGCTAGGGAAGAGTCAGGGAGCTATAGGAATGCAGGGTAGGTCAAGGCCACCCCTGCCATGCAGAGAATAAAGTGAACTGCTTCAAGTGACACCATGATGATGAGACAGATGGAGATAGACACTCAGGCATGAAACACATGGGCCAAATAAAGCACCTTCTGGGCACTTTAGGGGTGTGGCATTCAAATGACGCACACACCCCAAACTACCCAGATGCGGCTCCAAGGCTGCTTAAGGTGGCCTGAAACCTGCCCAAAAAGGAGTGGCAAAAAGCTGCTCCTACCAGTGGCCATTCAGGACTGCACCAGTGGCCAGCTTCAGAACTGAAGTATCTGCTCACCACAGCCCTGGACCAATTGGGGCTGGAGCAACCTCTGGTTGCTCCTTTTGCCCTATCTCATTGGTTGCTATTTGGGCTCCACTTCAGGCAGAAAAATGGGTTAGGTTAACACTTGGCTAAGGTCAGAAAAGGCTTTTCTGTTAAAGGGAAGTATCAGGATGAATGAATGACTGGAGAGATGCTTCTAATCCAACATCCCTAGAGGCATCTGCCAGTAGAATTGTTCACTGTTATCCACCACAGTTAGATATGGGGACTTGGGCTTAGGCTACTTATTAAAAATACAACTCCTCATTACCACCTATGTTGTGTAGTAAGCTACCTTTGAAATGGAGGAACATTCTAAAGAGGCTTGTGATATGGTACAGATTTTAAAATGCCCAGTTCTTTGCATATGCCTAAAATAGATCTTTGGATTGCAAGCATTAACAGGTATATATTTCTTCATGACTCTTTCTCCTTACATGAAAAAAAAATGTTAAGGTTTTTCCTGTTTTCCCCTCTGAGGATGTTCTCATCTCTGAGTCATGCTTTCATGTTTCTTTGGGTTCTCAGCTAGAAGGATGCAATGTTTCCATGGGAACTGCATGCAAAGCAGTAAAATCCAAACAAACTTGTCTCTCACTAGACAGGCTTGATAAGTACCATCTTATTTACTCATTCTAATTCTAGGAGCACTATAACAGTTCTAGAAAAACTTGATCAGTTACCATTTTTAAAAAAAAAACAGCTATGTCCATCTACTTGCATAGTTTTTCTGATATTCTTTATGATATTTGAGGAGAGCAGAATCCCTCCCATTGAATTTCAGTCCTCTTGTTTCATGAGTTAGGAAAGAGTATACAGATTCTGAACAGATGGATGGATAGATCAATGGAATTAAAAGGCCAACTGGAGTCTAAACAAATAAAGATGACTGAACATTTGGGTTAGTAAACCAATGATTCATCTTGGGACTTTCCCTCAAACTAAAGAAACTGTCCATCACACCTAGACTCAGGGAGCATTTTTCATAGGTAGCTTTTAAAGAGCCATTTCAAGTCCCAGCATGGAAGTTGCCAAAAATGCTTCTTTGTTGGGAAGATATTCATGTGGGTGTGCAACATTGGTAAACCGCTTAATCTGCTAATCAGATCAACTGTGTAGACAGAGACTGAGAGAATAAATTGCCCTCTGATCAAGAGAAAAAGACAGTGAGAAACACTGCAATCTACTTTTTTATTTAAGGATTAATAATAATAATAATAATAATAATAATGTTTTATTTATAACCCGCCCCTCTAAACGAGCTATCGGGGCGGGGTACAGCAAAATTAAAAACAATTACAAGTTCTTCCACCCCAATCCCTACCTCCCACCCCTTAAACACAGAATTAAAAACAATAATAGTAGAACAAAACAATATCTAAAATCAGTCATTCTTTGGCAGTATGGTGAAGGTGTCTGATATGTGGCTGGGGAAGGCTGGGGGGAGTTCTTGTTTTAGTTGTGGAGCCGGGAAGATTTAACCACTGTCCGGGAAGGCCTGCTGGAAGAGATATGTCTTTAGAGCTTTTTTAAAGCCAGCAAGGGTCATAATAAGACACATCTCATTCGGCAGGCCATTCCATAGACTGGGAGCAGTAGTAGAGAAAGCCCTCTGGGAGGTCTGAGACAGTCTGGTCTTCATAGGCTGTAGAAGATTTCTTCCAGAGGACCGGAGCATGACGGGGGGGGGCTCATATAGGAAGAGATGGTCCCTAAGATAAGATGGACCCAAGTCACGTAGGGCTTTAAAGGTTAAAACCAACACCTTGTGCTGTGCCTGGAAACTAATCAGCAGCCAGTGGAGAGACCTGAGCACTGGTGTTATGTGCTCTCTCCTAGATGTTCCGGTAACAAGCTTGGCTGCCATATTCTGAACCAACTGAAGTTTCTGAGTTAAGCACAAGGGTAGCCCCATGTAGAGCGCATTGCAGTAATCCAAGCATGAGGTTACCAGGGCATGTACCACATTTTCTAGATCCTTCATGTCCAGGTAGGGGTGCAGCTGTCGTATCAACTGAAGTTGATAGCAGGCACTCCTGACCATTGCATTCACCTGACTCATCATGTGAAGCAACGAATCTAGCAGTATCCCCAGACTGCGAACAGAGTCCTTCGTGAAAAGTGTGACTCCATCTAGGACTGGGAGTTGTATTCCCGAACAATGGCACTCTTAATTGTTTTAGTTATTTGTTATAGTTGATCATATGTATTGTGACTGTTGCTTTTTATTGTTTGGTAGGCGATATTGAGTTAGGGATTGGTAGACAATTATGTTTCAATGTAGGCAAGTTTAAAGTAATACTCATTAATGATACTCAGTGTCAAAACACACTAAAATGAAAATTTTCCTACAAAAGATAACCAAATTGAGCAAGGAGCTGGAGCTTTCCTGTGAGGAAAGTTACAACAATGTCTTAGCTTACACACAAAAAAAGGAAGTAAGTAGGGATATCATCAAAGTATAATGTATGCTGTGGAGAAAGTGGTGTCCTATAAAATGCATGGTGGGAAAGATTCAGTCAAGTAAACAGAACTTTTTTCACATCATGCATAATTAATCTATAAAATTTACTAACTCATTATAGAGTGTTGGCCTCCAATTTGGACAGTTTAAAAGGGTGATTAGAAAAAATAATGAACGATAAAGCTATTAATGGTTACTAGTCATGATGAGTATATATTTCCTTCAGTATCAAAAGCAGTATCCTCCAAATATCAGCTGATCATGATCATGACTGAGAGGGTCCTATTGTACTTATCTCATGCTTGTGAACTTTCAAAAGCCCTCTGGTTGATGAGTATGAGAACATAACAGTTGCATTTTCACATATCCAAAGGTGTGTGTGAAAAATTCTCACATTTATGAAGCATACAAGCCAACTAAAAGTAAAATGTACACTAAACAATAATTATGTGTGAGAGGAGGATTTTAATGTTATTTTAAAACTGAAAGGATGTTTTTAATTATTAAATTATTCATTTGTTGGGAGCAGTGTTGAACTATCACCTAGAACTCTTTAAAGACAAAATCTTTTAGAATAAATTAATAAAAGTTCATTAAGAAAGAGGGAAAATCTGAATGATTATCAGAGTCAGTAATCAATTTTATCCTAAATGTAGAGTAATAAAAACTGGACTTTAAAAATGTCTGTTAGTAAAGGCTGTTTTTTTCCCCAATTGGGTTATTGTTTTGATAGAATTTAGAAAAAGAAATACATTGATTCATCCACTGTATTCATGGATCTGGTAACATAGAAGAAAAGCAGGATGCACAATTATTCTAGCCATCTTTTTATTATAAGGCAGACAGTGTCACAAACTAATTAGCAGAGTAAAATTGTGTTGATATTCCAGTCTACAGAACCTTGACCTTTCCTTCATCAACTAATCATAATAAGCCTAGTCATAAATGGTTACTCCCACTAACCTCCAGTCAAAACAGCCAATAAAAAGGACATAATTAATTAGAGAAACATTTTTATACAACTAAATAGATTTAATTTCCAGTTAGGTTGTTCTAATCGCTGTCAGAGAATATGCATACTTGACCTTTTCCAGCTCTTAAGGTCCAGGCAAGAACTCAGCAACTAGATGGACTGAAAAGAAAAGGCCACTATATGGGAATAGCTGGTCATCTTTTAAATCAGGATTATCATGTAATTGCCAAAATCAATTTAGATTTCCAAAAACATTTATATATTAATGTAAAATACAAAAGAGAAAATAAATCATAGGAATGCACAGTGTGTTGAAATTTGTATTGCAAATGAAACCAGCTTTTTAATGAACCCATGTGAGTTAATCTTCTGTAAAAACGTGAAGATTTTCCCTTTGATATGATTGTCTAATTATGTCCAATTGTAGGGGGCAGTGCTCATTTCTATTACTAAGCTGAGGGACCCAACTTTGTCAAAGATGACTCTGGTCATGTGGCCAGCATGACTGCATGGAAAGCTATTACCTTCCCACTGAAGTGGTCCCTATTTATCTACTTGACTTTTTCATGCTTTTGAACTGCTAGGTTGTCAGAAGCTGGAACTAGTGACAGGATCTCATTTCATCCCACAGTGCTTGGGTCTTGAACTGTTGATCTGCCGACCTTGCGGTCATCAGAGTTGTTATCTTAACTGCTAAGCTACAGCATCCCTTCTTCTGTATTTCTGTACTGCCCTATTAATTGGGTTAACTGTGGTACTGTCCAGATCTGATCAAATAAATTGTATTAAGGATGGTATTGTTATTGTTTTTCTTTGAGAGGTAACACATATCTTTGTGCCTGTTGAAAAGCCACATAGCATAAGGAATATCCTAACCTGACATCACACTGATTGTTTGCAGTACCTATATACCAAAAACAAAAACAAACCAAAAAAACAAAAAATAAACCCAAAACACTCATTCTCAACAAGAGCATATAAGGCTTACTACATAACATCATCAGCCATTATAATAGCTGATGACAGCTGATAGATAGATAGATAGATAGATAAGAGAGAGAGAGTTGCTTAGATAAGATATTTGTATAGATATTGCTTGTTTATGTCTCTAGTCAACCTACCTAGTGTGCAATTTAATGAAATCTTCTAATTAGAACTTTCAACACTAGTGTATAACATCAATGTGTTAATGTATAGCATGTTTCACATTAAAAGATATAGGTTCTGAATGCGTTTATACTTAGGACATAGCACATAAACAAGAGATCCATCTTATCACCACCTTAGAAGCCTTCAAAAAGGCCATCAAGACACATCTCTTCTGGTGGGTCTTCCCAACCTGACCTCACGAAGGATATCCACATCCGCCTTAATGGTCCTCTCAACTTTGATTATTTTAAACTGTGTCCTTGTTGGAATTTTAATGTGCATTTTTTATTGTTTTAAAGTTGGGAGGGACTAGAGCTTGATATAAATTCTTATTGTTTCATTGTAATTTTATTTCTGTTGTAATCCCACCTCGATCCACAGAAATGACCAGGCCAATCAGAATTATTGTTAGCTCTAAGAACTATCTCCTAGGTATAAATTGATGCAAATTTATTTAAAAGTCATAGTATGATTTTTAAAAAGACCTCATCATACAACTGTACATATATCTACTCAGAATTAGGTCCCAGTGAGTTCACTGTGATTTACTCCCAGGTTAGACAGTATAAAACTTCAGTATTTTCAAATATATGAAGTTGGCTAGAAAGTGTTTAAACCTACATCTCAGTCCCTGTGCAGACTGACTATTAAGGCTGGCCTGGGGGCAGAGTTGGGGCATCGTGTCCACATGACGCACACCCCGACTCCGCTCCCAGGGTGCCATGATAGCACGCACTGCTCCACACAGTGCACTGCATCATGAGACTCCTCTGGCACTGCATCCACATGACACAGAACTACAGGAGCACCTTCACGCCCTTTCCAGGGAGCCACTTTTTGTGCCTCCTTTTTGCACCCTGGAAAGGCTGGATCAGGGCTGTGGCATGCAGTTACCAATCCAGAGCACCTGAAGGCAACTGCAGGCTGCCCCTTAGGGGTGGTCTGCACAGCCCCCAAGTGATCAAATGTTTTGTTTTTGGTTTAAAAAAGATTTTGGCATTTGGAATGTTATCATTATTTTATTAAAATATTATCTAAACAGTGTGCAGACCCTAGTCCCTTAGGGAGATTGTCAAAATCCTACAGAATCCTGTGATTGGCAGATCAGGGAGGGATATTTCTTTTTCATTATTATTTTTATTTTTTTATTAAAAATACAATAAAAAGAAGTACAATAAAAAGTCTAAACTCCTACAATAAAAAAGCTAAAACTCTACAAAATCACGCAAATATCAAATAATCTTTCGAAACCTTCAACCTTTCAAGAATTCAAGAATATCTCTCACATAAACTCCCATATAATCTTTCTTGTTTTGAATAAGCCAGACCACAGCAACCCCTGACAAGCTGGAGGGTGAAAATCTGCAAGGCTTGCATTAACAAAGTCAACACAGGGAAGCCAACTTTCGTAAAAAGAATCTTGGTTTTGTGGTTTTAGATTATATTTCATTTTATCTAGTAGCTTCTCCATTAGCCATTGGTCCCACATTCTTTTCCACCAGTTATCCATAGACACAAGACCTGTCTTCCAAGAGTTAGCCTCTTCAAGTCTAGCTGCTGTCAAAAGGAAGGAAAGCTTTCTATATTTTAAACATTTGTTGTTCTTTATTTAAATTGAAAGTAATAAAAAGGCTGGGCAAAAATTAATTTTTTGATTTGTAAATAAAGCAGTTTGTTTAATAACTTACTATTATTATTATTATTATTATTATTATTATTAGACATTCAATCCACATATGGTAGTATGTCCCTAAAGCTATCCTCTCCAACATAGAGGTGACATGGACTTTATCATTTGTGATAGTCTGGTGGGGGTTCTCTCTGGTCAGGGCTGATCTCAATTTCAACAAAGGAGATGACCATACAGCAGACCAATCAGTATCGGAACAGATATATTTAGTTCACTTTCCCAAGTTGTTTTAGAACCTTTAATATCCTGGTATGATTCCATCGAGATATAATGGTATATATGGGAAACTGAACCTTTAGTATTTTCAGAAGGAGTGTTGCATAGCAATTCAAAGTTTCTCAACATTTCCCCTTTCTGAGTTAAACAAGAATAGAATGTTTTAATTTGATTAATTTGAAACCAGGAACCATAATTGCTTGTGAACTATTGTATAAAGATTTCAATGGGCCAAAATTCATTTCCCGAACCACAGGGAGGGATATTTCAATTCTTAGCCAGAAAGCTCTAGTGTCACCCCTAACTACCAACCACATGACTCCATAGGAGGTTGTCATGGTAGTTAAAGTAGGATCATAGTGCTATAATTATGGAGTGTGAAAGGTGCCATGGGCTATAATTCAGCATGAATACAGTTGTTCTGAGCATATTGATGTTGGACTGTAGCCTGATTCATATGTAAGGGCTTCATGCAAAGCTTTACTGTACATATACAAGCATGCAAAGCTTTACTGTACATATACAAGACCTTCTTGTTTGTGCATGAAACATTATATTGCTCTTTTTGGTGGGAAATGTAGGTTTAGTACCAGGGAACTCTCTCATTAGTCACTCCTTCTTTGGAAATTCTTTACCGATTTTTTTTTTTTTTTTACAATAATAGGGTCAAGTATTAATTTTATGCTGTGCCCTGAGCTAATAAAACAAGAAACATTATTTGTCTGAGTTCACCACAGAAACAAATGTAAGACATGACAGATTGGTACAGAACACCTACAGAGGTGGAGAGGAACAAAATACCAGAGGCAGTAGATCACAGATTAGACAAATTAGCTCTAAAGAGAGATGACAGCTTGTTGGAATAATATTTCAATGAGCAAACAAAATCCCAAACCATTATCTTTTTATTTTAACACATTGCAATTGTTATAAAATATATGTTGAAAGTTATTTTACTAAAATAACATCTTTTCTCCTGCTTCTCTTCATGGTTGCATTTGGGAGTAAACAGTATCAAGCCACCCTCTTGAGTGAAACAGTCAAAGCGAGACACCAATGTCTTGGCTTGTTTTATGGTTAAAACAACCTGTTCCTTTTTGCTACTCAAGAATATTACTGTAGCAGTCATATTTTCAGTATCTAGTTCTTTCTATGAATAAGAATGGAAAATGACTGAAAATCTTATGAATTATATCCTCTTGTTCAAAGTTAGGAAAAGTTGGCTGGTGATTTTGGCAGTTATAGTCCCCAAGAGTTACTTTTCTAAACTCTGCACTGTCTCAATTCTGTTTCTATTTCCATGAAGTCTTTTAGTATCTAAATATTATCCAAATTTCACAGATTAAAACCAGGACATGTGTGACCAAGCAACATCAGAGTGTGGTCCAAGACAGCAAAAGTTATTAATGAGAAAGAAAACACAAACTTGGACAAGTTGCAGCAGTCTGTTTTTGCCTGAGGACAAGGCGGGCAAGATTCTGCCATCTCCTCTCCCTCCTGTTGAGTTAATTGAGTACAAATATTTTTGCATTTTGAACTGCTTTTGCAGCAATTAATGTAATCTGAAGCCAAATGGAATAAGTGGGAACAGGACATAGAAACTGGGAAATTTTAAAAGTTGCTGAAAAATTGTGACAACAGAAGATTGATCTGCTTCTGCCAAAAAACTGGTTGCAGTGTATGCAATTTCAGGGCAGAACCCCACTGTCTCTATGACACCAGAAGCGAGCATGCCAATATGATCAAGGTAGTCAGCATGAACTCCCAAGCAGGCAACAAAGTGCCAGACTTCAGGTCAGGGAGCTGTCTCTTTAAGGCTTCCAATTTGCTGAGGCCTAAGGGGCAGAGCCTGGACTAAACATATAAGAATCGTCCATTCATCTTTAGAAGAAGGTGCTCACTTGGTACCTTATTAACTTTGGCCTCTGTGAATTAGATCAAGTATGCATTAATGCACCCACAATACCATCCTTATAATAGAGAAGATATAGTTGATTCCACTTCTGGTGATACAGCCTTTTGTCCCATCAGTACATTAGGTCCCACTTGCCACTTATGAAAGAAGTACATCAGATATATACTAATTTCTGTGCTAACAGTGAGGACATTTATAATCTTTCCTCCTATGTCCAACAAATACCTATATTTGTTTATTAAACAAATAAATAAAATAAGGTGGCAATCAAGGAGCGATGGAACTTGCAGATTTGAAAGTTTGTTTCATGTACCTCCCACACCTTGGGGCATCTGTGCTTTGGATCTGCTGTTTAATTATTGGGCTGATTTTGAAGGTCATATTTCAATGACTGCCAGAGAGAAACACTTTGGAGCAATTATATTCTTTCCCAAAATGTCCAGAGTGGCCCTTGGTTAATATTAATAAAGCTGATAACTTACTTTAATATTTTAAAATAGGAATGGCATCCACTCTGAAATATGAAAAAGTAACTTTGGCTCTTGTGCTCTTCTTTGTGGAAATGATGCAGTTTTACATTAATAGATGAACCTTAGCATTAAAACTGCTACTTGAAGAGTAAACTAACATAAATTACAAATTATCTGCAAACCAATATTATAGTATTTTCTAAGAAAAAATTGATTGTTTGCTGATCAACTATCCCTGATTCATAGGGGTTTGATTCCATGAGTTCATTTGATGCAAATCCTGTGAAATCACACGAGGAATACAACATTGTACAGATACAATATTTTTTCTTCTTAAAAGGTAGATTTGTCCCTGCAGTTTTCAAGCAGTTTCAAGCAAAAAGCTGCAGTTTTTCCATGAAGTTCCCATATCTTAAAGTTCCCTAATCTTAAAATCTCTCTAGAACATTTTCAGTGTTAGATTTCTTTATGGCCTTCCAAGATAGGTTGCTTGCTTAACTTAGAGGTTGATCTCAACTCATTATGTAGCTTAATTCGGGCAAGTGAAACACATTTTTTTACTTCACTGTAACACATTGCCTAATAACAAATCTTTAGTCTCCTTGGCAGTGAAGAATGCTCCTGGGTTTATTTGTAGGAAGAATTTTCTGGGAGAAATGCATGTTAAATAGCTCTTACCTATTCTTTTACTGTTCATCAACAGAAAACAAAATCAATAGCCAAGAGCAGTACATATCTGTAAAAATTATACAAATTATGTGAAGTGCCCCAGAGGCTTTGCTGTCCATGTCTAGATGTTCTGACTTGACTAGTGTTTGACAATGGATCAACCTATTTGAATTTTGTATCAGTCCTAAAATATAAGAAAACTTTTTACCCTGGCATGCTGCCAAATTTTGTCCTCATAACAGGCCAGCTGCTGCCCTTCAGCAATTTGTTGTCCACTGCCTTCACATTGACTTTGATTCATGGTGACCCCATGAATGAGACACCTCCAAACTCCACTGTCTTTTCAGGTCCTGCAGGCTCAGGGCTGTGGCCTCCATGATGGACTCTGTCCTTCTAGTTCCTCTTAGCATTATGCAAACTGCAAACTGGGGTAACACACATGTAATTTCATGTCTGTTTCTTAAAATCCTCTAATACCCCATTTCACTTAATTCTTATTCAAATAATAATAATAATGCATATTCAGGGCAGGGTGGTATATGTGCTAACCCTACACTCTGATCCCTATCACCATTTTTTCAGTGCTTTGTCTTTCCAATGTTGAGGTGGGGGTGGTGTAAAGAACATATCCACTTATATTTGTGCCTTTGCAGGTTCAAAATACTGTTTTATTTAAGTTCTTTATTGGAAAAAGGAGGGTTCTGCTCAAATTCAAGTAAATGTGAATAGACGTTTCCTCCTCCCAACCTACCCTTGCAAACAAGATTATTGGAAATTGAAGGACAAGTCCAGCATGTACAAAGAGATGCTCAGAATCAACACAGATGACTTAATACCACTTGTATGCTCTGTTTTCTGATGTAGGTATATGTTTTTGTGGTAATCTTTTAAAAACTGAAAGGTTCTGAACATTGATTGTAACCTATATAACAGTTACAATATAATATCATATGAAAGATATCCCTACACTTTCACTCCAAAGTGATGAATAAAAAATGCATTTCATATGCTGTTTTTCACTACATGTTACCAGTGATTTTAGGTTAATTAACACTTCCAAGTATAGCCTCTCTCTGAAATTCAGAAAAGTGTGAAATTGCTTTAATGGTGATGAGAAGAGTGAAGAAATGTTCTAATGTCATACTAGTTGCTCTGTGTCTGAAATTAAACATTAAATAAGGCCACTTATCAAGTGCTAAAAACTAAAGTAATAAACATATATACACATTAACTCATTACTCCAGCAGGTATTTAATTTCTCACAGATACTAAATATTTCATGTCAGATTCATGGATAATGCTTTCAACCATAATTCATGCTGGCTGGGTTCTTTTTTTAAAAAAATTATTATTACTACACAAGTTCTGCACAATGAGGAAGAATATCTCTTTCCTTTGTGATCTACATTATGTGGTTGCATGACAGTTCAGTTTTCAGGAGCAGAGTAACATTACTTAAATTAAGTCCAATTTGCTATTACCTCTGTTGATTTGTAATGGGATGTCTATATCAGTGGATAAAATCACACCAAAATACTGCATGCTAGGGAAAATTAAAAAATAATAATAATACAGGAATCACTTGGATCTGCCAGAATCCAGCCTAGCAGGACCATATTCCAGCACCTTTTCTCAGATTCCAAGGCTAGTAATGCTAGTTAGTTTAGGACTGGTAAATAGAGTTTCTAGGCTAGAGTGAGCATGGTGTAGTAGTTTGAACATTTGGACTATGACTCTGAAGAATAAGCTTCAAATCCTCCCTTGGCCATGGAAACCAACTGAGTGTCCTCTAAGTCTCAGAGGATGGCAATAGCAAATAATAATAATAATAATAATAATAATCAACTTCATTTTAGTATCCTGACTTTCTGCCTGGGCAATCAAGGCTGCTTACATGAAATAAAATAGATTTAGGTAAAACATTGCCTGAATAAAAAGATAGAACCACCCCCCCCCCTTAAAAGAGAATTAAATGTAATACAATTTAAAAGACAAAAATTCACCTGTTAAAATAACAACATAATATTAAAACAGCGATTTTTCTGGTAAAAACTGTTGGATGGAGTGGGGGGAGCTCAGAGTGAGATTGCTCTATTCAGGGAAGGCTTGCCGGAAGAGATCCGTCTTGCAGCTTTTTAAAAGCTAAGATTGTTATTTGATGGATCTCTTTTGGCAATGCATTCCATAGTCTGGGAGAAGCAGTAGAAAATGCCCTCTGGGGGGTTGCTGTTAATCTGTTTTTTATAGGCTGCAGTAGATTCCTTCCAGAGGACCTGAGGGTGTGGGGCAGATTGTATGGAAGGAGGTGATCCCTTAGATAGCCATGTAGAGCTTTAAAGGTAACCACCAACACCTTATATTGTGCCCAGAAACCAATAGGCAGCCAGTGAAGAGATTTCAAAATCATGTAATATGATCACACCTGGATTTACTTGTGATCAACCTGATTGCTATATTTTGTACTGATTGTAGTTTCCAAACTAGGTATAAGGGTAGCCCCATGTACAGTAGATTGCAGAAATCGAGTCGTGAGTTTACCAGTGCACGTACTACAGTTTCTAGGTCACTTACTTCCAGGAAAGGGCGCAGCTGGCATATCAGCCAAAGCTGATAACAGAGGCTCCTGACTGTTGCATTCACCTGATCTCCCATGTGAAGCGACAGATCTAGGAGCACCCCCAGACTGTGAACCCCCTCTGCCAAGAAAACCCCATTATATGTTCACCTTGGGGTCACCATACATCAAAAATGATTTGAACATATATTTTCTATCATGAATTTGGAGGAAAATTGGGTATGTTTATTTGCTTTTTTGTTAAATCTAGCAGTGGTTAGCTATTATTGTCTGCAGAGCCCATTGCACTGGCAAGCGTGGATAGTCAGACACAATGTGACATACTAAGAAAGACTTCACAAAGATACACATCTTGACCCCATGGCATTTTAAAGGAAACCCAAAACCTAGGCCATTAGTGGGGAAAGTGAAGCTCTTGGTTAGCATGTAAACTTAAACCTATTTTATCCCCCCCCCCCCCCAGGGATAGAAAAACATCCAAAATATTTTAAAATTGAGCTTTAAAATTACCCATAAAATGGTTAAAAAATGCCATCTTGAGTGGTGATATTCAGTAAAACTCCCCAAAACTGATCACTCCCAAGACCTGGAACTTCGGATTGGCTTTCAATCTCTTCCAGGTTACATTTTCAGCTGAAAAAGCAAACCTGCAGCCCGCTGTGGGGACAAAAATTGGTCCCTCAATAGTACATTTGCCCAATAGTACATTTGCCAACTGCTCATGACCTAAGCTAAAATATTATAGCTTTCAGTAATAAACAAACAAACAAACAAACCCTTAAAGCATGTGAAATGAAGCAGTAAGGTGAGGGAACACTGACTTCACTTTATATGCAAAGCATTATTCAGTTCTTAAAATACCACTTGTCAGTGTGTGAATTGAATGACAGTTGGTACAAGAAAATTTTAGTTTCCCTTGTTCTTCTCAGGTTTGAGGCAAATTATAAACTTCCTCCCACTTAACAATTGCAAGTGTAAACCACCATCTTTTGTGGTCAGAGGAGACTAATTAAATAAGTAATTGGTAAAGGATAAAACCTCTTAACCGAGAGTGACGTTAACTATTCAAAAGAATACTGTACTAACTAGAAACATGAAAATTTGCTTTTTCTCTAACAATAACCATGTGTTTGATGAAGGAAAACTGACTTCTTTTTTTCACAGATGGAAGCCAGCTGAGACGCTTGCTATATTTGTGGGGATTGCCAACTTTCTTACTGGAACATTTTGTAAACAACAGATACTGTGTGAGCAGATCCCAGGATCAAAAGAAATGTCAACAGGTAAATGTGGGATACAGACAAATCATATCATCAAGTTTATATTATCATGGGCTCAATAAAACCAGAAACTCTAAGGCAAGAGGGAGAAGAGACAATGAGAATACACGAATGCCCATTAATGCTCATAGAGGAGCATAAGAGACTGCTAAAATTCAATCAGATAATAAGTTCAGTACCAGTGAAATATATAACCCAGAAAGACTATTTTGTCATTTGGAAGAAGATGCCTATAAGACATGATCTGACATTTCTGTTTAAAAATAGTTAATTTTTTTCCCAGAGGGATTCCATTTCTGTGGTTCAGTTGCCTTTCTACAGACTTTTGAAAACTTTTTTATTTTAAAAAAAACCCTTTAATGTTCAGTAAGATCACTTACTTCCCATTTCTTCACACAGAATTCTTTCTTCCTTTTTCTCTCAAGGCTTTAGCCAACATGAGCTCTAGAGACACTTGTAATATAACAACAAACCATTAAGAGACAGTAAGACTCAAGTTTCAGAAAAGGTGATTGTGCAAAGTGAATTGCCCTTAAGAGGCAAACAATCATGTGAAACTCCATTTTCTCTCTACCCCAACTCATTCAGTGCAATTGGATAGCTCTATGAAAACAATGAAGATGTGAACTGGGATTCTAACCAAATCTTCAAGGAATGGAAAGGCCTCCCTGAGTTATTACTGAGGAATACACATTTTCTGAGATAAGCTTGTAATGCCTTTTTAAAAGTTGGCTAGCTGCCCAAAAGGCAGCTTAGCGTATCTTAGTAATGGGAAATTTCTTCTAATTCTGCCCATGAGGAAGTAACCCTTTTAGCTGAATGAACTTTAATTTGAAAGTATTCTGAGTAGAGACTTGAGCACTCTCCTCTTCGAGGAAATAATCATTATTACTAATGTCTATCTAGAGACTAGGATCCCCAACTCCAATTTCTAATGAAAAATAGGTGATATTGAGAAATCTTTCACTATTTTTATATATTATTACAACATTTGCATTTATATCCAGTACCTGAAATATCCTCTTCTCTTTTAGAAACATATGGTTTGAGACACTAGGTCTCAGATCTCATTTAATAATTTACACAATATTTTGTGATAGACTTAATCATCAAGGTTGTAAAAGAAATAAGGATGAAATAACTATGATATCATTATTTTAACTGTCAGATGATAATGAGATGATGATAAAACATTTCATAAGTTTATGTTCCTTTTTAATGCAAATCCATAATTATTTTTGTTGGTTCTAGAAATTGTCTTTTGTTCATATTGTAACTCTTTCAATAGTACAATATCTATTTATTCATTTTAGATATTTTTATCTCACTATTTAAATATATATACTCCCTCAATAAACTGAAAAGAGTAAGCAAATCCATATTTAAATAACAGTTTGAAACGAATACTATCAAACAATATAAACAATATCTATGATATTGAAATATTATCAGCCTAATTTAAATGCCAGAAAGAAAATCATGCTTTAAGAAAAATTTTCAATGGATGTCTAAAAGAAGACTGGAAGGTTTCTTTAGGAATATAATTTTACAGTCATGTCATTGATTCCACAGGCCAAATAAAATGTCCTCCCCACTCTGCTCTTTGTGAGAAGTCCAGATGATGCAGGGCCCAGTCCCCAGCTCAAGTGCAAACTGTCCTGAATCTTTCCTCTGTTCATCTTCAATTTACAGGGCTTCTATCCAATGCATCTGTTTCTCAAAGGTTCATGCAAGAAAGCAGGTGCTAGTGTAATTTTGCACAACAATTTCTCCTAAAAAGCACAAAAATATGTTGCCATCTCACAGATGAGAAGAAAAAATTATGTATTTTCTCTTCCACATGTTAAAGAACAAGACAAGCAAGAGGTTACATCCCAACACCCCTTACGTATTGTTTTTCTAAAGTATTTGTGAGAATCATGTGGCAGTCCAGAAATTTTGGGACAGCAACTCCTAGCATGAAAAGTTAGGATGATTCTCACACTTGTTCAAGTGTAAACAGTTCCAGACACAGTAACCTTACTCATGAGGAAATTGCTCCAATCCTTGATCATTTTAGTTCTCTCTATCTACCTTTAGTGCTTTGACATATCCTTTTTTATGATTCCAGATGTGATTGAACCATAGATTTGATATTGTTTTATTTATTTATTTATCATTGTGACTAATATAGAATTTGCCTTTCAATGAAACCCTGAAAATTTTGATGTAAAGGAACTTGCAGTCTGAGTTATTGGATGCACTGATAGGCACAGCGCTTGGCTTATCAACGTTTTCTTACAGGCTGCCTTTTAATGGAGAAATGCCTTCCCTGAATTTCTCATAGAAATGTGGCAAAATTCCCACAGTAACACCCAATAAAGGTTGCATGAAATTAAAAAATCTTGCACAAAGGAGGACACACTAATTTGACTTTGCTTGGGCTAACTTAGAAGTATGTTTGCTTTTTTTAAAAAAAAAAAAAAAAAGAGTCCCTTTCAGAGATTCTCCTCCCCCTAAAAACAAAGAAACAAACAAACTATACAGCTAGAGTTACAGCCCGCACATTCCTTTTTCCTTGAAATGTTGGAGTTAAAGTCATTCTGATAGAAGTCTGGAAGGAATCTGTGGAAGGTTGGTTTTGACACATAGCCTGGAAAGATAATCTAAACATCTGGTCAGAGTGTGTTTGTGTATGCGCTTAATACAGAAAGTTTTTTTTTAACCATCAACAATCACTTTATTTCTTCCCTTAATATGTACTACTCAGAAATCAAAATAAATACATAAAATAAATACATATCAAACAAACAGAACAAGGAAAAAAACAGACATAGGCATAAATGTAAAAATATGAAAAGAAAAGGTGGGGAATTATGGATGTCACCACTCATTTTTAGACAGCTTTGCTTGAAATTACTTCTCGACTTCTATGCATATTATACACAACACTTATAATTCACTTCTTAATGAAACTTTGCTTCTATTTCATATGAGTTCAATACTTTGTATGTATATATAATTTTTAAACAATCTATAGGTAAGTAATTTTTTTTATTTTAAAATTTTATTTACAGACAAAATTACAAATGACAATACATACGACAGATGTCTCCAACTGTATAAAAATTTGTACAAAACAAAACAACATAAAACAAGAAAACCTTCCCCCAGTCTTCTCCTACCAACCTACCTAAACACACTGTGTCAACAATAAACATAAATTATCTTTGCATATGTATAACCAGAATTTCTATATAAGACCTCATTAAGCTGTCCTTAATATAGAGAAAATAATTGCAACTTACTGAGAATGAATGTACACTTCCATCTCAAACTTTCCATAACTTTTCAGTTACTAATACCAGAGAATTATATATTCCTATAGTGTTGCTTAACAAAAGAACAATGAATAAACAACCGTAATACGAAATAAGAATATCATCGTCACTTCCATCTATTTTCACAATAACTCTCAAGGGTATCCAATCCTTACTAGTTTCATTAATCTCTTCCCCTCAACTTTAATACATATTTTATCCAATTCTGATATCTCAATCATGTTGTATAGCCATTCATCTATACTAAGCAAATCCGAAGATTTCCATTTACTTGCTATCAGACTTCTTGCCACCGTAAACATATACAGTAAAGTTTTTTGAGTCCCTTCTTTGTTCACAGAGTGTATATCTTGAAGCATATTCAATAAATACACTTCGGGACTACATTCGAATGAGATTCCCTTGATTTGACATATCGTATCATGCAAAGTTTTCCAAAATTTCATAACCATCAGACAAGCCCACCACATGTGGTGCCAGGAACCATAATGATGATTGCATCTCCAGCATACCAGGTTCTTAACATTATATATCTTTGCCAATCTGGCAGGAGTCAGGAGTAAGCTGCCCACGTTTTCCTTCCCACTCAATGACGGCCTTATCTGACAACCCCAGCTGGCTTCCAGAATGGCTCCTATTGGCTTAGTGGGCTGCTCAGAACACCATGCTGTGTCTGCAGATCCAAACATGGTGTCTCATGACAGGGCGTACTGTATCTGAAACAGATTTTTGTTAAAATCAGCATCAATAAGTCAAAGGTCGCAAGTATGACTGATAGGCCTGAGACTTCCATCTGCCAATCCTCTGTAAATATTGTTTTCATATGCCCAGGGCAGCCACTGTAGACACAGCTCCAATATTTATTTACAGTATTTGACCCCATGAAGACCTAAACAATCTCACTCTCTTGATGTAACTAACCAAAATAGTTGCAGCCCATTAAAATGGAACAACAAAGGGCCAGGGGTATTACCTCTAACTTTCAAAAATTTGCCTAAAGCAATACATTGTGGTCAAGAGGTTAGAGGAGTTATCTCGGAAGATTATGGAATATTTCATAGTAACATTATTTATAGAAGCAATTTGTCTTGTCATGTGTTGTTTTATGGTGTCTTATGTGGAATGTCATGTATGTATGGTGTTGTTTTGTTGGAATATATGTTTCTTGATGTTGGCAAATAAAATAAATTTTAAAAAATTGCCTAAAGCTCTGACAGGACAAAGAAATTTATCACTGCATGATAGTAGTTGCAGCTCTTTGCCCTTTCCTGCCTGAGGGCCTTATTGCATGGATCTCCTTTGGAAGGATCCACTAACTTGCTTATCCTCAGCACCCCAAAGAAGGTGATTAATGCAGCTGCATAGAAAAGCACAGCCTCATAAGGGTTAGAGATAACTGGCCAAATAGCACTGAGACATTTTAAAATATTAGGTCACTACGGCTTGTGTGGATGTTTAACTCTTATATCCTCCCTGGACCAGCCGTCTAGGAGCTTGCATATCCTGAAATCACTGGAAGTATCATGAATGTCCTATGCCTTCAAACAAAAGGCTATAGCTGAAAGCCTGCCCAGTATAGATAAAATTGCTAAACTTTTGTCATGTAGTGACACACAAAACTGTACAGGCACAGGGTACAAGTCAGCCAAACCTGAGCATTTCTGGAATTACACAAAATGATTAACCACCCTGATATAGCTATTCCTCAAAAAAGGCACTAATGACAATCTCATAGCCCAAACTACTTCACTGTGCCAAGATTCCATAGGTCCATTGGCATCAAGTCTAGAGAATCCGCCACCTCTGGAGCTAGTTGCCTGAATCGCTCCATCTGCATATAAGAAAGCGAATCAGGTATCTCATTATCAACCCCAGGTGAGAAGCTGTGAAGAGAATGTTATGCATCATGCAATGTAATGTGAATATGCAGGTTAACCTCATAACCCTGGGTGATCAGGAAGTCATTGAATTTACTGCTTGAACAACAGCCATGCTGTCACACCAGAAACGGACTGCAGTTGGCCAACCCGTTTGTCCATAAATGCACTGCTTCTAAAATGGGGAACAGTTCTAAGAATGTTAAGTTTGAAGTGATGCCTAAATCTACCAATTCAACAGGCAACCTCTGGGCACACCATCACCCTCGAAAATAAATTCCAAAGCCAACCTAACCAGCAGCATCAGAAGAGGCCTGCAACATGGCATCCTATTTTTTTCTCTTCCCTCCAAAAAGAGACACCATTAAATTTTTCCAAGAATGTTAACCAAATATCTAAATCCTGGTGGATGCCTTGTGTCAATCTCATCCTAAGATGAGGGCACAAAATACCGCCAATGGCATCACAGAGACACCTTAGGAAAGCCCTGCCTGGGGTCACCACCCTGCAAGCAAGATTAAGGTGGCCAATAAGTTCCTGAAATTCCCTTAGTGTTTCCTTTCCAAGGGAAGAAAAACTGCAGACCCTGAGCCTCAGGTCAAGCAGTTTGTCATCCAGGAGCCTGCAACATAGGTTGACTGTATCTATCTGGTTGTGATGAGATGTGTAATAATTCTTGAGACTATGTGTATTATTTTAGAGATATTTTAATTGTGTAATATTGCTGTTTTAGATTGTGCACCACTTGACAGGTTATTCTTATTATTCTTCTTGTTTTCTTTTCCTTTCTTTTCCTTCCTTTTCCTTTTCTTTTTTCTTTTCTTTTTTTTTTTTCCTTATTTTATTTGAACCTTACTATGTAAAGCGCTGTGGAAACTTTACAGTGCTCTATGAATAATTGTCAATAATAATAATACATGATAGAGAAGTATTAACAGATTTGGGGGATTCCCAAGATTTGGAAAAGAACAAACAAGGTTTAAAGGAGAAAGATAAAGGAGTAAGAAAACTCCAAAACAGATAAATATCTTCAGTGACCACAGAATACTGCCTGTTAAGGGAGAAGCAGAAAATCAAGAAGGTTTCTTTATCTATCTGTTACCTTTCTCTGTTTGCCATCCTGAGTTTCTTGAAGGAGGAGCAGAATAGAAATGTAAGTGAGAAGAATGTTCAGATCACAATAAATACACAGATTTCAACTGCTGACACAAATCCAAATTGTGTTGTGCAGACAGAACTTTCTAAGACAAGGAAAATCTGACAAGTTCATACAGGCTGTTTTGCTTGCTGCCACCTGTGTGTGCAATAAAAATTTGATAATTTTCTCTATGTTGTTCACTTAACCTTTGTAATGAGACCATATTCTCAGTGAGATTTGGTTCAGTTTTCTTTCCTGAGAGAGGGATGAGTTATAGTTTGCATTATTCACAAATTGTGCACCACAAAAGATATTCCTCTGCCCTCATTAACCATCACTTAAATCTAAATGAAACGTCTGAATTTCCAACTCAGTGAAAGGATTATGGGATCAAATATAATTAAATCACTGAAAGTACTTAAATTAACAGCACATGCTAGGTCTGTCACAAAGTTGGGTTCAGTGGTTTATTTTGCCTTGCTTTTAAAAGGTTTAATCACTATGCTGCAACTAATAAGAAATTAATAGATTTCTAAAGTCCTGCAAGCACTGAAGTTCTTACAACCATGTATTAATCTTAATTACAAAATGTTATGGTTGAGCTCCTTCCATATAAGTGATTACAACATGGGCAGAACTGAAAAATCTTGTGAATTCTTCAGCAAATATGCAAGGGAAGTTGTAGAAATATAAGCAAAATATTTATGAATGAAATAAAAAACAAGTAAAACTTTTACAACAGAGAATCTGAGATCTTCACTGACCTGTCTTCCTCTGTGATGTCAATCTATTCTCCTTTGCATTCGTGACAACCAGTATTGTGGTTGCTGGTATTTTATTTAACTGCAGGCACATGCATGCAAAACAGTGCTGGGGAACAACAGCCTAGCATCAATATTGAAGAAAATAGCTATAAAAATGTATTTACAAATATACGTAAAAACAGTGGGTGAATAACTCTGCAGCTAACCAGCTTCTTAACTACATTAAGAAGCTGGTTCACACATAAATAAGTTGCTTTCTATGATTTGCAACTGGAAAGATGGAAAAAATGCCTATTCAAGATATCAAAGGTGTAAAAGTAGCTCCAACTGAGAGGTTAGTTGAGAATTAGCAGCTTTAGATGGTCAGTTTCAACCTCACTAGTCCATTGTGTCACCTGGTACCTGCTCAGCTAGTTGCTGCCGTGCCACCCACTGGTTAGTGGTTCTTTAGTTATCAGTTCCCTGTTATAGCAAGCATGGAATAAGTCTAGACTGCTGTCTGTCTGGTCCAGGAGTCCTTCCTACATTTCTGTGTCATTGCAATTGACTGAGGAAGAAGCTTCTAACAGTTATTACATGCTGTTATAGTTTCTCCATCTGAGACCACAAGTCAATCTAGGACCTATATTCAACCCCCAAGGTCTAGATGGTCCCCTATTCCCACTACCATGATTTTTCCCCCTGCCATCATGAGGACTGGCAGGTAGAAAAAATGTGGCAGCAAGTGGCTCAGATATCAATGGAATATTGAATTTAATCTGTTTTTTTTAATGTTAATACATTCTAATCTGGGCTTTTGGTCCAAAATATCCCAAATGCTGAGCCTATCCACAAAACAGATGTTCAGCTTAATACCTGGAACAGATTCACCATCCCACTGACATGGAAGCCAGCAACCAGTGTGAGGAAATCTGATTTTCATGCCATTCAGTTTAGGTAAACACTATCAACAGCATGAGATGTTTGGAGTTAAATGGAAAGAGGTTTGCACCTAACTACAAATCACTTAATGTACAATATCATATAGACTGACTAGCACACTCTATGTTTGACCTTCTCAGATCAGATGATGGAACAATCTTCTAGTATACACTCTTGGAGTAACACTCTGAAAGCAAACACAGGACACACTAGATCATACATCTACTCAGCCAGGGGCGTAAACTATGGGGGAGGGCAAAAAAGGGGGGGGGCTTGGCCACCGAAATAGGAATTTTGCCTTCCAAATGAAATTTTCTCTCAGTCACCAAATTTCTAGCATTGAAGAGTGAGATACTGAATATTGTTCACACCTACAAGTCTCATATTCAATGTGTTTTCATTCCGCATGTTTCTTTGTGCACCACTTTTTCTTTGGATGCCTAAACTGTATTTCTAGATGCTCAATGGATGTTTTAAATTACTGTGATGCCACCCCATAGCTACACCCCAGGTTTTGTTTTTTTTTAGATGCCCTCAAGTAAATCTTGACATGGCAAACTTGTGATGAGACATCTCCAAGAACCCCTCCACTGGGAGTCCTGCAAATTCATGCCTGTGACCTTTCCGATTGAGTTCATCCATCTAGCATTGATCTCTTTCTACTGCTCTCTACCTTTCCTATCATTATTGACTTTTCCAATGAGTCATACTTTCTCATGATATGGACAAAGTATGGCAGCCTCAGTTTAGTCATTGTAGCTTCCAGGGAGAGCTCAGGATTACTCAGCGCTTTATCTGACATGCTATATGTCCAGGCCCAGGACAATCATGCTCCACGTTTCCTCACGCTACCTGTTTGGCAAGATGGGGGAAGTAATTGTGATGGGTGTATCTATGGGCTGATCTAGAATCATAGAATCATAGAATCATAGAATCATTGAGTTGGAAGAGACCACAAGGGCCATCCAGTCCAACCCCCTGCCATGCAGGACCTCCAAATCAAAGCATCCCCGACAGATGGCCATCCAGCCTCTGCTTAAAGACCTCCAACGAAGGAGACTCCACTACGCTCCGAGGGAGTGTGTTCCACTGTCGAACAGCCCTTACTGTCAGGAAGTTCTTCCTAATGTTGAGGTGGAATCTCTTTTCCTGCAATTTATATCCATTGTTCCGCGTTCTAATCTCTGCAGCAGCAGAAAACAAGCTTGCTCCCTCCTCAATATGACATCCCTTCAAATATTTAAACAGGGCTATCATATCACCTCTTAACCTTCTCTTCTCCAGGCTAAACATCCCCAGTTCCCTAAGGCGTTCTTCATAGGGCATGGTTTCCAGACCCTTCACCATCTTAGTTGCCCTCCTTTGGACCCGCTCCAGTTTCTCCACATCCTTTCTGAATTGTGGTGCCCAGAACTGGACACAGTATTCCAGGTGGGGCCTGACCAAAGCAGAATAGAGTGGCACCATTACTTCCCTTGACCTAGACACTATACTTCTATTGATGCAGCCTAAAATTGCATTGGCCTTTTTAGCTGCTGCATCGCACTGTTGACTCATGTTCAGTTTATGGTCTACTTGGACTCCTAGATCCCTTCCACATGTGGTCTCTTTCAGCCAGGTGTCCCCCATTTTATATCTATGCATTTCATTTTTCCTCCCTAAGTGCAGAACCTTACATTTCTCTGTGTTGAATTTCATCTTGTTAGCATTGGCCCAGCTTTCTAGTATATTCAGGTCATTTTGAATTTTGATCCTGTCCTCTGGGGTATTAGCTACTCCTCCCAGTTTAGTGTCATCTGCAAATTTGATAAGTATGCCCCCAATTCTGTCATCCAAATCATTAATAAAGATGTTGAACAGCACTGGGCCCAGGACAGAGCCCTGTGGGACCCCACTGGTCACTTCTCTCCAGGATGAAAAGGAGCCATTGTTGAGCACCCTTTGAGTTCGGCCACTCAACCAATTACAAATCCATGTAACAGTTAACTTGTCTATCCCACATTTTTCAAGCTTGTTTGCAAGAATGTCATGGGGAACCTTGTCAAAGGCCTTACTGAAATCGAGGTAAACTATATCCACAGCATTCCCTTCATCTACCAAGCTGGTAATTTTATCAAAAAAAGAGATCAGGTTCGTTTGGCATGACTTCTTTCTCTGAAACCCGTGTTGGCTTTTTGTGATTATGGCATTGGCTTCTAAATGTTCGCAGACTCTCTGCTTAATGATCTGCTCTAGAATCTTTCCTGGTATTGATGTCAGACTAACTGGACGATAATTGCTGGGATCCTCTTTTTTTCCCTTTTTGAAGATGGGGACAACGTTTGCCCTCCTCCAGTCTGCTGGGACTTCTCCTGTTCTCCAGGAGTTCTCAAAGATTATTGTCAATGGCTCCGATATTACCTTTGCCAGTTCTTTTAATACCCTTGGATGTAGTTCATCTGGTCCTGGAGATTTGTATTCATTTAGGTTAACCAGGTATTCCTGTACTGTCTCTTTACTTATTCTGTGCTGAAATTCCCCCACTCTGTCCCCTTCTTCACTGTCCTCAGGTTGAGCACCTTTTGCCTTTTCTGAGAAGACTGAAGCAAAGAAGGTGTTGAGTAATTCTGCCTTTTCTTTGTTCCCTGTTAGTATTTTGCCATCTTCTGCACGCAGTGGTCCTACCATTTCCTTCTTCTTCCTTTTGCTGCGGACATATCCAAAAAAGCTAGAGTGGCAAAAGGGGGTGTGTTCATGCCTGCATGAAAGTGTAGCCTTTAGATGACCCACACTGAAAGTTTGGCATGAACACACTTCTTTTGCATTTTAGTGGGGGAAAAGCAGCTTTAAAAAGGACCTGCTTTTCCCAGCTTCTTTTTAAAAAGGGTGTAACAGTGCAGCTGTGTCTAAATGCTGCAGTGCAACTGTGCAGTTTTTTAAAGCTCCCAAACCCTAGCTCCAGCCCTAATCTGAACCCTAGACATGTGCAGTAGGGATTCTGGGATGCTGTAACTGTTATGCAACTGCACATAAAATGTCAATTCATTCATAAAATAAAGAAGTTTATTCATAAACTTAAATTGTAACAGATTTAATATCTTTTTAAGGGGGGATGCAGTTTGTTTTATTGATGTAATAGTATTTTAATGTGTAAGCCACCTCAATTGATCTCAAAGGGTATAAATAATAACAACAACAACAACTATTATTATTATTATAAAATAAAGGAGTTCATTCATGGTGCACCGATGCAACTGCACACTTTAAAAAAGGGAAGCAAAACCACAATGGTAATTTGAAAGATCTTCATAACTGCACAGTTCATGTGTGATGTACCTGCGCAAATGTTCAGTTCGCAGCTGGCAATACAATTGCCTGTATAATGTAGCGGTGCAACTGCGCAGTTCGCAGCCCGGAACAAAAAATAAATAAAAAATTAAAGGTTCAGTGTGGCCAAAGGCCCCGTTCATTGCTACCAGTGCAGCGGCTCCGCCTGTGTTTCTAGCATCCTGACAGCTTCCAATGTAGTTGCTGAGCAATAGAAAAGACTTCAGATAAGTCGTCCCCACACCTCCTCAGTGTAGCTGCCCTATGCCTTTTTATGACACACCTGGGGCTTGCAGTGTAGCTGCTAAGCATTAAGGAAAAGGCAACTTCATGTCACCCTTTCCTGCCAATCTAGAAAGCCCCAATGTGACCAAGGAAGGATGTTTCTGTTTCTGTATATGAAGAGAGAGGCTATGTGTATGTTGGGGGAGTAGGGGTAGGTAAAAAAAAAAAAAAAGGAGGGAATAATATGCGACTGTGACTGTGATGGGAACCAATTAGGTTTTTGTTTTTTGAAAAAAGTCCTCTACCTGATTTAGAAATGGGGCAAAATATAGCAAAAACATAGTCCCCATGCTGTTCAATGATATTTGGAGGAAAATAATTGGACTTTTGTGAGAGTAACCCTCCAAAGTCTCCTGGAGGAGCACTGTGGCCCCTAACCCCAAATCCCTATTGTCTTCCTCTGGCTCATGTTTTGATGTTATTGAAAAACAGAGTATTTCAAAATGCAGAAAGGAAGAAAAAAGATTCCCAAAGAGATTGTCTATTTGTGGCAGATCTGGGACCCTGTGGGGCAGAGGTTGTTAAATTGCAGGACCCATATTCCCTCAACTTTGGTTATATTGGCTAGGGATGAAGAGAGCTGGAATTCAAGAATATCATCATTGCAACCACTTCTGTAGAGCACCTTTGATTTATGGAGAAATACATTATTTGTGTAGGAATGTTCAGGAATGTTACTATATTGATCACTATTTTAGTCTATTTTAAACACACACAAAAAAGAGGGAAATGTGAATAAAACTTTCCCATAACCAGAATTATACACATGTGCTGACAAACACCAAGCCACATATTCATAACTGGCACTAAAATATGTTTGTTTGGTCTTTGTCAGCGACACTTAAGTTATTACTCTGCTCACAAGAAAGAAAGAAAAAATGCTGTTTATTTATTTAGGATTTCAGTTGTTACATTGCCAATGTAAAACGTCAAACAATTGTTTCAATTGTGTTGGCATGAGTTATTGATCTCACAAAAAGTCTTAATTGATAACTTGATTTTCCTTAAATACATCATTTTTTTCTGTTCATAGGAGAGTTCAGCCTCTCTCAGGTCTTTCACTACAGCTTGTTGAAATGTTCTCTCATTCAGATCCTTTAGCACTTTTTTTAAACTATGTGTTCATAAGAAACAAATATGACACTTCTACTGAGAAAATGTGTTATAACTTTGGCTGCAGATTTAACTTTTGGCATTGGCTTGGTATGGTTCTATGAAGCAAGGAGTCAGTTCCTCATCAGAATAGTATTATCTCCCAAATGAAAATCAGTGCCTCGGTATCAATGGGAGAGATATAAATTAAAATTTACTCCCAGCGTTCAAAGAGGATAATCTGATTACCTCAACTAGAAGCTGTTTGCTGTGTGCCTCAGTACCTCTTTCACCCCCTGCTTCATCTTTCATTGCAAATTTAACGAACTGGGAAAATACACAAGGGATGAAATACCTATAAAAGAAAAAGGGCATGCTAAAGGTTGAGCTACTCCTTTGAGAAAGTCCTATCGTTCCCTGTAATTTAAATGCTAAATCTATACAAAGGTCATATGCGAACATTCATTGCAATGATTGCACTGACTGGAGGAACAATGGCCAGAATAGGACTCAATTAAGCCAAAGTACTTGGAAGTATCATTACTTTCACTGGAGCAATTACTCCAGCTTAATTGATCTTGAATTGTAGCCTAGAGGTCTGGAGTATGTTTTTTTTCACTATGTTCTTTTGCAGTAAAGGTTGGTTGTCAGTCACCTATTTCCATGGAACAATTCAGACCAGCAGATATTACTCACTTTTCTTCAAGTATTGGTGAGGATGTAATGCAGGGAGATAGTTACCACAGAGACAGCTGCTTCATTCAAGAGTGGCTGAGAAAACAACCCAAGCCCTCCTTTTTACATGCAAGCAACCATGTGGGGGCTCCCAGAAGCACAATGATGTGTAAAGCAATTTATCCAGTAGTTCTTTCATTCCCTTCTTCCCCTTTTCACTAAGAAATCACAAGCCAGAAAGAGGCAAGTTTTGCCCTTATGTGGCAAAAAAAGTCAGTCCTATCATTAGGTAGAGGGAGGTAGTAGGAAAGGGTGCAGGGACAAAAGTGAATTCTCATAATTAAGGTAGTAGGAAAGGGTGCAGGGACAAAAGTGAATTCTCATAATTAAATAGAAATGTGTTACTTTCTGCTAGACAGCAGGGCCCTGTATGCCACCCAAACTGTCCTTTCTCTCTTAATTTTCATGCTGCAAGAGTGATTGAGGACATACCCCATAAACAGTGCTAAAATAAGTTTCAAGAGTCCAATCAGTCTGCTTCTTTTAAGTGAGCTGGGGAGGGGCAGAGGCTGGAATTAACATTATTAATTTACTAATTACAAATGTACTTCAGTGAATGAATAAGAATTCCTTATGGTGGATTCCTCTCCATCCATCACATTTCCTAAAACAAGAAATCCTATTGCCATGAGAGATGAAAAATTAGAATTGGACAAAATGGGTTACATGGTTCTGTTGTTGGATTATGACTATCTTCTGTCATTTCTCGTCCTCTATTGATTCCTATTGTATAATATTATATGATATACAATCATTATATAATGCTTTTTTAGGTGAGCTACAATGAAAATGACCTTTCCAATTCTTTAGCATATTAGTTATATCATGCTAGAGCCCGGGTTAATTGAAGTATTTTCCTGAAAGTCATCCTTATTTTTCTTTCTCCCTTGCCCTCTTCCTCTCTCCCCCATTTCCATTTCCATTCTGCTGCCTCCTCCTCCTCCTCCTCCTCCTCCTCCTCCTCCTCCTCCTCCTCCTCCTCTTTCCTATCCACCCCCTTTCAATTGAACAATTCAATTAAGATGTATGCAGAGAGAAGTGAGGTTGTTAAATATCTCTGCAGATGCCACAGATTGTATTTGGGATCCCTGGCTAATGCATACAAAACCTATGCTCTGCCTCTGATCTTTGCAGATCATACTTCATGACTAAAGTGAAGAGGCAGAAGGGATGCAGTAATTCAGTAATGTGAAAGATTTTAACTCCATATGTCAGCACTCCCAAGTTTTGAGATGCTCAGGAGAGGGTTTTCTCCATCCTAGCATTTTCACAGGCCCATGTGGTGAAGAATGTCAGAAGGCCTACTTAGTGGCTGTTCCCAAGCTGTGGGATACCCTACCTCCCCATCGTTATTTCTTTTCAGATTGATAAATACCTTATTATTTAGGAATACCTTATTATTTATTGTTTTTAGATTGTAAGCCTGAGTGCAGGGAACTGTCTAATTAAAAATAATTATTGTAAGCCGCTCTGATAGCCCTTAAGGCAGAAGGGCAGGGTATAAATACTCTAATAAATAAATAAATAAATAAAATTTAGGAAGGTTTGGGCCTATTAAGTGGCTGCTGTAGGGGGAATGCTGTATGTCTATTCTAATTGTTATGATTTCGTCCAAACAGTGATACCTTTATTGGACCAACCAAAATGCACAATTACCTGTTGCAAGCTTTCAAAGTCACACTGGCTTCTTCATCTGGAAAACAGGAGAAAATATTGAATATATTAGTCACAGGCCTGCATTTTTTGTTTCTGGTCTTAGTTCAGATGGTAGGGAGGCTATCTGCAGGCTGGCACCTCCCGCTTTGGCCACGTGGTCACTGGTAGATTTTCAAAGTCAAGGAAATTTGGTGTCCATTTACAATTCTTTGCTGGATTCCAAGGAACATCTTCTTTGAATTGCAAATAGACATTAAATTTCCCTGACTTTGAAAATCTATCAGTGACCACATGGCCAAAAAAAAGGGGGGGGAGGTGCTAGCCTGCAGATAGCCCTCCCTACCATCGGAACTAAGACCAGAAATAGAAAATGCAGGCCTATGACTAACAACTTCAATTTCTTTCTCCTGTTTGCCTGATGAATAAACCAGTATGACATTTAAAGCTTGCATCATGTAATTGTGCATTCTAATGAAGCCTGGGACATGAAGTCCCTGTAAAATGGTGGGCTTCCTTCCTGCTGGCCTGGCAGCTAATAAGATGTGAGCCCACCCTCACAATGGCCGCTGGGGCAACTCCGCCACAGGAGTGCGGGAATTGGCACTTCCCGCATGTGGTAACTGCGCCGACCCATTTTATTAGCTGGAACATAACAAGAACGTATCTATAGGATTGGCCCAAAGCATAAGGTCTGGATGTGGACTGGTTGACCCAATAAAGGTATCATTGTTTGGATGTTATAGGATATGCTAAAAGGCCAACACGGCTACCCCTAGTTGTTATGATTTCAATATTTTTAACCTGTTTCAAAATAGTGCTGTTTTCAGTATTTATTTATTTATTTGATTTCTATCCCACCTTTCTCCCTGAAAGGGACTCAAGGCAGCTCACAAATAAAAATTCTAAGAACTTATTACAATAAAACAATTAAAAATATCCTCTAAAAACAATATAAAAATACAGACATAAAAGCCACACTAAAAGCATGATACCCACTGTATATAACAGACACTCAAACCACCCCATGATTATACATCAGAAGCATGCCTGAATAAAGCTGGTTTTGCTTGAAACAAAAGGCAAGCAGGTAGAGGGCCAGTCTTGCTTCTCGTGGAAGAGCATTTCAGTAGGAATATGTACTGCGGTAGTACTCAAATCTTCTATTGCCTCGCAGGTCAGGCGCCACAAGAAAGCACAGATACACAAGGCTGGAGTGAACATGGCCACAACTTTATTTTAAACCAGCACAAACAATAGGGTTGGCCCAAAGCATAAGGTCTGGATCTGGACATCAGCCAAACCCCCGTTGGCTAATGAATGGTTGCTTGTAGCCAAGCATCGGGATGACGTAGGTTCCAAGCCCCGCCCTAAAGCACAGTCGGGCAACTGTGCTCCTCCCAATCGATTTGCAAGGCACTCTAGTCACCGGGTGTCAACTGACTGTGGCCCCCGCACTGGCCACATCAGCACGCTCCATACACCCGGGTCGCGAGGACTCCTGATCCAGAGCCATCGAGCCCTGGAAACCCCTCACCCCAGATCCAGGCCTATGCTGCCGCCAAACAGACAGTGAGGCACGAACCGCCTGCCGCCAACCCTATCAACAACGCATCCGGGCCCCACACAAAACAAATAGAACAGCAAAACAATCATTGACCCCCAACAAGGTCCCGGTCCGGTCGGATATAACCCAAATAAGCCCTGGATTTCCATCGTCCCAATTGTTTGATAGAGTCCGCTGACAATCCAATTTGAGCAGCCGAAGTAGCTGCCCCAATCCGGAAAGAATGTCCCCCAAATTCCTTCGCTGGCAAACCCAAATGACTTAGGGCTAAACGCAGCACTGCCACCAGCTGATAACGTGTAACAGGAGCACCATTGGAGTGGCAAAATAAGGAGCCTGTACCAGCTGGGCGTACATCAAGGAAGGCGTGCAAAGTTCGAACGGGGCACACCAACGAGCCTTTAAAGCGGTTTAATGTGATAGTGGACCCCCTCCCCAACTGGTCACATTTGGACCTCCGTACCATTAAGCAAACAGTGCTTGTAGTGAACCAAACATCCCCAACCCGAAGAGAACGCTCGGAGTTGTCATTGGCGGCATTTGGAACAAGCTCCCCCAACCTCAGGGCCCCGAAGAACGCAGTAACAAAAACGGCACGAAAAAGGCCGGCCTCATAGGGGGAAGAGCAAATTACAGGTAAAACGGCAACAAGCTGCTCGAGCAGCGAAAGTGTAATGGGACGTCTGGCATCTAAAGAAGGACCCTGGGATCGCCTCCAACCTTCCAGGGTCCGCCTGACTTGAAAGGAAGCACAAGGATCACCTAGGCCGGAGGCTTTTGAAAAGAAAGAGATACCCGCCAGTGCAATTGAAATGGCCCGAGGGGAAGACCCATTAGAAAATAACCAGGCCATGAAGCCAAGGACAATAGAGGACTGAATGGGCCAATGAGCCGGGATATTAAAGGCTCTAAAATATGCAGCTAACATGGGAAAAACCCTCCTATAAGCCTTTTTGAGTAGAAGGAGCTATAGACGAAAATATGCCATTCATAATGATAGAGGTCCAAGGTCCCACAACTCCTGTGGAAACGGAACTGGGGAGGGATCCGACTCCGGAGCCAAACGACGGAATCGTTCTAATGAAGCGAGAGAGAGCATCAGCAATATTATTCTCAAGTCCAGGCACGAACCGAGCTGAAAATGAAATGTTATTAATTAAGCAATCAAGAACCAGTCTCCTAACCAATAACATGACTCTCTCTGATGAAGAGGACATACTGTTGACCACGTTAACAACCGCCTGGTTGTCACACCAAAACGTGATCTTCTTGTTGGCAAATTCTTCACACCAAATACGAATAGCAGCCACAATCGGAAACAATTCCAGAAAGGTTAAGTCCTTTAACACATTGCCCTTAGCCCATTCTTGCGGCCACCTTTGTGCGCACCAATGGCCTTGAAAATAGATGCCAAAACCTATACTCCCGGCTGCATCGGAATGAACTTGCAAACGGTCACCTAATTGCCATGACTTTTGCCAGATGGCCACACCGTTAAAATTGGAAAGAAAAGATTCCCAAACTCTGAGATCGTCTTTCACACCCTTTGAGATCCTAACCCGATGATGGGGGAGGTGAGCGCCAACCGTGGCCCTAGCCAACCTAAAGCAAAATGCCCGACCTGGCGCCACCACACGGCATGCGAAATTAAGGTGCCCCAGAAGGATTGGACTTGTTTTAAAGTGGCTTTTTTGGCAACCAGGAAATCCGCTAAAAGGGCCCTGAGCGCCAACAATTTAACCTGGGGCAAGGATGAAGTGCCCCGAACGGAGTCCAATTGAATGCCCAAGAAAGTGAGAGATGACACAGGCCCCTCAGTTTTTTCCTTAGCTAATGGTACCCCAATCTCTAGGGCCAGGGCAGAGAAAGTGTCCAAGAGCTTCTTACACTCATCGGTACCCGCCCTTCCTACAAACAAGAAATCATCCAGATAATGGGTCACCAAAGGGGAGCATGCCCGCCGTTTGAGCTCCCATTCAAGAAAAGTACTAAAAGTCTCAAACGCTGCACAACTAAAGGAGCACCCCATTGGCATGGCCTTATCAAAATACCACCCATCTCCTACTTTGAAACCTAGCAAACGAAAATCATTAGGGTGAACCGGTAACAGTCGAAAGGCCGATTGAATATCACATTTGGCCATTAACGCCCCCTTTCCGCAGGAGCGGACCAAGCGGACCGCATGGTCAAAAGAGGCATACTTCACAGAACACAACTCATCAGGAATGGCATCATTCACCGAGGCCCCAGGTGGGTGAGACAAGTGGTGAATGAGTCTTAACTCCCCTGGTGCCTTCTTGGGAACTACCCCAAGCGGAGAAACATGCAAATCAACAAATGGAGGGGAACTGAAAGGCCCTTCAATCCTTCCAGCCTCAATTTCTTTATTAATCTTTTTAAGGAGGACGTCAGGCATATCTCGGGCCGATTTCAAATTTTTAGCCACCGAAGGAGGAGGAGGGGCCACCACTGGGATGCGAAAACCGGATGAAAACCCATCAGCCAGCATCCGAGCAGCTTCCTCACGAGGATAAACCTCCAAGAGAGGTAAAAGGGCTCCCACATTAACGGGCGATCGAGCCATTGCGAACCCCTGAAGAGGACTTGAAGGCACCTCATTTCTGGCTCCCTGACCCACCGGCATCAGAGGCAGGGGCCCCATCACGTTTGCCGGCTGCCGCATGGGCAGGGCGCCCCTGCCGAAAGGGCTGAGAACTATTGCGAGAGCAGGAGATCTTGGGGTGAGAACCTCTGCACAGTTCACAGCAATGCTCGTATCTACAATGTGCCCGCGTGCATCGGCCCGCATTGAAATCCCAGCAAGCGAGCCTACGATCCCGCTTGCCAGATGCCTTGAAGGCACCCTTGGACTTAGCTAATGGGCCTACTTCTAAAAGCCAAATCTCGCTGTGGAGTTGATCCCACCGCTCACGAGAGCTAAGAGACGCCTGCTGCCTGAAAGCTGCGTCGTACGCAATGGCTGCTGCCTCCCCTGCCACAGACCTTGCCCGAAGGACATGCAACAAGTGGCAGTCGAGATGCCAGGCCCTCTCGGGGAAAGCCATGGATACAACCGCTTTAAACACTGTATAGCCCTCCAGCCAGTTAGAAAAGTTAGGCTCAGCAGGTGGAACCTTAGGGTGCCTCTTGGCACGTTTTGGAGAAGTGACGGCCCAAGCCTCCTGACCCTTCGGTTGGAGGAGGGTGAAGACGTCCACATAACACCCCCGTAAAATGAGCTTCCGTACTTTCTTGGAAAGGTGTGAGCCCGGAGGGCGGTCTCCTGGTGCAGAAACAGGGATGGAGGAGGCCTGGGCCATACCCATACCCCCTGCAGACCAGGCCTCCATGCCCTCCTCCTGATGGCCCACAAAGGTAAACCAGGAGCCCAGGCATGCTCCACCCAGTACCCATCCCGACCATCTGGGGCGCCTGAGGACGTACCCTCCTGCCCCACCACAGTCCCAGGTGCACGCGAGGCAGAACGCCTCGACTTCTTTTTCTTCTTCTTCGACTTCTTCTTGTGCTTTCGCTTCTTCCTGGCCGACTCAGCTGCTGAAGCTGTCGCCAAAACCTCATCGTCGGAACTGGACGAATCCGACGAAGAGCTGGAGCTGGAAGACGAGCTGGAACTCGAATCCGACAACTGCACAGCAACCTCGCGAGCCTGGGTCCCAGGGGAAGAGCTGGACGCCTGAACCGAAACTGCCGCCCCGACCGAAGCTTGATTACTCCCACCGGACACCGTTGGAGCCACACCAGCCACTGCTGTAGAACCACTTGCTGCTAGTGCCTTGGAAATAATATCGGGAAAACTTCCGGTTGGGAGCGGCAGCCCGCTGGACGCGTTTTCGGGAAGCTCCCAGGGAGCGCCAAGTACCCAACACGGTTTTCTCACTGTTTCTTCCTCAGAGTCGAACAGTGAAGAAAAACCCCAATCTTGGCATAGATTGGGTGAAGGGGTTTGCCAGGCTCCGTGTTCCTACCGCCTCTACAACTTGGAGCGAATCCAGAGCAACATCGGGAGAGGTGAAGTAGGGGAGCCATAAACCTAATCCGCCGTGCTGGCTACCAGCTGCAACGCAGAACAAGGTCTGCCTCCAACTTTTTAATTTAAAAGAACAAAGAAGACTTCTTCTATAAAGCCACAACGGCATCTTCAAAAGGGCTTGGATATCTCAGTTTTTGGGAAATTCCACAACAGATTTAACATAAAGAGCCTAAAGCGGGAACTGTAAGTAGACGAGACGCAACAAAATAACTTTATTTAAAAACAAGAAGAAGAAGGAAACTGGCGTCAGGAGAAGGGGAAAGAAAAAGAGAAAAGAATGAGAGTATGTCAAAATAAAACACAATCTTTATAAAAATAGAGATTGAAAAAAGGGGAGGAAAGGGCGGAAGCTGAGAATAGAGAATAGAGAGGCGGAGGAGGAAAGGAGAAGCCGAGGCTGATAAGAGGAGAAGAAAGGGCGGAGGCCGAAAGTAAAAACGCGGAGAAGAAAAGGAGGAGGAAAGGAGAAGCCGAGGCGGACGGGAGGAGAGGAGAGGCCGAGGCCCAGAGGAGAAAAGCGGAGGAGGAGAGGAGAAGCCGAGGCGGACGGGAGGAGAGGAGAGGCCGAGGCCCAGAGGAGAAAAGCAGAGGAGGAGAGGAGAAGCCGAGGCGGACGGGAGGAGAGGAGAGGCCGAGGCCCAGAGGAGAAAAGCGGAGGAGGAGAGGAGAAGCCGAGGCGGACGGGAGGAGAAGAGAGGGCCGAGGCCGTGAGTAAAAAAGCGGAAAAGCCGAGGCGGACGGGAGGAGAAGAGTGGGCCAAGGGCGAGAGGAGAAAAGCGGAGGAGGAAAGGAGAAGCCGAGGTGGACGGGAGGAGAAGAGAGGGCCGAGGCCGAGAGGAGAAAAGTGGAGGAGGAGAGGAGAAGCCGAGGCGGACGGGAGGAGAAGAGAGGGCCAAGGCCATGAGTAAAAAAGCGGAGGAGGAGAGGAGAAGCCGAGGCGGTCGGGAGGAGAAGAGAGGGCCGAGGCCGTGAGTAGAAAAGCGGAGGAGGAGAGGAGAAGCCGAGGCGGACGGGTGGAGAAGAGAGGGCCGAGGCCGTGAGTAAAAAAGCGGAGGAGGAGAGGAGAAGCCGAGGCGGACGGGAGGAGAAGAGAGGGCCGAGGCCGTGAGTAAAAAAGCGGAGGAGGAGAGGAGAAGCCGAGGCGGACGGGAGGAGAAGAGAGGGCCGAGGCCGTGAGTAAAAAAGCGGAGGAGGAGAGGAGAAGCCGAGGCGGACGGGAGGAGAAGAGAGGGCCGAGGCCGTGAGTAAAAAAGCGGAGGAGGAGAGGAGAAGCCGAGGCGGACGGGAGGAGAAGAGAGGGCCGAGGCCGTGAGTAAAAAAGCGGAGGAGGAGAGGAGAAGCCGAGGCGGACGGGAGGAGAAGAGAGGGCCGAGGCCGTGAGGAGAAAAGCGGAGGAGGAGAGGAGAAGCCGAGGCGGACGGGTGGAGAAGAGAGGGCCGAGGCCGTGAGTAAAAAAGCGGAGGAGGAGAGGAGAAGCCGAGGCGGACGGGAGGAGAAGAGAGGGCCGAGGCCGTGAGTAAAAAAGCGGAGGAGGAGAGGAGAAGCCGAGGCGGACGGGAGGAGAAGAGAGGGCCGAGGCCGTGAGTAAAAAAGCGGAGGAGGAGAGGAGAAGCCGAGGCGGACGGGAGGAGAAGAGAGGGCCGAGGCCGTGAGTAAAAAAGCGGAGGAGGAGAGGAGAAGCCGAGGCGGACGGGAGGAGAAGAGAGGGCCGAGGCCGTGAGGAGAAAAGCGGAGGAGGAGAGGAGAAGCCGAGGCGGACGGGAGGAGAAGAGTGGGCCAAGGCCGAGAGGAGAAAAGCGGAGGAGGAGAGGAGAAGCCGAGGCGGACGGGAGGAGAAGAGTGGGCCAAGGCCGAGAGGAGAAAAGCGGAGGAGGAGAGGAGAAGCCGAGGCGGACGGGAGGAGAAGAGAGGGCCGAGGCCGTGAGTAAAAAAGCGGAGGAGGAGAGGAGAAGCCGAGGCGGACGGGAGGAGAAGAGTGGGCCGAGGCCGAGAGGAGAAAAGCGGAGGAGGAGAGGAGAAACCGAGGCGGACGAGAGGAGAAGAGTGGGCCAAGGCCGAGAGGAGAAAAGCGGAGGAGGAGAGGAGAAGCCGAGGCGGACGGGAGGAGAAGAGAGGGCCGAGGCCGTGAGGAGAAAAGCAGAGGAGGAAAGGAGAAGCCGAGGCGGACGGGAGGAGAAGAGAGGGCCAAGGCCGTGAAAACAGGAAAAGTTAAAGGAGCAGAGGAAAATGACGACAAGGAAGGCAAAACAAACAATGGAACAACAAACTCACAGAAGACCATCAATAGACATACCTATAAAACAAAAAGAACAACCGAATATAATGGAAGAACTCAAAGCACTATATATGGAAATGAAAGAAGACATTAAAATGATGAAAGAGGACATGAGTGCGATGAGAAGAGAAATAAAAATGGAAATAAGACAGGAGATAAGAACGGAGATAAAAAGCCTGAAAGAAACCATAGGAAAGGTAAACGAAGAAATGAAAATAATGGGACAAAGAGTAAAGAAGGTAGAGGAAGGAACAGAGAAAATTGCAAAAAGGGTCACTCTAATAGAAAGCAAACAAGAAACGGACCTAGACGAACGTGCCTTACATGACCTGAAACTAAGAGAAAACTGTGTTAAAATCAGAGGCTTAAAAGAGATAGAAAATGAAGACTTATATGAACACCTTACGCCCATATTAGCAGACTACCTTGGAACAGATAAAGAACAAATGCTAACAGAGATCAACAAAATGTACAGGATCAACTCGAAAGTGGCTAAACAAAAAAAACTCCCAAGAGATATTGTTGTATACTTTATACGAAAGAAAATAAGAGATGACATTATACGGTTAAACTACGAACAAAAGTTGGAATCGGACGGGAAAGAACTGATTATATACAAAGACATACCTTTAAGAATCCTGAGGAAAAGGAATGAATACAAAACCCTAACGACTCTATTGAGCCAAAATTATGTCCCTTACAGATGGGAGAGATTGGAAGGAGTTAGTTTTAAATTTAGAGGTGATTTCTACAAAATCAACTCCATTTTGAAAATGAGAGAATTTTTAAAGAAATTTAAGAACGAATTAGAGCAAAGGAAAAGGCACGAAAAGAAAGAAAAGAAAGATAAGGAAGAAGAACAAGAAGAAGAAGAAGATAAGTTAAGTGAAAAAGATGACGAACAAAACATAAGCAAAACAAGCGACAAAGACTCAGGAGAAGAAGAAGAAGAAAGAGAAGAAAGAGAGGACAAAAAATTTGAAGATAAGATAATTATAGATCTGAATTAACTAATTAGATATTTTAATCAATAAAGCATAATGAAGAAAATAAATATTTTGTCGTGGAATGTAAGGGGTCTAAATTCACCCCAAAAAAGGAAAAAAGTAGCCCATTACTTGACGAAGAAAAACCTAGATGTAATTTGCCTACAGGAAACACACATAAAAGATAAAGATGTAAGACTGTTAAAAAATTCAAAGTTAGGCAAGGAATTTATTTCCTCAGGCAAGAAAAGAACTAAGGGTGTGGTGATCTATATTAATAACAGACATGACGCAAAGATAATATTTTGTGACACGGAGGGACAATATATTGGTGTTGAAGTTACAATCCAATCAAGTAAATATCTAATGGTGGGAGTATACGCCCCATTAGAGAGGAAAAGCTGCTTTTTTGAAAAACTAAACAAAGAAATGCAAGAATTGACATTTGAGAAAACTTTTATAATGGGGGACTGGAACGGGGTGATCTCCCCCGAATTAGATAGGAAATCAGATAAGAAAATGAAAAAATCACAAGGGAGACTACCTAAATCTTTTGATGAGTTGTTAGATACACAGTCACTTATAGACATTTGGAGATATAAATATAAAAATGCGAAGGAATACACTTTTTTTTCTGAAAGGCACAAGTCACTTTCAAGGATAGACATGGTACTTGGATCTAAATCTATTTGTAAAGAAATATTAGACATAAAACATGAAGTTAGAACGATTTCTGATCACAGTCCTATCTTAGTTTGTTTAAAGGGAAGACCCGTTAGTTTTTCATGGAAGCTCAACGAGGAATTACTGCAAAAAGAGGAAATTATTCAAAAAGGAAGGGAAACATTAAACTTCTTTTTTAAAGAAAACTTAAATAAAGGAGTAAATGAAGTAACAGTATGGGAAACATCGAAGGCAGTAATCCGGGGCTTCTTCATTCAACAGAACTTGATCCTACAAAAGGAAAAGAAGGTCAAGCTCGAAAATCTCAGAAAGAAGTTAGAAGAGAAGGAAAAACAATTAAATGAAAAACCCAACTGTAAAGAAACCATATTTAGCTTAAGAATGATCAAGAAACAAATTGAAATGGAAGAAGAGAGAGAGATACAAAACAAGATAAGAGAAATGAAACAAAAACAGTTTGAACAGGCAAACAAACCAGGGAAATGGCTTGCTGCGAAAATTAGGAAAAGGAGAGAAAAAAATACAATTACGGAGATAAAAAAAGACTCAGAGAGAGTGACAAATCAAGATAAAATAAAACAAATCTTCCTTGATTACTATGCAAAATTATACAAGAGATCCCAAATTCCTGAGAATATAATTCACTCACTTCTCGAGAAAGCTAAGCTATGCAAATTATCAGAAGAACAAAAAAGCATGCTGAATGGCCCTATCACTATGGCAGAAATATCAGATGCTATTCGTAACAGCAAAAAACAGAAATCTCCAGGACCAGATGGACTTACAGCCCAATATTATAAGATATTCGAGGAATAACTAGCAATCCCACTCAAATCAATGATGAATACCATCCAAGACAAGCGTTACCCTGAGACATGGAAACAGGCGAATATCACGTTGATATTAAAAGAAGACAGAGAAGCGAATGAAGTTAAGAACTATCGCCCAATATCGCTTCTCAACGCGGATTATAAACTTTTCGCGACAATTTTAGCAGAAAGGCTAAAGAAAATCTTGAAAAATTGGATTCATATGGACCAGACAGGTTTTTTACCTAAAAGACAAATTAGAAGCAACATCAGAAATGTAATAAACATTATAGAACATTATGAAAGGAAAAATGATAAAAAAACTAGCGTTGATATTTGTCGACCTCGAGAAGGCATTTGACAACGTCAGTTGGGACATGCTCTTTAAGTTGATAGATAAAATAGGAATAGGAGGAAGGTACTACGCCTGGCTGAAGGCCATATACACCGAACAAAAGGCGAGATTAATAATTAATCAGGAAAAAACAGAAGAATTCACAATTTCAAAAGGAACAAGGCAAGGCTGTCCATTATCACCCTTATTATTTATTTTAGTTTTGGAAGTATTGTGCAACATTGTAAGATCGGAGCAGAAAATCAAAGGGGTGAAGATAAAAAACCATGAGTATAAATTAAGAGCCTTTGCTGACGACATTGTCTTCACCATAGAAGACCCCAAGGGAAGCTTGGATAGGCTAATTAAGACCCTAGATGAATTTGAAGGAGCCTCGGGATTAAGTATCAACAAAAGTAAAACCAAAATTATTACAAAAAATTTAGATACAAGAGAGAGGAAGGAAATAGAGGGAATAAGTGGCTTCAAAATAGAAAGAAAAGTGAAATACTTAGGGGTAAATATATCTCATAAAAATTCAGATCTTTTTCCAAATAATTATTTACCAACATGGAACTTAATTTAAAAAGATCTGGAAAAATGGAGCAAACTTAAGCTCTCCCTATTGGGAAAAATTTCATTAATTCAAATGAGCTTACTTCCGAGACTTCTTTTTTTGTTTCAAGTTATTCCAATTCTGCAAAATGAGAAACCATTAACAAAGTGGCATAAAGAAATAATAAAATTCATTTGGGGAGGGAAAAGGGCCAGAATAAAAGAAAAAATATTATGTGACAGCAGAAGCAGAGGGGGACTGGGGCTACCCAATATTAAAATCTACTATGCTGCTTGTTGTTATACGTGGCTACAAAGTTGGATTTCTTTAGAGGATGAGCACTCTTTGATTTTGGAGGGAGATAACTTAATACATGGGTGGCATGGATATTTGTGTTACGGGAAAGATAAATCCCACAGAGACTTTAAAAACCATTATGTGAGGAAATCCCTCCTCATGATATGGAATAAATATAAGAAAAGAACTTGCCCAAAAATCCCAAACTGGTGTTCCCCCCATGAAGCCCTCTTTGGAAGGGAGGGCATAAAAACCAAAAAATGGTTAAGATACCAGGACCTAATTAAGGAAGAACAGGGAGAACCAATCTTTAAAGAACAAGATGAACTATTAGGAAACGACATAAATTGCCACTGGTATCTGTACCGACAGCTCAGGGAAAGGTTTAAGATGGACAAAAAACTAGAGGGCATTCAAATTACTAATACGAAATTTGACGAAATTTGCCTAAAAAGCAAGGAAAAATCAATTAAGAAATTTTACGACCTAATATTGGAATGGTATACGGAAGAGGAAACAATAAGGGAGAGCATGGTAAAATGGGCACAAAATATAGGGCATGCTATAGACTTACAACAATGGGATAAATGTTGGGGTAAAAGACTTAAATTTACAACAAACCAAGATTTAAAAGAAAATATGTTTAAAATGATTTACAGATGGCACCTGCCCCCGTTAAGACTAGCCCATATGTATAAAAATGTCAAACCCAATTGTTGGAAATGCAATGCGGGGTCAGGGTCTTTCTTTCATATGTGGTGGTCATGCCCCGAAGCGAAAAAATTTTGGTTGAATTTATATGGATTTATAGCGAAAGAACTTAATATTAAGATACCCTTCTCACCAGAAGTTTTTCTTTTAGGGATGCTTGATATTAAGACTGAAAATGAAAATGGAAAACTGTTATTTAATTTGTTAGCCTGTGCCAGAGTAGTTTTTGCTAGGAACTGGAAGAATGATAAGACTCCAAACATAGAACAATGGATATTAAAAACTTATGAAACAATGGAACTAGACATTATGACGGCGTGGAAGAAAGATGAGACAGAAGAGAAGACGAAAAAAGACTGGAATATACTGTTAAAATATTTCGGGGAGAAATGGGAAGAATTAAGAATAAAGAGAACTTAATGGACAAAGGTAGAATGTAACATGGGAGGCTAAGCCACGTCTACAAGCAATTATGCTATTTGTTAGGCAAAAGCAACTTAAAAGACTAATATGTAATAGGTGATATTAAGGAATGTATTCTGTACAAAGATGGAATTGGTATAAATAATAGCAGTAGATACAACACTATGCAAATTTTTATTTACTTATTGTCTTTGAAGATGGTAAATAAGGAAGTAGATGCTCTTCAAACTAAAACTATATAGGTTATCTTGACTGGAGAGCTTTGTTTATTCTTTTATGTTTATTTTGTTTTGTTGTAACTATCCTTTTTTATGTACCCTTTGTTTGTTTAAAACTAATAAAAATAATATTTTAAAAAAAAAAGGAAATAATATCGGAAAAAGACCGAGCCAGCTCCGCCGCCATTTTTTGTGAAATGACCGACGACGTTTGCGAAGAAGGCCCGTCGCCTGACGAAGTGCCTACACCGGCTGGAGCGCCCGGCGACACTGTACTTCGAGGTTCCTCGTTCAGACGGGCCACTGCACCCGAAGCATTTCGACCACGAGATGTTGAAGTACGCCCAGTGCGAGCCGACGGGGCCGGCCGCTGCTTGTTATCACTTTTTGACTTAGAAGGCATCGTAGCCCAAAGTCTGCAGGGCAACCCGCAAAATATACTGGACTTCCAGACAAAGTCAATAAGAAAGGGAGGGGCGGGCTCAGCAGGGACGCATCCGCGATCACCGCCCCCCACAAGGCGAACAAAAGTCAAGAGGGCAGGCTCAGCAGGGCCGCAGCCGCGATCACTGCCCTCGCGTAAATGCCCAAAAGCATTGCAGTCCAGAGCAGGAGGCTAGGGTAGTTGCTCCTCACCCCCACAAAAATTAACCCCAAGGGGGGCAAGAGGGCGGGCTCAGCAGGGCCACAGCCGCGATCACCGCCCCTTAATGAAAAAACAAAACAGAAAGAGGAGTAGGAACTACCCTCCAGTCGAACTGTGGCTTATGTTTGCCACAGCCTGCAAGCTAGCGCACCCCTAATAACCGCGGTTAATGACAACCGCGGGGGGGGTATGCTCCCCGTAGCCTGCACACCCCGCACACACCCGAAAACCATGGTTTTTTGCTAACCGCGGGGGGGGGGGGGGGCGGAAGGCCACCCAATGCGCCTACAGCCTCGTGTGGCGCAATCCACTAAGGCCACCCTGACCCAGGCTGCCTGCCAGGGCAGGGAAAAATGGCCCCCAAATTAACCGGGCCCAACTCACCCGGAGCAACGTTCGCTCGGCTCTGTTCTCCTCAGAGCCGAACGAGGCAATGGCGCCTCTCCAAGCCCGCAGCCCGAATATAAAGGCATTCGGGCCAATCAGGGGCTGCCACGTCATCGCAGCCCCACCCCTTGGCTGGCCTTGGCCAATCCAAGCGAGAGGCGGGCCCCCATGGGCCAATCAGGCAGCCCGCCTCTCCCCAAATGCATTCTGGGACATGAAGTCCGTCCCAGAAAAAGGCGGGCTACCTTCCCGCGCTCTCCCCCACGGCAGCCAATCACGAAGGAGCCTGCCCTCGCAATGGCTGCCGGGAAGGAGACCGCGGCGGGAGCGCGATGTGGCACTTCCCGCGCGCGGCTACTGCACCGGCCCGGTAAGTCGGGCGGCGCTAATCGTTGGGACACCCCCCCCTTTACATCTACAAATGGATGTTATTTCCTACACACACACACTTGACATAATATATGAATAAAATGTTTATTTAGTATGTGTATTTTCATTTGCATATCCATATATATTCATATTTTAGCATTTTATAAGGAAATAACATTGTTCAAATTAGAACAGTTTTATTTAAGTAAAATCAACATTTAACTCAACGTGTGTGTAAATTTACACATAAAAAAAGTATGGGAAGAGGAAGAAGAGAAAAGATCATAGCCTCAAACTCTCACACTCCCCTTGAACAACTCCTGTACCATCCGCTGGGGTCCAATTTCCCAACCCACTCATTTGAGAACCACAGGTGTAATGGATTGTTTTTGCCCTTTTTTGTTCTGACTATTTTTAGCTATATTTTATTTTAATTTATTTATGCATTTTTATTCATAGCACTTTGAGCCGTCCATCTAATTGTTAAGCTAAACCCAACTAAATGTACAGCTAAGAAGACTGTTTCAGTGCCATGAGCAGTGCAGTGGATAAGAGTCATTTTCTTGGGAGTCTCTAAATATGCAGTGACTAATAGGTGGAGGAATCAATAATTTATTAAACTAAAAATCTGAAGTACATGAAAGAAAAATTAACCTCTGTTTAGGTAGTATGTTTTCAACTCTGTATGACCTTAATAAAATGCATAGTCTAATTAAGTCTGCTCTTTCAAATCATTATGAGCAATATCTAATATAGTTATTAAAATAGAGCTTGTGAAACACAGGGTCAGATCTGATTAGGACTGGCACTTACTGCACCATTCTTTAAAGAACAGGTACTGAAAGAAAATAAAATATCTTCATTAGAATTACTATAGTTCCCATGCCTTTTCCATTTTAGTCAGAAATGAAAGTTTATGGTAAAAATTACAGTCCAAACAACAGTCCCATTTTAACTAAAGTAAGATACATTAAGAAAACAAAAATAGCAATGAAAATTTTGAAATAGTTCAAGTTTTTCCATAATATGGCTCAGTCAGGGTTTGTGCAGACTGGCCATTAAGACCAGCCTGGGGGCATAGTTGGGGTCTGGTGTCTATACAATGCATGCCCTGACTCTGCCCTCATGGTGGTATGACACCACACACCACTCCACACGGTATGCATAGTCACACTGCTCCTCTGGCACCGTGTTTACATGACACATCACCAAAGGAGCCCCTTAAAATCACAGCACCACAGCTATCACACCCTTTTCAGGGTGTAAAAAGGAGATGCTTTGAGTGGTTCCTGTTTGCACCCTGGAAAGTCCAGATTGGTGCTTCAGCATGCAGTTGCTGTGGCCCCAATCTGGGGAAGATGGAGGCAGCTGCAGGACTCCCCTTCAGGGGCAGCCTGCACAGCCCTTCATTAATCTGAATAGAAACTGCAGTAAAGAATTCAGAAGAAGATTGAGCTTATTGCACAGACCCTGGGAAACACAATCAGAGTGGACTGGAAGGAGGTGGGAAGGGAACAGAACAGGGAAATCACACATATTACCACATGGGATAATGCGTCCGATGCAGCCAGGATGTCTACAAACCATTTCCCATCCATCTCACAGCAGCCAATTTTCAAGAATGATTCTGAACAGTTCTTGAAAATCGGCTGCAGTGGGACAGATGGAAACAGATTGGGGACTTCTGGCGGCATCAGCGGTGTTCTCCCATGCAGTAATATGTATGATTTCCCCATTCCCTTCCCACCTCCTTCCATTCCACTCTGATTGCATTCCCCAGGGCCTATGCAATAAGCTCCTAGAACTTGGAAGAGCAGCTATGAAGGAACTAGACAAGATCCTCAAATGCCAAGATAAATAATTGAATACTGAAGTTAAGATTGTTCATGCCATTTTATTCTCCATTTCTATGTATGGTTGTAAAAGCTGGACAGTGAAGAAAGCTGAGAGGAAGAAAAGCAACTCATATGAAATGTAGTACTGCAGAAGAGTTCTACAGGTGTCGTGGACTGCTAAAAACAACAACAAATAAATGGGTCCTAGAGCAAAGCAAGCCTGAACTCTCCCTAGAAGCCAAGATGACTGTTGTACTTTGGCCATATCATGAGAAAATATGACTGACTAGAAAAGAAATAATGCTTGGTAAGATAGAAGGCAGTAGGAAAAAAGGAAGACTGCATTACAAATGGAGGACTCAGTCATGGAAGCCACAGTCCTAAGTCTGCAAGACCTGAGCAGGGCTGTTGATCTCAAAGTGGTCTCAAAGTTGACTTGATGGCAGTTAGCAACAACAAGCAGCATTTATGTTTTAATTTTGTTTTAAAAAAACAAGACAATATTCTCACAAATAACTTGTTTTCCAGTGCAACCCCCCACCTCACAAATCCAACTTAGAATCCAAGCAGTACAATCAAAGTAGCAATTTCTGAAGTACTGAGAAGTGGGATAGTAAATGAAGACATGTCCATTCCTGTCCTGGCAGTGAGACACTTTCCAACAAGCAGCCACAAGGATCTCTGCAGAACCCTATCACAACCACTTGTTGCAAAAACCCTCATTGCTGGGAGAATAGTGGGTGCGTCTTTGTTCTGTGCCATGCTACAGGAAATCAAAAAGTACTAAGAATTGTTACATTTCTCTCTCTTTCTCCATTTTTGGAGAGGGATTTTTCTGTCAAATTTAAGTATGGGTAAATTTTAATTTTAAGTAAAAACTTCTTGTGTAGTTTATTAAGACTTTTCAAGGATGGGTGCTGTTGGTTAGCTTGCTGAAGTTCTGAAGAAAGGAATGCCTCAGCTCCCTTCCTTCTCCCTTCCTGCACCAACACTCCCTTTCCACACTCCCTTATTCCTCACTTCTGTCTCATCTCACAATGCTGCGTGCTCTGTCCTCTGTAAACCAGAACTGACAACATATGCACTGATGTCTGCCTTAAACGGAGGAGAAGGAGGGAAGTAAACGAACAGCAGTAGTGCCATCAATGCTAGAATGTGAACAGAAGGAGGTACAGGAAAGAATGTATATAGGAGAGGTGGCAGCAATAAAGGGCAGCAGGGGTGTCTCAGGCTCTCCCAGCACTTGAAGAAGAAATGACGGACCTGCCATGGCCCAAATTATTGTCAACTTTCCTTTGCCTACTCCACCTTGTCTCTCCTTTCTCCACTTCCTCTCTGAATCTCACCTTCCCTCTTTTTTCTTCTGTCCCGTGCCTTGTTTCAATGATGGCATTGTCACTGCCTACCTGTCCACATAACCTCTTTTTGAACCAGCACCAGCACTTTTGTGCTGTAGGTGTTTCTTTACACTTAATACGCTTAATAAGCCAAGATCTGAAAAAGGTGGGGCGTATTCACTTATCCTAGACAGTTTGCCTGTTCCATATGGATTTGGGCCCCAAAGACTAGGGCAGGGAAGGTGAGTTGTAAGCAAGCACCTCTTGATCACCATGCACATCTGTTGAGGGATCAGCCTTACATTTGGCTTTCTTGTGTTTGTAAGCTTGCATTGACTTAAAATACCCTTCATATTGGTCTGAAATCAACAGGGTGGTGGAGTTAATAAGTGAATAACAAATTTAGATAGTGATTGCCAATAAAGAAGTACTAAAAGTTTTCTACCTTCTGGGTGAAATGGCAAGATTTTTATGTGCATTTTTCTTTGATTTTTTTTTCCATTTTGGAACTTCTGTAAAACTCACAATTTTTTGGAAAACTATTTTGCACAAAAATATTGCTTTGCATGAAAAAAAAACTCTATACATTTTTCTTTTTTTCTGACACAAACAAAAAACAGCTGTTCTTCTCATTAGTTGACATATTTTTTTTCCCAGTGTCGTATGGTGACATGCCTAAACACACCTTTCTCATTAAGGATGAAGAAATGTATGGATATTCTCAACATTCCATACCACTGAAGAACAAAAAGAAAATGTTGCATTGCCATGGAAGGCTGAGGCTTACAGATGTGCACAAACATTTTTTTTAGGCATTTCCTCTCCTGAAAAATAAAACAAACAGGTGAATGAATACCAATATGATAATAGCCATGTAATATCAAGTGTTAGTTTAAAAAGAAAATGTAAAAGCAAATGAAATGACTGAACTGAGCTTCTTGCATCTTGTAGCATCCTGGAAGAAGGCAAGGCTGATATACAGCCCCCCTAGGATTGCTCCTGGTTTGGTGAAGATCTAATGTAACATTTTTGTTAAATGTTCCATTTATTAGCATGCTGTTAGTGAACTACTCTTCTCCCTCTACTAGGTGAGAATTGTATCTATTGAAAAGCAAAAGACACAACCCAACCCAACCCACCACACCATTATTATGAAAGTTTATTTACTTGTCCAGATGTAACACGTATTCAGTGACTGCTTGGCACAGCATTCATTTTATTATTAAAACATTATCTCAATCTATTCCAAACCGGCTTCAAGACAGGATATGGAGTTGGGACCGCCATGGTCGCTCTGGCTGATGACCTCCGCTTGAGCATAGAAAGGGGTAGTGTGACCCTGCTGGTGCTCTTGGATGTCTCAACGGCTTTTAATACCATAGACCACTCTGTCCTTTTGGATCAGCTGAGGGAGTTTGGAATTGGAGGCACCGCGCTGCGGGGGTTCCAATCCTTCCTCTCTGGCAGATCCCAAAGGGTGAGGCTCAGGGACAGTTGCTCTTCCAAAATCGAGATTAATTGTGGTGTCCCTCAGAGTGCCATCCTGTCCATGATGCTATTCAACATTTATATGAAGCCGCTGGGCAAGATCATTTGGAGGCATAGATCCTAGTGTCATCAGTACGCTGATGACACTCAGATGTACTTCTCCATGATCAGATCATCAACTCAGACTTCAGATGGCATCTCTCCTCTCAATGACTGCCTTGGAGCGGTAATGGATTGGATGAGGAAAAAAAGATTGAAGTTAAATCCAGACAAAATGGAGGTACTGACAGTTACAGGCCCGAAACCAGGTTTGGGAATACAACTCCCAGTCCTAGACAGAGCCACACTCTCCTCAAAGGACCCTGTTCACAGTCTGGGGGTGCTTCTAGATTCGTTGTTTCACATGACTAATCAGGTGAATGCGACAGTCAGGAGAGCCAGCTGTGCCCTTTCCTGGATATGAGGGATCTGGAAACTGTGGTACATACTCTGGTAACCTTACACTTGGATTACTGTAACACGCTCTACATGGGGCTACCCTTGTGCCTAACCCGGAAACTTCAATTGGTCCAAAATATGGCAGCCAGGCTCGTTACCGGAACACCCAGGAAAGAGCACATAACACCTGTGCTTAAGTCTCTCCATTGACTGCCAGTTAGTTTCCAGGCACAGTACAAGTTGGTTTTAACCTTTAAAGCCCTACATGGCTTGGGTCCATCCTATCTTAGGGACCGCTTCTTCCTGTACGAGCCCAACCGCATGCTCTGGTCCTCTGGGAGGAACCTGCTACAGCCCATGAAGACTAGGCTGTCACAGACCTCTCAGAGGGCCTTCTCTGCTATTGCTCCCAGGCTGTGGAATGGCCTGCCAGATGAGATACATCTTACCACAACCCTTGATTGCTTTTAAAAAGTTATAAAGGCATATCTTTTCTGGCAGGCCTTCCCGGATAGTGTTTAAATTTTCCCCCACTCCACAGTTAGGCTTACTGTTTTCCCCAGCTTCTTCCCGGCCTACACCACCACCACCTAAGTTGCCCGAAGAACAACTGGTTTTTATTATATTTTATTGTGAATTTGTTTGCTTTGTTTTAATCCGTGTTAGTTTAATTTAATTTTAAGGGGTGGGAGGTTGTGATTGGGCTGTATTAATTTTTAACTGTGACTGTTTTAAACTATGTTGTACCCCGCCCCGATTGCGTGGTCAGAGGGGCAGGTTATAAATAAAATTTGTTGTTGTTGTTGTTGTTGTTGCAGTTTTAAAGTGCTCCTTTTACTTCACCAGTGCTGCAACTTGTGTCTGCCTTTATACCAAGTAAGACTTCCTAGGGTAGGATCATTTGGAGTCTTCCACCTCAGACCTGGAGCTGGCCCTGTGTTTAACTGCTAAACATCAGGTGGCAATGCTAGATGTTTTTCATAGTGTAATATGCATCTGACTGCACCCAGTGTGTGTCAAAAAGAGAAACAGGACTCATTCTTCTCCTGTGTACTCCCCCACTAAGGGGCTAAACACACCAGTAAAAAGAGCTGGTTTACCAGTGGCTTCAGGGCATGGCATCCACATGCCAGATGCCCCAAAGCCACCCCCAAGCCAGCATCAAATTGCCCCACTGACCACACAGTGGGCAGCATCACAACATTTCAGCAGTGTGACATTTACAGGCGAAAGCAAAAATGGTGGAAAACCGCCACTGTGGTGGAAAGGGTGGCTTTTTTCCAGCCCCCCAAATAAGCAGCATTTTGCTGCTTATATTGGGGTGGGAAAAATGCCAGAGTGGGGCCATGGTGTCTGGTTGCTGAAGCAATGGGGTCAAGCTGCCACTTAGGAGCCATCTGTTTTGCCCCTAAGATGAGACCGATGGCTACATAATGTTTTACAGGGTGGCCTTAACTACTCACGTTGACAAAGTGTGTAATGCTGTAAAATATTTAGCCCAAAGAGAAACACTTTTGGGCTGCTTAATGATTCGGCTCTCATGTGCATGACTGAGTGAGTAGGTTCCTATAATGTACTGTCAAAGCTGTAAGATATAAATAAGACAACATATCATTCTGTGACACTTCAGACAAAGTCAGTAATTACAATCCGTTATCAATAAAAAGAAGGCAAGTATATTTTAAAAGTATTGATGTCATATCCTGGTGACAATAATAATTAAAGTAGAAACACCATATGGAACAGATGCAAGATGAGACCAGTAAGCTGGTGTGGCATGAATGATTCTCACATCAATCTTTAGCCCAAAGGACTATCTACATATTTATCATTAATCCCATTTCCTAAAGAAAGAAAATCATTGTGTGGCAGGAAGTCAGCTAATTGTATATGTCAAGTTTTAAAAGAAACTCTTGATATAAGAATGTCTGAAAGAAGATGAGAACTAACCTGTTTGCTTAGAAAAGCAAATACAATATTCTCTAAAATATAGAGTACAATACACATTGATCCAAAAGTAGGACAGAAATTCAATTAAACCCTAGGAGAAGGCAGGTGTACAAACACAGCTGTCAAGAGAGCAAAACAATGGACTGTAAAATGACTTGCATGCAAATATCTATGTAGTTTAGAGAGGAAAGAACTTAAAATCTTTTCATTCAATGCATCCATTTGAATACCTACAGTTTTGGCTCCCATAGGCTTTGATCTGGTCAATAATTTCATTTTTGTTGAGAATGTGTTTTGGATTTAGACAACTATTTTGGGAGAATTCAAATCAAAGCAGGACTTCTCCAAATTGGGCAGAATCCAAATCTGAATGCTCTTGAAGATTCACTAGACATTTGGATTCAGATGGACTCAGAGAAAGCATCCACAAAAACTGGTTTAAAAAAAGCTGTCCATATATATATAAAAAAACACTGTGGCTGCAGTTTTTTTTAATTAGAGGTGCAAATCCTAACTTGGTTCATTCTTGCACAGAAGACATGGAAAACATGGGGTGGAGTGGGAACCAGAATAAGATGGCGTGTCATTCCCCCCCCCCTTTTTTTTTTTTCATCTCAGAGAAAAATTGTATATTTTTACCCCTCAATGTGAAATCTGCATTATTGTAAAATGTGATAATTGTTGCCTTGTTGTAAAAGTAGTACTACTGGATGATTCATTTGGGCTTTCATAATTATTCATTCTGTCCTGTTATGCTTAGGATGTTTTTTATGAATGAGCCTATACTCATGTGCATACCCTTAGTTTCAGAAGGTGAAAAGTTTTGCACAGAGACAGGAATCTATGCTAATTATATTTTTTGCACAGATTCTTTAAACTATGATTAGGAAAGTTAGTATCTTGTCTAAAGTAAAAATTCTGTGAGGGGATTGAAGAATTCTTACATTGTTGTCTCATTATGACAAGTAGCAAGTTTTGACTAAAGGAACCAGCAGCAGTAAATGTTTCCTTCATGTACTTCTTGTAAGCAGGAAAGAGGATAAAAGATGCAGCAGGTCACTGGCAAAACCTAACTGGACAGATTGTTAGATACCACAATTAAGGCAGCTTTCACCAACCTGAAAATTTCCAGATATTTTGGACTACAAATCCCAGCACCTCCTGCCAGCAATCAATTGTGCCATTTGTATGATCTGGAAAGTGCCAAATTGGGGAAGGCAATTCTAAACTCCCCAAAAGGTACTTTTGAAGGAACCAACAATGAAATGTGCCATTTACAAGTGTGTCAAGTGAGGATGAATCAAATCATATTATATGTCATCTTCTCTGTCAGTTCTGCGATTTCTACTGTTAACAATAAAGGTTTTCACACTTACCTGAATCAGTTGTAAATCATCCTCCAAATGTCCTGCAAAGGTGACCGAAAGAGAAAAAAAGTCTCTGTGTCTGAAACCCAGGAAGTGTTCATGAATCGCCATGGAAACGGATTTTAGCAGAAGTGATTGTAAATCAGTCAGAGAAAAGCAGGGAAAGAGGCAAATTCCTATAAACGCTGACTCAGCATCAAGAAGGAAAGGGGAAAAAAGCCTCTTTCCCTGCTTTTCTCTGACTGATTTACAATCGCTTCTGCTAAAATCCGTTTCCATGGCGATTCATGAACACTTTTTTTTTTCTCTTTCAACCACCTTTGCAGGATGTTTGGAGGATGATTTACAACTGATTCAGGTAAGTGTGAAAATCTTAATTGATGTTCAACACAGTGACAACTCAATGTGCTAAAAATATCTTCCATCCAACATTAATGGGATTTTGAGTGCAGAAATGATTTACAAAACGTGTTATGCCTTTCTTTGTAACTTTCCTAACTCTGTTTTTACTTGCCAAGAGAAGAAAGGTTACATCCACTTAGGAGGAGCCTGTGTTGATCCAAAAGGATGCTGCTCTTGTTACTTGCTTGGAAAATGCTAGACTCTCATATTCTTTGGAGTATGCCACTGTATGTTCCATATCCATCATCCACTGATGTCCTACCACACCTTTGTGTCTTTAGAGCCAAAGAAGCAGAGAACTAAAGTCCTTAATTATTCATAATTCCCTAGCCCCTGCAGCCACTATCTCTCTATATAGCTGCAGACCCAGTCCCTGGAGCTCAGTGAACAACAGCTTGGCTAACAGGCAGCAAGGCCAACAACTGCTTTGTGTGGGCATTTAGTGGGGGAAGCTAGAGTTCTGTTTTAGTGCCTAGCTAAGACTAATGAATATGAATGGCGAGGGAGCTGCTGCCATCCCCTGCAACAGCTATGGTATGTTTGTGTTCTTGCCAGATGATGGGCATAGCTACGAGGGGGTATTCAAAAGCATCAAGTCAAAGTTGGTTGCCCTGTTGGAAGAGAAGGTACAGCAACTTTTCACACTTACCTGAATCAGTTTAAAATCATCTTCCAAACGTCCTGGAACAGTGGCTGAAAGAGAAAAAAAAGCCTCTGTGTCTGAAAGCCAGGAAGTGTTTCTGAATCATCATGGAAACAGATTTAGTAGAAGTGATTGTGAATCAGTCAGAGAAAAAGCAGGGAAAGAGGCAGACTTCTATAAACGTTGACTCATCGTCAAGAGGAGAGGGGAGTTATCATAGATCACCTTCAATCTGTGAGTATCAATGACATGGACAAGCTCCTTGGTAGCATGAGGAAAATAACTTGCCCCCTCGACCCTTGCCCTTCATGGCTGGCCATCCAGGGGAGGGGGGGATACACTGATGAAGTTCCTCATGGACATCATCAATGCGTCCTTCAGGGAAGGCCATATTCCATATTCCATCAGGCCACTTATGAAAAAGCCTTCCCTGGACCCCCTGAACATGAAAAATTATAGGCCAGCCTCTTTATTACAATTCTTAAGCAAGGTGATCAAGAGGGCAGTTCCTCTTCAACTCCAAGCTACCTTGGATGAAACTGATTATCTAGACCCATTTCAAACAGGCTTTAGGACAGGCTTTGGGGTTGAGACTGTCATGGTTGGCTTGACCGATGATCTGCGTAGTGTGACCCTGTTGGTACTCTTAGACCTCTCAGCAGTAGTGTGACCCTGTTGGTACTCTTAGACCTCTCAGCAGCTTTTGATACAATTGATCACGACAGCTTTGATTGGGGGTTCTTGCATGGCAGGGGGTTGGACTGGATGGCTCTTCCAACTCTAAATTTCTATGATTCTATGATCCTCTTGGACCGTCTGAGGGGGTTGGGTATCGGAGGCACTGCATTGCAGTGGTTTCAGTCCTTCCTCTCAGAGAGGTCCCACAGGGTGCTGCTCAGGGACAGCCATTCGAACAAAAGAGAACTCACCTGTGGTGTTCCAAAAGGTGCGATTCTGTCCCCGATGTTATTCAACATCTATATGAAGCCGCTGGGTGAGATTATTTGGAGTTATGGGGCTGGGTGCTATCAATATGCTGATGACACCCAGATCTATTTCTCCATGTCTCATTCATCGGCCTCAAATTCTGATGGCATCTCCTCTCTCAATGAATGTCTTTGAGCAGTAATGGGCTGGATGAGGAAAACAGATTGAAGCTGAATCCAGAGAAGATGGAGGTGCTTACAGTAGTGGCCCCGAAACCAAGAATTGGACTGCAACCTCCAGTCCTGGACAGGGTCACACTCTCCTCCATGACTGTGTTCGCAGTCTCGGGATACTGCTTGACTCATTGCTCCTGATGATTAATCAGGTAAATGTGACAGTCAGGAGCGCCTGTTATCAGCTTTGGCTGATACGCAAGCTGCGCCCTTTTCTGGAAGTAAGGGATCTCGAGACTGTTGTTCACGCATTGGTAATCTCTCGTTTAGATTTCTGTAATGCGCTCTGCATGGGGCTACCCTCGTGCTTGGTTCAGAAACTATAGTTAGTACAGAACATGGCAGCCAGACTATTGTCAGGAACATCCAGGAGGGACCATATTACTCCAGTACTAAGGTCTCTCCACTGACTGCCTATCAGTTTTCGGACCCAGTACAAGGTGTTGGCTATCACCTTTAAAGCCCTAAATGGATTGGGTGTAAGCTATCTCAGGGAGCGCCTCCTCACCTATAATCCTCCCCGCGCCCTCCAGTCCTCTCAGAGAAATTTGCTACAGCCTCAAAGATCTAGGCTTTCAGCTACCTCCCAGAGGGCTTTTTCTGTTGTCGCCCCCAAATTGTGGAATGGATTGCCGGATGAGATCTATCAACTGACATCTTTGGACAGCTTTAAAAAGGCTGTCAAGCCAGATCTTTTCCAGCAGGCCTTCCCAGGATAAATAATCCCAGCCTCAGGAACCTTTCTTAAGGATTCCCTGTGACCCATAGGGGTAAAAGGACCAGGGATCATTATCTAAGGGGAAAAACAGATGAAGCTGCCCCTTCCAAAGATGGATTGGGGGCATGGCAAACACATGTCATGGCCCAAATCCACCTTGAAGCCAGACCAAAAAGGAGCAGCAAAGATCCACTCTTTTTTCAGCTATGGAAAAGGTGGCTTTTCCCACCCTACCATGGCCCCATGACAGCTTCATGCTGCTCTGGTGGTGTGCAGCATATAAACACCATGTTGCCGGATTGCCTTGAAGCAAGCCCAACTTCTGGCTGGCTTCAGGGCAGCGTAGGAGCATGCAGCATATAAATGACATGCTCCCAAGCTTCCAGGATGGCAGCTTTCAAGGGCCATCTGTTCCAGCCCTAAGTTTGGTATTACAGAATCAATTTGAAGCCCTTTCCCTATATCATTATATGAAGAGGGGAAAGACAAGAGCAACAGTCAAAGAATGTGTAGGGCACCTTGGAAAAATCAGCATATGGGATGGCCCTTGTCAATCCTCAGAGGAGATGTGTGATAGTGTTAAGGGGCTCCCTTCTGAGTGGAACAGAAGCAGTAGTTTGCAGACCTGACAGGATGTCTCAGGAGGTGTGCTATCTCTTAGGGGCAAAAATGTAAGATGTAACCAAGAGGCTGATATGACTTATCAAGCCCATTGATCCTTTGTGGAGTCGAAGGCTTTCATGGCCGACATCCATAGTTTTTTTGTGGAGCTTTCAGGCTATGTGGCCATGTTCTAGAAGACTTCCTTTCTGACGTTTCGTCAGCATCTGTGGCTGCCATCTTCAGAGAATGATAGCCTGGAAAAGGATTGGAGATATATACCCTATGTGACCCTGGGAAGGAAGGAGTAATTTGCAAATGTATTGTTCTGTTGCTAATGGCAGTCCTCAGGGTGGGAGTATATTCAAACAAGGATTAATGTCTGCTAACTGGTGCTCATTGTCTTCTGGGAATCCCCTGGCCTTAGGCTGTTACTCATTTGCATAGATTGAATCTTGACCTTGCTGTCCTTCAGGACTGGTAGCCATGCCTTGTTTACTCTCTAGTAAACTCTTCTAGAACATGGCCACATAGCTCAAAAGCTTCACAAAAAAACATTGATCCTTTCTCTATCCTTTTGGACTATCTGGAAACAAGGACATTGCAGGGGAATGACTTCAGGATAGCACAAGAGATTATAAGGTTCTGGGTAGGAAGCTGGAGGATCTTCACACACAGGTTGTCATTTCACCTGTCCTCCTAGCTGAAGAGCCCAACCCAGGAAGGGAAAGAAGGATAGTGGACATGAACAACTAGCTCTGCAGTGCAATATTAGGCTACATCAATAGGAGTACAATGTATAGTTCCTGGGAAGTAATAGTACCACTATATTCTGCTTTGGTCTGACCTCACCTGGAATGCTATGTCCAGTTCTAGGCACCACAATCCTTCAAGGATATTGACCAGCTGGAACATGTTCAAAAGAGCATGACCAAAACAGTAAAAAGGTCTCTAAACCGTTCCCTGTGATGAGAAATTTAGGAAGCTGGGTATGTTTAAAAATGATAGCCATGCTTAAATATTTGAAAGAATGCCATATTGAAAATTGAGCAAGTTTGTTTTCTGCTGCTGTGCAGTTTAGAACACACAGCAATAGATTCAAATGGAAAAATGATTTCAAATGACAGGGAAACAGATTCCATGGAAACATTAGGCTGTTCAACAGTGGAATACACTGCCTCAAAGTATGATGGAGTCACCTTATTTTGGTTTTTTTAAACAGAGACTGGATGGCTGTCTGTTGGGAGTGCTTTGATTCTATATTCTTGCTTGGCTGGGGTTGGACTGGATGGCCCTGGTGGTCTTTTCAAGTTCTACAATTCTTTGATTCATCCCTCTAAAATTATGAAGGTTTCTTGCCTGATATGTCATCTTCATACAAACTACCTCCAACCTTATGGGTGGGGAGAGGGATAAAGGAAAAACACATATACAAATGTATCTCAGGTCCAGTATTTCTTCTCTCCCTCTGAGGCCTGAACCAAGGCAGATGGATTGGAGGGAAGGCTGTACTTAATTGAAGTCAGGCGTGCTGCCTGGATGAGGTTGGCCTGCCTTTTCTTTCAGTCTCTCCCAGGCTGGATGGAGTTCTTGGGGGGGGGGATGCTCCCCTTCTTCAAGCAAGCCCTGGATGGCATGGCCTGCCTTTTCTTTCAGTCCCTTCCAGGTTGGATGGAGTTCTGGGGGGAGCTCTCCTTCTTCAGGCAAGGCCTGGATGGCATGGCCTTCCTTTTCTTTCAATCCCTCCCAGGTTGGATGGAGTTCTGGCGGGGGGTGGGGGTGGGCGCAGCTCTTCTTCTTCAAGCAAGGCCTGGATGGCATGGCCTGCCTTTTCTTTCAGTCCCTTCTATAATATCAGGAATTCGGAGGGTCAAGATATGCTGGGAAAAATGTATAAATCTAGATAGTGACTACATAGAGATAAGGTAACAACTACAAATCAAAACAAACTTTCTGTCAATTTTTTTTAAAAAAGGGTGATCATTAAAACTTTTGGACACCCGCTCGTATGCTCAGCTGTCCCCTTTTTGAAAACAAAAGCACCTCAAGTTTTCAAAAGGGCCGGCTGAGCACAGCTGGGACAAGGGATGCTGGTGGCCAGTGATTCGGCAGAGATGTACAATGTGATAATCCCCGCCTCCATGTGGTGTCCCGGCTGGAGCCCATTAGGCTGCTGCTGGGTTAAAAGATAATGTGATAAGGTCCCTACATCCCTTTCACTCCAACCGATACTGAGCCTTTTGTGCTTTAGTTAACCTTTCAATCCTATATAATAGCACCAAAAATATTTTTATTTCAAGGAGAGCCTGACTCAAAAATATGGTGTTACAGACAAGAAACAATTCACATGACCTGTATCAGGCAAATATATACAGATGATTGAGGCTATAATTATAGTTAATTTCAAGAATAATTGCTGTTAAACTTGTAACTTGAACTTTTGAACAGAAGTATATATATAGCAGCAGATTGTGCGGCAAAAGAAGAAACTGGTTAATATGCACATGCTAAGGCAAATTAAACAGACAGATATTTGAATCACTCTTCTGAGCATTTTAGGTCTTGTGGAGATCCCCCACCCCCACCCTCTCTTTTTGGTCTTGTTCTTTTTTATCCCCCAACCATCCATTTGAGAGGAAAATTACTCTTGGCAGGGAAGCAATGTGTATATGCCTGGCTTACCTCTTCTGAATGGAACCATTTAAACCTGAAAGGTATTAACTGATGCTTTCACCAGTGCTGAAAACACTCTTATTTGCTACAAGATGCAAAGAATATGAAGCATCTATAGAAGGCTGGTCTGGCTTCTTTTCTTGTACAGTATTATTATTTCTATAAGCTTTAATTTCTTTTTCTTTTTCTTTTTTTTTTTGAAAAACTGCTTGTACTGATCTTAAAATATTTTAATAATCAAGCAGATAAAATATCTTTTTTATCATCATTACATGAAACAATTTTGACACTTTTTCAAATACCTCTCTACTGTAATTTTCTCCTTTCATTTTGTAGTCAGCAAATTCTTATATAAAACATTTTCGTTTGAAGAATTTGTTTCACTTTTAACAAACTAGACATGTGATCATTTATGGGAACATCAAAGTGTGTTGTGTATGTATGGTAAGAATTCTGCTGCCATCATGAGCATTTTTGCTTTATAACAGGTACAAAAAAGTAATCAAATATCTGCTCTCAGGGTGTTTTGCAAAGATCTTTTTTAAAAATCAGGATGCAAATACATGATGTCAAAAGCATTCTGCTAAGTGACTGATGAACATTAAGCAGAATCAGCAATTTTTAAAACTATTTTTAATGCAGACTTTCATCTCTTTACAGTTTGCCAGAATCAATATATAGAAATATATAAAGGATGAATGTGTACAGAGGTACCACAATATTTTTCTTTATAAATTCCATGGAAAGTTACAAAAAAAACAGTAAATATAAAATATTATACACAGTTTAAATGGATCCAAAAGACTTCCCTCACAGAGTGTGTGGAAGTATACATTGTACATGAGTTTCATGCAACAGTATGTGTGTATATGTGTGGGTGCCTTCAAGGTTGCATCTCGACTTATGGTGACCCCATGAATTTCAAAGGGTTTTTAAAAATAATATTTTATTTTTTTAAAAAATTATAAAACACTAAAAATATAACTATTACTAGTATTATAACATCCAAATTATATACAATAATTTACATAGAATACTTCCATAGTTACTGCAATAAGAAATGTTGTGTTTACATGTAATTTTAAGATCAAGTCTTATTTGGTAATAGTTACATTATTGCATCTCTCTTTTAGGCACATTCTCTATATCATTAATATAACAAAAAGAAAGAGAAAAGGGTAAGTTTTCCCCTTAGAATTTTTATCTATTGATTGATGACTTAGCATTGTTGCCATCTTTTTGTACAATATCTTTTAACAGAGAACTACTCTTCATTTACCTTGTCTATGTCTCCCTGGTTTAATAACACAGTTAATCGGTCCATCTCTTCCATAGCACTTAATTTGAGTAGCCATTCATCTATAGTAGGTATTTCTTGCTTTTTCCATTTTTCTGCTAATGACAGTCTTGCTGATGTCATCATACACAGAAGGGCTTTTTCATACTTCTTTAGATTTTGTTGGTTAACTATATCTAACATGTTTAAAAGATAAGCTTCTGGTTTTAATTCAAATTTGATGTCAAAAATTTATTGAATGGTAAGATGAATTTGCTTCCAGAAACTTTTTAATTTGGGGCAACTCCACCATACATGGAATCAAGAACCTACATTCGTCTGACATTTCCATCATTTTTATAAACCTTGGCAACTTAGACTGGAGTAAGATGCCATCTTTGTTCCATCTTCCACTGGCTTTCTCTTAAATTTTGTGATATGGTAAACTTGAAGGTTTTCTCTCTAACTCAGTCCCAGCAATTAAGATCAATATTTCTTCCAATGTCTGTGGCCCATTTAATCATGCTTTCCATTATAGAATCTTTTTCCTCTTTTAATGAGCACAACATTTTATATAATTTAGCTAGTCTTCCTTTTTCTTTGTTATATAATAATTTTTCAAAATCCTTAGCCTCTTCGCTAAAATTTTCCTATTTCAGATTATTTTATATCTTTCTTTAATTTGTGTATATAAAAACCAGTGTAGTTTTAAATCTGATTGTTCTAGTTCTTCAATTGATTTAAGTTCATAATCTCCGTTTGTTGTTTTTTCCCCAGTAAATCTTTGTAACTTAACCAAGTTTTCAAAGGTGACCATCTTTCAAAAAAAAAAAAGTTTCATGGGGTGATATCCAAAGTGGGATTTCCTTGTAAATCTGTTTTCTAAATTTGTTCCATGTATATAAGCGAGCCCTTCGAATTATATGGTGTTTAAATTCTAGGTATACTGTACCATAAATATCCAAGCCAACCTATTGAAAAAAAAGTAACTTTCTGTCCAGGCTTTTGCTGTTGTTGTCCATCTATTGTAACGAAAACAGCCATTTAAAACATTGCAAGCTCATCACATTTCTTATTGCAGCAGATAGGAATGTAATAATTAGAAACGGGAAAACAGGGAATGTACAAATAACTAACTGGTGGACAAAGGTTTGGGACACTTAGTTAATGGAAAATCTTTCTGACACCTTCAGACTCTGCGATGGACAAAGGAAGCCACACCTTTTTTGAATATACAATATTGACAATTGTCAATTTTTATTGACTACATTAACAACAACTCCCCTGACACCAGACTACCCTTTGGAAGGACACTCTTACTCTGAACTCACCAACCAACAAAGCTTGAGTGATGATTTTAGAATCTTGGTTATTGATACTACCTCTACTCAGATTGTTATTCTGCACAGCTTTTATATGACTCTTCAAGGCCTTTTTTTGAATTGTTTATTTATGCTATTGTTATAAAACAAATAAAATATTAAATTACAAAAAGTATGTTTTGCTTGTCAGCTGTTTATTTCTATCAAAGAGCTAGGTCAAAAGGAATTTGTTTTGCTCAAGATGACTAGCAATTGAATAATATCTCTTTGTGTTGTACCTTTGAAAGACATGTATGACTAAAATCAAATGGCTCAGATCCACATGTGGAAAATAAGAATACCCACTCTTACCATGCACTGGAACTCTGGCAGATTTATCCTTAGGCTTAATTTTCACATTCATGACTGTGAGGCACCTTTTTCTTCCCATTGTCATGTTTTGAATATTTCTTCTCAATATGTCTCAGTATGATTAGAATCACTATTCATATCTCCTGCAAAAAGGATCAAAGCCTACAATTTCCTAGAATATGTGTTAAAAAAAATAGAAAACAATCTTTGTCTTTTGTTATTATTATTTATTTTATTGTTGTATCTATCTAACTATCTATCTATACATTACAACATTATGTACAATTGTATGATTCTCCTTATTATTTACAGTTCCTACAACAAAACATGGAAAAGATAAATAAACTTCCTACTTGTCATGTACTATTGCTAAGTCTTCTTCTTCTTCTTTCTTGAATGTTATTTTTTCTACTTACATTGATAACATTTGAACTGTGTGGTTGTTTCATGCTAATTCCTTCACTTCTGTTTTCTGTTATTTCCTTGATTAACTTTCTTACACCTTCTTTAATTTCTCTAAGCTTATTATCATTATGTCATCAAGTATTATTTTTACTCTAATTCCATCTTTTCTTGCAATTTTTAGTGATTGTTTCCCAGTCTTTCTCAATCTCTTCTTCCAATTTTCCGTGTATTAAGTTTGTTGGATGGTCCATATCTTGTAGCTTAAGTAAGCAAGCATCTGTTGCGGGTAAAATGTTTGTTTTCCAGTTCTGTGCCAGAATTAACCTTCCTGCAGTGACCATATAAAGAATTTTTTTCCAGTTTTGATTTTCCACTTTCTTTGGTAATTTATCAGTCATATTTAACAAATATATCTCTGGGATCATTTCGTACTTTATATCCAAAATATTGCCAATTTCAGTATGTGTGTGTTTGCAAAAAATTTTATTTGGGGGCACTCCCACCACATGCGATACCACATGCCTACCACTGACTGACATATCCAGCAAATACAAATATTCCTTTTTATATTTTGGCAATCTTTGCTGGAGTAAGATGCCATCAGAATTGCATCTTCAAATAATTTTGGTGGAGATTTTGGCTTTTGGTAAATTTTAATGTTTTTTTTCCTGGTGCATTGCCAACTGTCTAAACTAATTTCTTTGCCCACATCTTTTGCTCAGTCTAGCATAGAGTCTTTGATTATTTCTTGTTCTAATTTTCTATCTAGTATCAACTAGTAAAATTTTGATGTTAATTTCAAATTGTCTTTTAGTAACAGATTATCCAGTTTGTTTGTTTTTCAGTTTCAAAGTTTTCTTGGGCAAAGTCTGATTTAAATCTGTTGTGGAGTTGGTTGTAAGGGGACCAATGGTTTTTTTTTGGGGGGGGGGGGTTCCCCCATCATCTCTATTTCTTCTGCTGATTTAAGTGTATAGGTATTTTGATTATTGTTACATGTATACATGTATAGGTATTGTTGATTACTGTTATAAATAATAAAGGTGATAAGGGGCAGCCTTGAATGCTTCCTTTTTGAATTTTGAATTGTTGAGTCTTCTCTCCATTAATTATAAGTTATTCATTATATATATACATATATATATATATATATATATAATCCAACCATGAAATCTGTCACCTACCCCCAATTTTCCCAGTGTACATAGCATATATTCCCAGTCAAAGTTCTCAAAAGCTTTGTGTGTCTCTACAAATAGCATGCCTAATATTTTTCAAAGTAGTCAAACAAATCCAGCATTGTTCTTATGTTTTCCTTTAACTATCTGGCAGGTAAAAAAAATGGTTTGATCTTCCTTGATTTAAAACAATCTTTGCCTTTCGAAACAACAGGTCAAGACAATTTCATAAGGAATTCATTTCTCTCGACCTCATGGAATCTGCAGGATTTTTACAATAGATTGTGCACTGCTAGTCTACATGAATGAGTCAGAGTAGGGTAAGATGAAATCAGAAGCTATATGAAAAGGAACATTACTACATAATATATGGTGGCACATAACACAGCAATACATAATCCAAGCATTAAAAAACAAATGAAAATGTGAGGATAGCATTTATGGTATATAATGCATTGATGGAAATGTAAGAACAAATGAGGGAGGAAAGTATGTAAAATTATTTTTTAGGTTTCACACACAAACTCACAGACATACACACAAATGGGATATTTATCTCTCTCTCTCTCTCTCTCTCTCTCTATATATATATATATATATATATATATATATATGGAATCAACAGTGAATACTGAGAGCAGAGAGATGAACTCATCCAACACACATAAAGAGCACTGAAATTAGGCCAGATGGTCTTTCTCTCTTTCTGTCATAAGTTATGTTCTTGGCCACTGCTGAAAAAGATAAGTCAGAGACCAAAATGTCTCCATCCTTTCCTAATTGCTAAACAGTGATGCATCTGGCTTGAAAGGGCTCCCTCCAATTCCCAGTAATTACAGAACAGAGACTATAGATGTAAAGAACCTTCATTAATACTTACAGCCTTGACAAAATGGGGCATCTTGACATTCAAAACTGTTTGCCAAAAAAAGGCAAAGCACCCACAAAATCTTAGTAATTCGGGACTTTGTAGGGTGGATATATATTTGTGCAAAAATACCTGTGATTTTCCTGTGCAAAACAAACAAACAAACAAACCTCCATTAGCAGAAAAACCTTATTTTCTGGGGTAGAAGAAAGCAATATTTTTGCACAAGAGTCAATGAGTAAAACACAGTGTGCAGATACAGTAATTCCTTCCTCAAAAAATGTGTAGTTTTCCTGTGCATAAAACATGTAGGGGAGCAACAGAAAACATGTTATGACAGAAATATCAAAATGTTTCCATGTGAGTGTGCAAAGTATAATGATGCCTGTGCAAGTAAGTGTTTATGCATGTTTTCCACCCCCAAAATATCATGGGTGGGAAAACCATGTGTGTTTTTGTGCTGATGAATTTTCCCCAGTGATATCCCAAAGTAGAAATAGCAATCCAAAACCACACTGTCACCCTCATATTCTCACAGAGGAGGGAGAAGATTGCTAAAATTATTCATTTTTGCTTGTGGGTATGAAACAATCAAAGATTTGCTTCCCTAGCACAGAGAGACATTCAACCTTCTGTCCTTCTGTCCAATAACATACATCCATATACATAACAATACTGCTGTGAATTTGCCATCTCCATGTGATGATCCCAGGGGGGTTAAGCAGCCCAGTAGCACCCTGCTGCTGGACCTTAGTCCTAAGGGATCCCTTCTGAGAGATTTCCCTATAGCCTCCTGGGTCCCTGCTCCTACTCCCTGCCAAGTGGAATGGACACTCTTGAGGTCCTATAGACTTGCTGCCACCACCTAGTGAATTCCAACTGAGTTCCCCTGCTATAGCAAACTAAACTTGCTAAAGGGATTATAATTATCTTTCCACTTCCCCACTTGCTACCCAGCAAGCAACAACCGAGCTAAGGCACATGTTGTAGGAACAGAGAGCAACCAGATGCTTTTAAAGAAAATGGATTTATTCTAACTACATAGAATAGAGAAACAGAGGTATCATTCATGCAAGGCCTCCTTGCTTTACAGGTACAGGAGCATAGTTACACCAATATTCATTTCGAGCAAGCCACAGATAACATAATAAAAGGCCTAAACATACTAACTACTACAACTCTAAATTACACAGAGATAGGAATTGCAGTTCTTGAGGGATCTGGATGTGGGAGCTGGCCCCTTGCCCAGCTCAAGCCACATACCTCCCTGCCCTGCTGGAAGAGGTTCAACAGCTAGACTTCCCAAACAAAGAAGAAGACAAAGAGCCACATGGCCTCCCAGTGGAAGCAGGCCCCTTGGCCTGTGGCCAGCCAGCCAGACAAAAGGGAGAGACTGAGAGAGCACATGGCCTCCAGAGGCTTTTAAAGACCTTACATGGAAAGCTTTCGAAACTCCCAGTCCTTCTCACTGATTGGCTAATTGAGCTTTAGGTCAGCTGTGATGTAATAACTCATTAGCATGTGATGCAAGCTCTCATTAGCATGTACTACCCCCCCAGATTAACCCTTTGTAGTCTGAGAAAGCCCCCAAGTGACTGGTGGGTCCCAGTCACTACACTTCACCATCACCAATTCTAGGAATCCTTTCTCCACACCACTAAACAAAGCACAAAAATGAATTAGCTATCATCTAATATCTTCAGGAAGAAAGATTTGGCAGGCACTGTTTTTCATAGTTTGAATTCTGGAGTACTTCTTTCATGCTCGGGCAAAGATTATGAGCAAGCAACAGTGTTTGTCTTAGAATTTTAACCAAGCAGAATGGAGCACCAACTACATTTTCAAAAAGCATTTGTATCAAGGAAGAGTAACAGAAAGGGTCCCACCTACGGTTGTGGTAAACTAATGGTCTCCAGCAGGAGTTGAGAGATAATTTCCTAGCCCCACAATCCACTAAGGAACTACTAAGGAACTACTAAAAAGTTCAGTCTTCTTGGAAAATTTGCAGTAGGAGTGTAGAAAGAAATGTATGTGAGTGCACACTTTCAGAGATTTAACCAAGAGCATTATAACAAACATCACCAACTTCATGAACATACTGCTTCCATTCAGAATGCATGTGTGTGTGCATGCGCACATGTATATTTGGTATTGTCTCCCATCCAAGTACTAGCCAGGGCTGACCCTGATTAGTTTCTAAGACCAGACAGGATCCTGTTCCTTTAGTGTATTTAGGACCTATTAAGAGCCCTATTAAGAACGCAGCAAGTTGTTATTATTTCATGCAGTACACAGCACTAATATTTATCACAGTGCTTTCTATTTCTATTGTGCAAAATGAGGTTTGCCACAGTCAACAACTGGGTGGGATTATGTGCTTTGTGAGCCAAAAGGATACACTGGTGGCAGCAGTGCTGTTTGTAGGGTCTACCATGTCAGACTAAATTTGCCAAACAGCTATATGGGAAGCAGCCATAGAGATAATGGCAGTGGCGTGAACACTTGTTTGTACTGCATAGGAATCATGGTAAATCTCTTTTTGAATGTTTTTTTTTACCATAAAAGCCCTATGATGAGATCATACAAAATGAAACAAGAACTAATGCCAAAAGATGAGACTTCTAGGTCAGAAGGAAGCTACTGGAGAAGAGCAAGGGAAAACTATGAGTAGCACTATAGCTAATGTTGCAACTGGATTCAACCTGAAAGAAAGTTTTGGTGTTGGCATGCTTAGAAGTGAAAGGAAAGTCCAAATTTTAAAATAAATATTATAGGTATATGGTATATGGATGGTGAGAAGCAAGAATCAGGGGAAACAAGACTCAGTAAAACAAGAAATGGGGTGTATAAATACTGCAGTACTTATGGGGTGAGCAAGCTCAAGTGGAAAGGAATGTAACATTTTGAGTCACAAAATGTTTTACTCAGGAACTGAAAATCTAAGAAGAAATCAGGTGGCTTTAATAGTGAGGACCAATGTAGCAAAAATAGTCAAAGGATACAGTGCAAAGACTAAATGAACCATATCACTTAGATTTCATGGAACCATTGTCAATAAAACCATAACCCAAGTTCATGGTCCAATTAAAGAGACCGAAGAAGCAGAAATTGAAATTTTCTGTGCTGGAGTCCAGGAAATTGACCACACATCAAAACAGGACTTATTTCTAACCATAGCCAATTGGAATGCAAATGTAGAAACAGCACAGAACCAAAGATTGTAGGAAAATTTGCCCTAGGATTACAACAAATGATGTAGAAGAGTGAGTGATTGGATTTTGTGAAGTCAACAGATCATTCATCAGAAAAACAATCTTCAAGAAGCCAAATATGCTATTGTATACATGGACAAATGACCAATAAAGAAATCAAATAGACTATATAATTGAAAGTAGAAGATGGAGAAGCTTCATTCTCTCTGTAAAAACAAGATCTGGAGCAGATTGTGGCATAAACCACAAACTACTAATATCAAATATTATTGTAAAGCTAAAGAACAACACTAAACCAACTGTCATTCCAAAATGCAACCATAATGCCCCCATGGTCTTTAAAGATAATGTAGAAAAAAGATTTGTATTTTTAAGCTTAATTGACAATGAGCCAAAGGAACTCTGGACTGAAGCCAATACATTGTCAGGGAGGAATGCTAAAAAACTATGTGCAGCCAAAAAGAAAAAAGAAGCTTCACTGGATGCCTGATGAAGTTCTTCAAGCAGTTAAGGGGCTTCTAGAACTGATCGCATTACCCCTGTTCTAAAATCTTTACACTGGCTGCCAATTAGCTTCCTGGCAAAATACAAAGTGTTGGTTGTTACCTTTAAAGCCCTATATGGCCCGGACCCGAGTTACTTGAAGGAACGCCTCTCCCTACATAATCCGCCCCGCACCCTCAGAACATCAGGGAAAAATTCATTAGAAGTTCCTAAGACTAGATTGATGTTAACATCTAAGAGAGCATTTTCTTCTGTGGCTCCGAAACTTTGGAATAACTTGCCGGAAGAGATCCGTCTTATTACCACCTTAGAGGCTTTTTAAAAAGCACTTAAGACGGATCTCTTCCGGTGGGCTTACCCACCTGACTTGTTTTGATATTTATGTATTGTCAGGAGTGCCGTGAACGATTAAGAAAATCTGTAAACCAGACAGATAGCTGTGACAGCCAGAATTAAGGATTGCTGTTTTTAATTGTTTTTAATGAAGTTCATTTAAATTTGTATTGCACATTGTAATTGTTGTATTGCACACTGTATTATATGTTTTATTGCTTTAACGTGTTGGAATCCCGCCTTGATCTGTAGGGAAAGGCAGGAAATACAAATAAATTATTATTATTATTATTATTATTATTATTATTAAGAACAGAAGAGAAGCAAAAGTAAGAGGTGACAGATATAGGGTCAGAACTCTGAATGCAACTCTTTCGCAACTTGTGTGCAGTGACAAAGGGAACTGTTGTGAAAATATCAATATAGAGAAACAGAAGATGACAACAAAAAGTAAGACCAAGAATCCTCATTCAAGAAAGAAACAGTTGAAGATGAACCTACAATTTTAGAAAGTGAAGTGGAAGGTGGGAGAAATAACACTTGGGAAAAATACATCACCAGGAACAGATGGCATACCAATACAGTGGTCCCCCGGGTTACAAAGGTAATCCGTTCCGGGATTACCTTCGTAACCCGGAAGCTTTCGTTTCCCGGGGGACCGCTATTCGCAATGGACCACGCGGCCGATTTAAAGGGGCCGCACGGTTTTTTTAATTCGTATCCCGGGGGATCTTTCGGATCCCGGGGGATAGTTTAGCAGTCCCGCGGCTTTCGGATCCCGGGGTTTTCGCAACCCGGGGGATTCGTAAGCCGGGGGACCACTGTAAATCTGCTTCAATCTACAGAGATAGATTGTCTTGGAGTGGAGGCACCGCAACATTAACCACCAACACTTATATTAGAAGGAAAAGGGCCACAACTTTATTAACAAGAACAACTGAAAGTAGGGTTGGCCTGAACATGCATGAGGTTTGGATCAATCCATTATTGATCGATGAACCCATTTGCTTGGTCACAGCCAAGCTTCAAAGGGGGTGCCCTTCCAGCTCTTTGTTAACCAGTTGTGCACATCTTTGCCTCTCCGACCTTTGTCACAATGCTGCTCCAGCAATAGCAACACCGAAATCTCCTAGCACCCTTGGATCTCCAGATCTAGTGCTACACAGCCTTGGAAAACATGCCCACCAGAGTAAACAATCTCTGAGGAAACGTGCCCAGAAAACTCCCTGATAGGTTCATCTTGGGCATGTCACACTCTCTCAGCCTCAGAGGATGGCCAGGGCAAAACTCCTCTGAGGAAACCTGCCCAGAAAACCCCCCAAGATGGCTTCATCTAAAAGGTGGCCATGAAGGAACACAGCAACAAGAGTATAAAGTCTACTCAGTCCAATGCTCCAAATGGAGGATGTTGTGGGAGACCTCTTGGAAAGAAGGGGAAAATAATAGAGGACAGGTCCTGGTCCTCCTCCCTCCTTGTAATGAAAAGGATGAGGCACAGGCTCCGACCCAAAACGCACCCCTTTTCCAGCCTCAGAAGCAGCAAATCAGAGCCAAAGCAGCTGAGCATGACTAGGCCTCAGCCCCATTTCTTTCCAAAACACACTGCAGAAGCAATAATCCAGTATGAGGCCACTTAACTGGCCTGACCCAGTGCTAGGGAACCCCGGTAACTGCAGCCCACTGCAGCCACAGAGCTATCCCTCTGAAAGAGAAAGCTTAATGTCTCACAGAACTACAGCTTCCAGGACTCCTCTGCACCATGCCTGGGCTCAGATTGAACCACCATCCCCGCAGCATGCATTGGGCCAATGTTCTACACAAGCTTACCTAAAAGGGAAAAGAGCTGAGCTGGAATGGTGCCATCCAGGGCACCACGTGGCGTTAAACAGGAGCTGGGAAAGGGAAGGTCCTCCCCCTCCTGGCTCCCCACCAATCACGGGCCCTGGCCAGGCCAGCCGGCCATCAATCAAGTGGCACTTTCAGCTTCCAAAGCCTTCTGGGAGTGGAAGCCCAGACCTGCCGCTCCTGGCATTCTGTGGCTTTGCCAGGCCAGAGAGCCCCAACATGCAGCAGCCTACCCACGGTGGCAACAAAAGGCTACAATCAGAACAGAATACAGAGAAACTAAATATTTTCCATTTAGCAAGGGGGTCAAGCAAGGGTGGACTTTATTCATCTTATCTGTTTAATTTATATACTGAACATAACATATGTAAAGCAGGATTAAACTTGGAGGAACAGGTCATGAAAGTTGGTGGAAGAAAAACCAGCAATTTAAGATATTCAGATGACACCATACTTGAAGGTTTACTAAAGAAAGTCAAGGAAGAAAGGGCAAACACAGGTTTAGAGTTGAACATTAAGGGAAAAAAATGACCACAGACGACTTACATCACTTTACAGTAGACAATGAAGACATTGAAATAGTTCACAATTTTCTTTACCTTGACTTAGTGATTAATCAGAATGGAGACTTGCAGTCAAGAAGAAGAGTAGGGCTTGGAAGGGGAGCTATGAAGGATCTGGAAGTGTCAAGATATATCAGTGAATACTAAAGTTAGGATTTTCCATGCCATCCTATTTCTAGTTTCTATGTATGGTTGTGAAAGCTGGACAAAGTTGATAGGAATACAAGCAATTCATTTGAGATGTGGTGCTGGAGGAGAGTTCTACGGAGACCACAGACTACTAAAAATACAAACAAATGGGTCTTAGAACAAATTGAGCCTTAATTCTCCAAAGACACCATGATAACTAGCCTAGAGTAAGAAGATGAGCCCTCCCTTTGCCATTTATGTCATCAGACCTCAGAGGGAGATAAAGGCCTGCCAGCTTCATCAGGCCTGGCCTAAAAGCAGAAGCAGAGCAATAACTCCAGTCCATTTGCCATGGCCCAGGCCTCAGAGGGAGAGAAGAACTGCTGGACCTGATCCCCTTCTCCACTAGCATTCTCTTCTCTTTTTGTGTTGTGTCTTTTTAGATTGTAAGGCTGAAGGCTAGGAGCTGTCTAATTAAACATTTTGTAAGCCGCTCTGAGAGCCTTTGCGGCTGGAGAGAGGGGTATAAATACTCTAAATGATGATGATGATGATGATGATGATGATGATGACGACGACTAAACTGAGTCTGCCATACTTTGGACGTATAATGAGAAGACATGACTCATTGCAAAAGACAATAATACTTGGCAAGGTAGACAGTAGGAAAAGAGCACCACCATATTACAGATGTATAGACTAAAAAGGGAGCCATACCCCCAATCCCGCAGGGATGTTGATGATAGAATGACTTGGTAAGCTCTCATTCATAGGGTTACCATAAGTCAAAGTCAACTTCACAGCAGTTAACTATGTGGTGTTATGAGGGCTCAAGACAGTGGAAATGTCTGCACTGCAGTTATATTCTAAAGTGAGCCAATGCCAGAATCAGTGACAATATAGCAGATAAGTAACTGGTTTCAGTAACAAGCTATGTCATATCAAGACAATGTGCTTGTCCTGTATTCAGGATACAACCAGCCAGTCACCATTTTTACTTTAAACTTTTTCCCAGTGTGATAATGGTGATGAACCCAGCCATACTCTGCTTTTTTCCAGATCATACAAAAATTTTCTCTTTAACTCATTCCATTAGATGCCAACTTCTGGGATTTCTGGAGCTATTTCCCTTCTTTAAGAATGCTACAACTTCCTTTTTCAAAAAGGGATTGTCACTTCCTAGACCCAGTCACATGGTCTTTTTCTTCTAGATGTAATAGGCTATGAAGAGTAAAGGTCCAGTAAACACATGGTAGCATGAGCCTGACAAAGTCCCTTGCATTCCACAAATCAGACATGGCTTTAACATAAACACTATTCATATCAGACAGAAAATAGAGAGACAGAGAGATTTCAGAAGCCCATCAGAATCCATCATCTTCCAGAGGGAGTTTATTTAAGTGCGCCCTCCACTCTTGTAGATAGAAATGGCTGCTATGACAGGAACGGAATTCAAAATGATTTAACAGATTAGGAAGCTGGACCAAAACTGACAAAATGAATTTCAACACAGAAAAATGTATTAAGTACTACAGTTAGGCGGGAAAAAAAATCCACAGGTATAGAAGGGTGACACTTGGCTAGACAACAGTACACATGAAATGGATCTAGAAGTCTTAGCAGACCATAAGCTGATTATGAATCAACATTGTGATGTCACAGTTTAAAAAGTCAATGTGGTTCTAGGTTGCATCAATAGGATGCAAGGAAAATAATAGTACCAATGAAAATAATAGTACCACTCTATTCTGCTTTGGTCAGTCCTCACCTGGAATACTGTTTCCAGTTCTGGAAACCAGAATTGACACTGACTATCTGGAATATGTCCAGAGGAATAATACCAAAATAATGAAAGGCCTGGAAACCATTCCCTTTGAGGAGTGCCTTGGGGAGCTGGATATGCTGAAAACACTGCTTTGGAGTGTGGTAGTGTCTCCTTCTTTGGAGGTTTTTAAAACAGACTGCATGGCCATCTGTCAGGAGTGCTTTGATGGCAAGGGATGGTTTGGATAGCCCTTGTGCTCTCTTCCAACTTTATGATTCCATGAATAAATTTCAAAAGAGTGATCAAACCATGTAAAAGAATTATCAGTACCCTTCTGCCCAGTCAGCAATATCAAATCTAGTGTAAGTTCCTAAATATATTGAGCCATGGCACCCTTTGCTGCCCCATCTTAGCATACGCTGAGAAATTACAAGACATTGTAGGAGTCTTTACATCACATACGAAACAACTTCTGTCATTTCTGAGACAGAGACTAATGCACAGAGCAAAAGGGAGAGAATACATCAGTAGAAACCTCAAACTGTTTTGTTCACCCAGCACCAGATATAAACACTTCATATTGTTGCTTGCCTAACCAGTAAAGGTAGACAAAAAAAAATTATAATCCACAGTGATGCTTCCTCACTGACAGAAGATCCTGGTCTGGTTCACCACTGAGCGCCCAGTAGGACAACTATGGGGGTACTGTGGCTGAAACAGATGGCCCTGAAAGGGCAGTTTGAAGTCGTCCCTTCCAAAGACGGATTGAGGCCACAAGAATCACATGACACAGCCCCAATCCGCCTTCAACCCAGCCATTCCGCCATGGCCTCATGGCAGTTTCAAGCCAGTCCAGCGGTATGCAGCATATAAACGGCACACCACCAGAGTGCCTTGAAGCCACCCATGTCTGGGTGGCCACCCAGCTTCCAGGTGGCCTCAAGGCATCATCATGATGTCCAGTGTCTAAATGCCACACGCCTCTGATGCCCTGAACCGGGTGTATTTGGGCAATCTGTTCTGGCCTTAACACTATCCATTTCCCCATCTCAGTTACACACAGAAAGTCCCCTCCATAATTACATCATGATCCAAGAACCTTTATTATGAAACAACAACATACATTAGTTTGCTTGTAATAATATGAAAAATAGACACTGCTCATGAAATACATGACTTGCTGACTGCAGTAAGAAATCTCCATGAATTACAGAGCAGCCATCATGAGCCTGCTGGTCAACCTTTCATTTATCTCACCTTTTAGTAACACTGATTACTGTTTACTCTAGGAATGAGAACATTCACAGATGCAACAAGCTTTGTCACAATGTCATGAATTATAACACATTCTTTTACTAGTGCCAAGTCTGCTTTTCTAGAACTTGTCTTCATAACATGAAAGAAACATGTTTGCAAATTGACAAAGAGGTAACAAAGAAAAATTGGATACTTTAAAAATGAACACATTTATTACAGCACAAATTATCATAGAAGATTTTCACACTTACCTGAATCATTTTTAAATCATCCTCCAAACATCCTGCAAAGGTGGCTGAAAGGGGAAAAAAGCCCCTTTATCTGAAAGCCAGGAAGTGTTCATGAATCGTCATGGAAACAGATTTAGCAGAAGGGTTTGTAAATCGTCAGAGAAAAAGCAGACAGAGAGGCTTTTTTTTCTTTCCCTTTTGACAATGAGTCAGCGTTTAGAGGAGACAGCCTCTTTGCATGCTTTTTTTCTGACGATCCTTTCCGGATCACCTAGAGTAAGAGGAATTCTACATATGCTCGAGCCCCATTTAAATGAATGGGGCTCGTGCACATGGCAGCACAGCAGCACACGCACAGCAAACATGCACACCATTGCCCCTTACGGGGGGGGGGGTGCCACCCCTTTTCCCAGTGCGGTTTTCAGCATATGCTGAAAGCCACATAAGGCATGCCCACGTATGAGTAATTTTGTAATCTGCCTCCATCTTTTCTTTTTCCAGCTCTACATATTTTACTCAATATATTCAGTAAATTTGTGGTTTTGATTTTGAGGACTTGATTACTAACAGTTTTGATTAATATGGTCTCTTAGGAATCTCTAGTGCCTGACCATAGAGTTGTGCTGGAGAACCTAGAAGTTCCTAGAGAAAACACTCTAGGTATTTGTAGTTCTTTGAGCATGATTCTATGATCAACTTCTGGCAGATGTTGACCACAGAATTGCCCTGAAGGACGTAGATTTTTCTAGAGAGGTGTTCTCTCAGGTAAAAAAGTGTGTTTTTTTTAATTTTCAGTTTTTCCACATGCACAGAAATCTCCTTTGCCCCTAATACCAGTGAATGTGGCCGAACCACTGTATGCCTAAATACCCTGAAGGCACCAGATCCTGTCTGATCTGAGACACTAAGCAGGATCACTACTGGTTGATGTTTGGATGTAAAACAACCAACAAATATCAGGTGTTGTAGATTATATTTCAGAGGAAGAAACTGGCAAAACCACCTGTGAGGATTCCTTTCCTGAGAAAACTCTATGAAATTCATGAGGTCACCATAAGTCAAATGGCAACTTGAAGGCGCACACACACATTTTTAAAAGGCTACACATAATATAAGCTTTCTTCCTATGTTCTCTTGGCTATAATGATAATTCAGATTAGAAATTATTTCTCCCACTGTTGTTATTATCCTTATTATGCTTGTCATAATTATTTTGGATCTGCCATTTGGCTTCCCTTCTCTCCAGGTGTCTAATTGTCTTCTCCATCAGTACAGTGATTTATCAACCAAAGACTGGTTTTCTTGGCTGTAGCTGGAGAGGTTACAAAGTCTCTCCTGACAAGGATAGAGAAGGAAGGTCATCAGCTAATACCCAAAGACTGTTTCTCTGTTTCCAGAGCAAAATTGGTGTGGTTAGGAGTCTTTCTTTAACATCACTTCATAAGCCAGCCAAAGTTGTTGGGGTTTTTTCCAGGTCTCCAGTTGCTAAGACCAGTGATCATCTGGCTCCCATGGAAATAAATATAAACCTCATGCCAAATCTTGAGGTATTTGGCAGCCAAATCTTTTATGGCATCTCTCTGCCTACCAGTAGTGTGTAGTAATGGATTGGGGTTTTCAGAATATCATGGGTTTATATAGATACTGATCCATCATCAGAGAGGAGGTAAATTGATGAGCTTACTTGTGTAATTCAAAATCCACATAGGACAACTCCACTTAAGTAAAAGAGAATTTCTAGAGCAATAAAATACAATTTTATTTAATCAAAATGAAGTATTTGCCCTGGATCATGAAGTCCAATGCGGTAATAAAATTTTAACATCAGTGGTAAAAATAATAGGAAGCAGTAAAAACTCTACAAATGTTTCATCCTGTATGCCTCTTTTTTTAAAAAAAACAACAACCCTATATCCATTCATCACGACAAGGAAATTTTTGTTAACAAAACTTTAATGACAAAGAAGTTTTCAATTACAGAAAGAAATTAAAGAAAAGAAATCCTTTAAAAAAACATTCAAAACATTATCACTGTTATAGCAACTGAGAAAATATCAGTTAAAAGCATTTGTTCATAAGCATCAACTTAACAAAAATGATTCTAAATCTTCCTTTGAGATTCATCTGAGTGATAAAAAGATGGGCTGGTGGATCTACAGTTTGACAGAGACAGCCTTCTTGGTAATATAGCTCAGATTATGGAACATCTTGCAATAAGCAATTTGGTTGACTCTCTTCAAGCATCAATAGAAAATTAACTTGCTTAGATGTCCTTTTTACTAGCAGGCTTTTGTTTATTATTTATGACTGTGATACTTCTCTGTCATTTCTTTTTTTCAATGTTTAAAATGTTTTATTAGATTTTTAAAAGTTTTTTTTAATGCAAATGCAAAAAGAAAAGATGGAAAGAAAAAGAAAGAGAAAAAAAATTCCCCAAAAGTACAATAATTATGATAGAATATAACCAGACATATATATTAAAGTAATCTGGTCATGAGAAAAATTCTGTTAGCTAACTGTTTTCCCTGTGCCTTAGTTTCTTCACAGCCATTGAACCTGTAAAGTTTTTCCCCTTCCAACCAAATGTTACGCCAGCATAGTTTGTGTTGTTTGCATAGTGCAACAGCAGCAACAAGACTCCAGGCAATATATATGCTTGAATATGCCAAAATATGCTTGAATTTGGTGTCTAGAAGATATGCATTCATGCATAGAAAGAGCAGTAAGAACCTCTAATCACGAGCAATGGCTAGCCAGCATTTGTATTTTTTCCAAATCTAGCATTTTCTGCTGAGTCTGTTTATTTACCAGTGGTACTGTTTAGTTCTCTTGTCTTTGAGTTTTAGGATTGCTGATTTAATTTTCTAAGTTTTAAAGGATGTAAATAGGCAATTTGGGGAGGACGGGGTAATGAATAGAGCCAAAGGGGGGAACATAACAGAATGAAAGGAAGGAGAACATAAAATTAAGTCTCCTTTGGAGCCACATGATCAATTTCAGTACAGTTCATATTCATGCACATGAATAAAATGTTGGTGCTTATATAAAATTAAGTTCTACCAAAGGGTCTAGAGAAAAAGGACCATTTTCAATACTGTTCACATTATTGCACATGTGAAAATTTTGTGCTAATACTGACAAGACCGATTCTGGTACGAAACTCCTCCTCTCATCAGGAGGAGGGGTGCTCAGTGAAATTTCTTTCTGGACTAAATCCAGTGTCACAGGAGTGACAGCATGTATTGTAGCATAGAGATTTCATTTTAACATCCTCTTTGTAGATAAAATGAAGCTTTATACTCTAGTGCCTTTCAACCCTGTCTTTAATTGGCACTTCAACCCTACTGAAGCCAATGTAACACCTTGGAAGTAGGCATTATGCCATTCCAACAGATGGGCAGGAGTATAGATATGAAGTGCGCCAGAGAACAGTATGTTCAGAAGGACTGGATCACCATCCAGAAATATTGAAAGGGCAGTCTGTGCAGATTGTCAGCACTTTATGACAAGAAAATGTGCCATTTCTACTTCATATTTGATGTAGATTAAGTCTGAGAAACAGATTTTGAAGGACTATTAGGTGAGCATTTCGCTTTCTGAAATCATACTTACAGGAGATGTTATCTGTCCTGAACTGTTGCTAAAGGATCTTGTGAAAGTCACCCAATATATTTTCAAAATCACTTCATCTTTCTGCCAAAAATCAACATCTCACCTTCTGTTAGCTTACTACATTACTGTAATCTGCTAAAAGAAATATCACCTGCATTTACCACTATTGTGTACTCAATTAAATCTGTTTCACAAATGGAATGGGGGTGAAATATCACCTTAGCTTATTATCACCAAATAGTTCACAAATTAACACTGAGCTGCAAATGAGGAAAGAATGCATCCATTTGAGAGAAACATATGCTTCCTGTTACTTGGTGAAACAGTTAACATGTACTGAATGCCATCTGCTGACTAATGTAAAGTATTTACAAGGGCAAATAATCCTGATGGCTGTGCTTAGTAAATGGTGCTACAACTTAATTCAAGCTAATTTGAAAAGCTCCTGGGATCAAGTCCAGCAACAGCACTGATACCCTTTATTTTTTATTCCTAACATTAAAGTTTGACTTGTAGGCCAATTAAAAGTGATTTTAGAAAGCAACTGATTAAAGGTTAATTTACACATTAGACAGAATGCTTTAATATATCAAATCATAATTCACTAATACTGAGGATTTTGTAAATCTTTAGCCATGTCTTCCAGACTCCCCTTACCAACTTAATTTCCATTACTACACCAGAAAGCACCTACTTGAAGCCATCCTTTCCAAAGACAGACTGGGTCCATGGTAACCACATGCTGTGGCCCCAATCCACCTTCAACCTGGTTGAAAAAGGAGTGAAGAAGAGTTGCTCCTTTTGGGCCAGCAAAATGCCAGCTTTTCCCACCCCATCAAGGTCAAAAGCCAGCTTCAAGAAGCTCTGACAATGTATGCCATATAAACAGCACACTGCCAGAACACCTTGAAGCTGCCCATGTGTAAACAGCCAAGATGACTTCAGGACGGCATATAAATGCTGTGCTCCAAAGCTGCCTGGATGGTGGAGCAAAAGGGCCATCTGTTTCACCCCTGACTATCTTTAAGCATATTTTTATATTTTATCTTTCATTTTAGTGTTAGCCTGCCAAGTGCTATTTGCAATGGGACAGTGGGATATAAATCAATAATAAATAAGCACATTAATACAAGTTAATTATACGACCCTTTTCCACTAGACCAGTGGTCCCCAAACTGTGCCCTTTAAGAGATTTGGACTTCAGCTCCCAGAAGCCTCAGCCATATTGGCCAATAGTCTGGGATTCTGGAAGCTGAAGTCCAAAATCTCTTAAAGAGCACAGTTTGGGAACCATTGCACTAGATTATGTCAATATCTATAATTTCATGCCAGTGCAATATCTATAGGAAAGGTAAAGTTTTATATGCAAGACAAATTGTTCATATTTTGGAATTTGATGTTTCACAATATTCAGGCCTCTTTATCTCAGTTGATAGCAATTTGGACCAGTGGATAGAATACTGAACATGGATTAGGGTCAACTCCTTTGTTTCCACTTTCTCATAAATTGGTTCTCTATCTTTAAAATAGAAAAAATAATGATCTCCTTTACACATTTATGAATATAGGAAGGCAAAGGATGCCATATACAATTCCCTCAAAGCGGGAAGCAGTCTCATTTATTACACTAATGAATGAATAATCTGTAGGTCACAGACTGCAGACTTGCGAGTTCACAGGAGAGAACAGAAAGTGTGGGGTTGCCTCTTAGACTGAATTTTTTTCTCTCTCAGATTTGACTGCCTTTGCAGAGACTTTAATAAATTATTTATTTATTTATTTATTTATTTATAGCCCGCCCCTCTGAAGTGGCAATCAGGACGGGGTACAACATAGTTAAAAGAAGCACAAGTTAAAATACAACAATCCCAATTCCCCTCACCCACCCCTTAAAATAGAATTAAATAGGTAAGAATTAAAAACATAGTGCAAATAAAACATATAAAAGTAACTGCCCAAAGCTGTGTGGAACAATTACGAGGGGGGGGGGGAGAGGAACTAGGAGAAGGAGTCAACAGTGGGTATGGAGCCAGGAAATTAAATGTTATCTGGGAAGGCCTGCCAGAAGAGATGCATCTTTAGGGCTTTTCTAAAGCCGTCAACAGATGTAATAAGATGCATCTCATCCGGCAGGTCATTCCATAGCTTGGGGGCTATGGCTGAAAAGGCCCTCTGGGAGGTTTGTGTCAGTCTGGTCTTCAAGGGCTGTAACAGATTCCTCCCAGAGGACCGGAGTGTGCGGGGGGGGATCATATAGGGAGAGGCGGTCCCGGAGATAGGATGGACCAAAGCCATGAAGGGCTTTAACGGTTAAAACCAACACCTTGTACTGGGCCCGGAAACTAATTGGCAGCCAGTGGAGAGCTTTAAGCACCGGTGTTATGTGCTCTCTCCTGGATGTTCCAGTTATTAACCTGGCTGCCATGTTTTGGACTAACTGCAGTTTCCAAGTTAGGCACAAGGGTAGCCCCATGTAGAGTACATTACAGTAGTCCAGGCGAGAGGTTACCAGAGCATGTACCACAGTTTCTAGGTCCCTTGTTTCCAGGAAAGGGCACATCTGGCATATCAGCCAAAGCTGATAACAGGCACTCCTGACCATCGCATTCACCTGACTCATCATGTGAAGCGACGAGTCGAGGAGTACCCCCAGACTGCGAACAGAGTCCTTCGAGGAGAATGTGACTCCATCGAGGACTGGAAGTTGTATTCCCAAACCTGGTTTCGGTCCTGAGACAGTGAGTACCTCCGTTTTATCTGGATTGAGCTTCAATTTGTGGGTTATTATGATGAGGTAACAGAAACCTGCACTTGGTCAAAATAATACAACTCATTTGCTGGCAAACAAAGGACCATTAATTGATTAGCAGGTCCTTATTGTAATATGGTCACAACAAGAAAAAGATTTAAGTCCAGTTCTTCAATTCCTTAGAAAAAGCCCAAATTATTGGCACAGAGCATTCTATTGAGCATCTCCAATGTCAACAATCTTATGTTGTTTCAGATCAATAAACAAGATGACCTATTATATGGAAGAAAGTTTGTACACCACCGTTATCTCACTATTGTTCAGTATTTACTCTGCATGGCTCTGTTCTCACACTGAAACAAAGCAATGAACTGCAATTGTTCTATTTTTTGTCCAGCTTCTCACTTCCAACTGTTCAACCACTGTCAGTCCTTGTAATCAGTATACAAGGTAAAAAATAGAAATAAAATAGAGTAGAAATTTTATTTTTGTCCCGCCTTTCTCTCAGGATCGAGGCGGCTTGCAATCAGTATTTATATTTGCCCATTTACTCATTCTTTATTCAACTGCTATTCCAATAATCTCACTGGGAGGGAACCTTTATAACTACCAAACTTAAACACCCAATATTTAATTTATTAGTGGATAGCTAAAAACTAGGAATGAAAGAAGGCAAATCATCAATGCAGCCAAGTTCTGGAAAGTATTTATTGTAAAAATGTAGGTTTAGAATGACATATGACATACTCTAAATGTAAACATATGTAAACATAGCTTATATAACAATTGTAGCAAAACTTTTTCACATATTTGAAAAATCAATTAAATTTATGTTAATGATAGCATTTGTCTTGTGCAAATCACCCAGTGAGAGATGAAATTGGTATTTGCAGTAGTGTCTATCTGCCTTTGGCTGCACAAACACCAAGAAATCAGCCACATGAAACACTGGTCATTTAATAAAATAAACTTAGCATGTACTTGCAAAGCCTCCCTGAAATCCAACCCCAGGCAGATTGAAACTTGTATTTCCCTGGTGAAAGATATTCGTTTCACTGCAGTTGTTCTAAAAATTCTACATAGGTTAAATCTGGACCTCAAATCCTGTTTTTAAGAGGGTAGACAACAACTAAGAACTATTCCCAAATATATTTCACATGCTTCAAAGCCTTGAAACTCCATGGACTTCTCTGCAGCATTTCTTGCCTTTGAAGTGAGCTGCAGGTGGTCCAACTCTTTGCTAACTGCTCTAGAAAAACACTTGATATAAATGCATTCTTCTTATTCGCTTCCATTAGTAATCCTCCTTAGTGGGCTCTTTATGAAATCTGCAGTTTGAAGACTAGGAAATATGAAAGCTGACAAAATGGTTTGCCTGAAATATGGAGGTTGTTCTTTTTATTTATTCATTCATTCAATTGTTATATTTCTGTGCCACTGTTTTTCTGAAGAATTAATCATGGCCTCACAAAAGCCCTAGGTAGAGTAGAGAGCAAGAAAAAAAAGCTTGTATAACTAATATCACCCAGTAAATATCTTGGATAACTTGGGACATGAACTTGGGTTTTCCTGAACCTAAACTTTAGCCAAAGTACTGTTATAGCAGAATGAACAACTCAAATTAATGTCCGAGGATTTATTTTTATTTTTATTTTTTTTATTTTTTGTGAGGTCTGAGTCTCCCTGCAGAAAACAAACAGTAGCGAAGGAGAAAAATATTTAGGCTTGTCTTTCAGAATTAGAGATCGGGAAGTGGTAGGTAGTGGTGCTGCATCAGTTTACCTGTGCTGTAGACTCAGGTTGCTGATGTCAGCAGAGGCAGCAACACACTAAACTACTGTGCATTGCTGCAGTGTTGACTGCCACATCCCTCATCTCCATTACTGCCTCCTAGGACTGACAGGCAATGAATTCCATTTCTCCTACTGTCACATTGGGCTGCCAGTGTTTAGCAAACTACTTTGCTAGCTAAACTGTCTACATTGACAAAACATTGTTTAATGATTGCCTATCATATGATTAAAATCAATGGCCAGTATAACAGATCAGCAAAAATTGAATGCTTCACATACCAATCACCATTAACAACAACTGTAGCCATGGATCTGTACAAACTATGCATAGCTACATGGTTGAAGGACTACTTTCCAAAAAGGCCTTGTTAGTATTTCCTGCAGCTCTACCACATGTGTGAAATCTAGGCTAATCCCAATCTTAACTCTTCATTGGCTATAATTATATATTTGGTGTAAGAGCCTGAATCTGTATAAATTCAGCTGACCGGGGGTTTGCTCTCTCTTGTGGGATTTGGGGGGGGGGGGTAGTGCTCTGGGTTTGCTTTACAAAATGGCCTGATGGTGAGCAATCCATTATAGTGGATTGCCTTCAGGATCTACTGTTTCACCCAAGGGAAGACTAAGGAGGTGGCGACAGGTGGACCACCTGCTTCAACTGGACCCACATCAAGCTATTCCCCCTTCTTGTTCATTCATTTAAATAGGTTGTAGGTCAAATAAAGTGGCCATTGTTTAAAACAAAATACTGTGCCTGCTCTTCTTATTGCATAGTTGGTCATCAATCTTAAAACAACTGAGACAAGCAAGAGTGAGGAATCTTTTGCCTACCAGATATTTTGGATTTCAGAAGTTCCAGTCCACTTGACCAATGGTAAGGTATTGTAGAAGGTGCAGTCTTCTAGAAGACCAAAAGATCAAAAATTATCTAGAAGACCAAAAGACCCCCACCCTTGAAAACAGGGCAAGGAGACACAGGAAAAGTTGTTCTTACTCTGGCTGCTATGTATAAGGAAGATATCTAAGGTAGAGGTTTCTGGATATGAAGGATCTGGTTACTTCCTCAAAGAAAACCAAGTAATCAGCCCATCATTGATTCCTATTCTACAATACTGGTCTTATGTCAATGCCAGAAGCAAGTCAGTTGATATCCAGTTGGAATAAGAATGACAAATGATTCTAAAATAACCAGGTGCTGGGCCATGAAAAGGCCATGTTTGCTATTGTTATTGTCAGAGAAATCAATTTAACTTGTTAATTGGATGAAATATTTGAGTGAAACTCAACTGAATTGAAGATAAACTCTAGGCATGGGCATTCATTTTCCAAAGATAGACTGACTACAAGCATGCAAGTAATCTCGGGGGACATTTAATTAATCTTGTTGATAAAAACATGAAAATGATGAATGATACCTTCTTCAAACATACCCCTAAACAAAGTATTTTAAGAGCTTTTAGGCTTGGAGCTCAGTGTAATTTACCTGCTCTGAATTCTGAGGAAATGAAGCACAGTCTATGTCAGGTGAATGGCTGCACCTTCATTAATCACACTGTTCAGTACCTACTTTTCAGTGGTAACCTCTGGCCATTAGCCAACACTAAGCCTGGCTGCTCTATATTAATGGGAAGAAAAATGCCAAATGGGAGATTATTCGTCCAACTCATTTGTGAAAGCACTGTTCCATTTCAATGCTATAATTCTAACACAGTGTACATGGGTTTCAGATATTTCTTTCATACTTTTTAATACGTTTAAAAAGGGAAGATATATATTTTAACTCTATTTAATGAACACATATCTTGCCAGATCCCAAGCTGCAAATATTTCTGTTTTAATGTATCTTAATTCAAAAAATGAACAAAATCCTTGCTAATACCAGAGGAATACAGTCTGCCAATTCACCTCCTCTGTATGAAACCCATGCAACTCTGTTCACAACTACATGACTAGCTATTAATTGTACAGGAAAATATATTCCAGACAAGCAGCTGGGAATAATTGTTACATTGGAAGAGTTGAATTCTGGTCTTGATTCATCATCACTTTGCTATGGATATTCAGGGCTTGAAAGGAATCCAACAGAAATACACACAGATACACGGAAAACATAGATCAGATTACCTTGGGTTATCATAGCCAAAATATTCTACTAGGATGAATAGATCTGTTTTAGTTTGCAGAAATAGTTGATGCTCTGATTAATGCTGAAATCTGACACACATTTACCTGTGGTTAAATCAAGGTGAGCTCAGTAGGACTTTTTTTTGTATATAAATCCATATGACCATGCTGTCAAACTCTTTTTCTACCCAGGAAATAAAAATGTTTCTAGACCAGCACAATAGAGAAACAAAGGTAGAAAAGTTTGGGTATACAGTTAAATACTATGAAATGATTATCTTGAGGGAAAGGTAAATAATAAATGCCCCACTATAAGGACAATTTAACATGTAAAAGAAGAGGCCATTAAAAATCAGATATTAACACACACCAGAGTTTACACTTGTCAAACAGCCTGCATTAATGAAGTTGAAGCCATTTTTACATGAGCATTTCCATGTTTTCCTGAATATCTCTTTGCATGTCATTTTGATGAATTGACACTTCAATTATTGGGTAGATTCTAATATCTTCATTTGCAAACATGCCATCAAAGGGCTAATTGACAACTCTGATCACTTGATTCATTAACTTTCTGCTGATAAAGGTAAAGGTAGTCCCTTGACATGATTGTCTAGTTATAACTCACTTGATTCATGTTTGGACATGAAGAAACATGAGAGGCAATGCAGACTAGGTCAGCTAGAAAAATCAGCAATAGCAGAACAAATTGTAAACCAATCCTGGGCATAAAATACTATTTGAAAACACTGAAATTCTGGACCATGCCAACTATCAAGTCAGAATACACCAGGAAGCCATTGAAATCCACAAACACCTGAACAACACCAACAGGAAAGTCTACCAGTCCCCCTCCCCCCCCCAAAAAAAAACCACTAAAATTAAGACCCAGCCCATGCAAATGAAAACCACCACAGGGGGATTTTCAAATGTCAGGAATAAACTCTTCAAGAACACGGCCACATAGACTGGAAAACCCACAAAAAACTATGGATGCTGGCTGTGAAAGCCTTCAACTTCACATTCATATTCACAAGGGAAGGGACAGTAGCAGGGGCAAGAGGGATAAAGGAGTGAAAATTTTTGAAAAACAGGAAACTGAGGACAAGTCAACATCTATTGAAGCTTAAATTACTTCATATTTCAGGAATTTCAGCAGAAAGGTGTCATACTGGCAATCTAGTTGCAGAAAGATGTAGAACAAGGTTTAGGAAAGTGGCAGAAATGGCTGCAGCTATTAAAGATGTTTGGAGGCTCTCCATAGCCAATTCTGGCTTTACACACACACACACACACACACACACACACACACAGAGAGAGAGAGAGAGAGAGAGGCACATAAAACACACACACATAATCTATTTTAAAGAATTTTCTTTTCTTTTAGCAGAATGACAACAAAATGGCATGCAGAAGGAAAATAGAATACACTGAGGAAAGAAAACACAAAAAAAGAACAATAATTCAATCAAGGGTGTTCTCTGGCCTATAAAGTTCTGGTTTTCCAGTTCTGGATTTAAAAAGTATTAAAGTAGTAAAAATAATTTTCTTTAATTTATAACATAACCTGTAGAAATGTGATCTCAGTTTGAAATAAATCTACAGGAATTTCCTCAGCCAGCATTGTAAACCCTAAATGGCAGATGTGCACTTGAAAGGTAATTATGACAGGTGGACAAGAAAACAAATGGCCAAAATAGATAGCCATATAGCATAACACCGCCCCTTTGAGGACTAGATAGGGTTGCAGCAAATGCATGCCATGGCCCCAATCTGGTTTTTTTTCCCCATGCAAAAAGAAGCAGCAAAATACTGCTCCTTTTTGTGCCTTAAAAGGGGCCCCTTTTTTTGCCACAGCAGCAGCTTTTTGGTGCTCCCATGGCATGCAGCGTGTAAATACCATGCTGCCAGAGCACTGCAATGTTATCTGCCATCTGGGTGGGTGGGTGGGTGGGCACAGGCGGATGGCAAGAGACTGGCTTGGGGGTGGCATCAGGTGTGCTTCATCTGAAGGTCACACCCCCACACTGCCCCCAAGCTGGCTGAAGCTACCAGTCTGTTTCACCCCAAAGTGCTCAAGCTGATTTCCACCCTAAGGCTGAGGTGAAAATCACGTGACCCAACAAATCTCTCTGGAGAAGTCTTCAGCCTTCTCTGCCAAAGTATGCTGGTGGCTCAAAAAATTACAAATTCCAGGATTTGGTAGGGTAGAGCTACAACACTTAAAGTGGTGTTAAATGGCATTATTTCACAATAGATGCACCCTTGGACGTACAGGGCAGAGCTAGCACCCTGCTCTTGCATTCAGCTAATCATATTCTGACTGAATACCTGAAAGAGGGCTAGGTTGCCATGTGCATCAATTAACAGGATTTTTTTTAAAAAAAAAAGTCAGTCATGAACCTTCTTGTAAATATGTTTTCAGTTTCGGTAGTGTTGTTATCAAGCATAATCTTTAAGTAATCTTTCAGTAATCTTTAATTAATATATGAAGCAGTGGTTTGGGCAGAGAAAACATACATCACTTTCTCCCCTTTTCCAAATATCTGCTTGCATGAAGAGAGCATTTATGAGTCTACTCTTTGGCTATCTTCCCAGATAGCAGCAGGTTATGGGTATTAAAAAGGAGGATTAGGTTAGCTACTTTGAAATAAAACTGAAAGATTTCTCTTTTCAGCAGGGAAATGTCAGTTAATGCAGACAAGAATATTCTCAGCTCCATTTGATTGACTGGCATTACACTAAGTTAGCAACCTTTGTAGTCTGTATTATCTTCCTCTATACAAGCGACCAGTTTTGTAAGCGTTTATCCTCCTACTGGATCTCCTTCATGGAATATAAATTGAACCAGATGCCAGTGAGCAAACTCAATTTTATGTTCTAATAGGTTCACTGCAATGTGTCTGTGAAGGGCCCTTTGCCAGGAGGAGAGGCCTGCTGCTTCACAGTGCTTTCGCCAGGTGTGCCATGAGCCTGTTTGAAATGGCTTTAATCACTTAATATTTTGACAGGTTCTGTATAGGCACAAAGGGAGGAGGTGAAGATAACTATGACAGAGGGAATTCACTAATGTGAATGATCAGAAAACAAATCAGCATGATTGCAAAGTAAAATCAGAGCACATAAAAGCAAGGAAATAAAATTTTTAAAGAGTGATATTTATTAAACTTCAGAATGAATATATGGTGGAAATAATGATACGGTGCCCATCAGCTGCATGCAAATCAGAGAATTAATCTCCAAGAGGGGAGATGTTTTATGTTTTAGAAACCCACAAACAGATTTGCTTCAGCGACAGTAAATCAAACATTTGGGTAGTTCAGTTTGATTGATGGCTACACGTGCCACTGGCAGCAGGGCATTGACATATATAGAATAGCAATAAATAGTTGCACTGGCAGTTCAGCATCCCTTGCTCAATGTCACCAGAGGAAGATGGAAGGCTCACAAAGAAAATTAAAAGCCAAACTGCAGAAAACCATTCGGCTTTTCTGCACCTACTCTGATATTTTGCTTTTACTTTAGACCAGAAACTATTCAAATGAAGAGATGAAATCAGCTAGAAATCAAAGGAAATGAATCTAGCTATTGAATTTCATATTCCTGCCATATTTGTGAGGAGCTTAATCCTCCATTTTTTTCACCTGAGAAGTAGGGGAGGCCTGGGTGCTTTGGTACAGGTGTTTAATATTAAGCCATGTTTCACCCATTATTGAAATCCCTGGATAGGTTTCTTCTGTAATTCTGAGGTAGCCAGTAGGTCCAAGACACTAATCCAATTAAAGGTAAGAGCACCAGAACATATGAATTACCTTGTTTGATCGAAATAAAGGTCTAGTTAACCTAGCACTATATTGTTAGCGAGAGCCACTCTGGAGTCCTTGAGCGGACCTTGTTGGAGAGAGCCATCTTCACTATGTGTGTACATAGTCCTAATTAGATATTATCACAGCCGCTGCTCAGCAGGGAAGCAAGAACAGAGGACTTAAATCCATCCCAATCAGATATTAATTAGCAGTATTTACAATATCAAGCAGGGGCTTTGCTCCTAGCACCAAGGATATACAACTTCAGCTTCTGTTGGCCCTGGGCAAGAGATTTACACTAGCTTTCTCTGCACACAAATCTCTGTAGTCTCCACTTGAACTCTAGTTGCTTAGTTATTCGTTTTATATCCTGTCTGTTTCCCAGGAATAGGATGTAATGCTGCTTCCAAGGTAATTAAAGAAAAGTTCCAGCAAACCACAATACATTATGTATATTTTTAAAAAAGTTAATTGTGCTATTAAAACACAGCTGAAAACTCCAAACTAATAATAAATGGGAATTAGAAAAACTAAAAAGCCCAGCGCTTCCATTTGACAGATATTCAATGGATGAACTGAAAGGTCTTCACATTTTGATAGAAAGACAAGAGAGAGGGAGTTGGCCTAACCATTCTTGGAGGGGAATTCTTTACTTTTAGAGCAGTCCTCAAATCCTCTCTCATGACCTCCCCAAATGCACTTCTGAAGTTGGAGAACTGAGAGAACAGCCTCTGCTGCAGATCTCTAAGACCAGACACTATTCTATGGGAGAATGCAGCCTTACAGATAGCCTCAACTGAGGATGTATATAACTTTATAGATCATAAGCAGTTTGAATTTTTCTCTTGAATCCTTCTCTCAAAGCTCTTCTTATCCCTTTTAATAAGCTATTTAATAAAAAATATAAAACTGTCTGGAAATTTGGGATTCAGTGCCACCACTATGTTGACCTTTGTCTAAATGCAAGGAAACTTCTTTAGTTCAAAACAGTTTCTGATGTCAGTACAGGCTGAGTCTCTTACTCAGAATACCAAAATACAAAATATTCTAAAAACCAAAGCTTTTTTCATGGGTGGCTGAGATAGTGACACCTCTGCTTTCTGATGGTTCAGTGTATACAAACTTTTTTGTCCTCAAAATTATTTAAAATATATTACAAAATTATCTTCAGGGTAAGTGTATAAGGCATATATGAAGTGTAAATGAATGTTGTGTCCCATCTCCATCTTGGTTCCCATCTCCATCTCCTTGTTTCCCATAGGCTTAGGACAGTTTTACTCAAACCCTGCTCTGCCTCATCTATACCAAATTATTAGAAGTAGGTGCTGGAAAAATAATTGAAAATATGGTCAGAAAAATGGGTTATGTCCGGGAAAGCTGCCAACATGTGGCTGATAAAGGAGTCTTTAATAAAACACAATTATAATGGAAACAAAATACCAGTAATTGCTGGCCGTTGTCAAATACAAAGTCCGCAAGGCAAAAGGCAAATTCAATGAGTGTTCCAAGGTCGAGGGTTTTCACAGACAGAGATTCCAAAGCCGTTCCGAAGGTCGCAGGTAATGAGTAGTCTGAAGTCAAGCCGAGAGTCAAGAGCTTTCGCCGGTAAACCAAGATAAGCTTTGACAAAAGTTTGTCTTCCCTGATCTCTTATATAGCCCCCAGCTCCTCCCCTCACAGCTGTTTCAACTTGGCTTTCTCTAGCAATCTCCGAGAGCGTCTCAGCCCCTCCCGATCTGCTCTCCTTTGAGCAAAGGAAGGGATTTCTGTCTCTTGCTCCTGTGTCTCTTCCAGGCCTGCAACCTCTGCTGGGGAAAGGCTTTCTTCTGAGGAGACCCCAGGCTGCTGAGGTAGGGGCTGTGCCTCACTGTGTCCCATAGAACTAGGTCCAGGTTCACCCAAGTCTCCAGGATCTGGCAGCACCATGCTAGGACCTGACCCAGCATACTCTTCCTCAGAATCCTCCATGTCCTCCACCTGGCTGTCCCTGACAGGTTATTTGCATTTTGGGAAACTCTGAGGAGGAGAATGCCAGATGGGTGAGCATCTCCACCATTTGGGAAATGGGGCTTTGCACAGACAATGACATTTTCTATGCACACACATACCATGTGCATGTTTTTGTACATAGTAAGTCCCAAATGGTCAATAGTTTTTGAAAACTGTTCAGTTTTTAATGACTTTCTTGCAACAAAAAGAAAAATGTAAAATTACTCATTATTCCCTGCAAGAACTAAATTTATCATCATAGGCCTTATAGACCTCAACGTCCTCCATATCAGCAGCGGCGTGGCGGGAGCTGAAGCAGCAAGGCCAGTACACCTCGGAGGCCCCACACCACCCTTCCCCCATTGGCGGTGCAGCTCAGAGAGAGAGGAGGAGCCGGGTCATCATAGGCCTTATAGGCCTCAGCGTCCTCCATCTCAGCAGCAGCGTGGCAGGAGCAGAAGCAGAGAGGCCAGTACACCTGGACTTCAGAGGCCCCACGCCACCATGGTGCAGCGCAGAGAGAGAGGAGGAGCCGGGTCATCATAGGCCTTATACACCTCGGAGGTCCCACGCCACCCTCTCCTATTCCATTTTTTTTTTAATTCTGTGCCCCGCGAATCCACCTATATCTGCGGACACTCATTTGTAACCCTTGGGCAATAATCTTGAGTTTTGACTCTGATGCCACGTACTTTATCGGAATCTCTCTGTACTGTTGCACTTCCAGATTGAGACCAATATTGCTGGGGATAGATGGATCACCACCAATATCTATTAAATAATGGAGCCGGGCATAACCTGCAGGCGGGTATTGAGGTTGTGTGGGGTGAGGGAAGGTATGGTGGCAACAGAGTGAACAAATGTTACAAAAGAAGTAGGATCAATGTTTAGTATCTATCCCTTCTTCAGTTCACTCTGTTTCCCAGGATAACTTGGAGAGCGCACTAACTGTTCCACAATCCCTTAACCTGCTTCTTTACAATGTCAGGTCAGCCAAGAGAAAGACCCATATGATCCATGACCTTCTCGTGGATGAACAGGCCGACCTGGCATGCTTTACCGAGACCTGGCTGGGAGATTCTAGCACTGCCATATGGGCGCAAGCTCTCCCAGCTGGTTACACAGTCAGTGAGCAGGTAAGGGAAAGTGGGCGGGGAGGGTGGCATAGCAATAGTCCACAAAACCAACCTAACCTTGATCAGAAAACCTGTCTGGAAAACAACCCACATCGAGTGCATGTACCTTAGCTTGAAGACTAGGGATAGTTTGGGGATTCTGTTAGTATACCAGCCACCCTGTTGCCTAACAGACTCCCTAACCAAGCTGACTCAGCTGGTCTTGGAGTTGTTGTTGGAGACGTCCAGACTTCTTGTCCTGGATGACTACAACATTCCTCTTGAGACCATCCCACTTGATTTATCTGAAGCAGCACAGGAGTTCATGGAATCCATGTCAAGCATGAACCTATCCCAATTAGTCAGTGAGCCGACCCATTGTGCAGGTCATATACTTGATGGGATTTTCAGTACAGAACAGGAGTGTCCATGGGCAGAGGTAATTAAAACCTCCGCCTTGTCATGGATGGACCATTTCATGATCAAATTGGAACTAAAAGCTGCTGTCCATCCCCCTGGCGGTGGCGGACCTATTAGAATGGTCTGCCCTCGAAGACTTAAGGAACCAATTGGTTTCCAGAAGGCCTTAGGGGGTTTAATGGTTGGTAGCGCCGGTGATTCTGTTGAAACCTTGCTTTCCACTTGGAACACCAATCTTCCCAAGACTCTCAATGTGATCGCCCCCGAGCGTCCTCTCCAGCCCGCTTCCAACTGCAAACCCTGGTTCTCAAAGGAACTCAGAGAGGTGAAGCAGACTGGACAATGACTAGAGTGCAAGTGGCAGAAAACTCATATCTCGTCCAACAGAACTCGCCATAGACAGCACCTTCGAGCCTATCGGGAGGCTTTGTGGAGATCCTTCTGCTCTGCACGCATTGCGTCTGCAGAATCCCATCCAGCAGAGCTGTTTAGAATGGTGGGGGAGCTGACGCAAATTCCTCCTGCGCCATATCCCCTACTTGACCCTACAACAGCCTACTGTGATGCATTTAACATCCACTTTGCAGATAAAATCTCTCAGATAAGAGCCAACTTAGACATCAACTTTTCACTAATCCATAGATGAGGAGTCCAACAACTAAGTTGCTGTTCCTTTACTGGATAAGTTTCAACCTGTGAGTACCGATGACGTGGACAAGCTCCTTGGAAGTATGAGAAAGATGACTTGCTCTCTCGATCATTGTCCATCTTGGCTGGTCGTCCAGGAAGGGGACACACTGAAGGTATTCCTCTGGGACACAATCAATGCGTCCCTCAGGGAGGGCTACTTACCATCCTGTCCGAAGGAGGCGGCTGTTAAGCCCCTCCTAAAGAAGCCTTCTCTTGATCCCCTGGACAGAAACAACCATAGACCAGTGTCCCCGCTCCCATTCTTGAGCAAGATGATCGAGAGAGCAGTTGCCTCTCAACTCCAGGTTGTCTTGGATGAAACGATTATCTTGATCCATTTCAAACCGGCTTCAGGACTGGACATGGAGTCGAGACTGCCATGGTTGCTCTGACTGACGACCTCCGCCTGAGCATCGGCAGGGGTAGTGTGACCCAGCTCATGCTCTTGGATCTCTCAGCAGCTTTCAATACTGTAGATCACTCCATCCTTTTGAGTCGACTGGGGGAGCTAGGGATTGGGAGCACCGCGATTCAGTGGTTCTGGTCCTTCTTCTCCGGGAGATCCCAAAGGGTGAGGCTCAAGGACAGTTGCTCTTCCAAGTCTGAGCTTGATTGCAGTGTCCCACAGGGCACCATCCTCTCCCCGATGCAATTCAATATCTACATGAAGCCGCTGAGTGAGATCATTCGGAGGCATGGAGCTGAGTGTCTTCAGTACGCTGATGACACTCAAATATATTTCTCCATAACCATATCGTCAGCTCAGACTTCAGATGGCATCTCTCCTCTTAATGACTGCCTTGCAGCGGTAATGGATAGGATGAGGAAATACAGGTTGAAACTCAATCCAGACAAAACAGAGGTACTTGCCGTTACAGGCCCAAAACCAGGTTTGGGAATACACCTCCCAGTCCTAGGTGGAGTCACACTCTCTTTGAAGGACTCTGTTCACACTCTGGGGGTACTACTTGATTCGTCACTTCACATGACAAGTTAGGTGAATGTGGCGGTCAAGAGTGCCTGTTATCAGCTTCCGCTGATGCGCCAGCTGCGCCCCTACCTGGATCTGAAGTACCTGGAAACAGTGGTAAATGCTTTGGTAACCTCGCGTTTGGACTTCTGTAACGCGCTCTACATTGGGCTACCCTTGTGCCTAACCTGGAAACTTAAACTAGTCCAAAATATGGCAGCCAGGCTTGTTAGTGGAACATCTAGGAGAGAGCACATTAAACCTGTGCTTAAAGCTCTCCACTGGCTGCTGATCAGCTTCCGGGCATAGTACAAGATGTTGGTTTTAACCTTTAAAGCCCTACCTGGCTTGGGTCCATCTTATCTTAGGGACCACCTCTCCCCGTATGAACCCCCTGCACACTTCAGTCCTCTGGGAGGAACCTGCTACAGCCTATGAAGACCAGGCTGGCGCAGACCTCCCAGAGGGCCTTCTTGGCTTCTGCTCCCAGGCTATGGAATGGCCTGCCGGACGAGATCTGTCTTATTACATCATTAGACTGTTTCAAAACAGCTCTAAAGATCCATCTCTTCCAGCAGGCCTTCCCAGAAACCCTATAATCCTCCCGGCTCAAAAAATCTTTCAGCCGATTCCCTGGCTCCTCACATCCTGAGGTTACCTTATGCTGTGGCCAGCACTATGGGTTCTAATATGTGTGATATATTGTTTTATTTTTATTTTTATTTGATAGTAACTTGATTTTAATTCTTGTTAGTTTAATTCTATTTTAAGAGGTGGGTGGCTGGGGATGGATTCTTGGGTCATTCTAACTGTAATTGTTTTTAACCTGCTGTACCCCGCCTTGATTGTTTTGACAGAGGGGTGGGTAAGAAATAAAATTATTATTATTATTATTATTATTATTATTATTTGGAGGCAGAAAGGGAAGCACCAATAGGAATGAAATATAAGGAAGAGAGCAATGAGCCTGCCTGAAAGAAAACACATGACAGCAGCAAGCATATATTGGTGAGGAAGCATCACTACCAAGGTCAAACATTTTGCTTCCTCAGGTGGAGAAGGAACTCAAAGATATTCCTGCACCATTAAGTTAGGTTGCATAGACCAACAGTTGGTCAAGTTGCCTTGGCAGACAAGGCAAACTCAAAAGTATATAATACCAGGACAAATGGGTTCAGTTGCTTTCACCAACCAAGTGGCACTAGCATAGCATAGCTCCGTTTTCGCAAACCTGTGGCATGCATGCCAGAGGTGTCATGCAAAGCCATTTTTCATGGCATGCAGGGGCCAGGGGAGAGGAGGAAATGGTGTGTGTCTGTTTCTCCTCCTTCCTGGCCATCTCAGAGAGGCAGGTTAAGGCCTGGGAGGGTGTCGGGGGAGGAGAAGGAACAGACATGCACCTGTTGCTCTTCTTTCCCCCTCACCCCAGGCCTTCAGCTGTATCTGGAGAGGTAGCTGAAGTCCCAGGAAGAAGTTCCACCCACCCCCGGTGTGCAGAAGTCCCATCCAGAAATCCCTGTTAGGAAGGCTCTCTTTCTTAGGGGGGAATTATAATTAGCTCAAATATGCAGAGAGGAAGATCCTAACAGTCTTACGCCGAGATCGGGTCCCAAACTGTTTACTGGAGGTCCACCGACAAACCCCAAGAGAAGTGACACTAGTCCAAGAAGTCCAATAAAATACACCATTTATTAATGGGCATAAATATCATGCAGCAAGGGGGCGCACACACACACACATACGTTCAATGCTAGAGAAAAGGGAAGGGTAAGAGTGGGAGTTAGAGTTGAGAGAAAGAGACCGCTGGAATATCTACCATAGAAGTCTTCTCCTGGAAGCCAGATTGAGACAGGTGATGGTGCTGGATGCGACCGCTGGAATGGGGGGGGGGGAGTGGCCACGGGAACTACAGGCAGAAGTCAAACTGGCATGGACCAGCCTGTCCTCCAAGAATAGCATTGAGGAGCAACTCAAAATGGGAGCCTTATATAGTGCTGAACATATCCAGAGGCTATGCCTTTGTGCTAGACAAAGGTGTTGATTGCCTGGGCTTTCTTAAGCCAAGAGCAAATAATCTGTGTACAATGCACTTAGGTTGGACACAATTCGGAAGGGAAGCCGTTTTAATGGCTCATCAAGTGTGAGGCCAAGGCTATTGTCTTTTACTTGGAGGCTAGTGGCAAAACCGGTCTGGCAACTCTGCTTCCTCTAGAAAGGTGCTTACTATGAACTCCATTCTGCCAAGCGGGGCCTGCCTACGTGGTCTCTCCGCTTGGGACTTATGGAGGGCCTGGAAAGGGTCAAGCAGGGGTCATGATACAGTCCACATGTCTCCCAAAATTTTATATCAAATGTAGGTATCTTAACATCCCATCCCCCACCCTGAAATTCCCACCCCCAGCACCAGTTAACACTCAGTGCTGGAAGGCATTTTAGTTTGGGTACTCAGTCCCTAAAAGGTTTATCAACAATGGCTAAGCTAATGACAGACAGTGAGAAAAGTACAGAATATACAAGCAGCATTGTGTTAGTCTCCCTTGCACAGCGAGAGATGAGAGTGAGACCAATGTCCACTACCTCTTCTATCTACAATGAATGAATTGTACAGTCAATCCTCCATTTATCTCTTAAAATGAGCTGCTTTTCTCCACTGTTTTATTGGACAATGAGAACACAAGAGGAGGAACATGGCATTAATTTGTAAAATCCCTGTAGAGCAAACTATTTCTTCACAGTATGTTACATAACAGCAGTATTGCATTCTTGGCTGAGCTTTGTGAAGAGTGGTATACTCATTCTAACAGCATGAGCTTGGTAAAGCCTTTTAACTACATGCAGTGAATGACCCATGATGAAGACCATTAAGGAAGGAATCAAGAACAAAAATGACAATATCATAATGACATTGTACAAATATATGGTGTGAATACACTTGGAATACTCTGTGTCACTTCCCCTCAGAATGCATATTGCAGAAACGGAAAAGACTGGAAAATGACAGGGAGGTACCAAAATTGTCAAGCCACTGGAGCCTTGCCAATTGTGAGGAAGGGTTATAATGTCTAAAGATTTTTAACTTACAAAAGAGGTAAATGAAGTGAAGAACATGACAAGAGGTTTATAAAATTATGCATAGTATGGAAAAAGAAGACAAGGAGGTGTTTTCCCCCTTTTCATAATATTGAAACTCAGAAACATCCAAGGAAGTTGAATGGGGAAAGAGTGAGGATGGATAAAAGGGAGTTGAACTTATGAATTATGAATTTTCAACCACAAAAGGTGGCAATCATTATCTACACAAATGGCTATAAAAATAGATTTGACAAATTGGGAGAATTAGAGTATCAGTAGCTAACAATCATGATAGTTATACAACTGTTTCAAGCCATAACTCTGTGTGCTACTGGACAGTGTGATGTTGATTTTATGTGCTCCAAATGAAGATGAAAGCATGAAGCACTGCAATATAACTTCATAATACAACCAATATTAAGGCTAAAGTTTGGCAGGGTGTATATAACCCTAGTACATCTAGGATCAGCCTTCTTATTAGTTTGTTGAGCTGCCATGCCACCTTGTGGGTTACCACAGGACTGAGCCGGCCACCTTATAGGCTGGGTAGAATTTTTTGGCTGTGTCATTTCATTGGCAAAGTTAGAAAAAAATGGTAGGGAAATGTTGCCTACCCCGCACTGTTTGCTCACAAGGCATGTGGGAAGACTGGATTAGTAGTACTGCATAAAAAAGCTCACACTGGTGTGAGGAGTACAGAAAAGTGGAGTAAATATAGGATTGGTAAGCACCTGTAGGGCACATTTGCCGTTAAAAGTTTATTTCCCCAGCACCTAAGATTTTATGAAGCTAGGGGCCTAGGAAATGACCTGTGAAGACAGGCAGGTCCACATCTTCCTATAAAGCCCAGAGCTTGAGGCAATAGTGGGCAGGTCCAGCCTCCACATGATGTTTTTCTAGCTGGTGAAAGGCTGTGAATTAACAAGCTGGCTCTGGTTCCTAGGTGGTTTGCCCTGACATGAAGAGGGAGAGGTCAGGGATGACTTCCAACCTCTTACATATTTCACACTTAAAGAAGGTCCCACATGAGATTTGAGGGATTTTAAGTAGTTCAATGAAATGTGACCCAAATTTAGATCCATCGCCTATATCTTACCTCTTTTGTTTCCATTTAGGGATATAATATTGTCCTCCAGCCTCTAAGGTATTGTGTGGGATGCAGGAGAGTATTATTTATCTCCCATTTTGGGGCATTCCAGATGCTCCTGAATGACACCTATTGATTAGATATAGGATGCATCTACACTGTAGAAATAATGCAGTTTGATACTACTTTAATAGTTGCAACTTCATCCTATGTAATCCTGCTATTGTATGTAATCATGTTGTTTTACATTATCTTTAACCTTCTCTGCCAAAAAATACTGGCATCTCAGAAAATTACAAATCCCAGGATTCTGTAGGACAGAGCCATGGCCTTTAAAGTTGTGTCAAACTGCATTATTTCTATAATGTAGATGCACCCTTGGTCTGATCCAAGAGACTTCTGATGTTCTTATGAGCCAAATTGAATAGCCCAGATAGAAGCCACACTGTAGAAGGCCAGAACTATATTTTGCACCCTTCTATGAACTCAAGTATTTTCTCCCTTATATATGCCTTTAAGTAAGTATTTTAAGGAGATTTTAAACTATGATATTAGTATAATTTTTCATACTGTTCTTTTTATGAAGCTACAATTGTCATGAGACCATGCGATTCAGAAGGAAAAGAAAATTAAAACCGGTAAAGAATCTATGTAAAAATGCCTCTGTGCACAAATCTCTGATTATTTTATTTCACTTCATAGACACTATTATTACTATGAGGTCTTCTGGTGAGGAAGATCCTTTCTGAGTCAGAAAGGAAACAAATTTGTCCCCACAAATTCCAAATAGATATTTTTCCTTTATTATTGTTTCTCAATATACTGTACATAGGAGTATTTAATATTTGACTACGCCTAACCTAAACATTTCACTGTGCTTCAGTGGCATTTGGGAGAAAGCGGGAAAACACAGCATTTCCTGTTTAATTCCTGTTTAATTCCTGTTTAAATCCTGTTTGCCCTCTAGTGTGATAAACCTATCAGCCTTCTTAACTTGAAAGTGTCATGATTGATCATCATACTTGTGAAAGAAAATACATGCTTTCAAAAATCTTCTCCACAAATGTGAATACAGGGATGAGCTCTCAGGCCACATGACATCAAAGCCCTAAGCACTCAATTTAAAAAAAAAACCCTCAAAATGCTCCTCTGGGCATATCAAGAGAAATTTGCCACATGTCGTCCCCCCCCCCCCCCCCCCCGAGAGGCATATTTTTAAACTGGAACATCTGCTCACTTCCTGTTGCTAAAAAGGCATCTGGTTGGCCTAAAATGGCTTGAGGGCCTAGAACATGGTGAAATAAACATTTGTGGTCAAGAAGATTTTTTTTTTTTTTTTTTTTTGGCAAGGTGGTGCAGTGGAAGATATAATAATAATAATAAATTAAAAATTATTTATATTTCCTGCCTCTCCCTGCAGATTGAGGTGGGATTACATCAAGAGGTAAAATATACAATACACACAAAATACAAGGTACAGTACAATGTTATCTAAAATAAACTAAATATAAAACAGTATATCTTATCCCTTGTTGGAGTGACCAAATCGTCATATCTTTCCATACATCACAGTCAGAGTGGGGATGATTCTTAAATCATCTACAAAAGATCAGATGGATAAGCTCGCAGGAACAGATCTGTCTTAAGTGCCTTTTTGAAGGCTTCTAAGGTGGTTATAAGACGGATCTCTTCTGGTAGATCATTCCATAGTTTAGGGGCTGTGGCGGTAAATGCTTTATGGGAAGTAGTTGTTAATCTCATTCTCGCATATTCCAATAGGTTCTTCCCAGATGTTCGGAGAGTGCGGGGCGGATTTTGTAATGAGAGCCATTTCCTCAAATAACTTGGAACCAAGCCAAGTGGGGCTTTAAAGGTAATAACCAACACTTTGTATTGTGCTCAGAAGCTGATTGGCAGCCAGTGAAGGGATCTTAATATTGGGGTTATATGATCCAATCTAGATGTTCCCGTAATTAACCTGGCTGTTGCATTTTGGATCAATTGAATCTTCCGGACTTGATACAAAGGTAGGTTCTCTTGAGGTGCTAATGCACCCTCCTAACCTTCCATTGTTATTCTGTCCTGTGTTAAGGGCATGCAGCATTCTAGAAACAAGCACCCTCAAAATATCCTAAAGATTTTTTAAACAAGAGTGACAACTTTTGAAGTTTTTCCAAGCATCAGTGGCACAGACATGAACATAAACCCTTGGTAACCTATGATATACTTCATCTAGAAACAGCATTTAATCAATTGTATTGAAAAAGAAAGGCTTCAAAAGTTATCTGATCCTTTCTGTTGATAGGGTATGAATAGGGCATTGTGGAGAAAAGCAGTTAGATCATGACACGGTATGACCACTATGTAATAAAAAAAATTAACTTTTAGATCTACATGGCCCATTTCAGGTCTCAATCACAACAAAGAGACTGATAATGAAGCAGTACAGGTATCAACTGTCCTTGCTGCTAATATTTGGGGTAATCTCTCTCCAGTAACCTCTTCAGTATTCATATGCACTGACCAAACAAAAGTCAAAGCCTAAATCCATCTATTAGAATAGAATAGTGTTAGGAAGGGTCTAATTAGGGAAATTTTAATTAGCTCAGATTGTCGAGAGTGGGGCCCTAAAAACACCTCTTGAGACTGTGTCCCGTCATGTATACCACAGAGCCAAAGAATCCCTTGAGAGATGACACAGAAATGGACTATTTCCAATTAATATCTAAAGTTTATTAATGGGGAAACACACACACAGCAACAGGGCACACACTCTCTCTCTCTCTCACACACACACACACACACACACAGTGCTTGCAGAAAATAAAGGAGGGAAAATTGGGAGATAGGTTGAGAGAGGCACCATTACAGGAAATACTTACCTCTGAAGGCTTCTCCAAGAGTTCAATGCAGGCTTGGATGTTGGAAGAGACATGGCCACCAAAATGTAGCAGAAGGAATGGCCGAGGGAGCTAAAATGAGAGTTCAGTCCAGCATGGACCGGGCTGTATTCTGGCAATAGCATGCTGAGTAGTCAAATCTTAGGGTTCTTATAGGAAAAAATCTAGCCTTTAGCAATGAGCTTAATGGTCAAGACAAAGGTGTTTGGTTGCCTGGGCTTTGTTATGCTGAGATGAGGACAAGTTGGGACAATGCAGATGGGTTTGGACACAATCGAGGAGGACAAACAGAGCAATTGGTGGGTCGTTAAGCTGATGACCGACACATTAGGCATGAGGCCAGAAACAAACAGCCCAATATTGTCTAGGTCTTGGAGGTGATGGGATTCCCTTTGTGCAACTCCCAAACCTTCCTGTGGGGAATTTCCAGTGTACTATTTTCTAAGGGTCCTGTGAGGCTGATGTCATAGGGGCCAGGTTGGCTACCTGACCTTCTCGCCAAGTCATAATGGCAGAGCTGCTCAGGGGGGTCATCTTGGGGTCATGGAGGGAACTACACACTTCCAAAATTTTATTAAAGCAGATATTCTAACCATAGACACATTGAATCAATTACTGAATGGTAAATCAACATTTCTGCAAGTCTCATTTATTCAGTGGTCATAGTAGCTAAAATTAGCATCTGGATTTTAAGCCTATGCTGTCTGTATTATATTTGAGTTGTCATGTTGGACATGGAGAAAAGGGTATAAATTTGGTGTGTGTCAGCATAGAGGGGCAAAAGAGGGGTCCCTGTTTAACGCAAATGGACGTTAAATTTCTTGGACTTTGAAAAATTCCCTTTTGCCACATGGCCAGAACGAGGAGGAGCCTGCCTGCAAAAGATATCCTCCCCAGCATACCATCTTTACTAAGGACTGGAACAACATGCAGACATCTGACTAACATCTCCAATTCCCCCCCCCCTTCTTTTTGGTTTGTAACATCTTGCCTGATGAAGAACCCATGGAGCTTCGAAAGCTTGCAACAAATATATTGTGCATTTTGGATGGCCAATAAAATTATCACTGATGGATTTTTGTTAGCATAGATCAGGTGATACTATGGATCTTCTGAAGCCAAAGGCCAACCAGTTCCTAACCAAGCCCCCAAAAAGAGGGGAGATGAAAGACTTATAGCTGTTCTAAATAATTTCCTTCCTACTGCATGTAATGTGAGGGGAATGATTCTTTTTAAAAAAATCTGGATGAAAGGAAGACAGACATTGCTTCTTATGTACTTCCCACTTGGCAAGGTTTTAGATGCTGCAGGCGCTCTGATGTTCAAGCTCTGTATCAGACATGAACATTGTTTTCTTTCTATCCTGTGGGTTAGCAACTACAAATCAACTGCATAAAAACAGACTTATCCAAATATCTGAGCACACCACTGTTGTATTTACTGCTACCAGCTGTGTATTCCAAGACATATAAACAGTAGAGTAAGATCAAGATAAGTAGAAATGTTTCTGCTGTAGCATACATAGTTTTCTACCTGGTCTCTGATGCATTGAATTTCAAAAAAGATAATTTGGAAGAAGAAGGAGTGGCCTATGAAACATATAAACAGTTGCAGTGCAGCATTTAGATGCAGCTGCACTGTTACACCCTTTTTAAAAAAGAAGCTGGGAAAAGCAGGTCCTTTTTAAAGCTGCTTTTCCCCCACTAAAATGCAAAAGAAGTGCGTTCATGCCAAACTTTCAGTGTGGGTCATCTAAAGGCTACACTTTCATGCAGGCATGAACACACCCCTCTTTGCCAGTCTAGATCAGCCCTTACCTTACTTAGCCATGGCAATTAAAGTGGTGTCAACCTGGTTCATTTTTGCAGTGTGGAACTTTTTGGAACCCAGGTCAGAGATTAGAAGAAACAAAATCAAAGAATGGAAAAAGAAAGAAAAAATGAGTCTTGAAATTGATCAGAATAGGGTTAGGGCATGGGGGAGCGATTTGGTTCTAGTCCAAATATTTAAAGCAGGTACAATACCTTCAGAATGTAAAGATATCTAGGACTAAAAAGCTTCTTTCCCCTTCCACTCCCATATTAGCTTGTATGGAAGGAAAGGGTTTGGGGTCTTCATGACATTCTTCAACCTCTCCTCTGTTGAGTATATTCTGTACTGGTTTATATTGAACATTATTGTGCAATGTGAAATATTGTACAATGATATTGATGGTGAGCTGTAAGAATTCCATTTGTAATGTGAAATCAAAGGCTTTCATGGTCAGCATCCATACTTTTTTGTGGGTTTTTCATGCTTTGTGGCCATGTTCTAGTAGAGTTTATTCCTGACATTTTGCCAGCAACTGCGGTTGGCATCTTCAGAGAAATTCCATTGGTAATCTTATTTTGCTCACACAGCAAATAATTAGATAATTAAGTGAAAAGTTTTCCTCAACTCTCCTTATTTCCTTGTCTGTTAGCTTTTTCTTCTGTCTCACACTCCCCCTTCCTCTGCTTTATCCACCTGCTTTTAATCATATAGCTATTGTAAGAAGCAAGCAGAAAATAGGCTTGTTAGATATCTGATCATTTAAACTGAGGATTTGAAATCCCTGGTTGTGTGCAAAACTTTGTGCCCTAACACTGACCTCTGCAGACCATACTTTTGGATTGGGATGGGGAGGCTAAAAATTCGTAATGATTCAGTTGTGTAGGAAAATGTTATACATATGCTCTGATAAATTCATTAAGTATTCTCCACTCTTGATTCACTAACCAATACTTATAGCAATCCATTTATTGCTGCACTTGGAGTCTTTCAAGTGAAACACATTTTTTTTTCTTAATATTCTTTAACAAACAAGAAAGCATGTGTTGGGGAGGGTAGAAAGAAATGAGCAATACAGATGAGTGATCAACTGAACTGAACAGATTGCAAATTGAGATCCCATGCTTTAGAACAGTCTTTCTCAACCTAACAGTTCCCAGATATGTTGGACTCCCACCAGTCTACAATCCTCTTAGGGGCTTTGTAGCCCATATGGGAAAAGTCCTAAGTTTCAAAGGCAGCTTTAAAAGGACAAAAAGAACCATTTTGGAAGAAATGAAAATGAAATGTGCTTTCAGGGTCAGCAGTGACAACCTCTGTGCCTTTCTTTTAAACCACAAGGTGCATGTCTAACCCAATGGTTGAATTATAATGACAGTGCAGTCAATTAGTGTTGTTAATATTTATTATTTGTTATTCATAGAGTAGTCTTTATTATTAATAATATTGATTGTTTGTGTTGATATTATTATTGATATTGGTAATATCCCAATTTCTAATGTCTTAATTTTCAAATCTAATGTTCCAAACCATGGCACTGAAATTACTGTTTGGAGGATGCAAAAACCTGTATTCTTTTTTTTTCCTTCAAGGGCAACTAATAACATTGGAGGAAGGGAAGTTTTATCACACAAATAGTACAGGGGAAAGGATTAATCCCCTTGATTTATATGAGATTCATGTGGCTGCTCTTTTCAGAAACATAGAAATCCAGTCACACAGTTCACACCTTCTTTAGCTTGGAAGGAAATGTTCATTGGCTGGTGGCTCTGCTTGGTTTGTTTGTGTTCTTAGGGAATGATGGAAGACTGAATTCAGAACTAAGTATTAGAAGACCCACTAAAATGCCCCAGAAAATGAAAGTCCTGTGGTGAGCATATCACTTCTTCTGTCTATATCCTGACATTGTTATGAGAATTCTGTCATACAAGCGGTGGCTAATAAATGCAATGTGGACTGGGGACTGTGGCTCAGTGACAGAGCTAGGAAAGAGAAATAAATTTGTTGCTTCCACATTTCTATATTCAAGTAACTATTTCACAGTTCTCAAGATTGTCAATGGAAGAAAATGCATCTTGCAGAGGTTGTGGATGGGAGATATGAGTTGAAGACGATGGTATAGGGTAGGGCATCAGGGATGCACGGACAGAGTATGTATTTGAGAACCCACGTAGACTCTCAGGGAACATCTATTTTTGGAACAAAAGGTGGCATTGCGTATTCTTAAAGCCTCTAGGAGCAGTGATTTATCTTTTAAATAAGTCACAGAGCTTCTCTGCACTGCTTAACATCCCCACATTTTAAAAACCAGAAGTTGACTTCCAACTACTTCCATTTTTTTCAGTTTTTTTGGGTTGTCTATGGATGTACCTGCCCTGCAGAAATAATGCAGTTTCACACCAGTTTAGCTGCCATGGCTCAATACTACAGAATTCTGGGATTTGTAGTTTGGTTAGATATTTAGCCTGTCAGAGAGCTTTGGTGCCATAATTTGGTGCCTGCTTTGGAGGCTGGTAGACTCTCCATCTGTGAAGGGCTTTAAACAAGATTGGATGGGCATCTTTGGGGGTGTTTTACTTGTGTATTTATCCATGACAGGGAATTGGACTAGATCAGGCCTGCGCCTGCACAATATATGGCCCGTGGGCCACATGTGGCCCTCCAAATGATTTTGGGTGGCCTGTGTGTTGGAGTCACCCCAAATGAGATACCACTACAGACCTTATCTCACTAGAGTAATCCCACTGAGAAACAGGATTGGAAGAAGAAAAATTTCACAAAAGAGGGAGGTTTTTCACACGACGTTTTGGCAAAACAGAAATAATGAGAAAATAAAGCTAACGTAAATGGGACAAAAATGACACCTTTCAGAATTTCCCAAAAGGAAAAAAGTGCCATTTTTGTCCCCTTTACGTTTGCTTTATTTTCGCATTATTTCTTTTTTGCCAGAACTTTGTGTGAAGAACCTCCTGCATTTGCAGGTTTTTTCTCCTTTAAATCTATTTTAAACCTCGTTTCTCAGTGGGATTCCTCTAGTATGATAAGGTGCTACATCATGGAAGCTCGTGCCTGGGTAAGAAGAAAGAGGAGCAGAGACTCAAGGTTCTGTGTCCTTGTCTGTGACTCAGAGCTCTGGCTGCTCCCTCCATGTCTGCCAGGGGCGCCGTATGTTCGCTACAGATAGACCAGCTAGGCTGAAGGTGGGAGGCACAGCTCCTGCAGCCACTTCTCTCCTCCTACCCCCAGTAGTTGCATGGGCTGTGATGCACAGGGGCAGGACTTTGGAGTTGGCAAGCACCCTTCCCTGTCTGCTGCCGCTTCTCCTGCTGCCTCCTTCTTCCCGCCCTCCTCTCTCCCCAGTCTTCAATTTTCAAATAGCAAATACAGGACCCATGTGCTTGCCTACGCATGCATGCACGCATGCACGCACACACACCTTGCAAGTTTTACTATGACAAGAGAGGAAGTTAGGAAGGTAGTTTTTCTTCCCTTGAGTGACTATATAATCTTTCACCCAGATGGCTATTATTTCTCTCCCCCCTCCCTTTTTTATTGCTTCCTTTCCGAGATCCAAACATCAAACTGTTAATCCCATGATGTTTCATAGTCTGTCCCGCTCTCTTTCCCAAGCCTTTTTGTTCCTAACAGCAGGGTGGTTTTTAAAAACTCCTATAGGCCTGCTCAGCCAGTCACCTTTCCCTTCCCTTTACTCCTGCATGCACCACAGAGGTGGAGAACAGAGGAAGAGGGGTGGCTGGGGAAAACACTGTCCCTCTCCACTGTTTTGCAAACTTCTCTGTGAGGAGAAGAGAGGGGGTTGAAAGAGGAAAGGAAGATGGGGAAGAGAGATCTGGCAGAATAGTTTAAGGTGCCAGGAGAGGCTCTTGTTATGTGTGTGGGGGGGGGGTTGATCTCCTATAGCACAATAATTAATAAAAAAAGGAGACTGAGCCAGTGCAGTGTGGTGGGTTGAGCATTGGACTGTGACTCTGGAGACCAGGTTTTGAATCCCAGCTCAAGCCATGGAGACCCACTGGGTGAGCTTGGGCAAGTTACACTCTCTCAGCCTCAGAAAAAGGCAAAGCCTCTCTGAACAAATCTTGTCATTAAAATCCTGTGATAAAAAGTAATTACCCTCCCCCCAACCCCTATTGTGAAATGAATAAGTACTGGCTTATATTAGCCTACATCCTACTGTAAGTTCAAGCTAGGGCTGGGCAGAGCAGAAGAAAGGAATTAATATTAATAATAATTAATTAATGATTAAAATAGGGATGTGGTGACTCAGGTGAATAAGAGACTAACTCTGTTGATTACAAGATTAGCAGGTTGGCAGTTCAAGGCCTGGGTGCTGCATGTTGAGGTGAGCTCCCACAACTAGTCCCAGCACCTGCCAACCTAGCAGTGCGAAAGCATGCAAGTACAAGTAATAATAATAATAAGTAGATAAATAGATACCACTCCAGTGGGAAGGTAAACAGCATTCTGTACAATCATGTTGGCCACATGATCACAGAGTAGTCTCTGACAACTCTGGTTCTTTGCCTTAGTAACAGAGATGAGCACCACTCCCTATGGTCGGACACAATTTGACAACCTTGTCAACAGGGAATACCTTTAGCTTTACCTTTAAACATTAGTTATACCTTTACTTGGAAAGTGAGTCACTAAAAGTGAGTCACTAAAAACTTGGAAAATAAGTCACTAACTAGCTGTGCCCTTAAGAAGTTTAAGAAGTTTAAGAAGTTCAATTTTGGCCCCTACCTACTACCAAGTTGTGCTGGTCTAGACTAGATAGTTCTTGTGGTCACTTCCATTTCTAAGGGCAGGAGTTTACAGATAGGAAAAAGTGGCTCGATCTTGCTTTTTCCAAAAGCAGGTCAAAACCCTGCTGCCAAATACTCATAGCCTGATAGCACAGTGTGATGCTAAGCCACACTACTGAGTTGTTGTTGTTGCTGCTGCCTCCCTATCATACATTTGCACGATCACACAAATACACCACCTACATGTGAAGTCAAAGGCTTTCATGGCCGGCATCCATAGATTTTTTGTGGGTTTTTCAGGCTATGTGGCCATGTTCTAGAAGAGTTTATTCCTGATGTTTCACCAGCATCTGTGGCTGGCATCTTCACAGAATGCATTCGCTGAAGATGCCAGCCACAGATGCTGGTGAAAGGTCAGGAATAAACTCTTCTAGAACATGGTCACATAGCCCCAAAAACCCACAAAAATCTATAAACCACCTACAACTTCCAATTGCCTCACACATCCATCCAGATGCCATCCCATTACATGGCCGTCCCTTTGATTGGCCACACAGTTGCACATGTAGTGCTTTGCCAGTACAGAACATCAGTATATCAGTGTGCAAGTAATAAAATGGCAAAACACAATCATGGAGCCCCCCCCCCCCCATGCATGCCCCCTTCTCCCCATTGCCCATTGTTGGACTGTCAGTATTACATTGTAATAATTACATCTATTAGAATTATTGTACTTTCATTTCTTTGCTTCACTGCAGTCCTACACTCGCATCAAGGTGTTTATATGAAGGCATGAAGATGTGTATTTTTTGCCTTGAATCAGACTATCCCAGCTTCTTTTTGCTCTGGTTTTTAACCCTGGAGCGTGACTTTGGTCTGGTTTCCAGCCACTTTTGATGCATCATCTAAATGCCCTGCCTTCATAACAGATGGAAGCCATTTTATTTTGCCTGACTGTTTAACTCCTATGAGTCTATGATTCTATATATCAGATTATATTCAGTATATACAGATTAACCTAAATTAAACTAAAGCCAGTATTGAAATAAATACATATTTATGCAAACATTTGGGGGGGAGAGACAAAGGTTGCCTTAGGTAGATAAGACTACCAGATTGGGGGGAAAAAAGAAATGCATTCTAGACAGACCCAAATCTGTCTGTTTTACTGTTCTTTACTACTGACTGTATTTAGCTAAACACTCTGCGGGTTTCATCAGCTAAATCCCAGGTATCAGATTTTCCTCAAGTCAATAAGTATTACCTGACACATGACCAAGCTATAGTAATCATCATAGCAAGCTCTTTAAAATTGGAAACAAATTACCAACCACTTTGTTTAAGACACATATTGGAAATGCAGAGACTTAAGCTTGTTTCCATCTGATCATTCTTTCATTTATTGTTGTTGTTCCTCTTGAGATGGATCCATTTTTGCTCCTTGCTCTGCAAAGCCAGTGGGGATTTACAGTATCTAGTCCCTCTAGACACTTTCCTCCCCATATTCCAACTAAGCTGTCTGCTTGCCTTTAGCCATCTCAAAAGGATTGTTTGATTAAAGTCATAAAGAACAGCTAAGTTTTATGATTCTTAGCAATGTCAGGGTTTGGGGATGTGAATAAAATATGAGACAGACACAGTGAATGTTTTTGTCGGGTGATGCATTTCTCAAATCACTTGGACTATGCACAGGGAGCCATAGTTTAAATTATGTTCTGTCAATATGTCTGTTTTATGGATGCTTATGCCTGCATTTAATATGCGTCTTTAGAATACAAATACCAGTTGCAATTTCTGTTGCTGTTTGAAGCAGATTTGGTTTTACTACCATAAGAATAATGTTGACTAGAAAAGTCACCAGAGCTTTATTTTCCTTTCCTTTATTTCTCTTTATTTTTCAGCAGAGGAAGTGCTCAGTTTACTTCTATATTTCATTTAATTTTCAACTCACTGCATGAAGAACCATAAAAAGAGTGGCAACTATTTATTTATTTAATTTTGATACATTAACAGGATTACTGATTTCTTTTGTGTGCTTTCCCCTAGACAGTGTAATTTGGAGCTGGTTTTTAAGGATTTAGCTGTCTGGGATAGAAGTTAAAAGTCACCATTTTTCTAACCCAGAGAGACATTTATCAGCCAATATGTTTTCCTCCCTGGGCTGGAACAATTTCATACCAATGGAGAAAAATGTTACTCTTGCTCACAATGATAGAATTTCAAAGTAACCACTGGTATCAATAGAGTTTTGCAAAAAATAAAATAAAATTATGGATGAAGAACTTCCAGAAAGATCTCTCCATTCATCTATCTCTCATGTGACAAGAGCAGAGAGTATGCATGATGTTCAAGAATTAGAAATCATGTTGTGAGTCACAACACTGTGCATCATGAAATGAGAAAAAAACCTGGATTCAATATGTTGTATGGTCTGAGGCCTGCTTCCTCTGATGTAACTGGCAAGTTTCCCACAGCTATTTCAAGAGAACTAGATTAGCCCCAAAGTAAAAGACCAGCTGCATGGGAGGCATATTTATTCATTACAGGGGAAAATCCATTTCTCTAAGCAAACATTAGCAGTACAAAGAAACATCAAGCTTTGGCTCATCTCAGTCAAGACCAACTCACAACAAATGAAAGCTTATGTTGTTATACAGGCACCAGGGATTGGCCTGGGGGGGGGGAGGTTGAGTAGTCCAGGGTAACAGAGTGCTGTGGACACTGTTAGCACAGGAGGGGACTTGAGCAAGGTAAGCTTCTCTTTCAGCAGGAATACAGTTTTGGCCATGTGGAAATTCCACCCCCCCCCCCCAATTATTTTTATCTTCAGGCACCATATATATATATATATATATGCATGCATTATGATACTATGAATAGTATGCAGCAGTCCACCAGTAGAAATTGTAGTGAAGAAGCTTATGGGGTCATTTCTTTTGGGGGATCAGGTAATTCTGCAGGGGCACAACCTGTTGTCCATTCCCAGATATTACACTGGGATTCCTAGATGTCTTTTCTTTGTTGTATAGGGAGTAAACGAAAAGGGATGAGGATGAGTTACACAATAAATAGAATGAGACATTTTGTAGGCATAGGGTTGGTAGGACATGGGGAAATTGGTTGCCTGGGATTCTCTTCTATGCTGGCGTTATTGTTAAGGCGCAGCCCTGTAGAGATTTTTCCCAAATGCTGTGGCATATAGACATTATCTATAATGTGTATGTGGACTATGCAGGGATGGCCTGGTTGTGTTATGATGAGACCTTTTGTTTGAATGGGGCAATAAGTCCCACCAGGGATTGGCACCTGGTGAATGGGACCTGATACATCCACAGTTGTGGATGCAAATTATGACACCTGCAAAACCCACCCCAAGAGAAAGGTCACACAATAGTCATATTGTCCAGAAGGCTCCAGCTGAGACAAATGCCAAGACACTGGTGGTGACAAGCTGTCAACATAGGTCATTGTGTTGGGCATTTGGGATTCAGGGTGCATGCATTCACCAACCTTGTAGATTCTGTCAGGACTTTTTTGTTTGTGGGAGCTTACATTCCTTTAGGAACTTCCCAAAGGGAAAAAGCGTAAGTGTTTAAGGATAAACCATCGAAAAAGAAGGAATCTTGGGGCCCACACACACACACTTCCAAAAAAGCCCCAGCCCAATTAAGTTGAACAGGCTGGAGTTTCTTTGTCAGTGTTACCCAGATCAGGTAATGCTGCACATTTATTTAAGGGAAGGTTTGGAG